>CAMZMU010000011.1:3853621-4453621 GCA_947311845.1 Poa pratensis | reverse complement strand
CAGGAGGGACTTCCTGATTTTGATGCTGATGCTGCTCTGGTGAGGTCCCATGCTTGGAAGCACAAGCTGACTGCTGCTGAGGACACGGAGACGACACCTTTACTGGCGAAGGTTGCCAAGCTGCTGAAAACTGTTGTGCGAGAAGTTAGTGGCATCCAGCTCATTGCACCTTCATTAGGAGTGGGGTGCAACCCTTGCGGGTGCGGGCGCACCCCATGTGAGAGTTCCAGGGTGCGAACGACCCTACTCGCCTGGCGGAGGAGGAACCGTCGAAGAAGGAAGTGGAGACCAGGGTGCGGTCGCTGACCAAGTTGACAGCAAACGACTCCTGCAACCTTGACCCGCCGGTTGCTCCATTCGACGCAACTAACAGGATGCCAGAGGTATGTTTCTTGCTGTACTAATTGCCTTTCCTTTTGCGGTTAAAATGTGTATCTGTCTGACTACTTTGATTCTTTTTGTGTGCAGGGTCATATTTGCACTAGGTGCTTGCCTCCCCTTCCCGATAATGGGAGGACTGCGGAGGTAGAAATTCCTGAGGTGGATTTGATGTAGCCCAACCTCCGGTTCCTACAACAAGCGGCCCAATGACAAGAGCACGAGTCAAAACTCTACACGATAAGGTAAACTCACTCCTATCTATGTGTGATCTTGACACTCCCTTGAATGGTTTGCTACTTCATACCGATACCTTGTGTGTGCTCAACTATGAGGAACGTGAAGAACTCTGAGGAAACATGGATCAAGATGGCCAAGGGATGCGTCAAGATGAAGACGAAGAAGGTGGCGAAGACAATCTGGCTGGCCTCCAACCCGGCCTAGGCTGGCCCCCTGCCAGAGACAGCCGGCCTCAACCCTGGCCTAGGCCGGCCTCCCGTCCGAAGCAACTGGCCTCCAAGCCGGCCTCCAGTCCGGCCTAGGCCGGCCTGCCAGAGAGGCCAGCCTCCAGCCCGGCCAGGCCGGCTCCCAGGCCGGCCACTCGTGTCCTGCACCCCGTTTTGTACTATGACTATAAATAGCACTTCACCTCTTCCTTTCTAGGGTTAGACTGAGATTAGACTTGAGTTGAGCATAGGCTCCTTTCCCACCCCATGTGGTGTTGCCTCTTAGGAGATGAATCAAGGTCTCCCTATGTGGAGATGAACCAAGACCTCCCCTTGTGGAGAAGATCCCTCTAGTGGATTCCAAGGCTTCTTCTTGTAGTTGCGATTACTTGCCAATCATTCATCTTCGGGTGACTCTATTTGGACGGTTGGATTGACCGTTGAGAGAAACAATCCTAAGAGTAAGGTGTGTTTGGAGAAGGAGAATCGGGGGCTACCCTTGGGGACTTGTTACCGGTTGACTTTGGCCGAATTATGCTTTGCTAGTTATCTTTACTTGTTTTTTCCCCTTTTGTGTTCTTGTGTTCTTTGTGTTCATCGTTCCCTCCACCCAAATCCGTGAAAATCGGGACCTACCCTACATCATATGGTATCAGAGCTCTAGGTTGCCACTGATTTGACTTTGTTTTCCCCCACAAATCCACCCAATTTTTCTATGTTTTTGAGAAATTCGAAATTTTCCACCAAAAATAGCCTTTTCATGGATTCAAGCCGATCTGTCGATTTGTTGCGTTTTTGGTAGTTTTGGTCCACAGATCTGTTGCCTTAGTACCCCCTCCACCTTTGTTTACGTTCCTAAGCCTTAATTTTGCCAATTGAAAGCCCGGCCTCCAACCCGGCCTGGGCCGGCCTTCCTGTAATTTTTTTTCTTTTCCTCGGTTCGTTTTGGCATTTCCTCTTTGTGTTTGAGTTCTTCTCCGGTGTGATCAACGTCTACAACATCGACAAGCTTCCGCAGCAACTTCATCAACGCCAAGCGACGACGACACCAAGGACTCGACATTTCCCCGACATCGTAATCCGTTGTGAGCCCTTCTTCCTTTCGCGTACCTTGACCTATCGGACTAGCTCTTTGATATTGCGAGGCATTGCACTTGTGTTGATTCGAGTGATTGTCTTAACATATTGGCGAGTGTGTATCGTGTAGAGGTCTTAGCAATAGCAAAAGTTGAAGGAATCATCGTCAAAAAAAAGAGAAGAGAAAAGAAAAGAAAAGAAAATGAGTAGTGCCAAGTACCATCTCTTGTAGGTTGCAACAAAGCTTAAACCGCCAAAGTGAGTGTGAGTGTTTAACACTTGTGCAAATCCGTTGCCCACGAAAAGGCAATTGAGCTAGCGTCCTTCGTGTGTTGGTGTGACACTTGAGCACGTAGTCTTCGTTAGGTTGCATATCTTCGAGTGCTCGCCCTTTGGTCACCCAACCCCATCATTTGCTTTTGTGTGCGTTTCTTGATCATTTGAGTGGTTGGTGTTTCTTTGGTAATTTGGTCATTGTGGATTTTCTCTACCTTGAACAATATACTTTTCGCCGGTTTTGCTTGTTTCGTTTGCCACTTCATACCTTCATATCCTCATAAGTGTGTGTGTTGGGTGTTAAAACATGATTCTCTTTCTTCAAGCCACTTTATACTTGGGATATAGTTTCTTTTGGTTCTTCCATTTCCATACATTTCACTTGCTCTTGAGATCATGTTTAGGGGAAGTACAAACGGAAGCTCAATCTCGGATGATGATATCAATGGAGGAGTTCAAGGTGATAATGGCTATGTCACACATAACGAGTTCGTCGGTCTTCGACACCTTGTCCGTGATGGCCTAGGCCGCTATGAGCGCCGCCTTCAAGCACAAGAAGCAAACTTCAACGCACAAATGGCGATGGTGGCCGAAGTTCTCAACAACCTTGCGCAACGTCGATCTTCTTCTTCGTCACGCTCAAGCCGTACAAGAAGCACCTCAAGGTCGACACAACCAAGGCAAGCACATCATGGTCATCATCAAGAAGAACCGCAACATGGTCGCCAAGAAATACCAAGGCACGACGAACATGATCGACATCGCCATGAAGTGGAACGTCCACTTTCTCCTCGGGGGCACCATAACAATGTGCATCAAGAGCACCATCGCCCAAATGGTGGACGCCGTGAAAGAACACCATCACCACCACCGCAACTTCAAGATCATCGAGACCCTTTGGTGAATGACAATGGTGTTCCGGGTGCGAATGACTATGGTGAACAAGGCCATCGACACCGCCATCCTCCAAGGCCGCGCCACCACAACCATGCACATGGGAACTATGAAGAGCACCCAATTCCACACCATGAGCATCATCCTCCCCATGAGCCTCGTCAACGTCAAGAACATCCACATGATCGTCGCCAACAACAACGTTGACGTGCATTCCCACCTCCCAACCGTCAAGACGAAGATGACAACTTGAGCAACCTTCGCTTTGATATGCCAAAGTTCTATGGAACAAGTGACCCGGAATCCTATTTTTCATGGGCACTCAAGGTTGACAAGATCTTCCGAGTTCGACACTACTCCGACAACAAGATGGTTGCCTTAGCTTCAATGGAGTTTGAAGATTATACTCTCTTGTGATGGGAACAACTCCAAGATACACGCTTAGACAACCACCAACAACCAATCAACACTTGGGTTGAGATGAAAGAAGCAATGTACAAGCGCTTTGTGCCAAGTCACTACACTAGAGATTTGTACAAGAAGTTGCAAGAGTTGAAACAAGGGTTGAAATCGGTTGATGAGTACTATAAGGAGATGGAATTTTCCATGATGAGAGCCAATATTGAGGAGTCGGAGGAGCAATCCATGGCTCGTTTCATGAATGGCCTCAACTATCCAATCAAGAAGATTGTGGAGTTCCAACCATATGCCACCTTGGTTGAGCTAGTCCGTCAAGCAACAAAGACCGAGCGTCACGTGCTTGAAGAGCTCAAATACATCAAGTCAAAGGCATTTTTTGCCAACAAGCCTTCATTACCAACGCCTACATCGACACCTCAAGCGCCTCAACCTTTCAAAAAAGAGGTCCTCCAAGAGTCTCTACATCGACACCTCAAGCGCCTCAACCTTTCAAAAAAGTGTCTCCTTCAAGCACCACACCTCAAGGATCTTCTTCCGGTACAAGACTCTTGAAATGCTATAAGTGTGGAGGACAAGGACACAAATCCTTTGAGTGTACAAACAAGAAAGTCATGATTGTCAATGACATGGGAGAATATGAGTTTATGAGTGAAGAGGAGTACCATGCCTTGAACCAAGTCGCCACAATGCAAAGTGCGCAAGAAGAATCAAATGAGATATATTGTGATGGTGACAACAACCCTTCATTGGTTGTGGCAAAAACCTTAACCACCAATGTCCAAGTTGAAGAAGACCAAAGATGCAACTTGTTTCAAACAAGAGCGGGCATAAATGGAAGATCCATCAAGGTCATCATACATGGTGGAAGTTGCCACAACTTAGCTAGTAAAGAACTTTATGAAAAGCTCAACTTGAAGTTCAAGAAGCACCCATATCCATACCATGTGCAATGGTTGAGTGATACCGGATCCGTCAAGATTCAACACATGGTGCAAGTGTCCTTCAAGATTGGAGCCTATGAAGATACCGTGGATTGTGATGTTGTGCCTATGACCGTTTGTCACTTACTTCTTGGACGTCCTTGGCAATATGATAAGGGTGCTATGCATGATGGAAGGACCAATTATTATAGCTTCAAGAAACGACAAGAACTTCGTCCTTCGTCCCATGACACCAAGTCAAGTCATTGCCGACAATGCCAAGACTATTGCTCGAGCACAACAAGATCGTTCGTCAAGTGAGATGAGTGGTGAGCGAGAGACCACCATAAAGTGAGTGAGAGCCACAAGCCAAATGAGAGTGACACTTCAAGAGGTCCCACAAACTTACCTATTTGCCACCAAAAAGATATGAGGGAGTTGAGAGAGGACCCATCCACCCTCACTATGTGCTCATATGCAAGGGTGAAGTTTCTATGACTAACACTTTCACAAACCTTCCTCCTTTTTGATGTCTCTTTTGAAGGACTTTGAAGATGTTTTCCCTCAAGAAGTGCCACCGGGACTACCTCCTCTACGCGGCATCGAGCATCGCATGACCTTCCCGGTGCACCGCTACCGAACCGTGCTCCATACCGCACCAACCCCGAGGAGACCAAGGAGATTGAGCGGCAAATACAAGAACTCCTAGCCATGGGACACATCCGTGAGAGCTTGAGTCCGTGTGCCGTGCCCGTCATCTTGGTGCCCAAGCACGACAACACTCTTCGCCTTTGCATGGATTGTCGCCCATCAACGCCATCACGGTGAGTATCGCCACCCTATCCCTCGACTTGACGATATGCTCGATGAACTTTGTGGTTCCGCTATCTTTTCCAAAATTGATCTTAAAAGTGGATACCACCAAATAAGGATGTGTGAAGGTGATGAATGGAAGACCGCATTTAAAACAAAGCTTGGTCTTTATGAATGGCTTGTCATGCCATTTGGTCTTTCCAATGCACCTTCTACTTTTATGCGTCTCATGAATCATGTTTTGCGTCCTTTATTGGAAATTTGTTGTGGTATACTTTGACGACATCCTTATCTATAGCAATCTTTGGAAGAGCACACTTCTCATGTTGCTCAAGTTTTGTTGGTTCTTCGCAATGAAAAGCTTTATGCAAATCTTTCTAAGTGCACTTTTGCCACCAACAACTTGTTTTCTTGGGTTTTGTTGTTTCTTCGGATGGAGTTGAAGTTGATGATGCCAAGATCAAGCAATTCGGACTTGGCCTTTTCCACATCACTTGAGGAGTTGAGACGTTTTCTTGGTTTTGCCGGATTTTACCGTCATTCATCAAGGATTTTTCCACAATTGCTTGCCCCCTCCATGAACTTACAAAGAAAATGTACCTTTCATTTGGGGCAATGCACATGATTTTGCTTTCAATGAGCTCAAACGGTTGTTAACCGAAGCACCACTCCTTGCCCTTCCGGATTTCTCTAAGACATTTGAGATTGAATGTGATGCAAGTGGATTGGGCATTGGAGGAGTGCTTATGCAAAATGGTAGACCCATTGCATACCATAGTGAGAAACTAGATGGAGCTCGCTTGAATTACCCCATTTATGACAAAGAGTTATTTGCTTTGGTTCGTGTTTTGGATGTGTGGCAACTATATTCGTCCTAAGGAATTTGTCATTCATTCCGACCATGAATCCTTGAAATATTTGAAAAGTCAAACAAATTTGAACAAAAGACATGCTAAGTGGGTTGAGTTCATTGAGTCTTTTACTTTTGTAATCAAATACAAGAAAGGTAAAGACAATGTGGTTGCGGATGCTTATCCCGCAAGGCCAACCTACTTACACGTCTTGACATTAGTGTCTTGGGTTTGGATGAGATAAAAGTTGTATGCTACGATGCTTTCTTTGGTGATATTTTGCTCAATGCTCGGAGCACAAAGGAATTGGTGATTTCTATTTGCACAAAGGATTATTGTTTAAGGCTAACAAACTTTGTATTCCCGAGTCTTTGCTTCGTTTGCTCCTTTTGAAGGAATCACATGGCGGATCATTCATGGGTCACTTTGGACGCGACAAGACCTACTCCATGCTCGCCACAAACTACTATTGGCCAAGAATGAAGCGTGATGTGGAACGCCTAGTTCGATGATGTTTAACATGTCTCAAAGCTAAGTCTACTCTAAACTCTCATGCCTTGTATACTCCTTTGCCCATTCCGCATAAGCCATGGTACGACATAGCTATGGATTTCATCTTAGGTCTCCCATGTACTAAAACAAATAAGGATTCTATATTTGTCGTCATTGATCGATTCTCTAAGATGGCACATTTCATACCATGCAATAAGACCGACGATGCTTCACATATTGCCACTTTGTTTTTTAGGGAGATCGTCCGTCTTCGTGGAGTGCCAAAGACCATTGTTTCGGATCGCGACGTCAAGTTGTGAGATACTTTTGGAAGACATTGATGGCCAAGATGGGAATCAAGAAACTCTTCTCCACCGCCTACCACCCTCAAACGGATGGTCAAACCGAAGTGGTCAATCAAAGCCTACCTACACTACTTCATGTGTTGATCAAGCCGAACTTGAAGAATTGGGAAGAGTGCATCCCACATGCCGAGTTCGCCTACAATCGAGCACTACACCGAGCAACAAAGAGAAGCCCATTCGAGATTGTCTATGGCTCAAATCCCTACACGGCACTCGACATGCTACCACTCCACTCCGTGAACAAGTTAACATGGACTTCGACAAGCGTGCCGATTACATGAAGAAACTACATGAAGACACAAGAACCACGCTAGAGAAGCACAATGAAGACCATGCTACAAAGATGAACAAGCACAAGCGCGCCATGATATTTGAAGAAGGAGACCTTGTGTGGCTACACTTGCGAAAAGAGCGCTTCCCGGATGCAAAAAAGTCCAAGCTTCACCCTCGAGGAGACAGACCTTTCAAGGTTCTCAAGCGCATCAACAACAATGCCTACAAGATCGACATCTCCAACTCCAAGTATTTGGTCCATGACACCTTCAACGTCACCGACCTATCGCCATACCTTGGGACATCAAGTGATGAGGATGACCAAGAGTCGAGGATGACTCTTTCCTAAGGGGGGGAGGAAGATGATGTAGCCCAACCTCCGGTTCCTACAACAAGTGGCCCAATGACAAGAGCACGAGTCAAAACTCTACATGATAAGGTGAACTCACTCCTATCTATGTGTGATCTTGACACTCCCTTGAATGGTTTGCTACTTCATACCGATACCTTGTGTGTGCTCAGCTATGAGGAACGTGAAGAACTCCGAGGAAACACATGGATCAAGATGGCCAAGTGATGCGTCAAGGTGAAGACGAGGAAGGTGGCGAAGCCAGTCTGGCCGGCCTCCAACCCGGCCTAGGTCGGCCCCCTGCCAGAGACAGCCGGCCTCCAAGCCGGCCTCAACCCCGGCCTAGGCCGGCCTCCCTTCCGAAGCAGCCGGCCTCCAAGCCGGCCTCTAGTCCGGCCTATTCCGGCCTGCCAGAAAGGCCAGCCTCCAGCCCGGCCAGGCCGGCCACTCGTGTCCTGCACCCTGTTTTGTACTATGACTATAAATAGCACTTCACCTCTTCCTTTCTAGTGTTAGACTGAGATTAGACTTGAGTTGAGCATAGGCTCCTTTCCCACCCCATGTGGTGTTGCCTCTTAGGAGATGAATCAAGGCCTCCCCATGTGGGGATGAACCAAAACCTCCCCTTGTGGAGAAGATCCCTCTAGTGGAATCCAAGGCCTCTTCTTGTAGTTGCGATTACTTGCCAATCATTCATCTTCGGGTGACTCTATTGGGACGGTTGGATTGACCGTTGAGAGAAACAATCCTAAGAATAAGGTGTGTTTGGAGAAGGAGAATCGGGGGCTGCCCTTTGGGACTTGTTACCGGTTGACTTTGGCCGAATTATGCTTTGCTAGTTATCTTTACTTGCTTTTCCCCTTTTGTGTTCTTGTGTTCTTTGTGTTCATCGTTCCCTCCGCCCAAATCCGTGAAGATCGGGACCTACCCTACATCAGGATTCAGACACCGAAGACATCTCTCTTGCTTCCGCACACACCCCGCCTGACGAGGAGGTGGAGGAGTCCGAGCAGGAGATAGAGGAGCAGCCATGTAAGCGATGTCGTCTAGACGAGACGGAGTCGACCGCTGGGGACTCGCCATCCAAGAAGATGGCACAGGAGGATGACGATGACTTGGGCTCTTCTTCACCTGCTCCGGTGGAGCCGTTGCGAATAACTCCACTGCGCACCGCCCCTCCTGTCGGGTCTGACGGCGCGTTGGATTTTGGCCCGCATATGAATTTCGAGGATCTTGTCAGTGATGAAGAAGTAAGGTGAGCACTCATTGTCTGTTGGACTTCTCGAATTCTTTCGATTAGTGTCTGAATTTCCGCTCTCCAACCCGGTGCCGGACGTCGATCGGCCTTCTGTTGTGGTTCGTCAAAAGGGGGCTGCCCAGAGCGGCACTGATGTGCAGTCGGCCAACCCGGAGGTGATTCCTGCGTCGACTGCTGATGAAGTGGTTCGGACGGAGCCGCGGCCAGTCGCTGCGGCCGCTGCACCATCTAATCCGCAGGCATATGTGCCTTCCTCCTCGACTGCTGCCCTACTGGTGCACTATGATCACGTAAGTCACCTCTGATGATGGTTTATCGGGTGCGCGACAGCGCTCCCGATGGGAGTAGCCCCGAGGCTATGTGCAGCTAGTGATAGTTGGGCATAGGCTCAAGTCTTTTCATTGCCTTTCTTGCTGTGTTAAGAACTTCTCTCTTCTGCAGCCTTTCTTCCGTACCACGGTGGAATCGGGTGCTTCGTATGTGCAGATTCAGCTGGAGCGGAACCAGCTTTGGATCCAACTGGAGCAGTCAGAACATAAGCATCTCACGCTCCGCTGCCTTTTATTCGAGTGCTCCTTTTAGCTTTTTGATCTAAGTTGGCTGATCTGCATTGACGATAGGTGAGCAAAAGGGTGCCTTGGACCGCGTGCAGGAGCTGGAAAAGAAACTTAAAGCTCAGTGCGTTGACAGTAAGCGGAAGCTAAAGGAGGCGAAGGATCGCGAGGATGCTTTTGTTGGGCGCGAGAGGCTGCAGATGGAGCGACTCCGTTCGCTTGCCTATGTTGTAGGAGGTAACTGTCGGCCCAGTGGAAACCAGGGTACCACGACCCGTGTGCCGTTGGCCCAGAAGACTACGCATGGACGACCGAGTCAAGTCAACAGAGCGCAGCACGCTCCGCAGGGCCTCGTGAAGGCTCACGCTTCTGAGGCACGCATCCTCGGGAGGACACGCCACCGGCAGCCAAGTCTACCCAAGGGACGGCCTCGCGAGGCCCCCCTCGCGAGGGAAGCATCGCACCAGGCCTCGTCCGAGACAAGACAAGACACTGCACACCCGTGACTCCGCGCCAGGGGCCATGTGCAACTGCGTCTCCTTCAGAGTGACGCGCGCGCCTGCGCCAAGACGCAGAGCGTGCCGGCCAAACCTTTCCACTTTTGTAATTAAAGGATGCCGACCATCTACGGCAAGCAAAGCGAAGCCCAAGACCTTCCTCTTTGGTGCAAGACAGCCGGACCGGCGCTACGCGCCACCGCATGCGTCACCAGAGACGTCACCGACAAGTCCTTACGACTGCGCCGTGGACGGTGGCTTTATCTGTGCTAGGGTAGTATGCCGGTACCCTTTTTTGGTGCTATGTGGAAACCCTTCCCGCCAACACCTTTGGGGAAGAGGACCGGAGCACTATAAATAGGGCCGTGCCGCAACCTTAGCAGGGCATCCAATCCTAGCTCTAACTCATGTACTGTAACCTCTACAAGCAGTGCAATCCAGACAAGCAGGACGTAGGGATTTACACCATCATGGTGGCCTGAACCTGGGTAAACCGCTGTGTCTCCTTACTGTGTGTATGTCTCTTTCCACCGAGGTCGCCGAGGGTTCGTCGAGAGCATGTTTCAGTCCCCAGTGTTCGAACGACACTATGTGAGAGGTTCCTTCGGGACATTTCCTCGACATTTGGCGCGCCAGGTAGGGGACTGAGGAGCTCTCTTCGTTTTCCTTCACCGCCATGGTCGACACTCGCCACAACGCGGCCAGCCGAGTCACCACCGAGCCCGTCATCAACAACCCTCGCGGGTGCGTGGCTTCCGCTGCCTCAGAGGGAGAAGAGGTGCACGGGTCCGAGGAAGCGGAGGCTTCTTCCCTCCACCCTTCGCTGCAGAACACACCTCCACCGTCCGACGGCCACACCGCGTTGGCCTCCACCCGAGCTCCACCAACACCGGGGGCTGCGCTGCTCATGGCGCAAGAACTCCTGCACTACCGACCCACTGAGGCCGGACATGACGCATGGCTCCAGCGAGTCACCGAGTTCGTCAACGCTGCAAGAATCGCCCCGGCGCCGTCACACTCCTTGGTGCCGCTGGCATCGCAGGGAAGAGTGGCGCACGGCGCCCCTCCTCCTCCTCCACCTCCTCCGCCTCCGGGGGGAGGAGTTTGCGGGCTGCACCCGGACGCTCACGCTCCGGGCGGGGCCCCATCTCACGGTGTATCCTCCCCGCACCTTGGCGGAGCCAGCTGCCAAATCATCACCAGGGCTCTAGAGGACACCCGCGTGAACCTCGAGCGCCAGCGCCAGCGCCAGGACCGAACGGTCCGAGACATCGCTGCGGCCGGCGACCCCAACCGCGCCGTCCTCGCCGGCAGCCACACCTTGGACAACAGGGGCTGCCTCGCCCTCTCGCGAGAGCTACGACGCGTGGTGTGGCCTCCCAAGTTTCGGCCGGAGCTACCTCCGCGCTACGATGGCACTCTCAACCCTGTTGAGTTCCTGGAGCTCTACACTGTGGGTGTCCAGGCCGCGGGCGGCGACGACCGGGTCATGGCCAACTGGTTCCCCATGGCTCTAAAGGATGCTGCCCGCTCATGGCTCATGAACCTCCCCGAGGCCTCCATCAGGTCATGGGGAGAACTGTGCGAGCAGTTCGTCACCAACTTCAAAGGAACGTACAAGCGTCCCCTCTCCCTCAACGACCTCCGCGCCGTGAAGCAGCCGCAAGATCTTTGGTCTTCCCCTGGAACCGATGAGCGCAAGGATGAGACGCTGCACAAGTACATCCAGCGCTTCAGCCAAGTCCGCAACAGGATCCCGCGCATCAATGACGACGCTGTCATCGGGGCTTTCTCCGCCGGCGTCAAGGACACCAAGATGCTTGAGAAGCTCGGCATCTATGCTGACTCCCTCACCTCTGTGATGCTACTCGTCCACGTAGCTGACAAGTGCGCCAAGGCGGAGGAGGGCCGCCTATTCGCCCACTACTGCCCCAAGCTGGATGACTCCGACGCGGTGAAGGTCAGAAGCAAGAACAAGGAGCCAGCCAAGCGAAAGGCACCAGCCGTCCTCGCGGCGGAGCCTGAGCCTGAGCCAGAGCAAAATCTTAAGCGCGGGGGAGAGGAAGATGACAAGAAGGGCGACAAGTACTGCGGCTTCCACAAACTGAACACCCACAACAGTGATGACTGCTTTGAGCTCGAGAAGATTCGCAAAAAACCGCCAAAACCGCCGCAATGGCGGGCGCGGGGGCGATCACGACAATGGGTGCTGGGGCGACCGCGGCCACAACTACAACCAGCAGGGCCAGTACCCTCCTCAGGGTCAGTACCCTCAGCAGGCCAACCACCCGCCCAACCAGCAAGCCAACGCTGCCCAGCCGCAGCCCGACGAGGACAACAACAACCTCCCTGATGAGAACGCTGGGGGCTACCAGGAGCCTCGCAGGTGGGCCACATGCATCCTTGGAGGAGCACATGCTCCTATCTCCAACCGCCACTTCAAGGAGCTCGCTCGCGAGGTCAACGCCGCCCTCCCAATGGTCGGCACTGGAAAGCCCCTCAAGTGGTTACAGTACAAAATCTCCTTCGACTCCAGCGACCACCCAAGAACACTGCAGCCGTGGGCACCATTCCACTGGTGTGCATGCCCACCATCAATAACGTTGGGGTCACCAAGACACTCATTGACGGGGGAGCAGGCCTGAACGTGCTCTCCATGGACACCTTCGACCTACTCCAAGTGCCATACGAGCGTCTGATGCCGACGAGGCCCTTCTAAGGGGTGACGGACGGAACCACGGTGCCCCTCGGGCAGGTGCGTCTGCCCGTCACGTTCGGCACCCAGGACAACTACCGCACCGAGCTGATCAACTTCGACGTCGCCCACATCAACCTGTCATACAACGCCATCTTGGGCTACCCCGCACTGGCCAAATTCATGGTGGTCATGCATCACGCCTACAACGTCATCAAGATACCAGGCTGTAGCAGCACCATCACCATCCGCTGTGATGAGAAGGACTCGGTGCGCACCGTCGTGGACGTCTACAAAGTCGCGGCTGCCACCTACCCCCTGACGAGGACGCCCTCGACCATCTCGCGCCCACCAAAAAGAAGCAATTCACTTTGCAAGAGAAGGCCGCGGCAAAGAAGGCAGCGGCCCAGTGCCCTGCCGAGGCATACCCCGCCAAGTCTGACGCCATCAAAGCGCCACCTACCAAGGGGGCTTCTTCCAAAGCGCCCTGGTTCCGGAGCCATTGGTCACGCCAGCGCAGAAGAAGAAGCTCTCCTCCTCCAATGAGCTGACGGTCGCCAAGAGGCTGGACCTGGCTGCCAGCGGCTTGGGGGCTACCTCCGCAAGTGGCAAGACCCAGCCTCCCTAGTAGGAGGACTGGCATGGTACCCTCCAGCAAGCGGTGACATGCTCGCCGTGACACCTTTTTGCATCTCCTGGTCAAGACATTCTCCACCGACACTTACCCAGTGCAACTCCTGGGCTGAAGAAGACTCCAACACACTTTGAGTGTGACCCCGTGTTCATTACGGCGGCTATTTTATTTCTTGAGGGTGCCACACGGCCACTACAGCCTCAATGAGACTCCTCATCATGAGGGTCTCCATGCCCACAGTGGAACGTTTTGTAATGAACCTATTCATTCAGCAAGTAAACTATGCGCTTCGCCAAGCATACCCTTGTATGTCTTTACCCTCGGTAAGCTACCTTTTCGGTGCGCACTATTTTCTCCCCTGAGCGTTACACGAGCGGGGCCAGGGCACAGTGTCTGTGCTCGGGTCAGTCCCAGCAGCTCCGAAAAATCCAAGTAAACCATGTGTGGATTCTGGGGGAAGCCCTCGTACACGCCACCTTCCAAGGTCCTTGGTGCCAATCTCCTCGTGCAACACCAGGTGCGAACCTGCAAGCGCGCACTATTGCAACCCTCGTTGCTTTGCCTTTGTCGCTGAACAGGATGCGGAAGTCCTACAAGGGAGCGGGGCAGAACCCCAAGGAGGCAAGGACTTATGAAGCGCGGCTTAAGACTCTCCTTGCCAGCCTCGGGAGGCTCCACTAGCAGGGGTCCATCCTCAGAGTCTCCACCCCACAAAAGCTAAGTCATATCATACTCTAGAAGCGTTGTTTCCCTTTCCAAGGCGCCGTCGGTTTTGTCTTGCGAACTTCATGAGCTGCTTGAGCGCCTGAAGGGAGGTTTTTTTGGGGTCAAGCCTCAAGAGCCCTTACCACCTCGCGAGTCGCAGCGCCCTCTGGCCTTGCCGGGTACACGCCCAGCATGCCAGTGTCGGTGTAGACACGCTCGAGGGCTGGGTCCCAGTGACACAGAGCACAAAAATGAACAAGGCAACACGAAACCTCAAGCAGCAAGGAAACAGAAACTTGTGCAGCGAATATAAATCTTATCTGTTCTAAAACAAAGGCAGCGGAAATTTTCAAAAATATCCTTCTTCGAGCATTACAGGAGACTAAGAAGAGGAAGAAGAGCCGCTGGCCGTGGAGTTCTCCGTGTCGGCCGTCTCTTCCTCACTACCGGCCACCGGCGGCGTCTTCCGATCAAACGCCGATACAAGGGCCAGCACGTGCTCCTTCACCTTCTTCACAAGCGCCAGGGATTGCTCACGCGGCATCGGCTTATGCACGTCTTCAAAATCAAAGGAGGGATTGACGCGAACAAGATTGCAGAAGACACGAGTGATGGCCGCGCTCAGTAGTTCGCGGCACTTGTCGGACACTATGTCATCCATCTTCTTGGCAGACTTCTCCAGCTCTTCGACAAGCCGTGTGAACAAGTGGAGGTAGGAGGCGTCGCTCTCCGCTCCGGGGAGATCCGGCCTCTCCGCCCCAAGATGGGAAGCCGCGGAGCGAGCCCGGGTGGCAAGCGCCCGAAACATCCTCCCACGCTCATCTTGGAGCATCCTCACGAGGCTCGCCTCCTCCTGAGCCTCCCGAATCGCCGCCGTCAGAGGGCCCACTTAGGCCTACAGCGAAAATCGCTCCCCCTCAGCATCATTCCTCGCTTCGATAGCCTCCTCAAGAGAAATGCGAAGGTCGCAAAGCTTCCCCTCGAGGTCTTCAATCTTCTTGGCAAGAGCCCGACGCTTTTTAGCAAAATCCTTCCCCTGCGCCTTGAGGTCGGCGCTGCATTCACGCATGTACTCCTCGCGTGTGGCCTTGATTTTCTCCTCGGTTCCCTCACGAGTCTCGTTCGAGAATTCCTCCTGTTTCTTCTGAAGAAAGGCCCGAGCTTTCGCAAAGTGTTCCTCATGGGAAGCCTCCCTGACGGTAATCCCCTCCTGAAGAAGCTCCAGCCGGGCCCACTCGGCGTTCAGGTCCAGAATGTTCTTCTCCAACTCCTGCTCCCGGATGGACGCATCCCCTTCGTGAAGTGTGAGAGCCTCTGCAAGGGATGTTTCCTCCTCCTTCGCCTTGGCAATTGCGGACTCAGCAGCGGCTACTGCGGCTTCACGAGCGGCCATTGTGGCGCCCTGGTCAAGGAGTTTTTGGCGTTCGGAGTTGGCCCACTCCTGGAAAGCTTTCTCGCACGCCTCAATCGACGCAAGCCTCTCGGCGGCTGCCCCCTCCTGGGCCGTCTCGTGAAGCGCAGTAGCCGAGTATTATCAAGCTTAGGAGGGGGTCTACCAAGGTTGGTTACATGAGGTTGAGTGGGTGCAACTTGAGTGAGATAAGAGCTAGGTGGAGCAAAGTTAAGAGAAGGATTCTCAATAGGTTTATCATTTTTATCCTTGTCACTAGCTCCCTTAATAGGACTAGCGGTTGATGAGGAGCCATTTTGATTAGATACCCGAGTATACACCTCATCCACCATTTTGCCTTTCATGTACCCAAAAAGTTCAATCATGGACTTCATGGTGATTGGGGCATCACCCTCGGGAGGGATTATTCCCGCTTCTATTAGTTCTTTGTCAAGTTGTTCTCTATCACGTTTTTCTTGTTCCTTAGCAAGTTTTAACTCCTCATCTTTAGCACGTTGTACTTCCTCCGCACTAGCCATCCTCCTCTTTAGGCGATTAAGCCCTTAATAAAGAGACCTTGCTCTGATACCAATTGAAAGGATCGAGTAGGTTGACTAGAGGGGGGGTGAATAGGCACCTACAAATTTTCTTTTTCTTTTAATACAAATTCGGGAATTGCTCAAATATAAGTTCTCTAGATATGCAACTAGATGAACAATCCTATATGATGAGCAATAAACAAGCTAGCAAGATATACTACACAAGATAAGCTAGCAATACGAGTAAAGGAAGGTTAAGAGATAACCACACGGTGACGCGGAGATGTTCTACCGAAGTTCACTTCCCAATGGAAGCTACGTCTCCGTTTGAGCGGTGCGGAGTCACAAAGTGAACTCCGAATAGCCTTGATATGGCACACTGTATCTCCCTCGTGTTATCCTCCGATGAGGAGATCCACGAGCCACTATATGATGCCCTCGAGGTCGGCAACAAACCTTTACAAGGATGAGGCACACTCCACAACCGAATTGGAGGCTCTCACCAAATTCCCGCGGCTCCCAAAGCCACAAGAATCACAAGGCCGGGTCGCGTCTCCACAACTTAATTGGAGGCTCCCGGCTAATCCTTGTGGCTACCAAAGCCACAAGAATCACAAGTATCTTCTAGGTATCCAATGTATCAAGTTACACAAGATCTACAAGTGACTAGGTCGATGTAGACAAATCGGCTCGGTGGAGATGCGGATCTAGGACTCCTCCTTCACTCCTCAAAGTATCAACGTGTTTGAGTGGTTGGAGTGGGAGCTCTAGTAGATTGAAGCTTGCAACAATGGTGGAGAGAGAGTGAGGAATCAAGCTTAGTCCACCGGAGGTAGGTGGAGGGGTATAAATACCCCTCCCAGAAATCTGGCCGTTGAAGCTGTAAATAGCCCGCAGCGGTAGTACCGGGCCTCGCCCGGTAGTACCGGCTAACAGGAAAATGCCGGCCTGGCGCCAGACTAGTCAACGCCTTCTCCACGTGCGCATCGGTAGTACCGGACCGCCTGGTCCGGTAGTGCTCCCCACCCGGTAGTACCGCGCTTACTACCGGGGCTACTACTGGATTAAATCGAGCGAGTCTAGAGAGCTTTTGGAGATCCGGTACTGGGCCCAGTACTAGGCCCGGTAGTTCCGCATGGCAGTACACCCGGTAGTACCGGGGTGAACCCGGTAGTACCGGCTGATGCAATGAATACTGCTTTTCTTCCATTTCTTGAGACAAAACCTATGCAATATTAATTGATACAATCCTGCACACTTTTAGCACACACATTAGACATCTAAGTGTGTTGTCAACAAACATCAAAACACTGTGGGGAAGGATATGTCCTTTCAATCTCCACATTTTTGGTGTTTGATGACAACATACTTAGGAGAAACAAATGATTTGCAAAAGATAGACGGGGCTCTCCAAATTGTGTGTTTATTAGGAATTTGCTTTTGAATGCAAAAACACACCATATACAATGGGCGGAGCTCCCCCTATATTTTACGAACCAAGCAAGTTCATATGGATAACAATTAAAACAACTTGCACAATATAAGCAACAATAAGCAAGTGATGAATGCTGTCTTCTCCTCGTCGTCGACCTTCATCCTTATCTAGTTGTAGCCTGAGTAAGCATCCAGAAAAGACAGGCGCTCGCAGCCAGCGGTCGAGTCGACTATTTGGTCGATACGCGGCAGTGGAAAGTGGTCCTTAGGGCAGCATTTGTTGAGGGCGGTGAAGTCGACACACATGTGAAGGATCTCTGTGTGCTTCTTTGGGACCAGCACTGGGTTAGCGACCCAATCTAATTTCTTGATTTCTCTGATGAATTTGGCGTTGAGTAGTCTGTCGACTTCTTGCCCAATGGTGATGCACTTCGGCTCGGAGAAACGGCGCAAGGATTGTTTGATGGGTCATGCATTTGGATAGAGTTGGAGGGCGTGCTCGGCGAACTCCCTGAGTATACCTGGCATGTCAGCTGGACACCAGACGAAGATTTCCCAGTTCTCACGGAGGAATTCGATGAGGGCGCCTTCCTATGCGGGAGACAGACTCGAAGACACGAGTGCTGTCTTGGCAGCGTCCGTCGGGTGCACCTGATGTGCCCTTGTGTCGTTTGTTGCATTGAAGGCAGCGTCGGGTGCTTGCTTCTTGGTCTCAGGAAGAGGGTTCGATCGTTTGACAACGAGAGCTCCCCAAGTTCCTCTTGCATGCCAAACATCTCGGAGATTTTGCTGAATTCTTTGTCGCACTTATCTAAACGCTCGAAGTTTCCGTTCACGGTTATGATACCGTGAGGTCCTGGCATCTTCATCTTGAGGTACGCGTAGTGTGGGACCTCCATGAACCGAGCGAACATCGGCCGCCCTAGGATAGCATGATATTGCGGCTTCTAGTCAACGACCTCGAAGTCAAACTTCTCCGTCCTGAAATGCTTCGGGCCGCCGAATATCACGTCGAGTGTGATTGCTCCCAAGGGGTAGACAGCTTTGCCTGGGACTATACCGTGGAAGGTGTTCTCGGACCTAGCCAAGTTTGTCAGTGAACGGTTCATTTTTCGCAGCGTGTCGGCGAAGAGGATGTTGATGCCGCTGCCACCATCCATGAACACTTTGCTCATCGCATACCCACCAATCTGGGCATCGACTACTAGGGCAGCGTGGCCTGGCCGCGGCACCGATAGCGGGTGGTCTTCGCGAGAGAATGTGATGCTGGTTTCAGACCCCTTAAGATACTCGGGTGTAGCCGGTGGCGACGTGGAGGCCAGGTGTACTTGTCGCGAGATGACCTTTTGTAGACGATTGGATGGTCGTCCTTTCTGTATCATGTACATCTTCCCGAGTGGATCAGGGTATTTATCTCCGTTAGTGGGAGGAGCTTCTATGCGTGAATTGAGGTGGACTGCTCCCGCCATGTGCCCCGTCAGCTGGGCTGGAGGGGGTGGGCTCCGTGTGCTGTCGTCCCTGGCGCTGTCTGCAATAGCTTCGAGTACTCACCCTGCAGTCGGGTGAATTTTCTACAATCCTTCAACAGGTGGCTGGAGCGTAGCTTTCCGTCTTCTCCTCTGAACATGTGGAATTTGCACTCTTCTTCTAGCTCTTCTGCAGGTGTGCGTGGTGTTCGCGAGTCATCGCGATGTTTTCGCGGTCGCCATTCGCTCTTACGGTATCTGTCGTCGCGGTATCCACCTTCGCGACCACGATCATCTTGCCGATTGTTGCTATGGCTTCAGTCGTCGCGTGTATCGGCGTAGCCAGCCGCCACCATCTCGACTCCATCCGCGTCATCATAGTTGCGGGATTTGCGGTTGCGCCTTCGATCGCTGCTGCGGTTATCTATGCGGCCCCAGGCTCCATGGTCACCTTCGCCATCTTGCGACTCAGGATACTCGTTTCGTACCGAGTCTTCACCGTCCGCCCATTCATTGGCGATCTTCATGAGTTGGGTGATGGTCTTCGGCTGGAGGCGTTCGAATGCTTCTCTGAGGTCACGCCGGATGACCCCGCGAGTGAAGGCGTCGATTGCTCTATCTTCTGAGATCGATCCAGCAGAGTTGCGCATGAGGGTCCATCGTCGGATGTATGCCCGCAACTACTCGTCCAAACGCTGCTTGCAGGCCCGTAGTTCTTCGATTATTGCTGGTCGCTTGTATGTTCCAAGGAAGTTCTTGATGAAATCTTCTTGAAAGAGGTCCCACGAATCGTATGAGTGATGGGGTAGGCTTTTGAGCCAGGTGCGAGCTGCACCCGAAAGCATGAGCTGTATGTGTTGCATGGCAGCAGTGGTTGTGCCTCGCTGGCAGGTGACTGCTGTCAGGTAGTCCTCCAGCCAGAGGGCTGGGTCATCCAGGGCATCGTACCTGGGATTCTCTGAGGTGAGCTTGAACCCCTTGGGCATCCGAGTCTCACGAATGCGGCGACTAAAGCATAGTGCTCCGCATGGCTCGAATTCCCCTTCTGAGTAAGAGTCTTCGCCGTTGGCTTCAAGGGCAGCTCGCGCGGAGCGGTTTCTGTTGACTGTGCGCTGCGTGATGACGTTGCGCGCGTCCTTGCCTTCCGTGAGGTTGTACTGGTCACCGCGGTTTCGTGTGCCGTGACCCTCTTGGTCACGGGTGGCGCGTTCGCGGTTACTCCGGTCACGAGTGTCGCGGTCGACGTGGCTGCGGTTACCACCGTTGTGGTGGTCGCGATGGTCGCGGTCGTCGCGGTTGTGGTCACGTGCGGTGTTGGCGCGCGGCCCCTGCCGCGAGCTCTACTGACGTCGAGGTGACCTGTTGCCGCCACCCGATGTGCTTTCGGTTTCTCCGGGAGCACCAGGTGTGAGCGTTGCTCCTGCCATGGCTAGCGACTTGATCTGCTGGCGATGTAACGCTGCCTTGGGGTCACCCTCAGGAGGTTGAGTTGCCATCAGGTACGTGGCCACCGAGAGTAGGGCTCCAGAAGTTGTTTTGGGGATGGGTATCCCGTCTTCATCGTACGTCATGAACGAGGATTCTAAGCTACGGGTTATCTCCGCTCTTTCGTGCTCCGACATGCGGTGTACTCGGGTCGGTGGCGAGGTAACACGGTCCGCCCTGAAGATTGGGTGGACAGCCCGGCCCTCCGAGAACTCGATATGCTAGCTTGTTTCTTGCGCTCCTCGAGCACTGCCCGAAGCTTATCCAGCCTTAGGCTCTCCTGCCATAGGAGGTACTGGTGCGCCATCAGCTCTTCGCGGGATGAGTCCGCCGGCATCATGGTGCACTCACGGACAGCTTTTGTCGCCTTAGCGGCCATCTCCTCCGTGATGACGATCGTGGTTTGCCCATCTGGCATGGTGACTGTGACTGGGTATACCACCCCGTTGCCGTTGACGCGAGCAGCTCCACTCGCGGATGCTTCGGGAGCCGCCGTCCTGTCACCGGGGAGTACCATGCACACCTGGAAGGGTCTGGCGTGCGAAATTTGAATTTCACCGTCACTGCTGCAGTTGTCGATGGAGACGGCATTGGAGTTGAGGTAGTAGTTGGCCGGAGTGCGATGCACGTCACAGCCGTCGCAGTAGGCGGACTCAAAGTCTGTGTCGACCTCGCTTGACGAGTCGAAGGGTGTCGATGCCGAGCTTGGCGCGATTGATGAGGATCTAGTCAATGAAGATGAGCCCGCCGCGATTGCGGCTATCAAAACGGCCGGCGTCACGGTCGGTGAAGATCCAGTCGATGGAGACGCGGGCGCGATCGCTGTCGGGGGAATACTTTCTAGATTAACCCGCGGCCCAGTGCGACTTACTTACTCGCACGGACAAAGGCCCACTTGGGAGCAAGCCCAATATTGAACCGCCATAAGGGGAAAGATCTAGAAGACATATCCCGGAGGACGTGAAGACCAAGTAGTCTCCGAGTAGGCCTCTGTGGACATATTCCTTGTGGGGAAGTTTCCTTTGTAACCTAGCGAGCCTCTGTGTATATAAAGAGGACTCGCAGGACTTAGAGCGGGTCAAGCTATCAAGCCCCAAACCCTAGCTCATACGGCGAGTACCAGATCGGATCGCCTCCATTGTAACACCTCGATTATCATATCAATACCAATCTAGGGTAGGCAGGAAGTAGGTCTTTTACCTCACATTGAGGGGGCCGAACCTGGGTAAATCTGTGTTGATCTTTGTTCCTGCGATCCCAAGCTCGGAGATGCTTGACTCGCATAATCCCACACCTACGAAGTCATCTATGACACCTGACGTGACAAACCCACGACAGTTGGCGCCCACCGTGGGGCCTGCGGTCAAAAGCGTCACGTTCCGCGCAGGATCGAAATCAGGCTTCAAGGACATCGCCATCGGCCAAGTTGAAGACATCAATGGGGTCCCCTTCATCGACGACTCAGAGTGGGGACCCGAGGCAGATCGCATCGAGTTCGGATACATCGTTCCCATCGGATCAGTAAAAGTTTTCGTCGGATCCGTCAGTCGCAGATCTATGGACGCGACTCAAGGAAGCGAATCGGTGAAGGAGCTGCGGCCGGTCAGGGTCCGCGTGTTGGAGGAGCTACAACAAGCTACGGCAAGATTGCCCATCCCCGTCCCACAAGACCTGTTTGGGGATCTCTACCAAATCAGGAAGGAGACCTCAAGATTGAAGAGATTGAAGCTATCAGGACGGAGCTCTGTGAAGAGGCACAAAGACTCGCGGCTGAGCGCGAAAAACTCCAAGAAGAAGGCCGACGACTCCGCCGCTGCCAGCCGAAGCACCAGGCGGTGCGAACCAAGGCGACATCTGAGCGCAAGAAACTCCAAGAAGAAGAGTGGCGACTCCGTCGTTGGCAGCAAAAACATCAGATCAAGATGGTAGAGGAGAGATGAAATCACAGTTCCACGGCGACCCAGAGAGCAACGTGCACGCCGCGATAGGGATATTGTCAAAGATAGCACCGGTTGGAGACACGCGAGCTGATAAGGAAGCTCGCTATGCGATCGACCTACTGCAAACTGCTGCTTTACAACAAGCAAATATGTATGGAGTCACGCCCAATGAGCCGCAAAACGAGGTATCATGGGGAGGAGAAAAGTACAGCGTCGAAGAAGTGGTCAACCAGTTAGCAGGTTTGCAGGTATCATTGGAAAAAGAAAAGAAGATAGAAGGCGAGTCGCGGATCCGGAGCGACTCAGCCATCCCAGATTGAAACTGATTCAGATGAAGATTCAGCGCCAGTAAACTCCTATTCATTATTGAAAGGACCAGCATGTTTTGGAGAGGAAATACGGCTCGCTCGCTTCCCCCTGAACTTCGGTGAGTCGCAGCGAGTCACCACCTATGCGGCGACCAAGACCCTGCCTTATGGATAGAAGACTACGAGGCAAACATGGCAGGCTGATGTAACTCAAGAAATACGTGCTAAATACTTCCACTTGGCAATACAGGGAGAAGCTAGGGATTGGCTGTTAAGGCTGCCATCCAAATCAATAAGCACATGGGAAGACTTGAAGGACAAGTTCATCAACAGATTCCAAACAGAAGATATGAAAAACCTTAGACAATGCATTCAAGAAGACGACGAATCAAGCGGCGACTGGATCAAGAGAATCGCGGAGATCCTTGGCTCCGCCAAAAACTTAACAGTACAAGCTGCAATACAAGCTATGAGAAAGAACTGTAGATTTGAGCCGTTGGTGCACAATTAAGTCGCGCAGAGCACAAGATTGATAGTTTCGACCAGCTTTTGGCAGTAGACAAGTACACAAAGACAGATAAAGGGGCAGGCGGCTTATCACAGAACCCAATAGGGAAATTACAAGCCGCGGAGATTGAACGTCGCACGCGCCAGATACAGGAGCAAGAGAGTGATAAGGCCTTATTCCCTAATAACTGCAAGGGGACCTTCGACGTGCCTTGCGACTTACATCGCAGAGAGATGGCAGGCCAGCGGGTCACACAAAGGCGCAATGTCACTATTACCGAGGTGGAAAGAAGGCGACACGCCAGACACGGCTCGCAGCGGATCATGCAGCACAAGAACCAATCTAGCTCTCGTCAAGGGCCTGACGTTTTACCTAGAAGAAACATAGGACAGTTTCATACAGTAGAAGTACAAACAACGGACGGAAGCCGGAAGAGCGGTCAGATTTCAACGCCCGAAAGGTATCGTCGCTGGACAGAGCAATCGGTTATTTGGAGTCGCGGCGATCACCCCCCAGAAGTAAGAGATCCAGGACAGCCAGCTCTGGTGGTCACGCCAGAAGTCGCGGGATACAAGTTAAGTAAGGTCCTAATGGACGGAGGAGGAAGAGTAAACATCCTATATCAAGACACGCTCCGAAGAATGAATATACCCGAGACAAGGCTGCGACCATCCAGGAAAGAAATTCAAGGAATAATCCCAGGAGCTGTTACGCGACCAATCGGAAAGATAACACTTGAAGTTAGCTTTGGAACAGAGCGGAACTTCCGCACAGAGCTCCTAGACTTTGAGGTTGTAGCAGTCAAAAGCTCATATCATGCGATCTTTGGAAGAGAAGCCTATGTCAAATTTACCGCTCGCCCCTGCTACGTCTACCTACAGTTAAAGATACCAGGACCAAACGGTGTTATTACAATATATGGAGACAGACAGAGAGCATTAGAATGCGAGAACGCAGGCTCAGTACTCGCAGAAGAAGCTTGTATCGCCAACTCTTCACATGGGTATCAGTCGCAGATCGGTGATCGCAGCTCAAAACGAGTCGCGTTGGAGGTACCGCGGAAGCGGCCAACAGGATGCAGCCACCGGATGGTAAATACCCACCGAGAAGTCGCGCATCAGCAAGATAATGCCCCAGAGGTCGCCTTGATACAAAAAGAAGACAAGAAATGGCGCATGTGCATAGACCCAGCCTCGATCAAAACTCCAGCCAAAGGGGCTCAGTTATCATGAGATCTTACAAATCAAGTCACAGTCAGTGCGGCTGATCGCCCAACACAGTGCTTTCTACTTCAACATGAGACATACATCGGAGCTATCATGCTCGACCCGAGTCGCTTTTAGCGACTCAAATTGAACCAATCAGGTGTTCAACCCACTCCGTTAGGAGTATTAATTCGCAACTAAGTGCGATGAGTATCAAGTATGCATGGCCTGCGGGGAATAGAAAACCCGCATTAAAGGGCCTGCATCATCATGTAACACCCTGTAAAACATCGAGTGATTATGAAATAAAGCCGGCACCCTTGACATTCAAGGGTTTGTCGTTTCGCCTCAACTATCATTGAGTCGCTGAGTCTTTTGAATTTCATATATCACTGACCCTTGAGGGCTCCTTACGAGCATCGCGAGTACCAATCGCACCTCAAATTTTGCCAAACTAGTGGCAATCCTTAAGCTAGAAGCGTCTTGCATTATGCGACCAAAGTACTGGGGTGTGGCGTCAATCGAGCTTGATTGCCTATCATGGCCGCTCTCGACCCTGAACACACATGTTCCTAGGAAATACTGAGCCGCGCGAGCGTCTACTTAATGGAATTATCAAGAAAAGAACCTGCTTATAGGTCACAAAAATACTGTTTATAATACATGAATATCTTACAGACTAACGGGCATGTCCCACATTATTTATTTTTCCTCTTCCGAGCAACAGGAGTGGGAATTGGCGCGGCTTGTCTCGCAGTCGCAGCGCAGGTGTCCTAATAATCAGGGCGCCGCCAGACGAAGCAGAAGGGCCACCAGATACTATTGCTGGAGTGGCAGCCCGAGATGACTCAGCTCCTGAGGACTTTTCCTTGGACACCTTGCTCCCATCAAGATTGAATTTATCGAGATAAGTGCCCAAGTCTAAGTTATCAACAAATTTTGTGGCATACCCGCGCATCCCTTTCCAGATATCGAAGTACTCGCTTATTGGCAATTCAGTATCATCTGCGCTCATCGCCAGGCCGTGGCGAGCAACCTTGCCAACATCTATCTCTGGATAATATGCTCGAAGCAATGTCAAGACATGCGCGGCTCCGGCGCGAGCAGAGGATCGTTTCCAATCAGAGACATAATGTGGAGCCTTGAGCAGTTTATTTATCCAATACTCGCAAGATGTTGGGCCATCAGTCGCAGGAGTGATTACCGTCATAACTTCCTTGGTAACCTTTAAGAAGCGCTGGCTGAGGTCAGACAGATATACCAGTTGATCCTTCAAATTGGAGCGGGACACTGGGGCCTCAGGTCCTATGTCAAGAAAGAAAAGGCAAGAAACAAGTCAGAGACTAACGATTGGTTACCCAAAATATGTATGATTAAAGGAATACAAGACCAACCAGCAAGCTGCAGGACGGCTGATTTGACCATGGAGCCAAAACCCTCAAAGGCTTTGAGCAGCGAGTTATATTTTTCATCTCGCGCGGCGAGTTCCTTTGCGTGGTCCCCTTCAGGCGATCAATCAATTCAGTTTTAAGAGCCAGTCCTTCTCGCAAAGATCTAATGACCTCGTCTTTCTCCATGAGTCGCTGCTGCATATCAGCTTCAAGTTCTTTAAATTGCTCTTCGCAGGAGTCGAGTTGACCTTTGAGAGATTTTATTTCCTGATCTTGGTCCCTAATGACCTCATTATGCTGCTCCAGGCGAGACTGCATCATTTCAGGATGGTCTATGGAAATGCCTTTACCCTTTATTGAGCCAGAAGCATCAAGCAAGGACAGTTCACGCTGAAAACAAACAGAGCAAAACGCATAGGTAAATTATCCAGGAATTTGGGGGCTCGAGATTTGAAGCCAGGAAAAGAATCAACACCCCGTGCGATGACACAAGGTTTTGATCCTTGGGGGCTACGGTATATGTACCTGGCGACTTGAAGAAAATTGCTCAACTAAGCCGCGCAGCAGAGCAGCATGCTTGTCTCCAGCAGAAATTATGGCATCTGCGATTGACTTAGAACTACTTCCTGGAGCTGGAATTCTATTTTCAGTAAATATCCTACCAGCAGCGGAGTTGTGGATGGAGCCGCGACTGGAGTCGCGGCAGGAGCCGCATCTGCAATACCTTCCTCCAGGGAAGGCCTTGGATGAGTCGCAACATTACTGTTTCCCACGTTTCATCAACAGCATCATCCTCGCTCATAGCTTGCTGAGAAGAAGCGGGGTGAGAATTAGACCTGGTACCCTCCTCAGACATGGCTCTGCAAAACATTAATGGGTTAATAAGCTGACCTAGCAGAGTCGCAACATTGAAAGGAAGGTGAACCATACCCAGAGGCGGCACGGATACTTTTCATCAGGCAACCAGAGGAAGGAGAAGATAAACCTTGCAAATCTGAACCTACAGAGTATGAAAAGAAGTGGTTGTCAGCAAATATGCAATCACGAAAGGAAAAGGAGAGAGTCGCAAATAATTACCCGAGCTTATTGAAAAGCAGTCCTTTGCTACAGCTTCGGAAGTGAAAGCAGCTTTGTTGGGATCAGTAAGTTTTAAAGATTTGGCAGCTCTTGTTTCTACCAGTAGCGCCAAGGCTTTGCGGCGTTTTTCGGGCTGCGTGGGATCTTCTGAGCTCTGGCATAAAATACGCTTCGAGGACCTGCGAGGCACCTCAGGAAGTTCCAGGAAAGGTGTATTTGGAGTCGAGGACAAAAGAGCGTCGGCCATTTGTTGTTCCTCTTCAGAAGCACTACCCTCGTGCATAACTGTCTTCGCCAAAGGCTGCGGCTTGTTTGACGACTCAGCCGCGGTCCTTGGTTCAAGTCGACGTCCTCTGAAGGAAGAACCCAGAAATAGGGATCGATCTGAAAAGGAGCTCAGGTCAGAAATAATCAATTTTGGGAAAGGAATTTTCGAGGAAACAAGTGACAAGTAAACATTACCACAAAAGGCTTGTGCTCAGCCCAGAAGGGAGCAAGTCCGTTGTCATACGAGTCAATATCCTCGTCCGTCACTCGGCGAATGAAATTTATCCACTCCCCTTTGTCCCAATCTTCAGGGCAAGTACGATCAACGTCATTTGCATGACAGGTGAAATCCATCATAAGTCGCAAGCGGCGACTCACAGGTTGAATCCGCCACTTAGTCCAACAAGATATAAGGTCCAATCCGTGAGACCATGGAGTGTCAGCGCCCTCACCTTATCCAAGAGGGATTCGATAAAGGGCAACGAAGAAGGATCAGGTTTAGAAGACAGAGCATCGGTAGCCTTGAAGGGAAGAGGAGACCAAAGAGGAAAAGGAATTTCACCCTCAGGAGAAGTGTTTTTACAATAGAAGAATGTCCTTTGCCACTCCTTGATTTTCTTGGCAAGAGTTAGTTTTGGGAAGATACTACCCCTACGGCGTTGGAAGGAAATGGCGCCGCATTGGAGAAAAGGACCATCTGTGGTTTCCCTTTGACTATTGCAATTGAAAAGAGCAAGCCAGAAATCTATTGAGGCGGGATACCCAGATAATCTTCGCAGAGGACGTGGAAGTTGCTAACTTGCAACATTGAATTAGGGCCAATATCATGGAAGCGGAGACCTAACCGCTGCATCAAGGAACGGAAGAAGAGAGAGCCCGGGGGTTGAACCCGCGCTCAACATGCTCCGCAAAAATCACTATCTCTCCTGGTTGAGGATTGGGGATTACCTCCTCACCGGCCGCTCGCCATTCGCATTGATCTTTTGGCGGAAGAAGGCCCCGTGCAGATAGGGATTCCAGGAAATCTTCGTCGACCCACGAGCCTTCCCAGTTGCATTTGCGGCGAGACATTTTTCTCAGATCGATGGAGATATCCACCGAAGGATTGTGAGTACGAGAAGCGAGATTGGAGGCGGCGGAAAGGACTTGATGCAGAGACGCTGGGGAAAACGATGAGTCAAGATAAATAACCCAGACACGGAAGACGTTTAGATCTGAAAATCAACCGTCAAGACAGGATAAGTCGCGTTCTTGAGCCGCCAAGAAAAGTTATAAGCCGCAGATTGGAAACAAGGAAAAGCACGGCCTAAGCATTCAAGATCAAGAAGTACTATGAAGTTCAGGCCATGCTTGGGGGCTAATGTCGGGGGAATACTTTCTGGATTAACCCGCGGCCCAGTGCGACTTACTTACTCGCACGGACAAAGGCCCACTTGGGAACAAGCCCAATATTGAACCGCCATAAGGGGAAAGATCTAGAAGACATATCCCGGAGGACGTGAAGACCAAGTAGTCTCCGAGTAGGCCTCTGTGGATATTCCTTGTGGGGAAGTTTCCTTTGTAACCTAGCGAGCCTCTGTGTATATAAAGAGGACTCGCAGGACTTAGACGGGTCAAGCTATCAAGCCCCAAACCCTAGCTCATACGGCGAGTACCAGATCGGATCGCCTCCATTGTAACACCTCTATTATCATATCAATACCAATCTAGGGTAGGCAGGAAGTAGGTCTTTTACCTCACATTGAGGGGGCCGAACCTGGGTAAATCTGTGTTGATCTTTGTTCCTGCGATCCCAAGCTCGGAGATGCTTGACTCGCATAATCCCACACCTACGAAGTCATCTATGACACCTGACGTGACAAACCCATGACAATCGCCGCAGTCGATGGAGATGCGGACGTGATCACTGCAGTCGATGGAGATACGATCGTTGCGAGTTGAAGTGGGTTTGAGATGTTGAGCGTTCCCCACTGATTGACATGATAATGCATGTTACCGAAAATCAGATCCGCACCTGAGTGGAGATCCGTGAACACCGGGCGGGAAGATGGCGAGTGCGGGTTGAATTCGAAGGAGCCGAAGTAGATCGGTTTGTTGATTGCCGGTGAGTCGCCGGTTGTTGATGAAGATGAAGCCGCCGAATCCGTAGGTCCAGCGCTAGTCTTTCCCACAGACGGTGCCAATTGACGTGGGGTGACCACATCAAATCCCATGGTTAGGTTACCTAGGGTTTCGTTAGAGGGGGAGAGAGTTGGTAGCGCTGGTAGATCCGTCGGCTGACAAGCAAGGAGTTTACCCAGGTTCAGGCCCTCGGAGGGTAATACCCTTCTTCCTGCTTGTCTGGTTATTGATGTCGAGGTGTACAATGGAGCTACAATGGTGTCCCGGCAAGATGTGATCTCGCTAGGGTTTTCGTGGCTAGAGTATTGCGTAACCTAGATCGGCGGCCCTCACAACCTTTATATAGGAGGCTGGGTCTCGGGAGTTCGCATCCGATTAGGTTTACAGGTAAGGTAGGTCTCTACCGACAAAAGGTTCGCTGTCTTGGGGCGTACTTCGTCTTCTTGGGCCTCCTTCGTGGGCCTGAAGTGCAGTCTGCTAGTAGGCCACCAGTTGGGCTCTAGTCCGTACGTGCACCAGGTGTCTTCATGGTGGGGCACCCGAAGGGTAGGCCCACATCAGTAAGCTTGTTGAAGGTCATGCTCCCCCAGTGAACTACGAGATCAATGGGCACCAGTACACAAAGGGCTACTACCTTGCAGATGGCATCTATCCAAGATGGTCAACATTTGTGACGACTATCTCCGACCCTGTGTCAGGAAGCGCGAAAACTTGGTTTTCTCAGTGTCAGGAGGCTTGCAGGAAGGATGTCGAGCAGGCATTTGGTGCGCTACAGTCTCGATTTACTGTTGTCCGGTACCTGGCTCTGACTTGGTCGAAAGCTAATATGTGGGAGGTGATCAATTGTTGTGTGATCTTGCACAATATGATTATTGAGAGCGAGCAGAATGATCTGGTGGCTGACACTGAGCCATATTACCGACATGGTCCTCTTGCAGATCTAGATCACCAGGTGCCGGCAACATGGGCAGCCTTCCTCGCTATGCGGCAGGAGATTCGAGACCCAGTAACCCATGCACAGCTGCAGAATGATCTGGTGGATCACTTGTGGACGCGCAAAGGCAACGACAACGGCAACGGATAGTTTGATGTGTTTTATATGCTTGCATTGTTGAACTATTTGTATGGATTTGTATGTTGAACTATTTGTGTGTTTATTTGTATGTTGAACTATTTGTGTGTGGATTTGTATGTTCAACTATGTGGAGAAAATCATGTTTGTGTGATTTGTGTGTGAATTTGGGGCGAAAATCGCCAGCTGGGGGGCGCTCTGGGGCCGCGACTGGGAAACAGCGCCCCCCAGGGCATAATATAGCGCCGATGCCCCCTCCAGGCGGCCCAATTTAGCACCGAAAATTGACCTGGGGGCGCTACGACGGGAGATGCCCTAAGTGCGGCAAATAGCCTAGGTTTCATCGGCTGAGCCGACCCAACTAGAGTTGTTCGCCCAGAGCCCTAGTTTGGTGGCAGAGCGGGCCCAGCTAGGCCGCCGCGCTGGTGCCCAGATAGGACGAGAACTCTATGGTCAAGGCCTTAAGATGTATCACCAAGTTTTTTTTAACAACGGGAGGGCCTGCAGGACCCAAGAATTGTACAACTGTACAAGGAGGATCTGTAAACAACAAGAAAGTACACAGTAGTCCTCTAATTTTATACAAACATAAAGAACCCCAAATCTATGATTTAGATCACCAATGGGATGGTGCCTACGAGAAACTCCGTGCCGAAGAAGATGAAGGGCCTCTGCAATGGCCAACTTGCCTGGACGTTGACGATGCAGTGGTGCCGACTGATATATACAGAAGAACAATGGGGGGCGCCAGAGCGTCGATCGACTGTTCTTTTAGCCAGAAGATACATCGGTAAATCAGTAACAACTGGCATGAAACCGCTGTGGATGATTTCCGATTTGCATATGCAATTCCAAGGAACCCCGAAGGAACTTCAGATTCAGGCACATCTAGCACGAATCCCTCGATCTCTTCCGTTCCGGTCACCAAGACAACAAAGAAGAGAACATGAGCCGCCAGATCTGCGGATTAAGAAGCTCCAACGAGCTTATTGTGGAAGCCCTTACCGGATTCGCCATCCTCCCGCTCACTCCGCCATGTAGCTCAACCAGAAGACGTCGCCAGCGACCCTGCGCCGCTGCTCATGTTCAACACAGGGAGGTTGTGGAAACACAACACTAGGCTAAATGCCACACGGGCAAACATCCATCTAGACCTGACCCTACACCTACTTTGTACAGAGAGTACCCAGCCTACTATCCCCCTCACTCCAGATAGCGCCACCGGAGGCGAAGGGAAGGGGCGTCAGGCGGACAGGAACACGAGAGACTATCAAATCGGTAGGAGGCGAAGTTTGCAATGATCTATGGCCAAGTTGAGCACAGCTTAGACACCTCGACGGGTACAACTAAATACAAATCTTTTTTTACCAACACATGTATTACTCCCTCCGATCGCTTTTGATTGTCGCGGACGGTTAGCTAGCTTAGTACAAATATGTGTACAACTCACGACAACCAATTCCGATCGGAGGTAGTATCTCCAATCTACATGCCATTGGTGTTAGTTTGGGAGGAAACGAGAAATGTAGCGACAAATGCTCTGGACATTGACCATCTCAAGTTTTTTCCTATGTTGTTGACTAAACCGAGGACCACACAATTGGACGCCACATATGATCCACCACTGTTGGAGTCACGTTTAAGTTGTGTAGTCAATTAACTACTAGGGAAATGGGTGCGGCAATGCCGCGCTTGTGGAGTGAATAAATTTTAAATTTGGTAATGTGCATAGTTCGTGTGAAAAGTCTGAAAATTTCTTAAAAAGGCTGGAAAGTTGTAATTTTTGGGAAATTTTGATATGTATATTACTTGCATTGTTTTTTGTGCATAATGTAATTTTGTTGTTCTTTTTGTGGAAAATGTGAAAATTTGGTAATTTTATTTTTTCTGTTTGACAAATTATTTGCATTGTTTTGAATTATGGAATTTTTGGAGTTTTGATAATTTTGTAATGTTGTTGACACAATATTTGCATTATTCTAAATTATTATAGGTTAGAAGTTTTTTCCTCCTCAAAATACATTTTTTTCTTCGTAATCGTGAAATTTCTGACATTCGGGACCTACATGTTAGCGTTTTAATAAGTGTATGGAAATTGTTTAGGAAAATGATAAAAGTCTTGACAGTTGAAAATTTGGTGATGTTGCATTTTTGTTTGGATAAATTATGTGCATTATTTCGAAATATGGGGAATCTGGGATTTTGATAATTCTATTTTTTTTTTGTGAAACAATAGTTGGACTATTTTATGCAAAGTTGGGGAATTTATTGAAAAGTTTGGCATTCTGTAAATTTTGGTAAATTTTGATATATATATTACTTGCATTTTTTTTGTGCATAATGTATTTTTGTTTTTTTCCTGTGAAAAATTTGGGAATTTGGTATTTGGTAATTTTACTTTTCCCTGACAATATTTTTTTTGCATTATTTCGAATTATGAGGAATTTGGATTTCGATAATTTTATTTATTTTTTTAGACACAATATTTGCACTATTCTATGGAAAGGTTGGAAATTTCTAGGAAAAGTTTGTTTTTTTGTAATTTCTGGGAATTATATATATATATATATATATTATTTGCATTTTTTTATGCACAGTGTAAAAATTTGGAAATTTGGTAATTTTACTGTGAAAAATTTGGGAATTTGGTTCTTGGTTATTTTACTTTTCCCTGATAATAAATTATTTGCATTATTTCGAAATATGGGGATTTTGGGATTTCGATAAATTTTTTTTAGGCACAATATTTGCACTATTTTATGGAAAGGTTGGAAATTTCTAGGAAAAGGTTGGTATTTTGTAAATTCTGGGAAATTATATATATATGTATAATTTAATTTTTTTTAGTGGAAAATTTGGAAATTTGGTAATTTTACTTTTTCCTTGATTATTTGATTGTATTATTTTGAATAATTCTGGGAAATTATAGTTTTTATGCATATTTTATATTTTTTTAGTGAATAATTTGGGATTTAGGAAATTTTATTTTTTTTCCTTGATTATTTGATTGTATTATTTTGAATTATTTTCATGTTTGGAAAATGGTTGGAAATTTCTAGGAAAAGGTTGGTATTTTGTAAATTCTGGGAAATTATATATATATGTATAATTTAATTTTGTTTTTTTAGTGGAAAATTTGGTAATTTTACTTTTTCCTTGATTATTTGATTGTATTATTTTGAATAATTCTGGGAAATTATAGTTTTATGCATAATTTAATTTTGTTTTTTTAGTGAATAATTTTGGATTTAGGAAATTTTATTTTTTTCCTTGATTATTTGATTGTATTATTTTGAATTATTTTCATGTTTGGAAAATTTGGAAATTTGGTGATTTTACTTTTTCCTTGATTATTTGATTGTATTATTTTGAATTATTTTCATGTTGGATATGTTTAATGGTGTTGTTTTTTTCAGCATTTTCCAATTTGCTTAAATTCAAATATTGTGAGTTTGCGCGTGTGTGTTTTGAATTTAAATTTGAAAATGGTGGTATTTTGTAGCAATGTGGAATATTCAAATGGTGGTATTTTGTTTAGATGTTTATTTGAAATGTCTTAAATTTTTTTTGAGGGGAATACTTTGAAGTAGCTAGTATTTATTTGTTTTAATTTGTTGAGCACTTTTACATATTGTTTCTGGGATGTTGTTCTTGGTTGATTAGATATTTTTAGAATTTATTTTGAACTGATTTGAATTTGTGTTTGCAAATTACAAAATGATTTGGAAATAGAAAAAGAAAACAGTGGGGAAAAAAAAGGGCGAGCGAGGCGCGCAGCAGACGGCCCAGCCCAGCAGCCGGCCTGTCTCCCCAGCCCAGCCCACGCCGACGTCATGCTGGCGTCAGTGCGGGCGGAGCGGCGGCGGCGGCAGTGGCTCGCCAGCGGCGAACCTGCGGGTTTCGGGACGCGCGAGTACGCGCCTTGGACGCAGGTCGACGCGGGGCGGTCGGATGTGGCGGCGCCGCTCCGTTTACGTCGCCGGAGCGGCGCCGGCGGCCGCCCGATGCGGCGGCGGTTGTGGAGCGTGCCGGCGGTGATTCCGCGGTGGGTACGGCGTCCCGGCAAGCGTGGCTCGGCGGAGATGGAGAGGCGGCGATGGCGAACCCCGCAGTGTGCTCGGATCTGACGGGGGAGGGGCGGAGCGGCGCGGGCGCGCGTCGGTGGCGCCGCCGATGTCGGCGCGATCGTCGCCGCGGGGAGAGGGAGGAGAGGGGAGGGGGGGCGTTTGTTGACGCTTTTTCTCGTAGGACCCTGGGGTCTGCGAGATTTGCGTTTGGGTCCTTCCGAGGGTGTTTTCTGCAAAGGAGCGGGGGCCTGTTTGTGAAGGTTTGCGCCGGAAAACGTGCGAGGGCGACGTGTCAGCATATGGTTGGAAGAAATTGCAGTGTTACAGTGGTACTGTAGCAACTACAGTGCGCGCGGGTTTGTGATGCGTTATCTGCCGTCGGATGGGAAGATCGGACGGCTGTCGTTTCCAGGGCGACGTGGATGCTGTAATTGAAGCCGAATTCGTCCTACTTTTATATATACATAGATACGGCATTTTGGCAAAAAACTTTATATATTGGGTAAAGATCATGTGAAAAATACAAAATTATACAGATACGTACGTTTGTTTGACACCACAACTTTGAATTGACACTATAGCTTTGTACTCCTAGCTCCTCCACTTTTTAATGGTCGGCTCCTATCTTATCTAATAGGTACATTATCATGTTCGCTAATATTGGACACATTATCATGTCCGACCCTGCTTTAATCAAGTTTATCTCGTTTAGTTGGTGCGAATGACGCACCAAGTCGATTGAATAGTTCAATGGATGACGGAAACGCAACCGCCGCTGTATCTTTTTTTTTGTACAAGGGTTGGGGTCCAGAGACCCCGCTGCTGCATTTTCGACTAACCATGTGGCAGGTACAAATTACAGCTAAGCCCTTTTTGTCTATTGCCCTAAAAGACATGGAATTCGAAGAAAGGGCCAGTACATTTACGAAAAGCACCCTAGAACTAGAATAAGAAAAGCAATTAGGTCCTAGGGAACCTCTGCCACCCATCGCCGGCGATCTCCAGATGCGATGAACACCGAGATCATCAGAGCACATAGCGTTCGGTCTCTCCCTTCCGGCGAGCGAATCCAAACACCAGCAAGCTTGATGCATCCGGGGACGAACCACTTGGTTGCAGCAAGCCGCCGAGCACTGGCGTTGGATCGAGATGGCCTCCGTCGTGGAGGTTGAAGTTCGGCCACCATCATGGCCATAGATCGCGGCGGCGAATAAATCCACCACGTGAGGAGCTCCAGGGCGCAGCAGAAGCCACTCCGCCGATGTTGAAGAAGAATAGCAGCACCTCATCCCCTCCTCGCCGCCACGGCCGGCCAGAGGAATATAGCACCGCATCTCCTCTCGATCTGCAAAGTCACAACGCTTGATAGAGGAGTTTGCTGCCGGCATCACCTGCTTCGGCTTCCACCTTGGAAGCCCACCGGGGACGCACAGAAGCAACTGTCATGCGCCGCGCTCGAACGCAAGGACAGCTCCCAGGACCACCATCCTCCACCCGTTGCTCAGCTTCTCCTCCTCGCCACCAAGGCCGGCCAGGAAAAGCAGAGCAACTAGCAAAGAAGAGATGCAGGGGCGCTTATTGAGGAAAGAAGAAGAATCTGCAGCAGCATACTCGCGGCCCATCTCTCACCATGGAAACTTGCCGGAAGCACCCCACCAGGACTGTCTCGCATCGCGCCCAGATGCAAGGACAGACAGGCTCGAAAGGGCAGGAAGGCGGCCTTATTGAAGGAGATCCCTCGCCTCAGCTCCGCCACCTGCAACCAGAGCTACATAACAACGAAGGCCATGGCGAAGATGCACCAGATCCGGCCGATGAGATCCAGCATCCTACTCCAAAACGCCATAAGGGACACAGCAACACAAGATCTACAACTACTCTGTACAACAGGGGCACCGGCGCCTCGCCTCTGCCACTCCCCGACGGCGACACCGCCAAGGAGGGCTTCGGCTCGGCCCAGGCAGCACGGAGACGCTCTCAGCTACTGTAGAGAAGAGAGAGAAAGAAAACGAGAGAATGAGCGCCTTCGGTGTGTGCCACCGCTGTCTCACCATGCTTTTTGCTGACGCTGCCTTCCGTGCTCTGTTCGTTCTTCAGAACTCCCTATTTGCATATTCTCCACGGCTACCAGAAGAAATAGAGAGAAATAAGTATGGCCCTCCGTTGGATCATGGGTACAGCCGCTTGCTTTGTTGATCGCCTCAACAATCAACATCGTGTTTTTCCTGATACTAAAACAAAGCATACCGGGACAAAAAACGAAAAATTCTTGCTGTTGTACTATTTCAACTCGAGTCGCCAATCCAATGGCAGCCCGACACATCAGTCGCCGTCACCATCCGCTCAAAAATAATTTATCCGCTGACTGCTTTGCTACTGGACCGCCTCGGCGCCTCCTAGCAAAACTGAAATTTTGTCATGGCCATTGGCGGCTTTCACTTGGACTCAGCATCACTCACCTTTGGTTGTAAAGCCTAGCTAGTATAGTTAACATGATAATCAATAGCACAAACCGGTTATGAAAATAATCCAGTGAGTATAAAAAGCGATCCAAAAAGCAGTAAACTATTACAGGTACACATCCATACCATTGAAAATTCTCATGGGATCGCACGCCATTATACCATTGAAAATTCGCCTGGGATCGCACGCAACAGTCCAGATCAAGCCCGTCGTCTCTTTCATTCACCTGCTCAATCGTAAGCAGCTCGGTGACTACGCGAGTAGCTTTTTTTTTTCGAAACACAGTACACTCTCACGTACACGTACACACTTATCCCTATAAACGCATACACGTACACCCTATCCCTATGAGCACCTTCGAAAAACTGAACCGACGGTCGGGTCTTGTGATTAACGAAGTCACCACAGGTAGCCTCGCTGTCGATGGGAACGTCGCCTCCGACTGAAAAATATTCCGCTTAAATGAGAAACACTAATGTCAAATCTGGGATTTGAACTTTGATGGGATGGAAGTACAATCACCCTCCTAACCATCTTAAAACTGGCAGGTTCTCTACGCGAGTAGCACTTGATAACTATTCACTTGGTCTTCTAAAAAACATACCACTAACAAACTAAAATAAATAGCAAACCCTCCCTCACAGCCGCCGCTTTGCTCCAAAAATAAACCTAAATCCCTCCTCCATCCTTGCGGACGATCGATGGTTCCCTGCCTCCTCCGCGGCCGTTCCTGCAGGAAGGGATAGGGACGTGTACTTGTACTCGGCGCTGTAATCAGGTACCTAAAGTTAGTGTTTTGTGGTGTCGCCATGGTGTTGTTCAAATGGTGGTGGTTGCGCTATATCGAATAATGGTACCCGTTTTCAAACCCATCTCGGTGGCGTGGTTGACAATGTCGAGAAGCCAATGAGACTATGTCGCCAGACATTATGCTTTGCTTGTGTGTGGTGTTGGTTTGATCATCGGCTTGTTGATCGTGTCGACATCATTTTCGTCTTGTGTGCACAGTGTGCAGGTTGTTCCCACCTGCGAGTGTATGTGGGCTGAGCCGTCGGCTCCCCTCGAATTTAGTCCGACCGTCAATGCAGATCGGGGCGTACATGACGGGATGCTATTGTGGCGATTTCTACGAGGATTATCCCTATAAAGATTTGTATGAACGACGTAGTTACTGTTGAGTTACGTTCTCTCATCTGGAGATGCAACGAAGACCAAACAAGCGATGACGGACTCAGATATAGAAGGTTTTGCTGGTGGAATTAGATGTATTAGGTTTCAAAAAAATAGATGTATTTTTAAGTTTTTCAATGTCTTTTTTTAAATTGTGGGGACAACTGACCTAACTCTAGACTTGTACTCCCTCTGTAACAGAATATAATATATTTTAGACAATTCAATACGGAATACATATATGATGAAATGAGTGAATTTACACTCCAATACACGTCTAGGTACATCCGCATCTCAAAAATGCTAAAACATCTTATATTTGATACGAGAGGTAGTAGTTTGTAATTGTTGGTTATGATTAACATAATTCAGATGTTAGCCTATAAAAAAACATACTATTCTTTTTTTCTAAACACAGTACAACGCAGTCGCTTACATACACGCGCATACACTCACCCCTATAAACGCACACCCTACCCCTATGAGCACCTCCGAGAGACTGAGCCGGCGGATTGGGTTTTGAGATTGACGAAGTCACTGTCGTGGGTTTGTCACGTCAGGTGTCATAGATGACTTCGTAGGTGTGGGATTATGCGAGTCAAGCATCTCCGAGCTTGGGATCGCAGGAACAAAGATCAACACAGATTTACCCAGGTTCAGCCCCCTCAATGTGAGGTAAAAGACCTACTTCCTGCCTACCCTAGATTGGTATTGATATGATAATCGAGGTGTTACAATGGAGGCGATCCGATCTGGTACTCGCCGTATAAGCTAGGGTTTGGGGTTTGATAGCTTAACCCGCTCTAAGTCCTGCGAGTCCTCTTTATATACACAGAGGCTCGCTAGGTTACAAAAGGAATCTTCCCCATAAGGAATACATCCACAGAGGCCTACTCGGAGACTACTTGGTCTTCACGTCCTCCGGGAGTTGTCTTCTAGATCTTTCTCCTTATGGCGGTTCAATATTGGGCTTGTTCCCAAGTGGGCCTTCATCCGTGCGAGTAAGTTAAATCGCACTGGGCTGCGGGTTAATCCAGAAAGTATTCTCCCGACATTAGCCCCCAAGATTGGTTAGGACTTTACGGTGAGAATCTTCTGGCCTCTTGAAATGGTCTCTGAGCCGCACTGTAAACGTTCTGACCAATCTCCTGACTCATGCGATTCAGAGCTGCGACTCATCTGTGCGACTCATCTCTTCTTCTGGAAATATTCTGTTTCCTTTAATTGCGGACCGTTACTTTTTGCGGGCGCAAATTGTGCCGTTGGTTGCGAGCACAGATAATGCCGTTAGTTGCGGGCCCCTTCAGTTATAAGCTGCGGCCACCTAGGTCATTATCCATTTGTCCCTGCAATCTTCTCATCCCTAGCCGCGCCGTCTTCTTCCTCGACCCAAGCCTAGTTCCCCAATTCAATCTCTCCCTCGCAATGGTGCCCAAGGCGAAGCCATCTGACAATAGGCGCCAGATCTCCTGCAACTGGGAAGGATCCTGGGTAACAGAGGAAACTCTTGCGGATCTGGCCGAGGCTGGCTTCTTGCCGCCGAAGGGGGACGGCGTCTGGCGGGCACCAGGCGATGAAATCGAGCCGCGCCCCAAGCCCAACGAGCTGGTGATGTTCGTGGAGCACGTGGAGCGTGGATTCACGCCGCCAGGTTCTCCCTTCTTCCGCAATTTGCTGCAACGCCTAGGCCTCCGTCTTCACGACATCGGGCCCAACTCAATGCTCCAGGTGAGCAATTTTCACGTGCTGTGCGAGGATTATCTTGGCATAGCCCCCAACATCGATATGTGGCTGGCCTCGTTCACCTGCAACAGCCAACTTGTCTCCAAGGGTGGCGCCTACGTTCAGGTCGGCGCCATCTCTCTTCAGCGCCATAGGAATTCTTGCCTTCCCAAGCTAGCCCTAGCGAATCGACCCAGGGCTTGGCAAAAATCTTTCTTTTATTGCCAAGATACTTCACCGGAGGGCGAAACTCGCCTTCCCTCCTGGTCTAACACCCTCTTCGTGCCTACCGAGGCACTGAAATCAAAACCCCGCGACTCGTCCATGTCCTTCATCAATGAGTCGCTGATCAAAGTCCGCGCCTTAATAGGTCACGGTCTTACTGGCCTTGATCTTCTCTCTTGCTGGACCAAATGGCGCATTCAGCCTGTGAGTTCACGACAGCGATCTTTCCTTGAGTGCACAGGCACCTCTGCTGATGTTGATCGTATCAAAGCTTCGGACTGGAGGTCTGAGGATTGGGTTGAATTTGTCACCCGCGTGACTGAGGAGAAGGACATCTCCTTCGATAAGGTGGGGCTTGCCCCTTTCAGTGTTAACAACAAGCCTTTTGAGGTAACTCCTCTTCTCTGTCTTTTACGAGAGAGCGCCAAAGGCGCTCCTTAGCTTTATAGAAGGCAGAACAGTTTTACAAGAGGCTAAATCACCTGTCAAAACAGAGATCAGCACACACCCCCACTCCACTCTAAAGCCTACTCTCGTCTAATCGCTGTGCTCCCTCCTCGTGCCGCTCTAATTCTGAACCAAAGCCTAAGCTCGTCAGAAATCTTTCTAGCAAGCTCCTGTGCCGTACATTGATGTCTTACATTGTTGAAGACTCTCGTATTCCTCTGCTTCCGTATCGACCAGCAGATCAGTGTAACCGCCATGTCGAATCTCTTCTTGTCCTTACCCTTGAATCTTCGGCGTTCCCGCAGCCACCAGGGTTCAAGCTGATCAGTTACTTCCGGCACTCGCACCCCTACCTGAAGCAACTGACAGCATAGGAGCCATGCCTCACGGGCATACACACATTGAATCAGGACGTGCTCGATGGTGTCTTCCTCTTGGAGGCAGCTGAAGCAGCACGAGGTCGCCGCTTGTAGCCCATGTCTGAACCTTCTATCCGATGTCCACACCTTGTGCCTGAGTGCTAGCCAGACGAAAATTCGACACTTAAGCGGTGCGTGCGTATCCCAGGTACACGACGCCGTCGCCGAGCGCACCCGGCCCTGGCACATCCGCTCGTAGGTAGCCTTTGCCGTATATGTGCCCGTGGGCGAGCACGGCCAGGTGTACACATCCTGGACTCCTGCCCTGCAACGGAAGTCAGTGAGCAGGACCAAAGCCTCACCAAATGCTGGGCATCCACCGCCTCCAGTGGCATGGCCACCATGTCGCTCATCCAGGCACAGTCCTGAACTCCTTCCGCCACCGTTCTCCTAACTTTAGCGCTCTCTTTCACCATCAGCAGAACCTCCGGCGTGAGCTGTTCTATCGATTGGCCGTGAAGCCATTTGTCCTTCCAAAACAGCACGGTCGAGCCATCGCCAACCTCTATCCTGACCAAGCTCTGGAAAACACCCTCCGCGTCCACGTCCTTGAGAATCGGCAGCCCTTGCCACGGCCGCCCGGTGTCCGTCCGGCGTAGCCATTCCCACCGCACCCGCAGCGCAATGCCTAGCATCCGCAAGTCTTTGATACCAAGCCCGCCGAAGCGTTTCGGCAAGCAAAGCTTCTCCCACGCCACGAGACACTGGCCGCCATTAGCTTTCTCCTTGCCTGCCCAAAAGAACGAGCGCATCCACTTCTCTACTTCCTCTAGCAGCCACACTGGAGCTTCCATGACCAACAGATGGTGGATTAACCTCGCCGCCACCACCGTCTTGATAAGCACTAGTCGTCCCGCCCTCGCCATCAGGCCTCTCTGCCACGCCGGGACTGTATTCAGTGCCTTATCCAACACTGGCTGCCACTCGGCTTTCGTGAGCGGCCTCAGCGCCAAGGGCAGCCCCAAATATTGGATCGGGAATTGCACAATTCGACACCCTAACGTGTTCAGCACCAGCTCTCCGTGCGCCTCGTTCCCTTTGATCAGCGTCGCCGAAGATTTTGTGTAGTTGATGCTAAGGCCGGACGCTGCGCCAAAGATGCGCAAGATTTCACGGGTGGCAACGAGGTCTGTGCTCACCGGTCTGACAAACAGCACCACATCATCTGCGTACACCGAAATCCGCTGCAGAGGACTAACTCCAATGATCTGCTAAAACAGTTGTTCATCCACTGCCTTCACCACCATCACCGTGAGCACCTCCATCCCCAGAACAAACAGAGTAGGGGAAACCGGATCGCCATGCCTTAATCCACGGGCATGGCAGATTTTCTCACCTGGAACTCCGTTAACGAGAACCTTCGTGCTTGCCGTGCGCAACAGAATCGCAATCCATCGCAGAAAAGCTTCCCCAAACCCGAGCTTCCGCAGCACCTCGAGCAAGAAGGGCCACGAGATCGAGTCAAACGCACGGGATACATCCAATTTGAGCAGCACACCAGGCGTTCTTCTACTATTTAATTTCCTCGCAACCTGTCGCACCCAGAGGAAATTGTCATGCAGATTTCTCCCCCTTATGAAAGCCGACTGATTCGCGCTCACCAATTCACCTATCCGCGGCATGATTCTGTTTGCTAACCACTTCGCAAATAGCTTGGAGACGCTATGCACAAGGCTGATCGGCCTATAGTCGCCAATTTGGGTCGCGTCTTGCTTCTTTGGGATCAGGGTGATCACCGCCTTGTTCAGCTTTGCAAACCCTCTGCCGTCGCCCACAAAGAGCTTGAAGAACACTGCCATCACGTCATGTTTTATAACTTGCCAGGCCCGCTGATAGAAGATCCCACCAAATCTGTCGGGTCCCGGTGCACGGTCCGACGGCAATTCCTTGATAATCTCCCAGATTTCCTCTTCCGTCACCATCCTCTCCAGCTCCTGGAGTTCAAGTTGTGGCAAGCCAAGCTGATCCAGGTCGATAGTGTGTTCCCTGGTGTGAATCGTACCTAGCAGATTTTGGTATGCCTCGTGAAAGACCTCCTCTTTCCTTTTCTGATCCGTGATCACTTCATCGTTCACCGTGACTGACGGGATGAAATTGCGTGTTCGGCGCCCGTTCGCCACCAAGTGGAACAGCTTAGAATTAGCGTCCCCGTCACGTAGCCAGCTCATCCTCGATCTCTGCCTTGCAATCGTTCTCTCCAGAGAAGATAGAGCCAACAACGTGTGCTTGAGCATGCTCTTGAGCCAGAGCTCACCAGGCGATAGAAGCTGCCGGTCCTGCGCCGATTCCAGCCTGTGGATTACCGAGTTAGCGATGGCAATTTGGATTTTGACATTCCCCACTTTCCTCTGCCCCCACTCTGTAGAAACTTCGCCGTGTTGCGCAACAGAGTGTCCAGTCTGAGGAAAGGATCCACCACCGACGGATCGCACACCCACGCCTCCTTCACGGCTTCCTCAAAACCCTCCAATTTCGTCCAAAACACCTCAAATTTGAATCTCTTTTTCGGTCTAAACGCCGCATTCAGCGAGAGGTGCAGAGGTGCGTGGTCAGAGACATTTGACGATAGCGCCTGCAGCACACAATCCGGATTGAGCAGCTCCCAGTCGACAGCCGTCAGCGCGCGGTCGATCCTGGTCATGGTAGGTGTCTGTCGTCCATTAGTCCAAGTGTAGAGCCTCCCATGCAGATAGAGGTCCTTCAGCGCATGCACGTTGGCAAAATCCTTGAACTTCGCCATTAGCCTCCTATTCAGATTCGAGTTACTCTTGTCCACCGCGTTCATGATCATGTTGAAATCACCAAAAACCAACCACGGCCCAGGGCAGAGCACTCGCCTCTCCGCCAATTCCTCGAGGAATTTCACCTTATTTGCCTCTCCTTGTGGCCCGTACACCACTGTGAGCCACCATCGGCTACCATCCTTTGCGTGCACCTCACCTGTGATCGCATAAGTGTCAAACACGATGTTCGTGATCTGAACTACCGAGGAGTCCCAAGCAAGCACAATTCCACCCCTAGTTCCCTCCGCCGGCAAGAACGAGAAGCCGTCAAAAGCCGGCCCAAAACATTGCATTACAGTGAAGCGATCAATTACATCCAGTTTCGATTCCAGCAGACACACTATGTTTGCGCGCACCGTGCCCAGGAATTCCCTAGCCGCATCCCGCTTGGCCGGATCGTTAAGGCCGCGGATGTTCCACCCTACAAGCTCCGGGTTTATATCCATAAAAACTGGACATAACACCCAGCCAGACCCTCGACGCCTATCATGCCGCGATCGCCGCGCCGCCGTGACCTCCCAAAGCCTCTACTGGCACCGTCTTCCCGTAGATCGCCGCAATCGCACGCAGATGTTGTTCCGGGTTTATATCCATAAAAACTGGACATAACACCCAACCAGACCCTCGACGCCTATCACGCCGCGATCGCCGCGCCGCCGTGACCTCCCAAAGCCTCTACTGGCACCGTCTTCCTGTAGATCGCCGCAATCGACGTCTTCTCTGTCTTTTCACCTTCATAGTTGAGTCGCATTCCTTTTCTTTACACTGCAACTTATATTTCTCTCATCCAGGCTGACGAGAACTACTGGTCGCTGCCTGCGACTGTCGCCGGCACTGCTGCTCCCAAGCGTGCCGCACGAAAGAAGTTGCTGCCCACTCTAGAGGGCAGCGAGACTGCTGATATTCCTTCTGTTGCCTCTGCGGCCTCAGATGATGAAGAGACCGAACTGGACGAGGACGTGAGCCCAGCGCCAGCCGCGAGTTCTGTTGCCGCAGCTGAACCAACTCCCCGTAGAGCCTCCAAGAGGCTATCTCGTGAAGAACCAGAGGTTGATGCTCTGGAAAACCCCGAGGCCACGAAGCGTCGCAAACCTGTTACGGGCGCGATCTCCTTTGTTGCCAGGCGTGCTTTCAAAGCTACCGCCTCTGCTGAAGAAGACATGGGTCCCCACTCTGGTAATTTCTGCTATCTTGTCATCTTGAATGCTTATTCTTTTTTCTCTACTGACACGTAAAACTTTTACTCGCAGATTCTGGGACCCAAGGCCTGTCCTCACCATCAAGTGGTGAACTTATGGCCTTTGTGAAGATGGCTCCAGAGTTAGTAGCTTTTCCCTGTGCTTTCAATACTTTTATTCTGGCTTATGTTCTTCTTCTTCTCATAATGCCCTTGCTTTTTACAGAAGTGCGGCTGAACCCGCGACTGAGCCTGGAACCGCGGTTGAGCCGCATTTATCACCTGTGGCTCATACCGCCATGGTAGAGGGCGTGGCCACCACTGATGACCTGGCCACGGTTCCTGTTGTTGACACAGCCACCCAAGAGGTGGCTCTGGAGGATAGAACGGATCCCCTTATGATCCAGGACATGGAGAGGGTCAACCCCTCCTCCATAGATGTAATGGCCAAGGATTCTGATAAACCAGTGGTTGAGTCGCCAGCGGCGGACAATCTGCGGCCGCCCATTCCACATGCTGAGGTTGCTTCTTCCTCCTCCACAAGCCGCGCTGAGAAACTGTTAGAGGCTATCATTGCCTCAAATGACAAGCAAGCCATGGAGCTCCGCAAGGCACTATCTGACCTGTCTGCGGCTTATAAGGTAAACTTCTATCTCCAGTTATCTGTCTCTAGCCCCCAAGGATCAAGTTTCTTCTTTGACTGTAAAGGGAGACTTGATGCTTCTCTTTTAGCTGTTTGACATATACTTACTGACTGACGTTCCCTTCATAGGAGGAACTAAGCTCCATAACAGCTGCCAAAATTGCCTTGGAAAAGCAGCTGGGAGATACTCCCTCTGAGCTGGAGAGGCTATGCGAGCTCCTTGGCCAGCGTGACGCTGAGCTAAAGAAGAGGGAAACCAGGATGGGCGAGCTATCTGATGAAAGCTTCAAGTTTTCTGAGCAAGCCAAAAATACCGAGCTGCGACTTAAAGCTGTTGAAGAGAAATTCCATGAGAGGGTCCAGCAGCTGGAGCTCCAAGTCAGCGCTCAGAAAGACGCCATTGCTGATGTCAATGAGGACGCAAGGCTGAAGGCCGTTTCCATTGGCGAACTTGAGAAAAAATTGAAGAAAGTTTCTGATGCCCATAACCTCGTCCACGCCAAAGTGTGCATCATGACTCAAGAATTAACTGGTATGTATTGCGACTTGTAACTGCATCTTTTTCTCTATTATCTTTGCATGTGTGTTGTAGAGCTGACGGAGACATGCCTTGATGTAGGTGAAGATGCCAAGGATCGGCGTGGCAGTACTCAGGAGCAGCTGGAGTATATCCGCGATTTTTCGCGAAGAACTTGTGACGCCTTGAAATCACTGTCTAAGTGCCTGCTGCCGACCAAGTCAGTCCCTGGTGATTCTGAAGGGCTGCTGAAAAGACTGCTTAGGGCGCCTCAGTTCTTTTTGGACTGGAAAGAGTCCTCAGCTCGCACCGGCGCGGCTCATGTTCTTGCTTTGGCCAAGACGTACTATCCTTCTTTTGATGCTGCCAAGGTTGCAAAAGGTAGGCCCTCGAAGAAGGTGGATGGCACCGAACTGACGGCCTCAGAATATGCGACAACTTGGAAGGATATGCGTGGCCATGCGACTGAACTGGTGGAGGGGATTGATCTTGCGACCTATATGGGCAAGTATAACGCAGATGGAAGCAGATGGGAGAAGTTACCCGCTCCGTCGTCCAGCGCGGTGATTTCGCAGGACAAGAACCCCTCTCCAGGCGTATCCAGCTCTGCAGCCCCCAAGCCCGCGACTGAAGAGCCCTCCAGCGAGCCTGCGACTGCTCCTTCTGGCAAGCTTGGTAAGCCGCCTGTTCCTCCTTCCCACCGGCCAAAAGCTGCGCACAAGTGAAGAAGAGAAAACAATGGTTTGATGGCCTTGGCCCTTAGCGGTCTGTAATAATTGTTAGAGTTTATGTGTCATAAGACAATTTTATGGTTTGCTTAAGTACTCTTGGCAGTACATGTTTCGACCAATAGGCTGGTCCTTATGATTTGTCTCGGTTTTTCCTCACTTAGGCCCTTGCGCGGCTCAGTATTTCCCAGGTAAAAAGTGTGTGTTCAGGGTCGAGAGCGGCCATGATAGGCAATCAAACTCGATTGACGCCACACCCCCAGTACTTTGGCCGCATTGTGCAAGTCACATCCAAGAGAGGTTGAGTATAATCACGATAAATGCCACTTGTTTGGCGATCCCAAGGAATAGGCCGCGCTAAAAAGCTGCCGCACCCCCAAGGGACCAATGATTAAAAAATAAAAGACTCACAACTCAATTGGTAGTTTGAGATGCTTTATTTCAGAATCATTATATGATACATAGGGTCGGTCGCGCCTAGGTGGCGACCAGAAGTGATGCTTGGGTCGGTTGCACCTAGGTGGCAACCAGAATTGGGTCGATCGCGCCTAGGTGGCGATCAGAGATGTTACATGGGTCGGTCGCGCCTGAGTGGCGACCAGAATTGGGTCGGTTGCGCCTAGGTGGCAACCAGAGATGTTACATGGGTCGGTCGCGCTTGAGTGGCGACCAGAATTGGGTCGGTTGCGCCTAGGTGGCAACCAGAGATGTTACATGGGTCGGTCGCGCCTGAGTGGCGACCAGAATTGTTGCATTGGGTCGGTCGCGCCTAAGTGGCGACCAGAATGGGTCGATCGCGCCTAGGTGGCGATCAGAATTGAAGCTTTTTTAGCCCTGAGTAAACTCTTAATAATTTGAGCCATGGCTTGCTTGATGATGTAAACTCTTAATAATTTTGCTGCGACTGCTGATGGCAACTCGCGATGCCTGGGATGTGTCCTTATTGGCAATGGCTCGTAGCCTTTGACTTCCTTGCCTCCCTTGCGGCTGTAATCTGAAGTCGCAAGTCAGGCAGGTGCCTCTTGGCCTTCACGATGTCATCAAAATTCTCCTGCGACTCGCGCATGGTCGCGCTCTCTGCAATGCAAGCTGCTCTGGCTATGGCCTTGTCGCCTTCTTCACATTCTTGAGCTATTCTTTTGTCGCCATTGATGGTGATGACACCTCTAGGGCCTGGTATTTTGAGCTTTAGGTACACATAGCACGGCCTAGCCATAAACTTTGCGAATGCTTCTCTGCCAAACAGCGCATGATATGGGCTCTGGAAATCTACAACCTCGAACCAAATGTACTCGCTCCTGAAGTTGCTTTGTGTCCCAAAGGCGACCTCCAAGTTAACTCGCCCCAATGGCTGGGCTGATATGCCTGGCACGACACCATGAAACGTTGTTCTTGATGGGTGTAGCTGCTTTTCTTGAAGGTTCATTCTTTTGAAGGTTTCATATATAATATGTTGATACTGCTGCCTCCATCCATGAGTACTTTGCTCAACTTGTATCCTGCGACTTGAGGGGCAACCACCAGCGCGAGTTTTCCCTCTTCATTTATTTCTCCTGGGTGATCCTCGCGGCTCCAAATTACTGGTTGTTCGGACCACTTTAGCCATTGTGGGACGGCTGGTACTATGGCATTAACAGCCTGATTGCGTCGTCGCAGTTTTTGTTCCCTCCTTGAAGTATTCACCACAATGGTATGATACTGACCCAACTGTTTTGGGAACTGTGGCTGATCTGGCTGCGGATTTGGGACGGCGTTGTTGCTGTTGTTGCCTCCGCCATTTTACCTTCCTCGTTGTTTTGATGATTGAAGTTTGTGTTGAGTGGCTGTCCATCCTTCCACTTTTTGTAATGATAACACTGTGCCTTCGTGTGGTTGGGTGGTTTCCCATCTTTTCCTATATGGATGTCGCAGGGGCGGTTGAAAACCTCTTCCAAATTGACTGGGTGAAAATTCCTTCCTCTGCTGCTGCTTTGTTTGTAACGAGTATTCGTATTTGCGACTAACCCTGAGTTTCCTTCTTCGTTTTTGCGCTTGTTATAACTCGCATTGGCATTGCTAGCTTGCTGTTGTTGAGGCTTGCTACTGGCCTTTTTTCCTTTGCCAGTGCTTTCCTCTTCCTCCCCATCAGATGCGTCCCTGGTTTTATCCGAGCTAGCATACTTGTTGGCCGCCGCCATTACCTCACTTAGGCTCTTGACTTTATCCTTCATGCGACCTAGTTTGTGGACTAGCGGCTCAAATTTGCAATTTTTCTCCATGACAAGGACTGCTGAACTGGGTGGTATATTGTCTGAGGAATGTATGATCTCTGCGACCCTTCTCATCCAATGGCGACTTGACTCGCCTTCCTTCTGTACACAACGCTCTAGGTCCTCTATGCTGCAGAGTCGCTTGCATGTCCCTTGGAAATTCTTGATAAAAGCTTCCTTCATCTCATCCCAAGAGTTTATTGAATTTGGTGGCAAATTTTGTAGCCATATGTGGGCTGCGCCTCTAACATCATGTTTAGGTAACGTGCGCAGATCTCTTCGGATGCGTTTAGGATGCTCATGCCCATCTCGTAATTGTTGAGCCAAGTAACAGGGTCCATGCTGGCGTTGTAGTTGGCGACCTTGCGAGGTCCTTTAAAATCTGCAGGAAACGGTTCAGACCTGATTCTTTCGTTGAAACAGACTGGGCCTTTGAGTCGCGACGATAGGTTGGACGAAGCTGGCCTTCCTATTGGGTTGGCCGCCGGGCGCGGCTGCACAATCTCTATAGGTTGAACTTGCTGAGGTTGATCTTGAGCCGCAGGTTGATCTTCCTTTGTCGCCTAGCCGAGCTTGAGGTCGCAACGTGTGGCGACTCTGCGTGGATGCTTCTCTCCGCCGTTGCTCTGCTATTGTAAGGGGTGGAGTGCAGCCGTCCTGCGTGTTCGGACATATTCGCCTGCTGTATCACTGCTGTGCTCAGCATCTCAATGGCGCGCCGTGCCTCTCTGTCCATTGGCGTGTTTCCTGCTGGCGCTAATCTGGCCAAGATGTTTGTGGCTGCAAAGAGATTCTCCACCGGGCTAACATAATGTCCTTGCGGCGTGTGGAACCTTTGAGGCTGCTGTGGCGACTGCTGAACAAAGGTTGGCTGCGTCAGTGGCGGGGGCATCATGGCCCTGTTGTTAGCCGGTACTATGGCCCTTGATCCAGGTATCTCTGCTACTCTTGGTGCTGCGAAAGATGGAACCGCTGGCACGATTGATGGTACCGCGATTGCTTGAACCGCGGGCGCGGCTAACGGGGCCACTGACCGCATAACCATGGCAGATGGTGCCGTGCGCGCGGGTATCGCGACTGGAGGTTGTGCGACCCCTGACCATGCTACCGGGTGCGTCGTGTTGGTGGCGACTGATGGTACCGCAATTGCTGGTTCAATGGTGGGTGATTGGAACAGCTCCATAGGGTTCAATGTTCCTGGCTGCAGGCGACTCGCGTGACGTCTATGTGGCAAGGTGGCCTGTATTCCTTGCAGAGAATTGGTTTCCTCGATGAGTCGCAGTTGTTCCTGTTGGAGGCGCTGTTCCTCACGCGCCAGCCTGGCTCTCTCATCTGCGATTCTCTGGACCTCATCATATAGCCCGATCCTGGTAGCCTCCAATTCTGTTACTCTAGCAGCCGCGTTAACCGCAGATATTGGTGTAAACAACACGCTTCCCTGTGGCGGCGTGACCGCTGCGCTGGGGGTTACCCTTGCCCTGATTCCGCAGGCGCGACTCCAGGTGGAGTTTCTCTGTTTGCGACTCCTGAGGCCGCGACTCCTGATGCATCTAGCGCGGCTTGTTCTGCTGCTTCCGGCGGTGTGGGGGCTAAGCTGCTTGGTGGCATGCCTAGCCCTTCGTCTGGTTCTGTGGTCCTGTAGACCCCTTCCACGTGCCGATCTTCTACAGAGGGCGAGCCACTGTCCACAGGGCCTCCGCATAGCCTTTCCTCAAGGACATACTCAATGGATTGGCCTTCTTCGTCTTCGAGAGGCAGCGACTCGTGGTTGATAGATCCTTCTTCTTGGTCCACTGTTACCGCGACTCCTTCTTCTGAATCGCCATGCTGCGATGGATCCTCTGACTCGCCGCCAATGAAGCCGACGAAGACGTTGATGGATCCAAAGGGGATGACGTGGTCGGTCTCCAAGTAATCTGCTTCCGGCCCCCAGCTTGAATCGTCGATGAGGGGTGTGCCATTGACCGTGATGATACGGCCAACAACGAGATCTTCAGCTCCCTTCATGGATCCTGCGCGGAACGTGACACTTTTGACCGTAGGCCCCACGGTGGGCGCCAACTGTCGTGGGTTTGTCACGTCAGGTGTCATAGATGACTTCGTAGGTGTGAGATTATGCGAGTCAAGCATCTCCGAGCTTGGGATCGCAGGAACAAAGATCAACACAGATTTACCCAGGTTCGGCCCCCTCAATGTGAGGTAAAAGACCTATTTCCTGTCTATCCTAGATTGGAATTGATATGATAATCGAGGTGTTACAATGGAGGCGATCCGATCTGGTACTCGCCGCCGTATGCTAGGGTTTAGGGCTTGATAGCTTAACCCGCTCTAAGTCCTGCGAGTCCTCTTTATATACACAGAGGCTCGCTAGGTTACAAAAGGAATCTTCCCCATAAGGAATACATCCACAGAGTCTTACTCGGAGACTACTTGGTCTTCACGTCCTCCGGGAGTTGTCTTCTAGATCTTTCTCCTTATGGCGGTTCAATATTGGGCTTGTTCCCAAGTGGGCCTTCATCCGTGCGAGTAAGTTAAATCGCACTGGGGCGCGGGTTAATCCAGAAAGTATTCCCCCGACAGTCACCACGGGCGTCTCGCTGTCGACGGGAACGTCGCCTCCCACTGAAGAATATTCCGCCTTAAATGAGAAACACTAGCGTCAAACCTGGAGTTTGAACTCTGGTGGGATAGGGGTACAACCACCCTCCTAACCATCTTGCCACGGGCAAGTTTTCAAAAAAAAAACACTGGTCAACTATCGACGTATCACTCGCCTTCCTCCACTCCTTTTGTCTAGCGTGGTCTACTATAAATCTGGTGTGCTCTAGACCGGTTTCTGGCACGGCCTGTGACCCCGACAAGAGCACCAGTGTTTCTCTCCCGTGTGCGCCTTCGTCCTGTCGCGCGACCTGATGCTGCCATCCAGGCCGAGGTCGAGGTGTGGGCACCAGGAGGATCCTTACAAATTTTCTTTCTTGATTGACGAAACAATTCCTTTGCAATTTTGGCATTCGTTTTTTAACGTTGTCAGCATTCCAATCGATCTGACGGGTAGGTAATATGCAGATCCGGGTCGTGGGGAGGTGGGCAGAGGACTCCTCCTCCGGCTTCCCGTTCCCAGGCGACGCCTCGGCACGAGCGCAGCAGGTCCACCACCACCACGTACTCCACACTACTATCTTCCTCTTCCGAGGTGCGCACGTAGTTGCACATGGATACTGCATCAACATTCGGCTCCGGTCGACGGTAGTGCTAACTTATATGGGCTCACTGCAGGGTGGCAGCGACGGCGTCGACATGACGATGGGACAGATGGTGCTGTTTCTGCAAGAACCTGTGGAGCCGCGGAGCGAGGAGGACGAATTGGCGTCGACGACGCGGGTGCAGGTTCTGGAGCGTCAGGTAGCGGCGGGGAAGCAGACGGAGACGAAGATGCTGGAGTCGCTGGCCCACCAGACCAAGCAGCTCGAGCAGGCCAAGATCGCGCTCGAGGAGGCCAAGCTCGAGGTCGCCACGCTCCGGCCCGGCACGGTCGCCGCCGGGCAGTGGAGCGTCATGGACCTCATGTTCGGCGGCGTGGACGACGAGATCAACGGGCTGAGGGCCAAGCTCCGGGCGGCGGCGCTCGCCGAGGAGAGGAGCAGGAAGACGGCGGACGACCTCGCCGCCGCGCTGTCCGCCGTCACCATGGAGGCCAAGCAGGTGAAGGCGTGGCTCTCCGACGCGCAGGCCGAGCTGGAGCGCGCCGACGCCGAGGTCGGGCGGCTCGAGGGGATGCTGCGCACCGCTGAGGCGGAGCTCTGGTCGGCGACCGAGCAGCTCGACGGCGTCACGGAAGAGTGGAAGGAGGCCGCGGACGGATGGCGGGCCACGGAGAAGGCGCTGCTCGCGCGCGCCCGCGCGGCCGAGGACGACGCCGACGGCGCCCGGCAGGAGAACGCCGAGCTCGCCGAGCTGCACCGGGCGGTGGACGACGAGAACGGCGGCCTGCGGCGCGCGCTGGAACGTGCCGTGGAGGAGGCCAACGCGGCCAACGAGTCGCTCGAGTTCGCGACCGCCGAGAACTCGAGGCTGCGCGACGCCCTCGCCGAGAAGGAGGACGCCGTGGACTCACTGGGGCGGGAAAACGAGGCACTCAAGGCTAGCGAGGCCGCGGCGCAGGCCCACGCCAAGGACCTCGACAGTCAGCTCTCGGCGGCGGCAACCAAAAATGAGAAGGCAGCCGGTTTGCTGCCGTTGGAAAAGTGGAGAAGCGAGGAGCAGAGCAAGCTCGGCGCGGCGTTCCTGGACTCCGGCAGGGTGGTGGCCACGAGCCGGAAAGACCACCGGATGTTCGCATCTATCAGCAACATCGCCGAGCTCAGGTCCGCCGCGGCTGCAGCGGCCATGGACGACTACGACTACGAGTTCGATCACTTCGACCAGGGGAGAGGAGGACAGTATGGCGGCCTGGACCACGCCATGAAGCACAAGAAGAGGAGGTCCGTTCTTCGGAAATTTGGGGATTTCTTCAGGAGGAGAAGCTTCCACAAGTCGGAATTTGTCCCAGTGCCGGCACTACACTAGCTAACTCGTAAGTAGATATTTGCGTGAATCGTGATTCTTGCGTGTGCTTGCTTGATACGAGTCATAATAAATGAATTGTATGTATATCACCGGTACTTCTCTGTGATTCAAATCCATTTGATTCATACGATCATATTTCATATGAAATAATCTCATAGAAAACGTCTAGTGTAAATTCATACGAAAATAACATGAGTTATGACCTCATGAAAAATTTATTCACCACAATCAAAGAAATTCCTCTACCCATATAATTCAATTAGATATGTCATCCAAGTCCTATAAGTTTCATATTTCTACACTTTTTATATCCTATGAACCAAAGGAGCCTATAGTGGTGATTACGAGTGCAGACTGTCACTTACTATAACATCGGGGAGCGGTGGCTGACCTTCATGCCGAGTCTTCCTCCGCCGCCAACTCAACGTCGTCGTAACCAAACATCTATACTCACTGGTACTTTTGACGTCACTATAAGTAGGTCTTTGTAGGTCTTGACTTCGGCAAGACAACTACGGTTCACCCGTGAAAGTGCTTTGCAAGGCACCGGCTCCTGATGGTGAATCTGGCATCATGTTTCTTTAGATTTTTATGGTGAAATGGTTGAGTAACTTCAGTTTATCTAGGGGCCTCGATCCGAGAGCATGGTTTTGGAGAACGGGATAAAAAAAGGGTATTTAGACGTTTAAAAAAAGCCATGGTTTTGGTATTTGTACATGTGTTTATATGATCTACATATCTGTAAAGTTTTATAGGAAAAAAATGAAAAATTATGCTCCACAAGAATGACAAATTTGTAGGCTTTTTTTAATGTTTGAAATATGGTTTTCAAGGGGGAGAGGGGTGCTCTGGTGAGATCGGGAGTTAAAAGGACTTTTGGCCGCCGTGATATCCATCGGACCAACAATATGCCACATTATTAGATTGATCTCACGCGTGGAATGCCAGTACAAGTCGTGCGTGGGTGGTTAGTCTGTATATAGGATTTACACTAATTGCTAACTATTTATGTAAATGACGTCATACCTGTAAATATTTATGTTTTATATGGGATTAACCTCAATGGAGAGTACACAAAGTGAGACCCTGAATGAAAACTAACTATGTAAGAGTTTTCTTTTTATATGAAAGCATCGGGTTACGCACAAGAGCGGCATTTTGGCTCCGGGGCGCATATGCACTCTATATTTATAACACATTTTAAATGTGAGCTCTTTTACGGTGATTTTTTGTTTTTCAGATAACTTTTTCAGATCATATCCAAACACGGTCCCCAAATACAACCTCAAATGTCCGGGCAGGTGTCCGGGTACAACCCTAAAAAATGGCCTCCTAAAACCGTTGTCTCCAAATGTCACCCCAAATTGTGAGGTCACTTGCATGTGATTGGTGAAAAAGGAGAGAAGAATAAAAGGAGGACAAAAAAAAGATAAAGTATGTGCAAAAGTGGTCCAGAGTGGGCTAGACGGACAGTCCGGACACGCCCGGACGGGGTGAGTTTGAGTGTGTCGGACAACCCGGTCAAATAAAACCATTTTTTTTACAATCAATATCACGATATATTATATGATCGAATAGTACATGGTAGAGATACATGAGTTGACTACATCGACTACAAAATAACGTCTAAAAGAAACAAGCAAATCTTCGAAATCTTCCAAAATAAAGTCTAAAAGAAACAAGCAAATCTTCGAAATCTTCAAACTCTTTCTTCTTCCAAGACACGATCTTGTACTTTTCTGAAGGCAGTCGTGAAACGACAAAGATAGCAAACCACGGACCTGTGAATATCAACGAATCTTCTCCCATAATTGTAACTTTGAGCCGCAATGCCAAGACTAGGTGCACGCATGCAGCCATTAAATTAATCAACCAACATCGGCAAGAGTACCAACACCGATATTCCAGGGAAAAGAAACCGAACAGCCTGGTCGACATCGCCGGGAGCCGATAGCACGAATCACCATTGTCGAGGACGTAGCAGTCGGGACAGATATTGCGAGGACAATCCTCCTTGCAACAGTCATGAGAAACAGTCCAAAATCGATCTGGCGAATCAAGATCTGAAGAACCATACTGTCGCAGCAGTGGAACATGGGGTTCCCCTAGTGCTGCCAAAGTGGGTCCACCCCATGTGGGCCCAAGATGAAGATGGACAAGACCAAGACTCAAGTCAAGCTGGCAGGTTCACCGTCAGGACACCCAAGGCCTACGTCGACAAAGGGCTCCGGTCCTGGGACCTTCCGGGTCCCCGAACCAAGCAAGAAGGCCAGGAAGGACCCGAGAGCCCGAGTTCCCGGCAGGAGGCCAGGCTCCCTCTCGGTACTTCCCCACGTCCCTGTGGATAAGCACTCCACCTCACCGCGAAAGACTTGGGAAGCAAGGCGAAGGCAGCGCGGGCGGGAAGCACATCCCGTGGTGGTGTCAGCTCCTGTCCACCCCAAGGCGGATGCTCCCACCTAACCCAAAGGAGACACTAGGCTGAGGAGAGGCCACGTCTCCTCCTAAACTAGATGAGGAGGGTCCTTCACCCCTAAGGTCCCTCGCGCCCCTCACGTGACCCTGTGGCAACCCCTTAGCCTATAAAAGGAGGACCAAGGCACGGAGGAGGGGGAGGTCGAAGCAAAGACGAACACAAGGTAGAACCAAGGCATTAGTTCAACCAGAGCAAGACTAGACTAGGGCTGTGAAGGTAGAGGGAAGGTGATCTCCTCCGGGTCAGGATCTGTCCTTCTACCTCCAGCCAAAACCCTTCCGGGTACCCCATCCGGGAGGTTCCATTGTAAGCTACACTATGAAGAACCCATCAATCCAGACATGCAAGAGTAGGGCTTTTAGCCTCCGGGCGGCCTGAACCTGGGTAGCTCCTTGTGTCCCTTTGGTTGCATGCTTTGATCGTGGAGAGGAGAGCTTGATCTAGACTCCGCCCAAGAAAACGATTCTCAGCCTCCTTCGCGCCCCGTGCCGAACGTAAAAGGGGCATCGTATACTCCCGGTGTCTGTGCAACGAGACACGACATCTGGCGCGCCAGGTAGGGGGCGCAAGCGCTGGTTTCATCTTCATCAAGTTCATCGGCAAGTTCTTCGTCAAGCATGCCTCCGAGGAAGAAGGGAGACCCTGCGGCGTCCAAGCCGGTCTCTCCCTCACGCACTCAAGCTTCAGCTGAACGTTGTACTGCTGGCGCGCGGCGGAGCGTCTCTCCGTCCCCGCCTCCCATGGAGAGGGTGGCGCCGGACGAAGTGGATGGTCACGACAAGGACAACGGCCCTGGCGGAGCGGCGGCTCCAAAGGGCACCACCATGCCTCCCCCTCGCTCGGGGGAGAAGAGCGTCTGCAACGGCGCTGGCAAGGAGCCCACCGCTGGAGGAGGGAACCACGGCGTTCGCCCCAGCGGGGATCCATGAGCATCCAAGAGCAAGACCTCCGCGCACTCGCCTTCGGACGTGCAAGCTCGCCATGATACTCTAGTCGCTGCCAAGGCACTGATGCAGTTCCCTCCAAGCAGCGGCGATCCCAAGGTCTACCAAGAATAGAGGACTTGCGTCGAGAGGCTCCTCGACTTCGCCGATGGTGGTCCGTGGGTCGAACCTACTCAAGCTCCCACCGTCGACGATCCCGGAGCAGCACAAGGCCAGACACGTGATCTGCGAGGCCAGCCTCGTGGTGAACGTCAAGCAAAGACGGCGCCTCCTCGCACCGCGCCACCGATGGCTGATCGGCTAAACCGCGATCACGGCGAGGCCATCTCCATCGGGTCGTCTACCTCGCGCAACCCAGATCTTCGTGATGAGCTCAACAACCGTCAGAACGAGGACATGTGCACCCGCATCGAGCGTCGCCGAGAACGTCACCGCCGGGAAGATCGGGGCATCGACCTCGCCGAAGGCTGCCTCGCCCTCGCCCCCGAGTTCCGCCACTTCAACTGGCCCAAGAAATTCAAGATCGACGTTCTCCGCTACGACGGCACCACGAACCCCCAGGACTTTCTGCAGATCTACTCTCTTGCTGCGGTGGTTGCCGGGGCCGACGAGGTCATGATGGCCAACTGGTTCCCATTGGCCCTGAAGGGAGACGCCCAGACTTGGCTTCTCAACCTTACCAAGTGCTCCATCCGTTCCTGGCGGGCACTGAAGGAGCAGTTTCTGGGGGCTTTTCAAGGCAGGTACGAGCGCCCGGGGGCTCCCAGTGGTCTCCACGACTTCAAGCAGCTGCCGGTGAAACTCTCCGCAAGTTCATCCAGCGCTTCACCCAGAAGATGAACACCATCCCGTGCATCAAGGAGGAGTTGGTGATCCAGTCCTTCCACGCCAACATCCGCAATCCCAAGATGCGCAAGAAGCTGAGCATCCATCGCGTCGAGTCTGCTCGTAAGCTCTGGGAGCTTGCAGATCGGTGCGCTCGAGCTGAAGAAGGTGCCAAGTTCCCCGGAAGGATGAACCCGAGGACAAGGTCGCTCAAGCCAAGAACATGAAGCAGGACCCTGGACCCGACAAGCGGATCTTCGTCACCGAGCCTCTTCCGAAGAGGACCAAGCCCGCGCCGACTTTCGAGGAAGAAGGTGAAGGTGATCCCTAGTGCCACATCCATCCAGAAGGCAACCACTTGCTCAAGGACTGCCGCATGCTCAAGAACCTCGCCGTCCGGGAGCAACGCCGAGCTGATAGGGTCAGTCAAGACGGTTGCTACAACTGCGGCACTGCCGGGCACATCGCTTGTGACTGTCCCACGGGTCGCCAAGGCGGAGGCGGCCGTGGATGGAACTGAGGCGGTGGCCGCGGGGGCCGTGGAGGAGGACACGGCGGCCAAGGTGGTCGCGGGTACCACACTCCGGAGGCCACCCACGGCGGCAACGGGGAAGCTCCGGCTCCCCAAGGAGGCAACGGCGACAAGTATCAAGAAGTCACTGGAGTTGTCAGGTGCATCCACGGAGGGTCTTCTCTGCCTCCCTCCAACGGCGCCTGCAAGAGACTTGTCCGGGAGCTGAACGTGTTTGCTTCTGCTCCATCCAAGCCCCTGGACTGGTCTAGTCAAGTCATCACCTTCGATCCAGAAGACCACCCTGCAAACACTGCCGGGGTCGGGACCCTGCGGCTGATCGTGTCACCGTCATCCACAACTACAAGGTCACCAAGATGCTGGTAGACGGAGGCTCCAGCCTCAACTTGCTGACGGCGAAGGTCCTGGCTATCCTTCAAATTCCCCTGTCTCGCCTGCAAGACACCGGGGTGTTCCAAGGCGTGAACGGAAGTGTTACTCGACCCCTCGGGAAGATCACCCTTCCGGTCACCTTCGGCGACTCCAAGAACTTCCGCACCGAGGAAATCATCTTCGACATCGCCGACATTCCGCTACCATACAACGGCATACTTGGCAGACCTGCTCTGGCCAAGTTCATGGCCGTCTCCCACTTCGCCTACAACATGCTGAAGATTGACGCGTCGTGGGGTGTGATCAAGGTCAAGGCTGACATCGACGATGCTATCTACTGCGTTCACCAGCTGAACCAGACGGTGGCAATAATGGAGGATGTCCCTCAAGGTGTACAGGAGGATGATGATGGGGCTCTCCCCGGGGCGAAGGGCACCCTGGGGGCTCCACATCTACTCCCCCCAAGAAGGCGCCATTCCATGGCGATCTGCAGCTGACCAAGAAGGTGGCGCTAACCAGGGACGGAGTTCGCTCCATCACTATCGGCGCCCGCCTCACCGACAAATAGGAAAGCGCGCTCGTCGCCTTCCTTCGGGAAAACTCTGACGTCTTCGTGTGGGAGGCGTCAGGTTTACCCGGCGTTCCAAGGGAGGTGATTGAGCACAAACTGGCGGTCAATCCGGGGGCTGGCCCCGTGAAGCAGGTTCTCCGGAACCAAAGCAAGGAAAAGCTAGAATTCATCATTGCCAAGGTGGACAAGTTGATAGAAGCTGGTGTCATCCGGTCGGCTCCCCATCCAAGCTGGGTGGCCAACCCCGTGGTGGTACCGAAGCCCCTGACCTTCAAGTGGAGACTCTGCATCGACTTCACAGACCTGAATAAGGCCTGTCCCAAGGACCCTTTCCCCCTGCCGCGGATCGACATGATCGTGGACTTCACGGCCGAGTGAACCGAGACGGCGTTCGACGACTCGGAAGAGGAAACCTGCCTCCCTGGGAAGGAAGATCCTAGCGCTTGGACCATGCACTTCGACGGCTCCTACACCAAGGGGAAAGGAGGTGCTGGGGTTGTCCTAACCTCACCAACCGGGGACCGGCTGAAGTACGTCGTCCAGATGCACTACCAAGGGAACATCTCCAACAACACGGCGGAGTACGAGGGCCTGCTCGCAGGACTTCGTGCTACCATCGGCCTCGGCATCAACAAGATCGTCGTCAAGGGTGACTCTCAGTTAGTCATCAAGCAAGTGAACAAGGAGTACGCGTGCCCTCAGATGGCACCATACGTTGAAGAGGTCTGGAAGCTGCAGCGGCACTTCGACAACTTCCGGGCTGTGTACGTCCCACGGGGAGAAAACACGGCCGCGGATGAGCTATCACAGGTGGCGTCCAAGCAAGAACCAGTGCCTCCCGGGTCTACATCGAGGTCCTCAGGCGACCTTCGATTCCACCCGAGAGGCTCGCAACAAGATCTGCGCCGGGGGCTCGCGACCCTTCTGCCTCGACAACACGGGTAGCCAGCCCAGAAGCTCAAGACCCGGCAGCCCCTCCGCGGAGGAAGCTATGCTTTCTTTCTGTCAGATGGTGCTACCGGTGGAAGGAACCCATCCACCCTGGGCCCGGGACATCGTCAAGTACATCATGGAGCACGCCCTCCCGAGGACGATCACGACGCCGAGCGGGTGGCTCGTCAAGCCAAGCTCTACGTCATGATCGACGGCGAGCTCTACCGGTGACGGGACAACGGAGTCAAGCTCCGCTGCATCCCTCAAGAACAAGGCTAAGTACTGCTACGGGACATCCACGAGGGCACATGTTCAAGTCATGTGGCATCAAGATCACTGGCGGGTAAAGTTTTTCATCACGGGTTCTACTGGCCAACAGTCCTCAGTGATGCCGAGCAGCTAGTCAAGACCTGTGAAGCCTGCCAGTACTATGCGAAGAACATACATCAGCCGGCGCAAGCTCTGCAGCCAATTCCAATCTCCTGGCCGTTCGCGGTCTGGGGCTGGACATCGTGGGGAAGATACCGAAGTCTGTCGGGGGCCATGAATACCTTTTCGTGGCCATCGACAAGTTCACAAAGTGGGTGGAAGTGATGCCAGTACCAAGACAGACAGCTCAAGCAGCCATCAAGTTCATTGAAGGGATTGTGTACCACTTCGGAGTACCCAACAGAATCATAACGAACAATGGCTCTCAGTTCACAAGCAGATCCATCCTCAACTTCTGTGAAGAGCTGGGAATCAAGGTGTGTTTTGCCTCGGTGTCCTACCCAAGGTGCAATGGGCAAGTGGAGCGAGTCAATGCGGAGGTCCTAAAGGGGTTGAAAACCAAGGCCTTTGACAAGTTAGAAGACAAGGGCAAGAACTGGATTGAGCATCTACCAAGTGTCTTGTGGTCCCTCAGAACCACACCAAGCAGAGCCACTCAAGAAACACCATTCTTCCTTGTCTATGGAGCAGAAGCCGTCTTGCCAACAGAGCTCAGGCATGGATCCCCCCGGGTACTTGCCTATGATGAAGATGCACAAGCTGAGAGGAGGATTGATGACATCAACTTCCTGGAAGAGGTGCGGTGTCAAGCTTCTTTACGATCTGCACGATACCAGCAAGGGCTCCGCCGCTATCATGATCGCCATATCCGTTCACGGGTACTGGAACCCGGAGACCTGGTTCTCCGCAAGAAGCAGAAGCTTGATAACATGAACAAGCTGTCGTCCAAGTGGGAAGGACCTTATCGGGTGACGCATACCCTGAGACCCGGAGCTGTTTATCTGGAGGACGAGAAAGGCAGGCCGGAGGGCAACGCCTGGAACATCGAGAATCTCCAGAAATTCTACCCCTGAATACGAACATGAATCGCAGATAGTTCAAGTCAACTTAGCACGCCCAAGGGGCTAGTGTTCTGTATAAGGGTGTAAGAATCGCCGCCAAGGAATAAAAGATAAGTTTTTCAATTCCGTGAGCCTCTCTTGTTGTCGTGAAGTGTGTTATCCGTAACAACCCCCAAGTAGGGGGCTGACATGGTGCCGGTGGCTGACAGGTCGAGCGCGAGTAGCCTATCTGTAGGTGCTGCCACCTGATCGTGCCGTACTACCGCGGTAAGAAGTGGAACGGGCAGTGCTATGTTTTAAAGAACCTAAACACAGAAATGCACATTCAACTTTGCTTGCGGGTTGCTCCGGATGAAACACTTTCACGACATGTAAGGGAGGGTCCATTCTTTTCCTACTGAAAGTGTGTTATGTGTAGCGCCTCTCCCGGGACAGGAATGGATGCTGAAGAGCGGCTCAGGAGCTGGGCACTCGGGAAGGACAGAGCAGATCAAGAGCACGACAAAAGCAGCTAAGTCTTTGCATGTGCATCTTGCATTCTAGGCATAATATCTCGCTCAGAGTCAATATACCACCAACCTGCGCATGCTTGACAGTTGATGAGAACCTTTGCGGGGGTAATGCGTCCTCCCCGCGAACGGTCAGATTTCCCTTCTGGCCTAGTACCCGTGGTTGTGGAGTGGACTCCCGGAAGGCATAGTGCTCTTAGGGGTGCTGCTACCGGTTCAGGCGGTTTGAGTACTTGTCACCTAAGAGATCTCCTCAGAAAACTTGACGGCGCGTTAGTGCAAGGGGAGGTTTGGGAAATGACCCCGGGAGTTGAGCCCTAGGATTGCATTCATCTGAACTTACATTCTGAATTTACAATCCTGAGTTACATTCAGTCGAAGCTTTCCTGGATACATATCTAGCCTATGCTACTAAGGCCAGCCCAGAGCTCCTGGCTGCACAGATCTGTCTTCTGTTTTATTGCCTGCCGGGTGAACTCCGGACTCCCGGGGACGCCTGGGATGAAGGAGGGCATTCGCGCAGGATCTTCAGGGGTTCCACGGGCCGGGGAACTTCCGGGCAAACCCCGGCACATGCTGGCTGCAGAGGAGGTGCACGTGGTCCACGAACTTATCCATGATGTCTTCCTCATCCTGTACGAAGGGAAGAAATCGAGTCAAGGCGCAGGATCTTCCCAAGGGTCGCATTGCCAGAACCTAGGCAGCCTTACCTTGAAGACATCGTCAAGGTCGTAGAGGAGGCGGATCAATCTCTGATTGCCTGCGGCCTCCTTCCACAGCTCCATCTTGATGGTGTCCTTCCGGTCGCCAGCGCCACCGGCGCTTCCATGGCAGCAGAACCGGCGATGTTCCCCACAGCGGGGAAAACCAAGGAGACCCGAGGGCGAGGAACGACCTTGTCCTTTCCATTGGCTCGGGCTCCGGCTTCGTTGGGTGCCTCCGCCGCTCCTCGGAAGACGGACTCCGCCGTCGACACGTCGAACAAGGCCCTCTCTGCTTCACCGGACATTGTTCTGCGGGGCGTGGAGAGGCAAGGGAAGAAGAGGAGCGGAACAAGGCGAGAAGATGTGTCAAAGGGGTTGGAGTCTGGAAGGTCTTTTATAGGCTTCCCACGCTCCACCTACCCCTTGGCGCTACGGCTGCTGTAGTAATGGGAGCGCGTTTTGCAAAAAACTCGTTCTCATTCACACGAGCACGACACGAAGACAAGGAGGAAACAAGATCTTCTTCATTTACAAGGACTACAAGGGGACGATCTTTTTTACAACAAAAAGGTTGGCTCCCATCGAGCAAGGAGCACCGCCGTACAATGGAAGGCGCTACTTCCAGAAGTACGTCGTCAAGGCCGCCGAGCAGGAGGTCAACGAGATCTCCATGGCGCTCGTGCGAAGCTCCTCGCCTTCAAGAAGACGAGCTCCCCTCGACCTTGGTGTCAGATGAGTTTTCCTCATCTTCATCCTCGTCGTAGGAGCTCGAACTGCCGCTGCTGCTCTCCATGCAGCACTCCACACGTCCGCCATCGACACCGAAGATCTTCACGGAGAGCGTCGCATCTCCATCGTACCGGAACGCCAAGCATTGCCCCCGGGACAGTGGCGGGCATGGGAGAACGACTTCCACCCCGGACCCAGAAGCATGGCGCCTTCAGTGGTGCGCTCCGCCATGGCCCAGGAGGGGCCATTGGGGCAGCCTTCCACTTGCAGCCAGAAGCCGGAGGGTCCGATGTCCTCCGTCGCCATCGCGAAGGAATCCGGCAGGAGGAGCCGGCTGCGAGGCCTGCGGTTCAGATCCACGATGAACTCGAACGGCGCGAAGCTGACATAAACCATGCTCCTAGGAGGGGGAGCGGTGCTGCCGCGGCCTCCACAGCCGCCGCGACCGCGAATCCCACGACCTCGCGGAACAGCTCGACCACGAGTGGATGGGCCACTCACCGCAGCAGCTGAAGAAGCACGAGGGCGCCCAACTCCTCTCCTCGCTCTCGCCATTGGCGCTGGCAGCTTGTGGGGAGGCCTGGAGTTGGACTGAGGAAGAAGATGAACGAAAGAGCCAGGGGTGCGCCTCGCTTTTATAGCCACGGCTGTTGGGAATATACCTACTAGGGGTATCACCAGCATGGATCAATCCGGCTAGTCCAGGGTGGCCCGCAGTGGTGGTGAAGGCTTTGCCTGCCGGGCGGCCCAGATAGCTGACGACCAAGGAAGGCGGATGCCGGCAAGGAGGAGGCCCAAGACTGAAGCCCATGAAGCCACCAAGACCAAGACGGAAGGCGGCATACTTGCCGGCTAGGTTTAGGACTCCGTATACTTGCTGGATACGTAATCACCTTGTAACCCTAGGTCCAGCCGCCTATATAAGCTGGACCTCGGGACGCCTTTAGGGCACGATTCAAGACAACCAACTCATTGTAACCTGTTCACGGCGATATTGCCTTATAGTGAGTTATAGCAGCACGTAGGGCACCGCCACCGCCGTGGTGCCTGAAGCTGGGTAAACCGCCGTGTACAATCCCGACCTTGACGACGTCCACCTTCTTGCCCTACGTTCACCCTCGGCTAGCAGGACCCCGTCTCCTATCCAAGATGCCGATACGACGACAGTTGGCGCCCACCGTGGGGCCTAAGGCGTCAGGCGTCACGTTCCAGGCGGGAACCTTGGCGGCATCGGCGAAACAATCGCCGTCGGCCGCGCTGTTCGCTACGGCGACAACCACTACATCAGCTGCGACGAGTCCTACATCCCCGCAGACGACTACATTGTCGGATGCGGAGTTGTGCCGTTTGGCGGCGTCGATGTGTTCATCGGCTACACTTCTGAGGCGTATGGGTTGCCGCGAATTTATTCGCCATCCCACCCCCCTACAATCAAGACGGATCTGAGTTTGCCTCCTCTGAGGAGTCCGCAGATTCAGATCTACACTTTGTCGGCATGACGGGACTGGGATCAGACTCCCAGCCCAACAGTCAAGATCCCGAATCTATTCTTCCTGCGCTCCAGGATGATGCGATGTCGGATGCCGGATCCAGATCTACCGTTCACGTCAACGTAGATTCTGATTCCGAAGAAGATTCTGCCAGCATGTTCGAGCAACGGGTCAAGCAGTGTTTTGTTACACCTGATCCTCCGCCTCTGAGGCGGCTACGGGCTCTCCGTCAACATGCAGCAGGTTTTTGTGGCGGATGTCACCGGTGCAGCCTCAGAGAAGGCGGCAACTGACGCCGCCAACCTGGGGACCCCGGCAACCGATCCACAGTTTCCAGAGCCTCCTGGGGCTCCAAAGAAGAAATTCTGGAGAAGGGCGAGCCCAGCAAGATAGGAACATGGCGGCTCTGGCGGAAGTTCTCACACGCCGGTAAACGACAAAACCAACCGGCTGATTTGGAGAAACTTCGAACACCTTGGTGGAGCAAACTGAGTACCTCAAAAGCAAGCAAGCAGAGGTCCAGAGCCTCCTCGACGAAGCCAAGGAGGAAAACGCCAAGATAACCGCCAAGTGTGACCCCAAGCGCAATCTTTTCACCACCACCCATTGCCCAAGCCGGCAGGACCTGGGGAGAGAAGAAAAGAAAGGCAGGGATCATGACACCTTCAAATCCCCTGCCCAAAAGCTTGGTTTCGAGTGGGCTACAGCGCCGCAGCGTAAGGACAAGAACGGGGACGTCATCCTCGCAACCCCTGTCCTCAACACTGCAGCCGCCTTGGACATCCTCAACAATGATGACTATGACAAGGACGAGAAGATCTACTACGCATCGATCCTTGCTCACAAAGCTCTAGAGCAGCAGGCCCGTGCTGATTCTCGCGCCGACATGGCGGACGCAAGGGGAGGAAAGTTGGAATCAAATCCAACGCTTGCAAAGCTGCGGCCGGTGGCAACCCGAAGATCCGTCCGGCTCCAGTAGCCACGGAAAAGGGAAGGACAAGGAGAAAGACCCACGCAAATCACCACCTCCCAAAAGGCAGCGTGACGAGGCGTCCAGGACCGGCAACAGGCGCAAGGCCTCACCCCTCCGCCTAGGCGGGATGAAGGCGGAAGCAGGGGCAGCAAGCAGCCGCCAAGGAGTGGCGGCAACCGACGACGCCCCGCCGCCAAGAAGAAGCAGGGACCGCACACAGTCCCCACCACCAGTGCCCAGGCACGAAGGCGGAAGCCGGGGACACAACAACGAGCCTAGGCACAGCCGGGCAGCGCAGGACGAGCCTCATGCCGATAGATCTGGCAAACAGCTCAGTCCGCAAGACGCGAGACATCGTCTCAATGACATCAAGGCTGGAAAGCAAGATGCCTATCTAGGACCTGAGTGCTTTGGCCCAGCCATCCGCAACGTTCAAGTACCCGAGACATGACATCAGTGTCAAAAACTCATCAAAGGTACAATGGAGCGGACAAGCCAAACTCATGGTTGTCGGACTACGCGCTGGCAGTTGAAATTGCCGGAGGCAATGGCCTCGTCGCCGCACGCTTCCTTCCCCTCATGCTGGAGGGGACAGCCCGAAGCTGGATCGAAAACTTGCCGGAGAAAAGCATTCATAGTTGGCATGACATGGAAAAGGTGTTCACGCAGCACTTCCAAGGCACGTACAAGCGACCCAATACATACACAGATTTGGTTCGTTGCGTGCAAAAGCCAGATGAAACAGCTACAAGCTTCTTGGCAAGGTGGATTCAAACAAAGGCAAGCTGCGAGAACGTAGACGACAATCAAGCAATCCATGCCTTCACCACAGGCCTCCTGAAGGGCTCAAGTCTCAGACATAAGCTCGTACGCATGCAAGTCAAGGATCTCGGAGTCATGCTCGAAGTAGCAGCCATGTACGCACAGGCGGATGATGATGCACGCGATGGAGATGGCGCACATGATATGGCGCCAAACAGGCGAGCAAGTCACAAACGCAAGGCTCCCCAGGATGACAAAGCCGGACCATCAAACGAGGTCGCCGCCGCCTTCGAAGGCAAAGGCGGCAACCGCAAGTGGAAAGGAAAGGGTAAAGATGGCGGCTCCAGCAAGCAGCGCCTGACGTACGATCAGGCAAAGCCTTGCCCTGCCCAATCCACGCGTCCTTAGGCAAAGTTAACCACACATTAGGGGAATGCCGGTTCATGGAGGACTTCAAGAAGGACCCCGAGGTTGGCTGGAAATCAAAAAAGAGCAAAAAGGCTGAGAAGACAAAGAAGGAAGACGATGATGGGGCATGTCCATGTCCGAGGATGAGGAACCCAAGCTGATGCGCAAAGAAAGGAAATATCCCAAGGTACATGGCCAATTGGTGTGCTTCTGGGCACTCCTTCGGCAAAGAAGAAAAGGCGGAGATGCGCGAGCTAAACGCCACAGTACCAGACGTTCCCCAGTATCTAGACTGGTCAGAGGAGCCAATAACTTGGGATAGAGATGATCACCAGATCACGTTCCTCACCCCGGCAAATACGCCCTTGTCGTCGACCCAATTGTCGATAACTTCAGGCTCACCAAGGTGTTGATGGATGGCGGCAGCAGCCTCAACATCATCTACGCGGACACTCTGAAGCGCATGAACTTGTCGGAAAGCCAGCTTGACTACAGCAAAGTCAAGTTTCATGGCATCGTTCCGGGAAAGCAAGCCAAGTCAATGGGAAGCATCAATTGGAGGTTACTTTTGGGCCTGAGACAAACTACCGCTCGGAGTATCTCAGGTTCGAAGTAGTCCCCTTCAAAAGTGCCTACCACGCCATTTTGGACGGCCAGCTTTCGCCAAATTCATGGCTCGCCCGTGTTACATATACAGCAAGCTGAAGATGCCGGGACCCAATGGTACAATTACCATCAGTGGCAACTTCAAGAAAGCAAAGGAGTGCGAGCGTGGCAACGCCGCCTTCGCTGAGGCAGTCCTCCACGCAGAGGATTAGCCATGTTGAAAAAGAGCTCGATACGTCAGTTGCCGGAGCATGTAAAGACCGCTGAGCAAAAGAACACTTTCAAGGCGTCCGAAGACACAAAGAAGGCGGATCTGGTCCCAGGTGACAGCTCCAAGCAAGTCACCATAGGGGCTGGCTTGGACGACAAATAGGAAAGCGCGCTCGTCAGGTTCCTCCGTGAGAATCAGGACATCTTTGCATGGTCATCAGCCGACATGCCAGGTGTCCCGAGGGAACTTGCCGAGCACTCTCTTAACGTCTACGAAGGAGCCAAACCAGTGAAGCAAGGAATAAGGCGCTACGGTGAGAAGAAGCGGACAGCAATAGGGAAGGAGATCATCAAGTTGCAAGAAGCCAAGTTCATTAGGGAGGTAGTACACACTGATTGGTTGGCAAATCCTGTAATGGTTCCAAAACCTAATAAGGAAATGAGAATGTGCATTGATTATACCGGTTTGAACAAGTGCTGTCCTAAGGACCACTTTGCTTTGCCTCGTATAGATCAGGTCATAGACTCCACAGCCGGCTCCGAGCTGCTGTGCTTTTTGGATGCGTACTCCGGGTACCACCAAATCAAAATGCGAGAATCCGACCAAATCAAAACAGCGTTCACTACGCCCTACGGGACCTTCTGCTACATCACGATGCCCTTCGGTCTAAAAAATGCCGGCGCAACGTATCAGCGGTGTATGCAAAGATGCCTTCACGAGCAAATTGGCCGCAATGTTCACGTCTATGTTGACGACATTGCCGTCATGTCAAGAAAGAAGGCAGATTTGCTTGACGATTTGAGAGAAACCTTTGATAGCCTCCGGGTATATAGGATGAAGCTCAACCCGAAAAAATGCGTCTTCGGGGTTCCTGCCGGCAAATTGCTTGGCTTTATCGTTTCCGAACGAGGGATAGAAGTGAATCCAGAAAAAATCAAAGCGATCCTCAACATATCCAGGCCCAAGGACCTGAAGGACGTGCAGCGACTTGCCGGCTCGGCGGCTGCCGTCAGTCGTTTCATTAGCCGTCTTGGTGAGAAGGCACTGCCTCTCTACCGGCTTCTGAAGAAATCCGACAACTTCGAGTGGACAGACGAAGCAGACGCCGCCTTGCAGCAACTCAAGGACGCGTTAACGTCTGCTCCAATTTTGGCAGCTCCTCGTTCGCAGGAACCAATGCTGCTTTACATCGCGGCAACTAACTTGGTTGTTAGCGTGGTACTGGTTGTGGAACGCAAGACGGAAATTCAGACTTGCCGGAACAACGTCCGGTTTACTTCATCAGTGAAGTATTTTCCGCCTCAAAACAGCGTTATCCGCATTACCAGAAGCTGGTCTACGGTGTTTTCTACGCCGCCAGGAAGTTAAGGCACTATTTCCAGGAACATTCAATAACGGTGGTGAGCAAGGCACCTCTGGGGGATATCATCAATAATACAGATGCAACAGGCCGCGTTGCCAAATGGGGCATTGAACTTGCCGCCTTCGACATCATGTATAAACCCAGAACGGCCATTAAGTCTCAAGCCTTAGCAGATTTGTAGCGATTGGACGGAGGCCATGGACGAAGTACCTCTCCCTGAAGATGCATACTGGATCATGCACTTTGATGGATCAAAAATGCTTCAGGGCTCGGGGGCTGGCATTGTTTTAAGAAACCCTCAAGGAGACAAGCTTAGTTATGTGTTACAAATTCACTTCAAGGCAACTAATAATGTTGCTGAATACGAAGCTCTCCTTCATGGTTTACACATTGCCAAGGAACTTGGCGTCCAGCGTGTCCTCTGCTACGGAGATTCAGACTTGGTGGCGCAACAGATACGTGGTACTTGGGACACAAAGAGCGAGACAATGGCGGCATATCGAGCTACCGTTGACGAATTCGCCAAGTGTTTTCTAGGCTACGAGGTCCGCCACATCCCAAGAGCTCAAAATGAGGCGGCAGATACACTTGCCAGAATGGGGTCTGAACGCAAAAAGGTACCAAAAGATGTTTTCCTGGAACACCTACACAAGCCGTCAATAAAGGAGCAGACCTCCTTGACCCAGAATCGGCAGAACCAGTTGACAAGCTAGCTATGCCGTCTACTTGGTAAAGCCGGATTGGACGACGCCATATTTGGACTTCCTGATCAATCAGGAGTTACCGGATGATGAGGTTTTGAAAAGGCAAATAATAAGAAGAGCCAAGGCATTTACAATAATCAAAGGCGAATTGTACAAGCGTAGCACCACTGGTGTTTACCAACGTGCATTTCGCCCGAAGAAGGCAGAGAACTGTTGGATGAGATACATGCCGGCGTATGTGGACATCATGCTTCCTCACGCGCCCTTGTTTCAAAAGCCTTCCGACAAGGTTTCTATTGGTTGACAGCCAAGCAAGATGCAGAAGACATTGTTAAAAGATGCAGGGGCTGCCAACTTTATGCCAGACAATCACACATGCCGGCTCAAGAGCTTAAAACAATACCCATCACATGGCCTTTCGCAGTCTGGGGCTTGGACATGGTTGGTCCGTTTAAAACGGCGCCTGGTGGCTACACACATTTACTTGTGGCTGTAGACAAGTTCACCAAATGGGTTGAAGCTAAGCCTATCAAAAAGCTAGACGGCGCCACAGCCGCAAACTTTCTGTGGGGAATAATCTCTCGGTTCGGGGTGCCTCATAGCATCATCACCGACAACGGCACTAACTTGTCGCAAGGCGAAGTCGAGGAATACTGTTATAAGCATGGTATCCGCCTAGATCTAGCCTCAGTAGCATCCGCAGGCAAACGGTCAAGTAGAGCGTACAAATGGTTTAGTCCTACAAGGATCAAACCACGTCTCGAAGTACCATTGCACAGAGCGGCTGGGGCTTGGGTGGATGAATTGCAGTCTGTCCTTTGGAGTTTACGCACAACTCCAAACAGATCAACCAAGTTTACTCCTTTCTTCTTAGTCTATGGCGCAGAAGCAGTGTTGCCAACCGACATGATGTACGATTCTCCCAGAATTCAAGCCTACGTCCAGGAAGACGCAGAAGATGCAAGACAGGATGGCCTTGACCTACTTGATGAAGAACGAGATGTTGCCCTTGCACGATCCGCCATCTATCAGCAAAGTTTGAGGCGTTATCACAGCAGAAGGGTGCGGCAACGAAGTTTTAGAGTTGGTGACCTGGTCCTCCGCCTAATCCAAGATAGGAAGGGCTTGCATAAGTTATCCCCGCCTTGGGAAGGACCTTTTGTGGTCAGTAAGGTGTTGCTCAATGGTTCTTATTACTTGGTCGACGCGAGACGGATACAAGAAGAAGCGAGGTCGCAAGCGCAAAAGGAAGGTTGACGACAAGTACGAAGAAACCAAGCGACCTGGAACATTGAGCAGCTACGTCCTTTTTACACTTAGCAATTTCCACATTGTAATAAGTACTATATGATTATGAAATAAAAGTCTGTGGTTTGCTCATTCAGTTTTGGGATCATGCCATCTTTTGTCTTTTCTCGCAATCATATATCTGTTGTCATAAAAGTTACCAAACAAAATAAGTTTTTGCTCCGTGCTAAGGTTCAAACTTTTTGACATTTGCCGTCTGCCGGCTAAAAACGCAAACAATCTTTGCACCGCCTAATATGCTTATCTGTCTGTTTGTGTGTGGGTCGCCTAGTAGTATGTCGTTGGCACCAACATGCTGGCTTTGGTCTCTGAGTCTAAATTAGTTGGTATTGCACCTGGTTGGCTCAGCTAAAGTAACTAAGATGAGGTTCCGCCAACATATGAAAAAGCTAAACATGCAGCGAGATACATATTAAGGCGGGCCACTTAAATAAGCCTACCGCCAAGTGTAGCATAAAAGTTGGCCCATAAATATTTACAACCCAAAATAAAGTTTTATGCGTTAACAGATTAACGCAGTGTTTTGTGCTGCCTTTGCAGGAGGACAGTCTAAGGGATTGCCGCCTTGGTAGAGCTGGTGGAGAGATCCTGGGGGCTGACGCCGGCATTCTTGGGGCTGGCTCCGCTTCCCTTAGTCAGGATCGCCAAGGAGGGATCGGCTACGGCAATATGCGGGTCCGGGTGTTCCTTGTAGAACTTGCGGATGTCAACCATGTTGGCAACCCGGGTCGCATAGCCCGAACAGACCGCAGCACGTCCTGCATCACGATGGCTTGGTTGTTTTCGTCTTCGGTGGGGAAGTACTCGGTGACTTGATGAATATCAGCCTCCGGGTACCACGCCGCCGTCATTGCCAATGCCAACTTGGCGCCGCCTCGTGCTGCTGAGCGTAGTGTGCTGTCGTGTTCGGCTGCCGCCTTCTCCAGCAGGTCCGGCAGAGCATCGAAGATGACGGGATCGCCGTCTCCCCAGGGTAGAACTTGGCGGCAAATGCTTTGCCTGCGCCGACAATCTGGTTGACGATTTCGCCAACTTTCAAGATTCGGGCAAGGCGCGGCGTCGTAGCCAGGTCATCTCCCAAGCTAGCCGGCACTGCACAAACACAAAGTTACACACTGCAGCTTCAAGTTTCAAGAGTGCAAGGTGACAAAGATGAAGGATTAGAGACATACCCAAGACATGTCGTGGATGGCGTTGACCTCATCCAGATGGTTTCAAGCGTTTCCTGAGCTAGCTGGACCGCCTTGACAGTTGGTCCTGCTGCTCCTTGGCGTTCTTGTTCACCTGGTCAAGGTTGTTGCTCATGGCCTCAAGTTGTCCCGTCAACTTGCTAACCTCGGCAGCATGGGCCAACGCCGCTCATCCAGCTCCTTGGCGTGATCCGCCTTCAGCTTTGCCACCAGCCCGGCAAGATCTGCAGCTTCGTTCATCAAAGCTTGCATGTCAGTGGAGTTCTTGAGAATATCTTGCGCAGTGTTTAGTAATTCTACAAATAAAAAGAAAGACGACTAAAATACTTGTCGGAAAAGGAAAAGAAGTCGGACGAAAAGAAGGCAAAGAAAGCTTTGTCACCTTCATCCTTTTTGCGAGCTTCTTCCAAGCTCGCAATTTGGGCGTTCTTCAACTCCACGTCCTGCTGCAGTTGCTGGCATTCCTTGTTTTTCTTCTCTTGAGCACGAATAGCTCAAGATTGGAAGCAAGAACGGCCTGCATGCACGAAAACAACATTATGGTTAGCACTATTTAGTCAACGAGACCACTTTGCCGGCTAAATTTTTCAGCCGCCAAAGTGCTCGGGGGCTGGGACCATAGGCTATTTTACCTCAAGTTGTCCGTGCAGGGTCTCGTGGAGTTCGTCCATGTGCGCGTACCAGTTGCGGGTACCGTCACGCATGGTCTTCAGCGTTTGCCGGGGGTCTTGCAACCCTTTGCCAGATTGAGAGCCAGGATGGGAGGATGATCCGCCATGTTCAGCCGCCATCTGGTCATCCATCTCCTGCTTCATGGCAATAAATCGAGCGGCATCACTAGCCGAAGCTTCAGCCGTCTTGGAAGTGGTAGGTCCGGCAACTGATTTTTGCCCGCCGCCTTCTCCGTTGCCGCCTCTGAGATACCAGCATGTGTACGTTCCCTGGTATACAACCACGGGAACGCCAACTGTGGGCGTTGTCGGCGCAGCGGCTGGAGAAGAGCGTGGTGGCTTGCCCCTGCCGGCGAAATCTTCAAGTTGGAGCGGAGCTTGGGCATGGCAGGCTTGCCCCTGTAAGCAGAAAAGTGCAAGTTTGTCAGCACAAACTTATATCAAAATAGCTAAGTCAGGGAAAGCAAAAGTTTGCTACCGCTTGAAGGGGACATTCCCCACGGTCTCATCCTCTGCATCGACAGAGGTGGCCGCCTTCTTCCTCTTCTCCAAATCCTTGGTGGAGGTGCTCAGCTTGCGCTTCTTCGATTTGCTGGCACCGGTGTCGTACCAGTTTGGAGCCAACTCTTCCTCCCCCAAGGTTTGCAGCTGAAAAGGAGAAGACAATATTAATCCAGTGCCCAGTGGGTAAGGATGTCAGTGAAATGACAAAGTAGCTTTGACTTACCGCTGGGGCTGGGTTGTCGTGGGTGAACATGGCGACGCCTTCAGCCGCCTTCACCGACAGAGGCTTGATAAGCTCTCTGAGCCGGTATTCTAAGGCATCCTGATCAAGGGTGCTGTTGCCGGCGTCATCCGCCTTGTACTCGCACATCTTCAGTGGGCGATGGCGGAGTGGCATTATCTTCCTCGACACCCAGCAGATGACGGTGTCAACTCCGTCAAGTCGGAGCCATCATCGTCTTCGTCAAGAACTCGATCCGCCTAACGGCAATTCGAAGTTCCGCCGACAAACTGCTGAGCGGCACCTTTGCCGTCCAACAGGCCTTGTGGGTTGGCGGACCGTTGACAAAGACAGGCATCCCTTGTGTGCCAGGTGTCGGGATGTCCTTGCAGTAGAAGAAAGTGCTGGTCCAGTGCTTCACCGACTCGATGTATGGTATCTTTGGGTACCAGTCGGGTTGGCGGCAGTTGAACGTGACACTACCGCAGGTTGCTAGGTGGCCGCCTGGTATGGTTTGCCGGCGGCACAAGAAGCAGTACTTGAATAGCTCTATGGAAGCAGCTATGCCTAAGTACCCTTCGCACAAAGCCTGGAAGCCGGCTAGCACTAGTATACTATTGGGCGCAATGTTGTGGGCTGCAGCCCATAGAAACTAAGTACCACCAAGAAGAAGGCGGAAAGCGGCAGAGACATACCGCGGAGGCTGTGCGACGCCAACATGACGCGCTCGCCGTCTTGTGGGTAGGCACCGCCTGGAACCCTCCAGGAGCATTCCGTCTTTGGCGGAATGTATCCGCCTTCCTCCAGCTCCTTCAGATAGGCTGACGTCATAACTGACGGCAGCCAGTACCTGGAGCCAAGGTCTCCAGTCTCTTCCTCTTCTTCGGCGTCGTCATCATCATTGGCGGCAGATTCCGCCGCAGCCTCAGAGCTGGTCGCCGCAAGGGATGGGAGGGGAAAGGTTGGAGCAGTTGTTGCAGGCGCCGCCGGAGCTGGGGAAGAAGTAGAAACCTCGCCCGCAGCCACGGTGGCAATGGGATAGGTCATCGGTGCGCCCACGGGCACCGCCGCCGTCGCTGGTGCAGATCTAGATCCAGCGGGGGTCGCAGAGGCCGCAGTCAGCGCCGCCGTCGCTGCCGCATCTTGCTGAGTGCTCGCCATTTGGGGGAGAATGCTCTGCTCGTGCTCGCCGGAGTTGAGTACGGGGAGGAGAGGAGCTCGGGAAGGTGAGGAGGCCACGGTGGGTGCGAATGAGGAAGAAGAGCAACCTCGGCGTGCCCTTTGGGTATTTATCCCCATGTGCCAAGATCCGTGCCCGAGATTGGGGGGTGCACGATTTCCGCCACATGTCCACGATTTGCACGTCGTGGCAACGGTGTCTGCGGCCCTCGCTCCGATTTCTATGCGTAGTGGGGAAACAATCATGACACATGCCCAAGTCCAAACTGTCATGGACTGCATGACGTCAGCCGTCAACATTTGACAAATACCAGTCAATTGACAAGACTGGTGCCGGGAAGATTCCTGACAACGGTCAGGCCGTCTTTCCCATGATGGTGGCAAAACATCCGACTACTTTAGACGGACCGCCGTTACTTTCAACTTTGGAATGCTTCAAGCTCTTTAGACGCTTACAAGACAAGACGGACGTTGCCGACAAGAAGAAGACGGCGCCTGAAGAACTCGAACCCTTCCAGGGGCTAATGTTGGGAATATACCTACTAGGGGTATCACCAGCATGGATCAATCCGGCTAGTCCAGGGTGGCCCGCAGTGGTGTTGAAGGATTTGCCTGCCGGGCGGCCCAGATAGCTGACGACCAAGGAAGGCGGATGCCGGCAAGGAGGAGGCCCAAGACTGAAGCCCATGAAGCCACCAAGACCAAGACGGAAGGCGGCATACTTGCCGGCTAGGTTTAGGACTCCGTATACTTGCTGGATATGTAATCACCTTGTAACCCTAGGTCCAGCCGCCTATATAAGCTGGACCCCGGGACGCCTTTAGGGCACGATTCAAGACAACCACCTCATTGTAACCTGTTCACGGCGATATTGCCTTATAGTGAGTTATAGCAGCACGTAGGGCACCACCACCGCCGTGGTGCCTGAAGCTGGGTAAACCGCCGTGTACAATCCCGACCTTGACGACGTCCACCTTCTTGCCCTACATTCACCCTCGGCTAGCAGGACCCCGTCTCCTATCCAAGATGCCGATACGACGACAACGGCGGCGCCTCTGTCAGGCGTCTCCTCGGTTCTTCCGTTATTGGGAATCGAGGGGGCCACCGCAGTTACTCCCCCGAGCGGAGTAACTCCAAGACCTTCAAGGCCATCAACGAAGCAGAGCAAGGAAGACCAGGTGCCCGGGGACCCACTTTGACCTATCTTTAGGCCATGGCCCCAGTAGCTGGAGCAAGAACCGCCAGGACCATGCCCGGGGCTACTGTCGCAGCAGTGGAACATGGGGTTCCCCTAGTGCTGCCAAAGTGGGTCCACCCCATGTGGGCCCAAGATGAAGATGGACAAGACCAAGACTCAAGTCAAGTTGGCGGGTTCACCGTCAGAACACGCAAGGCCTACGTCGACAAAGGGCTCCGGTCCTGGGGACCTTCCGGGTCCCCGAACCAAGCAAGAAGGCCAGGAAGGACCCGAGAGCCCGAGTTCCCGGCAGGAGGCCAGGCTCCCTCTCGGGTACTTCCCCACGTCCCTGTGGATAAGCACTCCACCTCACCGCGGAAGACTTGGGAAGCAAGGCGAAGGCAGCGCGGGCGGGAAACACGTCCCGTGGTGGTGTCAGCTCCTGTCCACCCCAAGGCGGACGCTTCCACCTAACCCAAAGGAGACACTAGGCTGAGGAGAGGCCACGTCTCCTCCTAAACTAGATGAGGAGGGTCCTTCACCCCTAAGGTCCCTCGCGCCCCTCACGTGACCCTGTGGCAACCCCTTAGCCTATAAAAGGAGGACCAAGGCACGGAGGAGGGGGGGAGGTCAAAGCAAGGATGAACACAAGGTAGAACCAAGGCATTAGTTCAACCAGAGCAAGACTAGACTAGGGCTGCGAAGGTAGAGGGGAAGGTGATCTCCTCCGGGTCAGGATCTGTCCTTCTTCTACCTCCAGCCAAAACCCTTCCGGGTACCCCATCCGGGAGGTTCCATTGTAAGCTACACTATGAAGAACCCATCAATCCAGACATGCAGGAGTAGGACTTTTAGCCTCCGGGCGGCCTGAACCTGGGTAGCTCCTTGTGTCCCTTTGGTTGCATGCTTTGATCGTGGAGAGGAGAGCTTGATCTAGACTCCGCCCAAGAAGACGATTCTCAGCCTCCTTCGCGCCCCGTGCCGAACCTAAAAGGGGGTATCCTATACTCCCAGTGTCCGTGCAACGAGAGACGACACATACCTAGACAAACTTAACCTTCCAAAACCACCATTGACGTCGGGAAGAAGATCTTGCCGCCGAACGAAGGGCAGAAGATTGCTTATTGTAGACGATGGCATCTCCATTGATAAAGAAGACGTCTACCCAAATCCTAACCAATCTGTTGAAACACTACTATTATTAAAAACTCCACTCATAGATCAGGTTCCTCTCCCCTCCCGACACCGGCAAAGCCGGCCGGAGGAGGGGGAACCGATCTACAGTTGAGGAGGAGGAGGAGGTGGCGGCTAGCTTTCCAAGGAGCTCTCTCGTACGATATGTCTTTCTCAAAACCACTTTTTTTTTTTTTTGAAATCAACATATATAAATACCAGCTAGCAAGCCGCCTCATTAAAAACCTTCCAGTCCCCTTAGGTACCCTGGTAAGGAAAAGAGTGCGTAAAAAACTTGCAGCTCAACCGTTCACGACAGTTACATCATTAGTTATTACAGGTAAAAGACTATCAGTAGGTTCACCATGCCAAACACCATGGCTGACCTCGAACATCTTAGCTAACTCATGTGCTACCAAATTGGCCTCCCTTGACAGTGTTGAAAACGAACACGTGCAAACCCTCGACAAAGGAAAGCACATTCTTCATAAATTGCTGCCGCAGCTCCCAGGGAATTGCCTCCATCTTGCATGGTGTCGATGACCTCCATACAGTCTGATTCAACAATCAATTTGTTGCATCCCATATCTCCGGCAAGAAAGAGCCCATCACGCAAGGCGCAAGCCTTTTGTTATCCGTCCGGACGAAAAAAAGTCGGTTTGGGGTTGGAGATGCTCTTAGGGTTATGCGAAAGGGGGCGGAGCTGAGCGCCGGCAACCCAGGGCCACAGCCCGGGGGCAGAAAAATTGCTGGCCTACTACGTATGAGATTCTTTTGGTTTGGCCCAGGGCGGAGCCCAGGTGTGGCCCATTGTTCTGGCACGATACGACCAAACAAACAAAGAGCGACGGAATCGAACCCAGCCCCGCTAGCTGATGACGCTCCGGCGCCGCCACGTTGCTCTGCTCTCTGCCCCTTCCGTTCTTCTCCGCCGCGGCCGCCGGCCAGGCCCCGCCATTCTTCTCCGCCGTGGCTCTGCCAGTGCGCATTCCGCCCTCCACTGCTCGGCCTCGGCTGGGCTGCTGGCCGTGTCGCCTGGTCACCTCCCGCCCCCACTGCTACTCGGCTCGGGCAATAGGTAATTTTAGTGATTTCTTCAATAGTTTAATTCTGTTGATTTGTAAATAATAATTGTAATCGTCAGTTGATCTAACCACTGGTTGCTAGTATGGGTAGTATTGCTCTGTTTTAGGTGTTCTGCTACTGCTAGCATGGTTATTTAACTTTATTGGGTCAAGGACCTTTTATGGATTATCTGCTCAGATTACATGCTTGGTTGCTTGAGTAGATACCACACAAAGTCCATGTCACAAACAAGAGATATATTAGAGTAGTGTCATGTTCTAATTATAAAAGAAGAGAAAGTTAGAGACATTTGAAGTGTTACTTGTTGTTTCCGATGGATGATAAAAATCAAGGACTGAACCAACTGAATTCAGTCTTGTCATAGTGTGGTTTGAGGCAATAATTTTATTTGTTGAGCATCTTACCTTGAGCATGGAAGTGGCACACATACGCTGCTGTTGGTAAAGTCCTCATAAACAGAGGGTGCAGCAGAACACTTTGTTTTAATGTAACTAATTGTTAGAGCTTAGATCTCAGCATGGTAATAGTAATCTGGATTACAATAGGGGAATGCATGTTTGGATTTATGTGTAGGTGTACATAGGCAGCAAGATCTTGTTGTCATGGCAGTACGTTTCTGGTTCCTTTTATTTTCTAGGCAATGGTTCGTAGTCATGCGTAAACTGCGGCTCAAGCACGGGCATGCTACTACATAGTACATACATAATTGCTTGTAGCTATAGAATTACTAGTGTATCTATGTGCTTGGCTGTTGTGCGATTTACTTTACCTTATCTCTGAAACTACAGTAGCATCTTTTCCCAAAGTCAGAACTGCTGTAGCTTGCTCTGTTGACTGTATGGGTATGCTTGCTTGCTCATTTGAACTAGCAGATCACGATATACAAGTACTAGAGAAACTGAACCTTACATGAAGCAACGTATCGGTGAATGGCAAGTTGAGGTCTGTGGTACAGTTGAAACTTCCGTTTAAACCCATCTCAAGGGAGCTTTCGTTCTCCAGTCTAACAACATGCTACAGTAAGCTTCTTGTAAATCGCTGCTACTGACCAATACAAGTGTGGCATGCTAATATTAAAATACACATGCCCTATTTTGGGGAACTACCATTTTTGTTTGTTTTTGAGATGGAACACATGTATTCCATTACGGTATGACGATATCGTCGGCAACCAAAACGATTACATCAGGTGGAAAGTTCTTCAACCACATAACTTGACTATCTAAACCTCCACTCGCACAAATTGCAGCTAGCTCGTGGGCAGGTTTATTACATTCCCTTGGAACATATTCAAAACTAACATGTGCAAATGAGGTAGATAGCAGATACTTCGCATGGAGGAACAGCGGCCCTAGCCTTGACAAATCATAAGCATCAGATTCCATTCCCTGTTTGAGAACCAGACAGTCCGTGGCGAAGATAACTCGGCCAAATCCCTGCTGCTCTGCCACTGGAATTACCTGAACCAAGGCTAAAAGTTCTGCCTGTAAAGGTTCAGAGGCTGCACTAACACGACCAGCAGCAGCAAAAATCACGTCGCCTGCATTGTCCCTGGCAATGGCCCCCCAGCCTCCCGAGTTTGTTTTCTCGCTATAGGCCCCGTCAGTGTTGATTTTCACCGTATCAACAGGTGGCGGCATCCATTTCTTTTCTCCTCGTCTCTGATTGCTGCTTTGGGGTTTTCCGAACTGATCCATTCCGTGACATGTCGTGAGACCTGGAATTGAAATTCAGAAATAGAGAAACGGTGTTCCTCATGCCTAACCTTATTACGCTCCTGCCACCAGCACCATAGTGTCGCCACACTCTTCAGACACTGATCTTTAGGGATTGTTTGCAGAACATGCAGAATCTGCAGCGGGTGAACACAGTCACACAATTTCAGTCTGATGGCTTCCAGCTCTACAGCTTGCCACATCTTCTTTACTTCCTTGCACCGGAGAAATAAGTGCCCTCCATCTTCAAAATAAGCAGCACACACACAGTTTTAAGATGGGTTAATTGGATCTATGCCACTCCCCAATTCATGAATTGGACTTATGCCATTACAAAAACTGAAGTTGCAAATATGCCACTCAAACTTGTCAATACTTCTATCTATGCCATTTTGTTCATTACCCAAACTTATACGACAGTTATACATTTGTACATGTACTTTATACGAGCTAGAGCACATACTGGACCCACGCACGCACACAAAAAGAATCGATCAGAGGAGAGAGGAGTGCGTCGACAGTGGGGGTCAAATAATCGCATCTCTCCCGCCCGTCTCTCGCGCTCGACGAACCCTAGCTGAGGAGGGCGTCGCAGGCGGCGGCGGTGGACCAGCGGCGGGAGGCGCCGGTCGGACAGCGGCGGGAGGCGCCGGCGGCGGTAGGCCTCCCGCGCGGCACTCTTGCCCGCAGGCCGGGGTCTCGTCTTGAGGCTGCTCCCGCGCGGCACTCTTGCCCGGGTCTCGTCTTGAGGCTGCTGATGGAGGCGGAAGAGATGGAGTTGCCGGTCCTCGAGTCGTCAAACAGGTGAGCGCAGCAGTCCCCAACATCCCCATTCTCTCCATGAATTGTACAGGGATGTGCTCGTGGATGGTTTAATTTCGATTTTGTTCCGTAATTTGTAGGCTCGAATTTAGCATAGACCTTGTTGTTCAAGGATTTGTGCTGAAGGAAGCAAACGGTAGGAAATCATATGTGAAGGGGAAATCAATTAAGTGGAATGTCAACTCCGCTGATTTCTCCATTTGAGCACAATTGTCCAACACAGAAGTTGTCAAATTGCACAATGTACACCACAAATAAAAGGTGATTCACTAGTTATGTTTATGCATCTCTTTTTCGTGACTTTTATATCGTGAAATTGATTTATCTTGTTCTTATTTGCAGGAAGAAAGGTGAAGAAGCAGCTGCTACAACATATGGTGATGCAATAGATGATGAACCCATTATCAACTTGATAAGGTAATTGCTGCACTTGGCTGAATCTGTTATTGCTCAATCTAAATCATATGTTGTCAATGCAGGAAAAAGGCTAGAACAACTCCACAAAAGCCCAACACACCAGGCAAGGAGAAGACACCCGTGAAGACCACCAAAGAAGACTACATCTAAAGCGAAAAAAGCCAAGAAAAATGTTCCATTTGCGCCTGTTATACCTCCACCTGCACCTCCACCTCCAGTAGTGCAGCCTCCATATGGTACAAAACGAAGCCTTCGATATTGGCTTGGTGGCTAGTGGATAACTCAATTAGGTGTTTGCTTTTGCTACTTGTTATGTGAACTCTATTTGCCTAGGAACCTCTCTTAAATTGTGCTTGTGAACCTATGTATGGACATGTTTGAATTGTGCTGCAAATATGTGTTGAATTGTGCTTGCAAAGATATGGAACATAGTGATGAAGTGCTGCCAAAATTTTCTGTGAATATTTGACAAGTTTCAGTCCAAACATGAAATCTCATTTTATGGGTCAATACGTGCCCAGAATTGACTCATGTTTGAACAGTAGGCTCATATTACTGTTTTTGATTTTCTGTAATTTTTTAAGATTTTTCTGAGAAAGTCAATACGTGCCCGGACGGACGACGCTAAAGTGCTGCCAAAAAGTTGGGCACAGGGTAGTATGGTAAATACGTCACTATACACTCAAATACATGTATTTTTTAAACAGTTATTCTATTTAGTGGAGACAATGGCATAGATAGAGGTATTGAGAAGTTTGAGTGGCATATTTGCAACTTCAGTTTTTGTAATGGCATAAGTCCAATTCATGAATTGAGGAGTGGCATAAATCCAATTAACCTTTTAAAATAGATGGAAATGGTGGGACATTGTTACTGTTTTCTTTTGTAGTTGGTTGTGAAGCATTTTGTTGGCGCCATTTCTTTGGAGGATATTTGCATTTTGGTGTCATTGACCCATTTTGATAAAACCTTAAATTTTCGATTGTATGTGATATGCAGGAAGAGTGGGAAGCTGGCAAAGCTGAAATCCTGGAGAAGGATCTGGGCAAAAGGAAAACCAAAATATTTTGCCGTTTCGAAGCTTTCCTCCCCTTCCTCTGCTCCCTGTCTCGTCGAGGATTCAAATCCCCGCGACGCCGCCACCGCCAAATGCAAGCACAAGACCCGCTGACCGGGCGAGCCCTAGCCGCCACCCCGCAATTCTCTGCCGTCCCCGCGCCGCAGAACCCTTACTAAACCCTAGCGCCACATCGTCATAGCCGCCGCCTTCGCTGCCGCCTCGATGGACTTCTACTCTGACGACGACTCGGACCTTGAGTTTGACGAGGGCCTCAAGGAGGACCTCGACCTGGTCCGCCGCTCATGCAGCATCACCGGCACCGACCCCGACGCTGCCGTCGCCCAGGCCTCCTCCTACCTCACTGCCCCCGCGGCCACAACGGCGGCGCCAGCTGATGGCTTGTCGGACGACGAGGAGGAGGACGAGGACCTGTCCCTTGTCCACAGCATCCGCGAGAACCTCCACCTGAACAAGTCCTCGCCCTGCTCGCCGCTCCCCTCCTCCCCGCGCCCGATCTGCATCTGGCCGCCGTCCGACACAGACGACGACGACGACGACCTCGAGACGCTCCGAGCGGTACAGCGCCGCTTCTCGCACTACCACTCCGGTGAGCCCATTCGCGATCCAGTCCCGTACGATTCCAATTCAGAAGCACCAGGTGAGTGTTTTCCGCTTGTCGTTGCGATTCGTTTGTGTATATTACATCTAGGATGCATGATATTGCCTGGTAATCTGAATTAAAATTTAGGCAAAAATCTGAAAATATGACCATTGAGAGACTTGCAGCTGAATTGTGATCAAATTATAAAATATTCAGTGCATTTTGTTTTGGTACAAAAGAATGGCTGGACTGACATTAATTAATCACAGTATTTCTGGTATTTACATTTTCTGAAATTTATCATTATCCGTGCGCAGTACTAGTAACTTTTATCAACCTTAAGTTGGAATGTCGAACTATGGGATGTGCTACACATTATGTGGTGTTATCCTGATACCAGATTTGCAATGCACGAGAATAAAACCATTACAGACTCTATGCTTGACAATACGATGCAATATTTAAGTGATTTTCTGATTCACGAGTTATTATATGTAAGTAGAGCTCAGTTCTCGGTCTGTTCTATTGAAGGCACATATACCAGTAGTATAATTGGGAACTCAACATATGCAATGTTAGCATAGTTCATATACTAGGTGAAAAGTAGACATGTCGATAGATAGAGAGGCCCTTACTCTTTATTTACGTACTGCAGGCACTTCCACCGGGCGACTGGAGAGCATGAAAGGACAGAAAAGGGAGGGGGCGATGAATTTATTGCACATCAACCTGGCGAAGAGGATATAATGAAGCAAAATTCAAAGGCTATCACTAAAACTGGGTTCCCAAAAGCTGCACTGTTGTTAGTGGATGCTCTCAAGAAGAACAGAGCATGCCAAAAGTTTATTAGAAGGAAAATGATTAACATTGAAGCAAAGATTGAAGTGAATAAGGATCTTAGGGATCGTGTCAAATGTCTTATGGATTATCAGTTAAGCTGTAAAAGATCATTTGGCAAAATTTTGTGCCAGAAGGTGGATCCTCGTGTTCGGTTGATTTCCTCCCGAAAACTAAGTGCACAATCTGCAACGGTAATAATAAACATCGGCATTTACAACTGTGTTTTGTATGTTTTATGACATATATGTTTGGTATTCTAGTGTAAGTTGGCACAACATGTGTTGACAGCCACTCTTATGTTTTTGTTGGTGTTTCATGTATGACATATGTACTTGTATTTTTCGCTGCTCTCTCAAGGCCATGTTCCCCAAGATCATATGATTGCTTGATTAATAGGAAAAGAAATATGAAGTAGCATCCATTTAGGTTTCTGGTGGCCATCCTCAACACAGATTATGTATGAATCAGACTCAGTTAGCAGTGTATGTATCTAGTGTATGATTAGCTGTTGATTTGCAATTATGTTGTGATATTTTATTTATGCTGATTAAATTACTTCAATCCTTTTCCTGTGAAGATGTATATATTTTCTGGAATTTTACTGATTTTCTCTTTTATCACACTTAAATCAATATATTTATTAGATCAAATCTACATGAATTGTCCCTACTGTACACGTACATATTTTCCTTCTGTTGTACAGACAATTTTTTCCCTTCCATCGTTGAGAATGTTACACAAAACCTATTAGCTTGCAGAGTGCAGACCATCGGAGTTTCTTTAGTCACATTTTGCTCTGTCATTTGCGCGGGCATGATTGTCAATTGTTTAGCATTCTAAACTTCTTAGGAACATATAACATGGTACTTACAAAGGAGAATTCTGTTGATCTGTTCATGCAGAGTAGACACAGGATGTCTGCATTACTTCTTGGCCCTGCTGAGAACCTTCATGTTTCAAAGTATAAAATGGTACTGAAGCAATTCCCGATGTCGCTACAGAAGCAATCATGGTCAGATATGGAGAAAGACAAACTTGCTAAGGGAATAAAACAACAGTATCAGGAAACATTGATTAAGGACTCGATGAAGAATGCAAGGTTTGTCGAGTTTCGATCATCGATTTTAAATGACGACTTAATACCGCATTGAACAACCTATTATCATAGTTTCTCAATTATTCATTGCTTACACTTGAAGAGTACCCCCTTTTAAGCTTAAGCTCAACAAAACTGAAACAATGCACTGTCATGCTTTTGTGTAAGTTTTGTAGTCATCCTGTTTCTCCATGATGCAGTCTGTTAGCTCGTTGTTTGTTACTAGTATTTTTCATTTTTCTTTGATGGGCTTCTATCAGTTATGAGTTGGATAGGCTTCTGACTGAACTATGTATAAATTACAAATTGGCAGTTATTAGCATCTACATTTTTGTGCCACTGAGGTATTTATTTTCCACAATTGGAATGTAGGTTAGATGCTAAATTATGAGTTTTATTGTAATTTTACTGGCCTTCTGCTAGACCAGACGATTCGATCATGAAATCATTGTTCTGCTTTTATAATTTCTTGTTCTGCAGTTCCACCGGTGACTTCAGTGCTGTAGATATGGCGTATGCACTGACCAACACTGCGGGTAATTTTGAGGTGACTCCTGAAATTCTCCGGTCAATCTTGCCATTAGTAAATTGGGACTACATTGCTGCTATGTATCTGCCTGATCGATCTGGCTCTGAATGTGAATCAAGGTACTTTCCCTCTAAAAATATATAATTTTCCTTTAGCGCGTAGAGCAATTCCCATGCCATTAAGTACTACTATTATTTACCATCTCCTGATATTGCTATGTTTCTGTAACATGTGTTGTATTTACGTTTCTTGGTCATTCCTAACACAGAAAACTGTAATTTTATTCATCTAGGTGGCTAAACCTTGACGATCCACTGATTAATCACACTGCCTGGACTGCATGTGAGGAGAAAAGACTTTTACTAACTGTCCAAGAAAAAGGAATGCATAACTGGATTAACATTGCGGTTGCATTGGGTACGCAGAGAACACCTTTCCAATGCCTTGCTCGTTATCAACGAAGTCTTAATCCCCACATATTGAAGAGGGTCTGGACAAAAGAGGAAGATCTTCAACTTCTAGCTGCTGTCCAAACTTTTGGTTGTAACTGGCAACTTGTATCAGCTAGTCTGGATGGTCGCATTGGCAATCAATGCTCGAACAGGTATTGTTCTTGGATTTGTCTTCAGAATGTGTATTGTCAAACCTATGTGATTGGGCTTTCTGTTATGACACATTTGTTATCACTCTCTTTATTATGATTACCTTTCTAATGGTATTTTTAATCTTCTCCTGTTGTGATCTTACGTGGATAATATGTTACTTTCGTTGGTTGGGATATATTTGAAATACCCTTACATTGAACTTTCCTAGGTGGAGGAAAACATTGCTCCCTGAAAGAACAAGGGTGGGAAGATGGTCTGAGGATGAGGACAAGCACCTCATTGTATCTGTCAAGCTTTTCAGGTCTGGCAGCTGGAATAAGATTGCTCAATTTGTATCTGGCCGCACACAAAGTCAATGCAGCGAAAGGTAACATAGTAGTTTTACCATGTCAGTTCAATCTTTTTGGTTTGATGGTGTTTTTTTTCTCACTAAATAGGTGGCGTAATGTTCTTGATCCAGATATAGATCATGGGGAATGGCGACCTGAAGAGGATTCCAAGTTATTGGCTTCAGTCCATGAGATTGGTGCCTGCTGGTCAAAAATTGCCGGGGCTATGATTCCTCACCGTACTGATAATATGTGCATGAGGTAAAGCTAATTTTTTTAGATTGCAAACGATTTTATACTGATGTGTGCTCAAAACATCAAATCGATAATCGCTTCATGACCTGGACATACTTCATTGCTAATAGTTATGCCGTTTGTAACTGCAGGCGATGGAAAAGACTGTGTCAAGATGAATTACCTTTGGTTATTGCGTCCAATCAAGTAAAGAAATCTATTTTTCAAACCAACTTTGTCGATAGAGAAACCGAGCGACCTTCAATCGGTCCAAGTGATTTCCCATCACTTGTGTACTCCAAAGTTGACAGAAGTGATGAGAACACTGCAAGGTACAGTTAATGTGTTGCAACATTTTGGAATAATAAAAATATTTTCGTTTTTGCTATGTTCTCTTCCTCATCAATCCCAATGTTTCAGTGATCAAGTCAAGAAGCCTAAAAAGGGTCTAGAAGATCACGCGAGGATGATGTGCCAGCTAACGACCCCTCGAAATGTTCTGCTGATGTTGCTGCTGTAAAAACCAACTTGAGGAAATCAAGGAAAAAATCGTCTGGGTATTAGCTTAAAACATTACATATGCTAAATTATTGAATTTCATTCCCTTATGCCTTCTCACTGGTACTAGTTTGTTTCGTCCTTGCTTTTATAGAATTGAACGTAAAAAACAAACTGGAGAGGATATAACAGTGACCGATGGTGCCAACAATTCCTCTAGTGGCTACAGCAAAGCTACGAGGAGGAAAGGTACCACTGATAACAATATGGTGGTGCGAAAGAGAATGAGGGGATCAATCTCTGTTGATAATGAAGCCACCCTAGGTATACTTGAGAGCCCTATTGGTGTTAACAATGAGGCACCAACGAAACAAACATGGGGCACTAGTTCTGTTTGTAAAGAAGTCACAGCTAAAAAGAGAACAGGGGCCTCTGTGTCTGTTGGCAACGAGGGAGCTGTCAAAAAGAAAATGAGGGGCTCTATCTCTGTTGGTGATAACAGAGCAGTCAAAAACAGGATGAGAGGTTCAGTCTCTATCGACAATCAAGGCAGCACGGCGAAAAGGAAGAGAATATCAAGGTAAATTGCCATGTCAAAAACAATTAGTCAATAGTGCGTTACATCATCTGTATCTGTTTTCCTCGTAGGTTTTCAGTGATATCAACAGTATCCTTTACTTCTTTTGCATAGGAAAGCAGCCAAGGATAATTCAATGACAGATGGTGTGGTGAATGCTTGTAAGTTGGACCTTCCAAGTGTGCCTTCTGAAGCTTCTGCAGAAAGAGGCATTGATACTGAAAATTTGAAAAAGGTGAAGCGGAAGTCTACAGCAAGGTAGTTCATTCTCCTATTCACATTTGTTTTTGCATGGTCGTATTTCTGCCGAATGTCAATGAGGTGATGTGTGTCTAAATTTCTTGATCTTTCTGTTACAGACCCAAGCAGATAAACATGACAGAAAGGACCGCCGATGAATATTCACGGCTTGCTGATTGCATATCCTTTGCCTGTGGAAATTGAACCAGCAGGAACATCAGGTACTTACAGTAATAGTTCACTTCTACTTAATTGGTAGTTCACTTCGTGCACATAGGCACATAGCTCTTCTTATGGTGATGGGGCAAACTAACTAGATTGATCCTTCAGTCAGCCCAACCTGCCAAGCTTGCATCTGTAAATTAATTTTCCAATTTGTGCGATTTTCTATTTATGCAATGGCCACTAAGTAACGGAGCCTCTTAAATAATGCTCAAATAGGCCATCAGGTGAAAATCTGCACATCCCAACTTCAGCCGTTTCTGCTGGACTATATCCTGTTGACAATGGCAGCACAGCAAATGGTTCAGCTGACGATTAGGTATGAATAAGCCTGGGCATAGTTTGGTCTCAAACCGGCCAAATCAAACCGCACCGGACCAAATCAACGGTTTCAGCTGGGTTTGCTGGTTTCCGGTTTGAAACCGTGATTAGCTTTTCCCTTTGACTGGGTTACACCGGGCTGGACCAGGTAAACCGTACAAACCGGATCAGTTAGCAGTTAAGCACGCAACCCTCGCATCGACGAGCCGTGTGCCGTGCTGTCGCCGCTCAGAGGAGCACACAAAACCGGAGCTTCACCGGCCGCCTACCGCTGCAAGGTGTCGGGTGACCACGCTCCGCCGCCGGTGGGCGCGCTCAAAGACCGTCTCGAGTACTTCTACTGTCCGGGCAGCCACGACGGCTTCTTCGCGTCCCGCGTCGACGTGAGCGGTGCGGGCGCCTCAACATGCCCGCCGGCCCCTTCGTGGCCAAGGACCTGCGTGTGGTGGCGCTCCTTGACGCCGCCTCCTTCCCTGACCTCTTCGGCCTCATGGAGAACGACCTCGCGCGCGCCGGAAAGTATGACTTCGGCAGCCACAACGACGCTGCCGCCTTCGGCTTCCTCTGACAGGCGCTTGTAACACCCCGATTTTCACTAACCGATTTTTCTGAAAAAGGGGTGAACTAAATTTTTTCGAAAAACTTTTAACTTGGATTTCTCTGGGTTTTATCAAAACTCATTTGAACTTTTGGTGATTGATGTTGAGATCATGTACCTCTCTTTGTCCCAACCCCAGGAATATTCACCAAAAATTTCTGATCACCTTTGATCCCGTTCATTAGGGTTTTCTTTATAAAACCTTAGTGTCTTTTCTATAGAAAAGTAAACCCGATATCTCGCCTCTCCAAAGCAACTCTCCTTTATCTTGCTTGGAAAATTCCGCCAAAAATCGCAGAGACACCTATCATCATGTATATCCCAAATATGCATAAACATCGCCATGACCTATGCAACCTTTTTAGATTGCAGAAATTACCAAATCTGCCACTACCGGGCCATTAAATCCAAAACCCTACTTCCACTCCACCATAAATCTTGACCACCTGAGGAAGTGTTTCATATCCCATTATAAGCCTTCCCCAGAAATTTGGGATCATTTGGAGCAACCTTTTCTTGTAGGACACCCATCGAACACCTTCTGCCCTTTTTGAAACCCAAAAATGTTTACACATGAAACTTTCTCCAAATTGAGTGAAACTGGACCACATTGCTCACATACCAGTAGAACACCACCAGTAAAAATCCCAGCTCCATTGGGATAGTGGAAGTCCATTTTCATTTCATCGAACACCTTGAGGGCATTTGAATTTTTCAAAACTTTACTTTGGAATTTTGCTCCTATTTGATGTTTGGCTTGCTAGATGCTGTGTGTAGTGTTAGTGTAACCTTGTGACGCGACCCGTTTCCTTTTTGGTGCCCTGAATCGCCGGGAACGCGTCGATGCCGACCATGTCGCGCTCTGGACATGCCGGTGTCGGCATGAGCCAAACCCAAACCCTAGCTCCTGCCCTTATCCTCTGTACCAGTGCACCCACGTGCTCCACTGTGCCTCCAGCACGGCTGCCTCATCCTCTCCCCCTCATTATCCCCTCCTTGTGGCCGGAGGACGTGAGCCGTGACCTCACGGGGCCATCAATGGCCGCCACGGCCACACCTAACTCTCCTCCTCTCCTGCATATATAAGAGCACCCCGAGCCCCTCACCTAGACGCACCCCATTCCCTCTCCCCTGCCCTCCTCATTCAGTGCCCACAAGTGAGAGAGAGCCGCACAAAATCTCCAAAAATATTGGCCACCATGGCCGTGCACCCGCGAGCTCGGGCAAGCTCGGGGGAGGTGACCCCCGCCTCCGGTTCCTCCTCCCCTGGCCGCGGTGCACCGCCTCGGGCCCGTCCCCGCCGCCGGCCGGCCTCCCGGCGCCCTCCTTGCCCCCCCCGGTCGATCCCTGGCCGCTCCAGTGCGTGGAGCACGGAGGAAGACGACCTGATCGATCTGTTCGATCTGTTCTCGTTTTTTTCTTTTTTTTTCGGTCTGAACCGTTTTCTGGCCCAGTCCAGCGCAGTAGCAGGCCGGCCTGCCAGCGGCCCAGCCAGGCGCAGCATGCGCGCAGCGCGCAGCCACGGCCCATTTACGGTCCGTTCCGTTTTTTTTTTTCCGCGGAACTTTTTCTTTTTCCTGCTGGACATATTTTCAAACGTCAATATCTTTTGAACCGTAGCTCCGATTGGGGTGATTCAAATTTCTAAATTCCTATCTTTGCGAGATCTGTCAAATGGTATGGAGTTCACATTTTTCCAGTAAATATTCCGGGTGGCGCATTTTGTGTGTAATACCGCCCCGTCGACGCGGTGTAGGGCTACCGGTGCCCGATTCCGCGACGTCTTCTCTTCACTGACGAACCAGAGCACAACCACGTGACCCCGAGGCAAGCTAACCACTTGCTATGAGCTCCTGTCTAGTTTATCTTGCTATGTTTTGCTTGCTAGTCAATGTTGATGATTGTCGATGTGATTTCATAGTTTATCTTGCTATGTTTTGCTTGCTAGTCAATGTTGATGATTGTCGATGTGATTTCATGTGTATGCTTCATGCCATGTTTAATTTCCGAGCATAGATAGCGATGCCATGTTGCTTTTTAAATTGTCGCATTACTACATAATTGCTTATTTGTGCCTCACCCCCCATTCTCGAGGCGATGGGCTGCAGGAACCGCCACAGTCAAGGGAATGGGAAATAATACAACTGTGCGCCTCGCACTTGCGTGGCTTTGTTTGCTTCTTCTTCTTCGCCAAGGTGAGGAGCGGACGAATGTCGTCTAATGATCCTCGGAGTTGGGGGCATTTGCCAAAAGAGTTATTTGCTTCTTCTCCCTCCGTCAAACCTGGTTGGCGTAAGCCCGCCTGGACTGCGACGCTTGGGACATTTGCTTTCCATTTGGTTCTTTTTGCCAAGATTGCTGACACCACGTCGGGTTAATCCTTGAGTGGAATGGATGCTTTCTTTCTTATGAGTGCTTTTCGGTTCATTTTGGAGACTACATTTGGCAGTTGATCTGCGATGGCGCTGGTCGGAGGTATCTCTGCCACAGTCACCCGATCGACGCCAACAACCTGTGCTAACTTTTGTAGTTGAACTGTGAGGACGCTGGCTGGAGGAACCGCCACAGTCGTCCGATTGACAATACATACAAACTATTGCTGGAAATATTATGTTGCTAATGTATTGTTGTGGTGATATATTATTATGATATTATGATTGTTGTGTTGGACTAATCCTCTGTTGTTTGAACTTGTTATGATGAAACTTGATTAAATGAAACACCCCTCCAAACATCGATAGGGTCAGTCCATAGTGCCACTAATCTGAACATCGAAAGCACTGCCACTGTCGCTCATATGGGCGGGCCTTGACCTACGTAACCTATTGAGCCTCCTTTGATGCTACCATTTTGGCAAGACGAGTCCGTTACCTTTGTGGTCGGGCTAGTCTTGTGAAGGTTCGGAGCTAGGCGTCGCTCATCTGTTGGGGGCGTGCCGGATTCACTTCGTCATAAGACATAGAGTTGTGTCGGTAGCTATACAGGGAGTGTCTTGGTAGCGTGAACGGTCAGGTGAGTGTATCTTGCTGAGTTCGCCTTAAGGATGATATCCTAAAGTACCGGCTGAGTGTGGTGCACTTAGATGGGTGGTATCTACAACCTCTCGAGAGTGTCAAATCTGGATGTCTAGCCTCGTTCCAAGGTTACGGAACAACAGTTCAGTGTCGGTCACACTATTGTCTTTGTCGAGTCAGGAGGTTAAACATAGTTCTGTTTGAAAGAAAGTTGAACAACCTGATTTCACTAAATGAACAATAAGATGATGCAGATAATGTTACTTGAGCTGTGGATGGTTACCGTGTTTCGGGTGACGGTGTGATCGTTGGGAGCCTAGAGTTAGGCTTGAGCCAACATCAACCGTGCATGCCCAACGTGGAAAAAACAAGGCCAGAAGGCCTAGGAGAGAGTTGAGAAAAGAGATAAGACCAGTGGGCCTATCAGGGATGATAAATATTGTTATGTTACTCGGTACCAACTGGTACATCCGGTTACTCGTCACAAGTAATCTCTTTGTATGATTGCCGGTGCACGATCCAACCCCACCTGGCTTGGACTCTGTACTGGTGATACCCCCGTTGCTTGCTTATGACATGTTTGGTTGTCAATGCCATGCTACTTTTATGTCATGTATCTAGAGTACACTTGCCATGTTGTGGGATTTTATTTCCAATGTATATCTTGTTGCATGATTGTTGGATTGTTTGTAGTGAGTGACGATTCTTGCTGAGTGCATACAAATGTACTCACGTGCCTTGTGTTTGTGGCCAGATGTTGGCGAGGATACATCTTCTACCTTAGCGAGGACATGGAGCAAGATCGTGTTAGGATCAGTAGCGCAGCCAGATACCTGTGGAGTGGAGCCGCTCCAAGCCGTTGCATTAGCTGTCTTCCGCTGCCAGTTAAACTCTGTCCTGAGCCATACTTGGCAAGATATTTTGTAATGCCTCGATGGCCTTGAAAACCTTTTGTAGCACTTTGTGCCTGATTGAGTAATGATTTCTGCTATGTTGCATTGTCGTAACGTGCGGCCATATATCTTGGGCTGGCGCACGGGGCGACCGCCTCTCTGGAAATATGTGCCAGAGCGGGGTGCCACAGCGCTCCTTAACCGCTGACGCGGAAGAGCCAGACGGGCTGTCCGCCGCGCCGCCTCCTGGGGTTGCCGGGCCGCTGGCGCGTCTAGTCCACCCGTCGAGCATACACGAGATGTTGGCGGTTGTGAGGACATACTGCCCGGTTGCCGAGGGTGAGCATTGCGACAGTGAGGCGCCCGACGAGCTGGACGCCCTGGGGAGGGCTTCCGCCGGCGCGCAGGTGGTGGGGAGGCGCTGGGCATGGAGACGACCCTCGACCTCGAGGGACGGTTGGCAGGTGTTGCCGGGGTGGAGAGCGGCGGCGGTTGGCCGCGGCCGAGCGGCGCGTAGGCAGCCGGTTGGTGGTGGCGTGCGGCGGCGGTTGGCCGCGGGGGAGCGGCGTGCAGGCGGCTGGCCGGTGGTGGCGGTTGGCCGCGGGCGAGCGGCTCACTGGTGGCCGGCCGGTGGTGGTGTGCGGCGGCGGTTGGCCGCGGGCGAGCGACGCGCAGGGTGGTGGCGCGTGGGTGGGGTGCCACTACCAAAAGGCTTTCCTTTGCAACGGAAAATTACTGATGTTGTCAGCACGCCACGTGTACATCCGCTGCTTCTTGTCGCGTACATCCACGCGGAAGGCCCCCGTGGCTGGTTTGCTGCTCACGCGCGTACATCCTGAATAACGATTCCCTTGCTCTCACGCCAAACTCGTAGCTGAAAAAACAAAAGAAAAAGAAAAAGGAGATGTACAAGCTCTAATCATACCGATAGAGAATTTAGAACACACGGTGTACAAACTACACATTATAGAAAGTGTAAATTACACAGAGAAATGGTGTATCGATTTATATTACGGCTCGGCTTCACCTCGATAAATTTTTAATAATATCTTGAAAGGGGTACATTGGTCGTTGCGCGCATTTAACGTTGCGCGCATTGGTCGTTCCGCGTGCTACGGCTCGGCTTCGCCTCGATGTGCACGAATATTAAGGAAGTATAAAATAAGAGATATTGGTTGTACAAAGAACAGTGTACAAGCTACTCAAAACAGGGAGCACAAACTATACAGAAAAACGGTGTACAAATTACAGGGTGTACAACTATACATAATAGGGAGTTACAAAACTCTAAAGAAAATGTAGTAAAATGTACACAGACACAGGAAGTACAACTAAACAGAAAACGGAGTACAAAAGCACACAGAACAGGAAGTACAAAGTACACAGAAGTGGAAGTACAGAATATGCAGAACATGATGTACAAACTGTACACAACCGGGAGTACACAAAAAAAGTTCGTCAAAACCTATCAACATGAGATCTCGTTTTGAAGATCTCGACGCAAGGAGTCCAAAAGTGAAAACAGTTCGCAATTTGGATGAGCGGTTTTCAAGATATTTCGTTTTGAAATTTCGGATTTGAAAAATAAAAGGCAAAATCTACCCTCCAACCTCCTGTATCTCTTTCTCTCTCACTATCCCCACTTTTAATCTAGTTGCGGCATTAGGCGGACATGCATAGAACTGTTGGGACCAGGAGAAGACGACACTTGTCACCACGAGATGGTCCGCTGGGTTCCCTTTGCAAAGGGAACCCTTTTTCTAGTGATTCTCGCGTGGGTGGAACTTCCTCACGCAGCACGGCCTGCTCGCTGCCTGCCCCGCGCTCGTCAGCGTGTGTGCTCCCAGAGCCTGCCCAGCCTCACGGTGTCCATGTCTGTTCTGTTTGTGCCTGTCTGCTAAAACGGTGCAAACCGTGTAAACCGTGCAAACCAACCCGCACCAAACCATCAGTTAACATGTGATGCAAACTCACGTTACCAGACCAATCCGTTCTAAACCGTGCGACACGGTGTGTGTTGCGAAACCAGCACAAACCGTCCCAAACCGTGTATGCCCAGGCTTAGGTATGAACGCTATAAAATGTTTTTTCTTAAGGAAAATAGTGGATACCCAGGGTGGTAGCTGCGCACCCTAGTCTAGCCATTGGATCATATAGGTCTTTTTCCATCGTAGAGTATTTTTAACGTTGTTACCGGACCAGACGAACCGATCGACACCACAATTCCTCCCGAACCAAACTGGCCAAAAAAACTGAGGCCCATCCCACCTACCCCTCCCGAGGCGCACTTGCCGCTCGCCTCCTTCTTTCCCATCGACAGGCACCACTGCGCCTCCTTCCCACGGATGAGGCACCACCGCCCGACCGCCGGTGTTGTCCCGCCTCACCTCCACCTCCGCGCGGCGCCCCGCATCCTACCTCGCGCGAAGATCCCATCCTCCGTCACTGCAGGGTGCCTACGGCCACCACGCGGCGGTGCAATGGGATGGCTCTGGAGGCCCGATCCCGTGGCCATGGTCCACCGCGTCCTGTGGGGGTAGTCTGCTGCGGTTGCGCTCGGCCACCGGGATGGAGCACGTCGGCAGCAATTCAAGCGGAAGGTGACGCGGATGAGCTCGGGAGCACGTTCCATGGCGGCCGGAATTGATCAGCTACCAATCCAGAGGCGGGCGGGGAATACGTGAGAACCGGGACGGCGCTGGCCTCCGCTGCGCCGATGGATTTTTGCCGTCGGACGGGGAGTGGGATGGGAAGGAGCAGGTGCTGGTGTAGAGGAGGATCGTGGGCGGTGATGGGCTCCTCAACGGAGGCCAGAAGGAGACGGCGCCGTCGGGGCACTCTAGGACGCGTCAGCGGCACTGCGGCAGATTATGAGCTCGGGGAGGATGAGAAGACATGACGAGATTTCCCTCTCGTCTGACTCTAGTTGAAACTGAATCGCGCGGTCTGAGCACGGGGACGATGGGAAACCACGGCGTGAAGTCCTGGTTGTCACCGGCGCAAGGTCTGCAGGGGAGGCGGACGGAGGAGCGTGTGCTTGCCGCCGGGGCACGGTGTGCAGGGGAAGATGAACGGAGGAGCTTCTGGTTCTCGCTTATCTCTGTCCGTCCGCCACGGGGACACTGAGTGTCACCGCCCCCATCTCCGACCGTGGACCCCCTCCGCCCCGCGCCCCATCTCCAGCCACGGTTTTAGAGCTAAATCACTTAGCTCCCTTCTAATACGGTTGTGCTTCACACACACTAACACATATGCATATATGACAGACATATATGCTCTATATTTCATAGATATGCTTGAGGCTACATCTTGGCTTACAAGCTTTTTATTACATGGGAGGGGTGGTACCTCTATTTATATGTGTACATGACCCTTAAAGATTGTTGCCATGTGGCACAATCCAAAACCTACACCATACTTCTAGAATACTCTACAAACTCTAGATATTCATACTACGCCTAAATATCTTACTCTAGAATATTCCTAATTCTAGAGTTCTCCCTACATATCCTGAATTCTTCATTATTAAGCTAGCTCCTTCTACCAGCCAACTACATTGACAAGATTACTCCTAACAATCTCTCCCTTAATCTTGTCATATCAGCTGATCCTCTAATCCAGATCACCTGGACCATGCACTTCATCTTGTAACGGCTTTGCACTGCCTCATGTCTACCATTGGCATCACACCTTGTCAGCCTCACACTGAACTGATGTCGGTCTCACACCGACCTTCCATGTGCTAGTGGCATCACACCACAGTCATCGGCCTCACACCGACTCTTCCACTTGACGATGGCATCACACCAGCGTCATTGGCTTCACACCAACCTTTCCATAGACAATGGCATCACATCATAGTGGTCGGCCTCACACCGAAGCCCTCTATGACGATGGTATCGCACCACCGCCTGTCTTGCCACAACATCACATTTTTTTGCACCAACTATCCGTGATCACGATGGCATCGCAGCACCGTCTTCTCTTGGCAGCATCACACTGCCTTCTCCTCCTAGCGGCATCGCGCCGCAACCAGCAGCTAGCGGCATCACACCGCCAACAACCTCCACCTCATGCCGTAGTCCTCCACATCGCATGGAGTCCATCGCTCCCTCAGATCTTGAGGCTCTGATACCAATTGTTAGAGTTAAATCACTTAGCTCCCTTCTAATACGGTTGTGCTTCACACACACTAACACATATGCATATATGACAGACACATATATGCTCAATATTTCATAGATATGTTTGAGGCTACATCTTGGCTTACAAGCTTTTTATTACATGGGAGGGGTGGTACCCTATTTATACTTGTACATGACCCTTAAGATTGTTGCCATGTGACACAATCCAAACCCTACACCATACTTCTATAATTACAAACTATATCTTACTCTACAACATTCCTAATTCTAGAGTTCTCCCTACATACCCTGAATTCTTCATGAATTAAGCTAGCTCCTTCTACCAGCCAACTACATTGACAAGATTACTCCTAACACACGGTGCCTTCTGCAGATCCTGGGTGGAAGAAATTGAAATTTATGAGTTGGGAACGGTGGGCGTAGCCGGGCATTGGTGCCATGTTTTTGCGCTAGCAAAGAAAACATTGTTTTTTTTCGTCGAGAGGAAAAGGGATTGGTAAACAGACGTGAACGGAAGCAAACGGTAGCACGAATCACATAACCACATCTAATGGCTCTAATTGCATGCGTAGCTACCACCCTGTGTAGAAAATCCGCGTGGCATCATTTGTTTATGGCCATTGCTTTTGTGACTGCAGATAACATTTGAAGAGTTCAGTTCTTCTATGAATGGGATGTTTTCCTACTGAGGTTGGTGGCTGCTGTAACAAGACACCGGTTGGTGGGGTTCTTATTCTACTATATATAAAAGATGGTGGGATCCGCTGCGTTTCCAGCCCTCCACGTCGCAGGATCACCACAGCCGTCCGATCCGCGAAATCGACGGCCGAGATGCGCCCACGTCACCCCCAAAACCGCTCGGTATTGTAGCTGCGATTTTTGACCAACCACAAGCCGCACGTCGCCCCGGTCACCGGCCGGTCGCCTCCGTCGCAGACGGTAACCCTCCTGCACGATTTTTGGCGCGCGCACTTTACAGAAAACCCCCGTGGAAGGACCTCAACGCAAATTGATAAAACATCGAGGTTTTTATGCAAAAACATCCACGGGCTCTCTCCTCCCCCGCGCGCCGCCGTGGTCGCCGCGGCCGCCGGCGCGCCATCCCGCTGCTCCGCCGCTCCCCCGCCAAATCGCCGGCCGCGAGGAAGTTCGCCGTCGCCGCCTCCATCTCCTCCCCAAAGATCGGACGCCGGAACGTCGCCAGGCCGCCGGAATCGTCTCCGCCGCGCCGCCGCCTTCCGCCGCTTCCGCGAGTCGCCGGCGCCGCTCCAGTGACCCAAAACGGGCGGCGCCGCCATCAACGGGTCGACCGCAGCGACGCGCGTCGTTTGCGCCCATGCCCGCGTGCCGGAACGCGGCGGCGCGCTGCCGGCGAGCCCACGGCCGCCGCGGGCGAGTGGAGCTAGGGTTCCCCACTGTGACGTCAGCACGACGTCACAGTGGGCCCACCCTGTCAGTTTTCCATTTTTTTTAAAAAGGCCAAAATTTGATTAAAATTTGAAAAATCATAACTTATTCATTTTAAATCAGAAAAATAAGAATAATATATCAAAATTTTCATAAAAATGCAACCTTTCTTTTAATGCCATAATCATACCCTTCCTTTTTTTAATAACTAATCAAAATTCAAAAAAAAAACATCTTCACATCGATTCAAAGCAATTTCTAAAAAATAAAACAAAACAAAAAACAGCATTTCAAGCACATTGGGAACTTTCAAAAATTATATTTCCAAGCTTAGAAAATTCAAATAATACATAAGTCCCCCTTAATAGATTTCGAAAAAAAGAAAAGTGTTAGAAACTTTAAACTTATTGACTATAATAATGCAAATCATACATACAAAATGCATAAACAAAAAAAACAAATTATTTTTGGTAAGTTCTAACATAAAATTCAATAATTCACAAAATCAAATTCTTCAAATTTATGAAACACACAATGCACCCCATATGTAAAAAAAAATCACAACAAAATTATTTCCCACAAAAAAATTCTCTCCAAAATATTCATTTCCTACCTACATTCCAACATAAATTTCAAAAACTCAACAATAACTAAGAACTTTAATTTAATAATTAGAACTATGCAAACCTTGCATAAAACTAAAATGCAACAAAAAAAACGAATAATTCTTCCTCCAAACAAAAAAATAACCACAGGTTCCAATTAGTTTCAAAATAGATTCCAAACAAAATTTGTTAGATTTTTAAACAACAAATATCCCCCTCCCCCCCCCCCCCCAAAAATGTAACGCATTTTCTATATGTTCAAAAGAATTTGGACACACTATTTGTTACAAATATTTATAGGAAATAAAAACTAAAATTCCCTTAATTATAGAGTACATTTTAAAAATTCTCACAATAATACATTCCCTTTGATTACGATGGCAAACAAAAAAAATACAACAGCTTAGAACTATATTTTATGAGAGAAACAATCACAATTTTAAAATACTTTATGCAAACAATATGTAAACTATAAATAAAATATTGAAATTTTAAAAATAGCAATTACAAAAAATACTGATATTCAAACAAAGATAAGTAATACACACAACATACATATCTTCCACCATGCAATTCAAAATAACAATTATACAAAAAAAATAGGACTCAAACAAAAAAACAAAATTGGTCAAGCTAAGCACGGTCCTTAAGAAGTTGATCTGAACATCAACCTAGGTAGCCTGGTAGTTGTGGAAAAGAAGAAAATGCTCATCAGCGGATCAGAGAATAGGAACATCGTATTGCTACTACCATCACCGTGGAGTGCTAAATTTGTGTGACCTTTCTGGCTGGGAATTTCGTCAAACGTTTTGTAGGCATTCAGGCATCCAATACGCTGGATCAACTGTCCATAAACGGTGTACTACCATTGGAGTGAGAGAAAGAAACAAACATGAAAAAGAACACAAAGCCAGGCTGCTCACCTCTAGCCGTGGATCTCTGGAAGCGCATGCAGCATGACCCAAGGCGTTGGCGTAGGGCAAGGCGAGCGGGGACCGGTAGAAGGCCATGGCCGTCACAGGCGGCGGCGCTGGAGATGACGGGAGGGAGCTGCCGGGGCATGGTCTTGAAGATGTATTGCGGCTGAATTGTCGGGAACTACTGCTGCATCTCAAGCGGGAGCTGGAGCTGGACCTGCTTAGGGGCTGCTGGGGCTGCGCCATGGAGGAAGTGGGGAGCGAAAGAGGAGGGGCCTGCTGCTGCGACTTGGGTGGCGTGGGCGTAGGCTGGAGGTCGGGGAAGGGGGTGGCCCGCCGGCGTCTGTAGAAGGGGGAGGACGGCTGGGTGGAAGGAAAGAATCGTTGTGTGGGAGGCCATGCGGTGGAGGTCGATGGAGTTGGAGGAAGAGGAGAAAATAAACTCGGCCGCCGTGGGTTGGAAATGGCGAGGATGGAGAGGCCGCGGCGGCGAAGCTCCCCGCGTCCTTCGATCTGAGCGGGGAGAAGCGGAGCGGCGGCAGCGTGCGTCGGCGGCGGCGGCGACCTCGGGGTGGCGCGCGAGAGAGAAGAGGAAGGGTCTCCGCCGCTCCCCCGCCAAATCGCCGGCCACGAGGAAGTTCGCCGTCGCCGCCTCCATCTCCTCCCCAAAGATCGGACGCCGGAACGTCGCCAGGCCGCCGGAATCGTCTCCGCCGCGCCGCCGCCTTCCGTCGCTTCCGCGAGTCGCCGGCGCCGCTCCGGTGACCCAAAACGGGCGGCGCCGCCACCAACGGGTCGACCGCAGCGACGCGCGTCGTTTGCGCCCATGCCCGCGTGCCGGAACGCGGCGGCGCGCTGCCGGCGAGCCCACGGCCGCCGCGGGCGAGTGGAGCTAGGATTCCCCACTGTGACGTCAGCACGACGTCACAGTGGGCCCACCCTGTCAGTTTTCCATTTTTTTAAAAAGGCCAAAATTTGATTAAAATTTGAAAAATCATAACTTATTCATTTAAATCAGAAAAATAAGAATAATATATCAAAATTTTCATAAAAATGCAACCTTTCTTTTAATGCCATAATCATACCCTTCCTTTTTTTTATAACTAATCAAAAAAAAAAAACATCTTCAAATCGATTCAAAGCAATTTCTAAAAAATAAAACAAAACAAAAAACAGCATTTCAAGCACATTGGGAACTTTCAAAAATTATATTTCCAAGCTTAGAAAATTCAAATAATACATAAGTCCCCCTTAATAGATTTCGAAAAAAAGAAAAGTGTTAGAAACTTTAAACTTATTGACTATAATAATGCAAATCATACATACAAAATGCATAAACAAAAAAAACAAATTATTTTTGGTAAGTTCTAACATAAAATTCAATAATTCACAAAATCAAATTCTTCAAATTTATGAAACACACAATGCACCCCATATGTAAAAAAAAAATCACAACAAAATTATTTCCCACAAAAACAATTCTCTCCAAAATATTCATTTCCTACCTACATTCCAACATAAATTTCAAAAACTCAACAATAACTAAGAACTTTAATTTAATAATTACAACTATGCAAACCTTGCATAAAACTAAAATGCAACAAAAAAAAACGAATAATTCTTCCTCCAAACAAAAAAATAACCACAGGTTCCAATTAGTTTCAAAATAGATTCCAAACAAAATTTGTTAGATTTTTAAACAACAAATATCCCCCCTCCCCCCCCCCCCCCAATAAAACGTAACGCATTTTCTATAAGTTCAAAACAATTTGGACACACTATTTGGTACAAATATTTATAGGAAATAAAAATTAAAATTCCCTTAATTATAGAGTACATTTTAAAAATTCTCACAATAATACATTCCCTTTGATTACGATGGCAAACAAAAAAAATACAACAGCTTAGAACTATATTATATGAGAGAAACAATCACAATTTTAAAATACTTTATGCAAACAATATGTAAACAACTATAAATAAAATATTGAAATTTTAAAAATAGCAATTACAAAAAATACTGATATTCAAACAAAGATAAGTAATACACACAACATACATATCTTCCACCATGCAATTCAAAATAACAATTATACAAAAAAAATAGGACTCAAACAAAAAAACAAAATTTTCTAATCTACATTCCAAAATAATGCAAACAATATGACAAAATTTCCTAACTTTAACAAATTCTCAAACTTACCACACAAAAGTTATACTATACATCCTCTAATTATGAAACTCAAACAAAAATTCCAGCAACATACAAACATATATAACCATTTCGATTTTCTAAACGTTTGACGGTACCGTATATCATATAAAGGCACTCAAAAAATACTACCTATTTCAAAGTGTTTCCTTTAAAGAAAAAACACATTCGAAATAAATGTTCAAAGAAATGCAACACATTTGAACATTCCGAATTGCTAGAAAATTTAAAGCACTTTAAAATATAACTGATTAAACGCATTAACCCTAACCATGTAGTCGAAACAAATGTTATGATATACTTCAAATATATCTAGACATCCCAATTTTCTAAATATCTAAAAACAATCAATATGACAAATTGCTTCTTCTACGATAAAATATATCATATTTCTCACAAAAAATTTACATGCAGCACATTTCTAAAACTCAATTTGCTATAAAAAAGGAAAACTCTAAAATATAAATACTTCACATATTATCTCACACAGCCTTTAAAAAAGAAAATTAACACATTTGAAGTAGACGTTAAAAAAATGCAACACATTCGAACATTTTAAATTGCTAGAAATTAAAATCACTCTAAAATATATCTCAAAAAATTGCATTCACTCTAATTACAAAGTTGACACAAATTTTATGTTATGTTTCAAAAGTATGCAAGCATCCTCATTTTTAAAAGAAATAAAAATACTCGATATAACAAATTGCTCCTTCTACGATAAAATATTAGTATCACAATTCTCACAAAGAAAAGAAAAACAATACATGCGAATTGTAAAATTGTTACATAATTAAAAACATTCTAAAATATATCTCACAAATTGCACTTACCTTCATTATGAAGTTAAACCAAAAGCAACACATTTAAGCATTAAAAATTGTTAAAAAAAGCAACACATTTAAGCAACCAGGTATATAGAGTTACCTTATAAAATTATTTAAAATGAAAACATATTTGACAAATTTGCCAAATATTTCAAGATACTACACACGACAAATTCCAACGGAAATTAAGAAGGAAAAAAACCATATCAGAACTTTCCAATCCAAATTTCAAAATTAATCCCTCCAAAAAATAAAATTCTTTCAAGTCCACGGGCGCGGCGGAGCCCGCGCTTAATCCCCTAGTCAGTATTTGTGGCTGGCAAAGCTGATCCAACTTTCCAAAGGTCATAAAGACGAACGAGACACATGGCCAAAGGTAGTAACATATCAAGTATGATTTACAGGCTTAAAGAGGATAAGCGTTCTCATCTAGTCATTTTGTTTGTGTCAAGGAGGTGTGGCACCCAATATGCCGAAGGCACATCAAATTGGCTTGCCCAAGGCTTGGATACAGTGGTTTGTATTTACTTTCTGATTGCATTGAGCACATGATCTCAATAGCTCCATGGTGGGTTCCTTGTAGAAGGTCTCGGTTTACTAATTCAAGTGCGGAGTTCATTATTATTTGCTGTTATGCTGCGAGCATCTTGTTGGTTTAATTTCAACAAAGGCAGTTAATTTATACAAAACTATTCAGCTCCTTATGAGCTATGTCGGATGCATTACTGTGCTCCTCACTTTTTGTGCAGGAGTCATGCCCAAACAAAGTCAGCGCCTCTTTTGGCTGTGATCTGTTGGGCAAAATGGACGCGATTGACCACGTGGCAAAACTATTTCACAAAATAAACGTTCGGTGAAACTGTACACAACCGGGAGTACACAAAAAAAGTTCGTCAAAACCTATCAACATGAGATCTAGTTTTGAAGATCTCGACGCAAGGAGTCCAAAAGTGAAAACAGTTCGCAATTTGGATGAGCGGTTTTCAAGATATTTCGTTTTGAAATTTCGGATTTGAAAAATAAAAGGCAAAATCTACCCTCCAACCTCCTGTATCTCTTTCTCTCTCACTATCCCCACTTTTAATCTAGTTGCGGCATTAGGCGGACATGCATAGAACTGTTGGGACCAGGAGAAGACGACACTTGTCACCACGAGATGGTCCGCTGGGTTCCCTTTGCAAAGGGAACCCTTTTTCTAGTGATTCTCGCGTGGGTGGAACTTCCTCACGCAGCACGGCCTGCTCGCTGCCTGCCCCGCGCTCGTCAGCGTGTGTGCTCCCAGAGCCTGCCCAGCCTCACGGTGTCCATGTCTGTTCTGTTTGTGCCTGTCTGCTAAAACGGTGCAAACCGTGTAAACCGTGCAAACCAACCCGCACCAAACCATCAGTTAACATGTGATGCAAACTCACGTTACCAGACCAATCCGTTCTAAACCGTGCGACACGGTGTGTTGCGAAACCAGCACAAACCGTCCCAAACCGTGTATGCCCAGGCTTAGGTATGAACGCTATAAAATGTTTTTTCTTAAGGAAAATAGTGGGATACCCAGGGTGGTAGCTGCGCACCCTAGTCTAGCCATTGGATCATATAGGTCTTTTTCCATCGTAGAGTATTTTTAACGTTGTTACCGGACCAGACGAACCGATCGACACCACAATTCCTCCCGAACCAAACTGGCCAAAAAAACTGAGGCCCATCCCACCTACCCCTCCCGAGGCGCACTTGCCGCTCGCCTCCTTCTTTCCCATCGACAGGCACCACTGCGCCTCCTTCCCACGGATGAGGCACCACCGCCCGACCGCCGGTGTTGTCCCGCCTCACCTCCACCTCCGCGCGGCGCCCCGCATCCTACCTCGCGCGAAGATCCCATCCTCCGTCACTGCAGGGTGCCTACGGCCACCACGCGGCGGTGCAATGGGATGGCTCTGGAGGCCCGATCCCGTGGCCATGGTCCACCGCGTCCTGTGGGGGTAGTCTGCTGCGGTTGCGCTCGGCCACCGGGATGGAGCACGTCGGCAGCAATTCAAGCGGAAGGTGACGCGGATGAGCTCGGGAGCACGTTCCATGGCGGCCGGAATTGATCAGCTACCAATCCAGAGGCGGGCGGGGAATACGTGAGAACCGGGACGGCGCTGGCCTCCGCTGCGCCGATGGATTTTTGCCGTCGGACGGGGAGTGGGATGGGAAGGAGCAGGTGCTGGTGTAGAGGAGGATCGTGGGCGGTGATGGGCTCCTCAACGGAGGCCAGAAGGAGACGGCGCCGTCGGGGCACTCTAGGACGCGTCAGCGGCACTGCGGCAGATTATGAGCTCGGGGAGGATGAGAAGCCATGACGAGATTTCCCTCTCGTCTCTGACTCTAGTTGAAACTGAATCGCGCGGTCTGAGCACGGGGACGATGGGAAACCACGGCGTGAAGTCCTGGTTGTCACCGGCGCAAGGTCTGCAGGGGAGGCGGACGGAGGAGCGTGTGCTTGCCGCCGGGGCACGGTGTGCAGGGGAAGATGAACGGAGGAGCTTCTGGTTCTCGCTTATCTCTGTCCGTCCGCCACGGGGACACTGAGTGTCACCGCCCCCATCTCCGACCGTGGACCCCCTCCGCCCCGCGCCCCATCTCCAGCCACGGTTTTAGAGCTAAATCACTTAGCTCCCTTCTAATACGGTTGTGCTTCACACACACTAACACATATGCATATATGACAGACATATATGCTCTATATTTCATAGATATGCTTGAGGCTACATCTTGGCTTACAAGCTTTTTATTACATGGGAGGGGTGGTACCTCTATTTATATGTGTACATGACCCTTAAAGATTGTTGCCATGTGGCACAATCCAAAACCTACACCATACTTCTAGAATACTCTACAAACTCTAGATATTCATACTACGCCTAAATATCTTACTCTAGAATATTCCTAATTCTAGAGTTCTCCCTACATATCCTGAATTCTTCATTATTAAGCTAGCTCCTTCTACCAGCCAACTACATTGACAAGATTACTCCTAACAATCTCTCCCTTAATCTTGTCATATCAGCTGATCCTCTAATCCAGATCACCTGGACCATGCACTTCATCTTGTAACGGCTTTGCACTGCCTCATGTCTACCATTGGCATCACACCTTGTCAGCCTCACACTGAACTGATGTCGGTCTCACACCGACCTTCCATGTGCTAGTGGCATCACACCACAGTCATCGGCCTCACACCGACTCTTCCACTTGACGATGGCATCACACCAGCGTCATTGGCTTCACACCAACCTTTCCATAGACAATGGCATCACATCATAGTGGTCGGCCTCACACCGAAGCCCTCTATGACGATGGTATCGCACCACCGCCTGTCTTGCCACAACATCACATTTTTTTGCACCAACTATCCGTGATCACGATGGCATCGCAGCACCGTCTTCTCTTGGCAGCATCACACTGCCTTCTCCTCCTAGCGGCATCGCGCCGCAACCAGCAGCTAGCGGCATCACACCGCCAACAACCTCCACCTCATGCCGTAGTCCTCCACATCGCATGGAGTCCATCGCTCCCTCAGATCTTGAGGCTCTGATACCAATTGTTAGAGTTAAATCACTTAGCTCCCTTCTAATACGGTTGTGCTTCACACACACTAACACATATGCATATATGACAGACACATATATGCTCAATATTTCATAGATATGTTTGAGGCTACATCTTGGCTTACAAGCTTTTTATTACATGGGAGGGGTGGTACCCTATTTATACTTGTACATGACCCTTAAGATTGTTGCCATGTGACACAATCCAAACCCTACACCATACTTCTATAATTACAAACTATATCTTACTCTACAACATTCCTAATTCTAGAGTTCTCCCTACATACCCTGAATTCTTCATGAATTAAGCTAGCTCCTTCTACCAGCCAACTACATTGACAAGATTACTCCTAACACACGGTGCCTTCTGCAGATCCTGGGTGGAAGAAATTGAAATTTTTGAGTTGGGAACGGTGGGCGTAGCCGGGCATTGGTGCCATGTTTTTGCGCTAGCAAAGAAAACATTGTTTTTTTTCGTCGAGAGGAAAAGGGATTGGTAAACAGACGTGAACGGAAGCAAACGGTAGCACGAATCACATAACCACATCTAATGGCTCTAATTGCATGCGTAGCTACCACCCTGTGTAGAAAATCCGCGTGGCATCATTTGTTTATGGCCATTGCTTTTGTGACTGCAGATAACATTTGAAGAGTTCAGTTCTTCTATGAATGGGATGTTTTCCTACTGAGGTTGGTGGCTGCTGTAACAAGACACCGGTTGGTGGGGTTCTTATTCTACTATATATAAAAGATGGTGGGATCCGCTGCGTTTCCAGCCCTCCACGTCGCAGGATCACCACAGCCGTCCGATCCGCGAAATCGACGGCCGAGATGCGCCCACGTCACCCCCAAAACCGCTCGGTATTGTAGCTGCGATTTTTGACCAACCACAAGCCGCACGTCGCCCCGGTCACCGGCCGGTCGCCTCCGTCGCAGACGGTAACCCTCCTGCACGATTTTTGGCGCGCGCACTTTACAGAAAACCCCCGTGGAAGGATCTCAACGCAAATTGATAAAACATCGAGGTTTTTATGCAAAAACATCCACGGGCTCTCTCCTCCCCCGCGCGCCGCCGTGGTCGCCGCGGCCGCCGGCGCGCCATCCCGCTGCTCCGCCGCTCCCCCGCCAAATCGCCGGCCGCGAGGAAGTTCGCCGTCGCCGCCTCCATCTCCTCCCCAAAGATCGGACGCCGGAACGTCGCCAGGCCGCCGGAATCGTCTCCGCCGCGCCGCCGCCTTCCGCCGCTTCCGCGAGTCGCCGGCGCCGCTCCAGTGACCCAAAACGGGCGGCGCCGCCATCAACGGGTCGACCGCAGCGACGCGCGTCGTTTGCGCCCATGCCCGCGTGCCGGAACGCGGCGGCGCGCTGCCGGCGAGCCCACGGCCGCCGCGGGCGAGTGGAGCTAGGGTTCCCCACTGTGACGTCAGCACGACGTCACAGTGGGCCCACCCTGTCAGTTTTCCATTTTTTTTAAAAAGGCCAAAATTTGATTAAAATTTGAAAAATCATAACTTATTCATTTTAAATCAGAAAAAAAGAATAATATATCAAAATTTTCATAAAAATGCAACCTTTCTTTTAATGCCATAATCATACCCTTCCTTTTTTTAATAACTAATCAAAATTCAAAAAAAAAACATCTTCACATCGATTCAAAGCAATTTCTAAAAAATAAAACAAAACAAAAAACAGCATTTCAAGCACATTGGGAACTTTCAAAAATTATATTTCCAAGCTTAGAAAATTCAAATAATACATAAGTCCCCCTTAATAGATTTCGAAAAAAAGAAAAGTGTTAGAAACTTTAAACTTATTGACTATAATAATGCAAATCATACATACAAAATGCATAAACAAAAAAAACAAATTATTTTTGGTAAGTTCTAACATAAAATTCAATAATTCACAAAATCAAATTCTTCAAATTTATGAAACACACAATGCACCCCATATGTAAAAAAAAATCACAACAAAATTATTTCCCACAAAAAAAATTCTCTCCAAAATATTCATTTCCTACCTACATTCCAACATAAATTTCAAAAACTCAACAATAACTAAGAACTTTAATTTAATAATTAGAACTATGCAAACCTTGCATAAAACTAAAATGCAACAAAAAAAACGAATAATTCTTCCTCCAAACAAAAAAATAACCACAGGTTCCAATTAGTTTCAAAATAGATTCCAAACAAAATTTGTTAGATTTTTAAACAACAAATATCCCCCTCCCCCCCCCCCCCCCCCCCCCCCAAAATGTAACGCATTTTCTATATGTTCAAAAGAATTTGGACACACTATTTGTTACAAATATTTATAGGAAATAAAAACTAAAATTCCCTTAATTATAGAGTACATTTTAAAAATTCTCACAATAATACATTCCCTTTGATTACGATGGCAAACAAAAAAAATACAACAGCTTAGAACTATATTTTATGAGAGAAACAATCACAATTTTAAAATACTTTATGCAAACAATATGTAAACTATAAATAAAATATTGAAATTTTAAAAATAGCAATTACAAAAAATACTGATATTCAAACAAAGATAAGTAATACACACAACATACATATCTTCCACCATGCAATTCAAAATAACAATTATACAAAAAAAATAGGACTCAAACAAAAAAACAAAATTGGTCAAGCTAAGCACGGTCCTTAAGAAGTTGATCTGAACATCAACCTAGGTAGCCTGGTAGTTGTGGAAAAGAAGAAAATGCTCATCAGCGGATCAGAGAATAGGAACATCGTATTGCTACTACCATCACCGTGGAGTGCTAAATTGTGTGACCTTTCTGGCTGGGAATTTCGTCAAACGTTTTGTAGGCATTCAGGCATCCAATACGCTGGATCAACTGTCCATAAACGGTGTACTACCATTGGAGTGAGAGAAAGAAACAAACATGAAAAAGAACACAAAGCCAGGCTGCTCACCTCTAGCCGTGGATCTCTGGAAGCGCATGCAGCATGACCCAAGGCGTTGGCGTAGGGCAAGGCGAGCGGGGACCGGTAGAAGGCCATGGCCGTCACAGGCGGCGGCGCTGGAGATGACGGGAGGGAGCTGCCGGGGCATGGTCTTGAAGATGTATTGCGGCTGAATTGTCGGGAACTACTGCTGCATCTCAAGCGGGAGCTGGAGCTGGACCTGCTTAGGGGGCTGCTGGGGCTGCGCCATGGAGGAAGTGGGGAGCGAAAGAGGAGGGGCCTGCTGCTGCGACTTGGGTGGCGTGGGCGTAGGCTGGAGGTCGGGGAAGGGGGTGGCCCGCCGGCATCTGTAGAAGGGGGAGGACGGCTGGGTGGAAGGAAAGAATCGTTGTGTGGGAGGCCATGCGGTGGAGGTCGATGGAGTTGGAGGAAGAGGAGAATAAACTCGGCCGCCGTGGGTTGGAAATGGCGAGGATGGAGAGGCCGCGGCGGCGAAGCTCCCCGCGTCCTTCGATCTGAGCGGGGAGAAGCGGAGCGGCGGCAGCGTGCGTCGGCGGCGGCGGCGACCTCGGGGTGGCGCGCGAGAGAGAAGAGGAAGGGTCTCCGCCGCTCCCCCGCCAAATCGCCGGCCACGAGGAAGTTCGCCGTCGCCGCCTCCATCTCCTTCCCAAAGATCGGACGCCGGAACGTCGCCAGGCCGCCGGAATCGTCTCCGCCGCGCCGCCGCCTTCCGTCGCTTCCGCGAGTCGCCGGCGCCGCTCCGGTGACCCAAAACGGGCGGCGCCGCCACCAACGGGTCGACCGCAGCGACGCGCGTCGTTTGCACCCATGCCCGCTTGCCGGAACGCGGCGGCGCGCTGCCGGCGAGCCCACGGCCGCCGCGGGCGAGTGGAGCTAGGATTCCCCACTGTGACGTCAGCACGACGTCACAGTGGGCCCACCCTGTCAGTTTTCCATTTTTTTAAAAAGGCCAAAATTTGATTAAAATTTGAAAAATCATAACTTATTCATTTTAAATCAGAAAAATAAGAATAATATATCAAAATTTTCATAAAAATGCAACCTTTCTTTTAATGCCATAATCATACCCTTCCTTTTTTTTATAACTAATCAAAATTAAAAAAAAAACATCTTCAAATCGATTCAAAGCAATTTCTAAAAAATAAAACAAAACAAAAAACAGCATTTCAAGCACATTGGGAACTTTCAAAAATTATATTTCCAAGCTTAGAAAATTCAAATAATACATAAGTCCCCCTTAATAGATTTCGAAAAAAAGAAAAGTGTTAGAAACTTTAAACTTATTGACTATAATAATGCAAATCATACATACAAAATGCATAAACAAAAAAAACAAATTATTTTTGGTAAGTTCTAACATAAAATTCAATAATTCACAAAATCAAATTCTTCAAATTTATGAAACACACAATGCACCCCATATGTAAAAAAAAATCACAACAAAATTATTTCCCACAAAAACAATTCTCTCCAAAATATTCATTTCCTACCTACATTCCAACATAAATTTCAAAAACTCAACAATAATTAAGAACTTTAATTTAATAATTACAACTATGCAAACCTTGCATAAAACTAAAATGCAACAAAAAAAAACGAATAATTCTTCCTCCAAACAAAAAAATAACCACAGGTTCCAATTAGTTTCAAAATAGATTCCAAACAAAATTTGTTAGATTTTTAAACAACAAATATCCCCCCTCCCCCCCCCCCCCCCCAATAAAACGTAACGCATTTTCTATAAGTTCAAAACAATTTGGACACACTATTTGGTACAAATATTTATAGGAAATAAAAATTAAAATTCCCTTAATTATAGAGTACATTTTAAAAATTCTCACAATAATACATTCCCTTTGATTACGATGGCAAACAAAAAAAATACAACAGCTTAGAACTATATTTTATGAGAGAAACAATCACAATTTTAAAATACTTTATGCAAACAATATGTAAACAACTATAAATAAAATATTGAAATTTTAAAAATAGCAATTACAAAAAATACTGATATTCAAACAAAGATAAGTAATACACACAACATACATATCTTCCACCATGCAATTCAAAATAACAATTATACAAAAAAATAGGACTCAAACAAAAAAACAAAATTTTCTAATCTACATTCCAAAATAATGCAAACAATATGACAAAATTTCCTAACTTTAACAAATTCTCAAACTTACCACACAAAAGTTATACTATACATCCTCTAATTATGAAACTCAAACAAAAATTCCAGCAACATACAAACATATATAACCATTTCGATTTTCTAAACGTTTGACGGTACCGTATATCATATAAAGGCACTCAAAAAATACTACCTATTTCAAAGTGTTTCCTTTAAAGAAAAAACACATTCGAAATAAATGTTCAAAGAAATGCAACACATTTGAACATTCCGAATTGCTAGAAAATTTAAAGCACTTTAAAATATAACTGATTAAACGCATTAACCCTAACCATGTAGTCGAAACAAATGTTATGATATACTTCAAATATATCTAGACATCCCAATTTTCTAAATATCTAAAAACAATCAATATGACAAATTGCTTCTTCTACGATAAAATATATCATATTTCTCACAAAAAATTTACATGCAGCACATTTCTAAAACTCAATTTGCTATAAAAAAGGAAAACTCTAAAATATAAATACTTCACATATTATCTCACACAGCCTTTAAAAAAGAAAATTAACACATTTGAAGTAGACGTTAAAAAAATGCAACACATTCGAACATTTTAAATTGCTAGAAATTAAAATCACTCTAAAATATATCTCAAAAAATTGCATTCACTCTAATTACAAAGTTGACACAAATTTTATGTTATGTTTCAAAAGTATGCAAGCATCCTCATTTTTAAAAGAAATAAAAATACTCGATATAACAAATTGCTCCTTCTACGATAAAATATTAGTATCACAATTCTCACAAAGAAAAGAAAAACAATACACGCGAATTGTAAAATTGTTACATAATTAAAAACATTCTAAAATATATCTCACAAATTGCACTTACCTTCATTATGAAGTTAAACCAAAAGCAACACATTTAAGCATTAAAAATTGTTAAAAAAAGCAACACATTTAAGCAACCAGGTATATAGAGTTACCTTATAAAATTATTTAAAATGAAAACATATTTGACAAATTTGCCAAATATTTCAAGATACTACACACGACAAATTCCAACGGAAATTAAGAAGGAAAAAAACCATATCAGAACTTTCCAATCCAAATTTCAAAATTAATCCCTCCAAAAAATAAAATTCTTTCAAGTCCACGGGCGCGGCGGAGCCCGCGCTTAATCCCCTAGTCAGTATTTGTGGCTGGCAAAGCTGATCCAACTTTCCAAAGGTCATAAAGACGAACGAGACACATGGCCAAAGGTAGTAACATATCAAGTATGATTTACAGGCTTAAAGAGGATAAGCGTTCTCATCTAGTCATTTTGTTTGTGTCAAGGAGGGTGTGGCACCCAATATGCCGAAGGCACATCAAATTGGCTTGCCCAAGGCTTGGATACAGTGGTTTGTATTTACTTTCTGATTGCATTGAGCACATGATCTCAATAGCTCCATGGTGGGTTCCTTGTAGAAGGTCTCGGTTTACTAATTCAAGTGCGGAGTTCATTATTATTTGCTGTTATGCTGCGAGCATCTTGTTGGTTTAATTTCAACAAAGGCAGTTAATTTATACAAAACTATTCAGCTCCTTATGAGCTATGTCGGATGCATTACTGTGCTCCTCACTTTTTGTGCAGGAGTCATGCCCAAACAAAGTCAGCGCCTCTTTTGGCTGTGATCTGTTGGGCAAAATGGACGCGATTGACCACGTGGCAAAACTATTTCACAAAATAAACGTTCGGTGAAACTATTTTACCGAACTAACCATTTTGAGTAGCGCCTCTCAATTGGGCGCTATGCTCTGCATAGTAGCGCGCTACACATCTGGATATGTAGCGCCCGAGGGCAAGGCACTACACCAACGACTGTTTGAACACGTTATTAAAACCTGTTCCATTATACAGACATACGTCTCGCGCAGGCCAGCCGGTTACACACTTGTTTGGGGTTGTGTAGGTCGTGGGTTCGAGTCACCGATTTGCACTATTTTTTGTTTTTTCATTTTTTTGGACTGGTCAACGTCAAAAGGGATCAAGATTCACAGCACGCTTCGAAGGCAGACGAGCAAGGCCGAGGGCGGCTGGTGGCGGACGGGCAGGGCCGAAGGCGGCCGGCGGTGGCCGGGCAGCTCCACGCCGCCGTGCTCAGCCCGACGCGGCCACGGCTCCTCGAGGAAGGTGAGGCGAAGGAGAGGGACACGGACGGGCGGAGCGAGCCGGAGCTCCGGTGGCCGGCGGTGGACGGGCAGGGCCGAGGACGGGCGAAGCGAGGCGGAGCTCCGGTGGCCGGCGGCGGACGGGCCAGCGACGAGGCGGAGCTCCGATGTTGCGCGGGCGGCCGGGACAGGGTCACAGGGACGAGGACGTGCAGTAAAAAAAACGAAAAAAAGATGCAAATCTAGGAGTCGAACCCGCCACCTAGCCAACCGCAAGCACAGCTATGACCAACTCAGCTGCTCGATTATTACGTCTATATAAGAGCGCGGCCTCAAATAAGGTTTCGAAACAGCCATTTATGAAGCGCCCTGACCTCGGGCGCTACATATCCGGATGTGTAGCGCCTGAGTATTGGGCGCTAGTATGTAGAGGGTAGCGCCTGATTGAGAGGCGCTACTCAAAATGGTTAGTTCGGTGAAATAGTTTCGCCGAACATTCATTTTATGAAATAGTTTTGCCACGTGGTCAATCGTGTCCATTTTGCCGATCTGTTGATGCCAAACAGGGAGTAGTTGGTGCATCACGGTCCGATACATATTGGACTTAGCTTTAGTTAGGTGTGCATATGATTGATATATGCTCCATCTCCTGAGGAGGTGGAAGAGGTGCAGCGGCGCGACCAGGACGACGAGAGAGGAGCGGGAGAGGAGAAGGAGCTGGAGGAGGAGAAAGAGGAAGAGCCGCATGAGCCGGTGGCGGCTAGGGTTTCCCAGGAGACCTTTTTTCCCAGCTCTCTTTTTTCTCTCGGCCGTGGAGGCTTCGCCCACATAGCGCTTGCCTTTTCTTTCTTTGCCCGCACAGTGATCGCCACGTGGAGACGCCAGTCATCGCTTCCAGTAGGAGGCTCTTAACCTTTCTCCAATATGCAAATCCTTCAAGGTACCCTATGCTAGCTTACTGAAGCTTTTCTCTGTCCTTTGTTCCTTTCCGTAAGCCTTGTATGCATCTTGTTTTCCCCATTTTTTATTTTGTTTCTATCGCCGCGATGCAGCACCAAACAGTGCAGCATGAAACGAAAAACAAGACAAGTGCATGAATTATTTGAAGACAAAATTTTCGTGTGGAAATAGTAGAGTGAACTTGATCTGGTTGTCTGGAGAACCTGACTATGTACTGATCTGATCCATAAATCAATGGCATTTCATTGCTTTAAAGATGCACCTCTTTTTATGAAGAATGTTTGTCGATTGCTGTCAATTACTTTAATTTGCATCAAGTTATGTTGCATATACTCCAGCTTGTTACTAATGTTTACGACTTACTCCTACATTAACATATGTGTCATGTACGAGCCTATGATGTGCCTAATTCCATGACTGGATGTTTTGGCATCCTTTCACTGGTACATTTGTTGTTCTGTTGCTTGAACATTCCAATTTTTGTTAGGCAACATGGCCATAGGTCATATGCTGCATTTTCACTGGAGTTATGTCTAGGAACTTGTACCATCGATGCCAATGAACCTCATTTGCATCACTGTAGAATTTAGGAAGGTAAACTGACAGACCACTGCAGTTCAGTGAGATAATATGTTTTTTATTATATACTGAATACATCGATATTACTCCGTACAAAGAACTACTAAACCTCCAATAAATAGAAAATATCAAGTATCTAATGAATGACAATACACGCTATAGAGTGGCATAAATCAACAAGTGGAAAGATGCACTCATGCACGTTCCGAAGAGCTTCTGTTCCCGGACGGTAAAGGCAAGGCTTTGTAAGATTCAAGTGCTACTTCAACTAGATCTACGAATAATTGTGCTAGAACTTGCTATCGAGGCACGGAATTGGATCAAGTTTTAGTAGCAGACGACTTCCTAACCACCCTCACGTCTGTCTTATCTGTAATAGCGAAAATTATAAGGCGTCTATTTGCAGGAGCAGCATTAACAGGAGTAGCATTAAAAGGTGTGGTACCATCACCCAATTCCTCATGCAACAAGACAGAGATCCAGTGACTTCACAACTGAACTCGAAATTCAAACTTTTTAGAACAAAATTGAAAAAATTCGAGCAGGTAGTATATAGTCCGTTGTGTATTCTGTGAATTTTTCATTTTATTTGGATTCGTCGTTTATGGTTTAATGGCTTTTTAAGCTCAAAACTTGAAATGCTATTTGTTGATAAACCAATTATCTAACTTAATCAAAAAAAAAATGAAAGAATACATAACGGGATATATACTACTTGCTTGAATTTTTCAATTTTTCTGAAAATTTTGAATTTCGAGTTCATATTTTAGATGAATGTAGTCCGTTGGATTGAAATCGGAGGGCAAAGAAATGCCTAAAGATGCAACGTGACTTCACGTTGTGAAGTCACTGGATCTCTGTCCATGCAACAAGGCTAACTGATATGCGGTATCTAAATCACCAGGCAACTGAACAGCTACCATCAAACGAATAGTAGGCTGCAAACCATCTAGGAATCGAGTGACATCATACAGAGGATCAGGATGATTACCATAAGCATATAGCTGATCCATTAGCTGAGAAAATTCTTCAACATAGGCTTCAACTACAGTTGTAATCTGACTCACATGAAACATCTTGCAAAGTAAAGTATCATGCTGGTTTCTGCCAAATCAGGCATGCAAGGACAAACAAAAATCCTCCCAAATTTCCTGTGGTGATTTCTACTTGAAGAAGTCTAACAACTTGGCCGCTGCACCTTCGAATTTTGCAGATGCGTACGGGATCCATAGATAATTCGGCATCCCCCAAAGAGCGAAATACTCCTCACAACGAGATTGCCACATTCAAGGTTGAGTTCCATCAACGCGTGGCTGTTCCACACGCAGACCAGGAGCAAAATGATCAGCACACTCCACGAAAATTTCTTCACCACATCTATCAAGAGCTTGGCTCACGCGTACCTCTCGCCAGAGGTGGAATGTAAAATCCCGGCAGTGGCCAAACTGGCCCTCGACGACCTCCAGCAAAGCACGGGTTGCCGCTGTTCGCGCCGCTACTGCAGCTGCGGTAGGAGAAGTGGACGTTGATCCACCACCTCCCAGCTTGTCGAGAGCGCCCCGAGTTTCCAATATGGCGTTGTCGACCTTGTGTGGCGGTCGATCGATAAGCGTTGACACGTTCCTCCACAACCTCCTTCGCCGAGACCTTGAACAGATCGTAGATCTGCCTCGACTCCGGTGGAAGGTCATCCATCACTTGCTGATGAACTTGAAAACGATGCCGAGTGTGGTGACTATGTGTTGGAAGCGCCAGAATCTATCGCTCTAAATAACATATGTAAGATCCAAGTACTAGTACGTTCAACTAGATCTATGAATAGTTGAGCTAGAACTCGCGATCAGTCACAGAAATGGATCAAGTCTTTACTATTAAAGCAGAAAGTGTGGTATGATGTCACACGTCTAGTTAATTACACACAGAATGCCATCGCAGTCTTGCATGAAACAAAATCCCTTTGACGCTACATAATTGAACGCTTAGGTTACGAGCATATTAGCCCTATCGATCCCGTCATGGTAGCACAATTTGAAGGGACATGGCTTAATGACCAAATCCACCCGAGACTACTCTTCTACCATTCCACGCTACACGTCACGTCGTTCGGATGAGTCGTTGGAGGCGGCGGAGAGGTGCCAGCGCCCGAGACCAGAAGATCTGCACTTCAGCCTCGTTGTCCACCGCCAAGGACGATGAGGCCTCACGGGCGCCGTCACGTCATTCTTCTCCAAGGGCGGTCTTACTAACAGCCCGTGTTGCATGAAACAGTTCACGAACTACATAGGAAAAAACTGAATAGGGTAATTCTTAAAATTGATTTTGAGAAGGCTTATGATAAAGTCAATTGGTCTTTCCTTCAGCAGACACTCAGAATGAAAAGTTTTTCTACTGAGTGGAGAGCGTTAATAGATAGCTTTGTTTCTGGAGGAAGTGTAGCCATTAAAGTCAATGATGACACTGACAAATACTTTCAAACGAAAAAAGGCCTTAGACAAGGTGACCCGCTATCGCCAATACTATTCAATATAGTGGCTGATATGTTGGCTATCTTGATTGAACGTGCTAAAACTGAGGGCCAAATTGAGGGAGTGATTCCACATCTAGTTGATGGTGGTTTATCGATTCTTCAATCTGCCGACGACACAATTCTTTTATGGAACATGACATCGAAAAAGCTCGTAATTTAAAGTTGATTTTGTCAGCATTCGAGCAACTTTCGGGTCTGAAGATAAATTTCCATAAAAGTGAACTGTTTTGCTTTGGCGAGACTCAAGAAAACGCCGCCTTGTATGCTGAACTTTTTGGCTGTGAGCAAGGACAATTTCCTATCAACTATTTGGGTATTCCAATTCATTATCGGAGACTTACAAATGCTGAGTGGAAAAAGGTGGAGGAAAGACTACAATTACATTTAAATAGCTGGAAAGGCAAACTCTTATCCCTGGGTGGAAGATTGGTTCTCATAAACTCGGTACTAACGAATATGGTACTGTATATGATTTCATTCTTCCAATTGCCCAAAGGAGTCTTAAAACGATTGAATTATTTCCGGTCTAGATTTTTTTGGCAAGGGGATTGTGAGAAGAAAAAATATCGTCTGACTAAGAGGAGTGTGGTTTGCTGCCCTAAAGACCAAGGAGGGCTCGGAGTTCATGACCTTGAGGTCAAGAACAGAGCCTTACTGGATAAATGGCTCTTCAAGCTTCTTTCGGAAGATGGAGTTTGGCAAACCCTCCTTAGGAGAAAGTACGTGGGATCTCAAGCCGTATCTCAGGTTTTCTGGAAACCTGGCGATTCGCACTTCTGGGCTGGCCTTATGGCTACAAAGAAGTTCTTTTTCCCACTTGGATCTTTCTCAATTAGGGATGGATCGGAAATTCGCTTCTGGGAGGATAAATGGCTAGGCCAATTTACCCTCAGAGAACAATATCCGGCTCTATATGCTATTGTACGAAACAAGAGTGACACGATCGCTAAGGTATTAGGTACCTCCCCACCAAATGTTTCGTTCAGAAGAAGTTTACTTGGAACAAGACAAGCATCTTGGAATGCTTTGCTCATCCGATTGGATTTCATCCATATGTCGGAAGCTCCAGATAAATTTCAATGGAATCTTACGAAGAATGGAAAATTCTCGGTTGATTCTATGTATAGAGCTTTAATCTTACCCGAAGTCCCAGTCGATGTTAAGTATAATAACAAAATTTTGAAGATGAAGATCCCGCTAAAAACTAAGGTGTTTGCGTGGTATCTCCGTCGAGGTGTAATTCTTACAAAAGATAATCTTGCCAAACACAACTGGCACGGAAGTAAAAAGTGCGTTTTCTGTCAACATGACGAGACTATTACACACTTATTCTGTCAGTGCGAGTTCGCTAGGTCTATATGGTCAGCCATCCAGATAGGTTCTACCTTACATCCCCCGCGTACCGTTGCAAATATTTTTGGCAACTGGTTAAACGGGATAGATCCTAGGTTTAAACTCTTCAGTAGGGTGGGAGCGATTGCCGTTATTTGGTCGCTGTGGCTATGTAGAAATGACAAGATTTTTAATGATAAAGATGCTTCTATTATGCAGGTTATCTACCGGTGTACCGCAACGCTACGTGCATGGTCGGCACTGCAGCGTGTGGAGCACCGGGACTTGTTTTTGGAGGTGGCGTCACATTTGCAGGTTGCGGACAGGGAGTTATTCTCCCGGCATGGATGGCAACATAGTCTCCGGATAGACCTACCATCATCTTAGGCGGCTTTACAATTTCTCATTATGATATGTAATTCGCCTGTTTAATTTTAGCTTTAGATTCTCTTGAATTCGTGAACTTGTGGCTGTGTGCATCCTAATTATGCAGAGGCTGGGTGTAATGCTTAAAACTCTTAAGTAATAAGATCTCTTTATCTAAAAAAACTAACAGCCCGTTTCAAGGACTCAGTTCAGCACCACGAGTCCACCATATCCAAGTGCAGCAGCTACTCCAGTCGTACCGCAGTCCGCTTCCCCAAAACCGCTCCTCCTACTCTCACGTTTCTCACCCGCCTAGCCACCCCCGTCCTACCTCGTCGCCCAGCCAGCCGTCCCCGCCCCGTGGCCACTCTCGGGCATTGATTTTGAGGTACGAGCTTTCGGTTTGGCTATACAGTGATTGGTTACTCCAATCCCGAGCTAACTTCCCGCAAACTCTGGGTGCTTTCAGACCCTCCCATGGGTCATGTCCAGTGTCCACGACGTGGTGGAGGCCATGCCGGGTAGGCGGGTACCCGGGATATTGTGCTGGAGGTCGACGGCGCCCGTGAGTGCCAGAAGCCCGACGAAGATGCACAGGCCAGTGGAGAGGACATGGCGGCGGAGGAAACTCTAGGAGTTTCAAACGGCTGTGGTCCGGCAGATGCGAAGCCCGAGAAGGCGTTGTCGCTGGGTTGCAGAGAGTGCTATTGCCGTGGATGATCCGACAGAGCTGGGTGCTTTCCATGTACTAGATGGCAATTCTGATATGGTTCCCAGTGGTATAAATATTGCTTATATTTTTTCGATAAAGAAATATTGTTTAGATAACCATACAGCTGACGAATCCTCTCCGCACCGCCCCATCATGCGCCTTGCACTCTTGATAAGTTCAGGTTCGGCTTTGTCCTGTATTTTGATTGTTCTGTTCATCATGTACTTTGCTTTGAGGAGGCAAGCACTAAATATTTTGGCCGCCTGGTTCTGACTGAATTCTCCATACTTGCAGTGGCATCCATTCTTCCAGCACACGTCCTTTTTTCTCATAAAGGGAGTGCAGGAGGGGGACTGTGTGCCCTGGGCTGACTGGAGCAATGAATATTTTCCAGCCCTTTTGATAAAGGAAAGGTATATTGGACTTGTATATTTTTAGTTAGAAGGAAAAAAGTTTCTAGGACGACGAAGGCGGGGCGAAAGGCTTAGTCGCAGAGGCAAGAGGAGGAGAAGCAAATCACTTGATCAGTTAAATTCTTGTGACTTCAACCCTTTTTTCCTTGAAGTCATGTGTCATTGTATGATCGTCTGTTTCTTCAGTGAAACTTCTCAAGTAATTTGATCATCTGATCTTTGCTTTTGCAGGGGCGTACAAGACAACCGAGCTGTGGCAGGTGAAGGAGCAAGGTCAACCGCTGCCCTTGCCCGCCCCAAGGAAAACACAACTGCTCCATGGTGTTCACCCTCAAGGAGATGGAGGAGGCAACCAGCAGGTTCAGCGACAAGAACCTCATCGGCAAGGGCGTATTCGGCTAGGTCTGGTGCGTGCTTGATTTCAGAGGAAATAAGTCCCTTGATTTCACAAGATGGTGTTGTTTTTGTCAGTTAGCTTTTCCTTGTACGATTTTCAGATTACAGAATATAGGCGAGTACTGTATATTTTCAGAGAAAAATGCCACTTAATTTTAGAAGCTGGTGTTATTTTTTATCATTTAGCTTTTTTTCACAAGGTAAATGAACTATACTGTATTTTATTCATCAAGTTATGGCAGTATATTTGAATATCATGTACATCAAGTGTTTGAATAAACTGTACCGTATGCCAGTAGTTCAACAAATCAAGTGTTTGAATATCATGTGAAACAGTGATCCAGATATTTGAGAGGTATATAGCCATAAACTGTTTCTCTCTTTTTTAGAAAATGATCTGTTACTATTAGAACGTGTCCAAAGGAGATCTGTAAATATCATTAGCTATGGGTGATTGATATTGTGGAATAGTATCATTTGTTTTGTTACAACTTAGTACATTGTGGTTTAGAAAAAAGAGATCAGTGAGCATTCATGGTGTGTTTTTGTACTTTTCTAAATGGTATTTTAAGTTACTGAGCTGTGGTATGGCATGTTTATCTACACCTAAATGCTGTGTAGGTGTACATTTAATTCTAAATGGATGAGGGTGCAGAATTAGTGTCAGAGATACATAGCGGGGAGACGCTTTGAAGACATGTTGAACTATTTTGTAGTCGATTTGTGGCTCTATTATGTCATATGATGGTAAATTTGAAATAAATGCTTGTGAATTGTTAGTTTTGTAGCAAAGGTTACGGCGAATTTTTTGTACGTAGAGTTTGAATCGGGAAGCCGAGCTTTGTGATTATTTAAGAGTGTTCCTTAGTGTTAAAAGTGGTTCGACCCTAAATAACCAACTTTTAACTATTTATAACCTGATGGTTAACTTTTGTCCCTTCGTGCAAAATGGTTCAATAGGTTCGAATCCAGAATATAAATGATTAACCGAAACTCATCTTAACGTATTCATTGATTTTTTGATGAAATAGACCGTGGGGCGTGTAATTTGTTTTCTCCCTTAGCATCGCACGGAAAATTTGCTGAGCCATTAACATGTCGACCTTCCTGAGTGGCCCATCGTTGTGCCTCGTGCACTCTACAAGTAGTGCTCGGTACTTTATATTTAATAAAAAATTAACCCGTGACAACGTATGAGTGTTCACTAGGTATTTTGCAATTCTAAAATTACATGTTTGACACGATTAGTGTGAGGCCATTATAATATCTACTATAACCCTGTTGCAACGAACGGGCGATCATCTAGTTTTAGTAGTAGACGACGTGCCAACCACCCTCACGTCTTTCCTATCTGTTACAACGAATTACAAGGAGTCGCAAAAAAAAAAATGAATTACAAGGCAAAAGGCATCCAACCATTCCGGCCTCCCTAGCGACATATATATAGTTACAGACTCAAAGGAGCCAATCGTTGCTCACCATCCAGCCCGGCTTCTGCGTCGTTCTCTTGGGCCGGCCCTCTTGCGCTTCATGGCCTTGCTTGTCCCTCTTGTCGCTGGTGTTCCCGTCTTGGCCGCTAACAGGCTTCTTGTCACCACATCCCTAAAACCAGAGGTACAAATAAATGGTCATCGGGCAAGTAGTTCTGGAGACACTAGTGCCAAATTAGAGAGAGAGAGAGAGAGAGAGAGAGAGAGTTTTACCTGTACTTTCTCCGAGCGCAAGGGAGCACCGTTCGATGCATAATTGGGACTCTGTGGCCACGTAGTGAGTGGTACGGGCCTAGGAGTCTTTCTTCCACCTCCAGTGATCAACTGATGGCGAGGCTCCTTCCCTCCTACAGACTTCCAACAAGAGTGTCCAACTGCTTGCGAGGCGCCTTCCCTCCTACAGACTTTCTTGCAGCAAGAGTGACTATCTTCTTCGGAAGCTCCTTTCTTCCAACCATAGTGACCAACTGCTTGCGAGGTTCCTTCCCTCCATAAACAGAACGCCGCGTGGGGATCCACTCTTCGGTTGATTTATAAACAGTCTGCTTAGTACGAGCCATCTTGAAAAACAATCCGAAACAAAGGGATGTGAATGGATGTAGAGAACGACTATCTACTTGTTGCTGCACAAGTCTAAGTACTACGAACATTTATTTAGCTGCATGATTCAATCATAGAGGATACGCAACCCTAATACAATATGATGTAGCCCACGCAAATACTTCCTGTCAGATCATTGTTTCGATCGTGGGATTGAGGTCAGAGTTTGTGTCATGGGAATTGTACTCACTTTCACGTATTTTTCCACAACCCATGCATGTTCAGGAGATGCAAGAGTCAAATAATAGCCAGATACATATTACTATTGTCTACAGAGAGCAAGTGCAGTCCGATCCAATTATCTTAAGCCCCTAGGTACATCTGCCGTATGCCCGTATAGATATCGAGGAAACACAAGCATGTTTTAGATCATAGGAGTTCAAATCCGAGGCATGCCTCACATTTAAATTCAGTTAGGCAGATGAATTTGTCGGCCAAGCCATAACTTTGCCACAAATTACATAGTTTTCTGCTGAGCCAGTAGAATTTCATCAGACCATTATAAACAGCTAGCCCCTAGTCGAAGTTAGAACTACGAAACAAAATATAATCCCTTTAATTAATACAATCTCTTTACCCCCCCCCCCCCCCCCCCCAAAAAAAAGAAATAACTACGAAACAAAATGAGAGGTAATTAAAGTTATTAAAAAAATAGTTGTGAACAAGATATAAATGCCAGCTACGAAAAGTACAAAAGAAAACTCTCGAAATAGGCTTTCGCCCCGCTTTATAAATAAAGCAACGACCATCAAACAAACATTGATACAAACGCAACACCACATGCCGGGCAACAGCACACACAAAAGCCCAAAGAGAAAAGAAATGAAAGCGAAGGCGAAACAACTAAACGATGAAGACCCTCAACCGTTGCGCCCCCCGTCTAATTCCCACCACGATCCAAGCCCTCCGAAGCGCCACCGTACCAAGCAGCACCTTCAAGAAGGGAAACGTCGTCGACACGACGCTGCTGCCCAGACCAATGGTCCTAGGGTTTCCCCCGGTACGTAGAGTATAGAAGACAGGGGATTCCCACAACGCCCTCCAAGAAGGGATGGTGCCACACGACGGCGGCACCGCGTCAGGGTCAGACCAGCTAACAGGGATTTCTCCCGCCCCTGTCCACAAAAAAACCCTGGAGCCAACGAGCACCACCACCCAACTTCGTCGCCCACCAACTTGCGCCACCACGCTCTTGCAGTCGTCATCATCAGTTGCTTCGAGAAACTGGCAAGCGGCCTGGATCCGGAGGCTCACGACATCTTTGGGGTGAGGGACAGCAGCCTCGCAGCCACGCGGGAGGAACCCACCTCCACCGCCGCGAGGCAGTCATAGACCGGACAGAGCAGCGGGAGCACACCAGGCCCGCACTGGCCCAGCCGGGCCCGAATGGGCCCGTAAAGCTCCGGCCACCTGCTGCAATAAGCAAGCCGCAGAGCCGCCATCCCGTGACCCAGCAAGTCATCGCCTCCATTTCCAGGGAGCTCCGCATCAGCCACGCCCCGGCCCGCTGAAGCCCATCTGGGCCCACCCGAGCCCATCTGGGCCAAGGCCAAGCAGCAGCCGGCGACGCCGCGACCAAGGAGCTCCGCCGCGGGAGAGCACCGCCACCAGCTTCACCCGGCCGCACCGGACCAGGGCATCCCTAGGAGCACCGCCTCCATGGCAGGGGAGGGCCCCGACCCGCCTACCAGGGCGCGGGGAGAAGAGGTCCGCCGCCGCCAGCGTCACCCGGGCCTCGCCCGGCGACCCTTGTCGGCGGCGGCGACGGGGGAGGGGGAGTAGAGGAGGGGGCGGCGGCCGGCTGGAGCGGGGAGCCCCGTCGCCCTCGGGGGGGCGAGAGGAAAAGGGGTATCGGGTCGCGTGAAAGGAGAAGCCTATCATACAAAAGAAAACTCAATCAGCAATATGCAAAATGAAATAATTTAACGTGGGGAACTAATGAAGTATGTAAAAGCTGTTTCGTCTAGGTCTAGGCCGTTCCTCAGGCTGCCGAGGTTCACATAATCTGATGATTCAATCGCACTCTCGTCTCATGACCCAACCAAGTCCCCAAACCCTAACAAATCATAAATCCCCAAAAAAAAGTAATCATATACTGTAATCAACATGTTTATAGGAAAACAAGAGAGAACACGAGCAGAGCAATTGATGACTTAATTGAGCGCTCTCATGACGCATGGAAATTGCAATGGAGGCGAGTGCCTACTTACCGCTATTGGTCTGATGTTTCTTCCAAAAGTCGCTGCGATCGATCGGGGTAACAGATAACTGTGCCGCCGGGTGTGCGTAGATAAATGACCAGGATGAAATCGGGGAATATTTATAGGCGGCTGATGGGAGACTGGGCCGAAGAAGCAATTGTCAGGACCTTGGGCTGCGATTGCCAAGCCTGTTTGGGTACTATACACCGCTTTACGCGCAGGGCACGGTCGCACTGCCTGAAGAACCATTTAACGGTCTGCACTATCGTGGCCAATTAACATGTGAGTTATATTATTTTCTTTTCATAATTTAGAAAATAAATTAAATAAAAAATATGAGGTTTCTGTTTAAGTTATAAAATAAGTGTAATATAAGGGGGAAAATATTGCTTCACCACGTAAACTTTTTCAAGATCGTCAGAATTTTTTTCCGAACCCCGTGAAATATTTTTTTTGGAATGGCTGAATTTTTTTTGAATTGATGAACATGGTTTTTTGATTCTGATGATTTTTTTAGTCCAGTGAACATTTGTTTTAACCAACGTAAACATTTTATTCGAACCACGTAAAACTTTTTTTTGAAACGACAAACATATTTCTGAATCACGATCATTTGTTGAACCCCACAAACATTTTTCAAATAACATTGGACATTTTTTTTGAACCCGCGATTTAAAAATACTTGAACATTTTTCAATAAAAAAGGGAAAATGAAAACAAAAAAGAAAAAGGAAAGAAAAGGCATGAAACAAAGAAGAAAAGGGAAGAAAGAAAAAACAGAAAAAAAAGAAAGAGAAAACATGCCAACGGGTCGACTCATTAGCAGACTCCTTCGGGCGGCACATAGAATTTGCGAGATTTGGCTAGTTGCATGCACTATGCCCCTATGTAGCGTCGCGTGGCCTTCTACTTGTTTATCTCTCTATATACATATAAAATGACAACATTAATTGTGGGAACCGAGAACCGACCCAATTATATAGATCAGAGAAAGCCTTACTTCAAGATTTTTTTGATTGGTGACACAAGAATTACCATTTTACGGGCATGCTCCACTAGTGTTTCTAAATCTTTAGAGAAAAAAACTGTCCATATCAAAAGTCTTTTCCTACGCTCTTTTCTTGCGCCACATGTGTTCTCCTTCCTCGTGGCCCCTGCGGGGTGTCTTGCTGCTCGTCACTTGTCACAAGGAGAAGATAGGTGAGGATGAGAGACAGATTATATGAAGGTGGAAGACTAATGTTTTACATTTATTTTGAGAAATAAAAATTCAAAAAATATCTTTTAAACCGAGTGTACAAATTAAGAGCAGTTTCACCGAGAAAAAAGTTGATAAGTTTCAACGATATTATCTTAGAGGAAGAGTGTTCGTTCGGGCTAACGAAAGAGCTAAGAGGTACTCTTACCTCAACAAGAGGTTTTACGCAAGTTATCGACAAATTAAAATTCGACTACCTTATCACTGTATGATTTGCACTTCGAAGTATATCCAGTGCGTCGGTAAGTGCACACGCTGCTGTTGGAACTACAAACAGCGCACCTCAAGTACTCACGTTGCATTGAGAAGTATACGCAGTGCATTGTTAATCACATGTGTGCTGCATTTGTAAGTACACACGTAGTGCATCGGAAAGTACTCATGCATTTCACATGGAAATCCACGAATTACACACAGTGTGATCTTTCCTTTCATTGGAAGATGAAAGGATTGCTTCTTGGTGTTTGGACCGAAAAGCCTCGCGTGTGAGCTCTCGCGACCGCTAGGGCTCCGCGCCGCCGCCGCTGCCCAGTTCCTCTCCTCCCCTCCGCGCCGTCGCCGGCGGTGACCGCCGGGTCCTCCCCTCCCCCAGCCCCTCTCCTCCTCCCCTCTTCCCCGCTCGCGCTCCCGCCGTCTCCAATGGCGGCGGAGCGTGCCCCACCCGGCCCGGCTCAGCCGCCTACCGTGCTCATCCCCGTCGCCGCCGCCAGCAGGGGCTGCCGGGCTTAACCCGGCGGGCGGCGGCGGCATGTCTTTCCCCACGTCGGTGTAGGTGGAGGCGGGAATCCATCTTCTCCGGCGGCGGTGCTCCTCAGGCGGCGGTGGTCCGGCCCCGGCCGGGTGGTGGCATCACGGCGGCAGCGCACATGCGCCTTGCGGTGACCCAGCACACCACTGCAAATTGTAGTGTACAAGTCGTTGACATAACACCCACGGAAGGACTAATCCGTAAATATTACATCACTCAGAGTAGTACAACAGAAACATTGCGGGTCCACTTTATTACACACTGCTAAAGATTACAAGCCAGAAATGCATAAAAACATCGACGTCTTCCTCCGACATGGGAGGAGTGTCTATTATTGCGATGTTGACAGGTGTCAACCTACTAGTGATAGAAAACAGCAAACTAAGAACCATCTTGGCTCAGCCGCTAAGTAGTACTAGTCTAGTCTGACTCGGGCAGGTTCGTACTATGATAACTCTAAGTCTCCACCTTCTCCTCGTCGGCGTCGTCGGTTCCGTAGGCGATGATGTAGTCGACGCCCTCTATTCAAGTGTTCCTACTATGTTGACAGGTTTGGAATGATTAAATTCAAGTGTATGGTTTTATTAAGCTAATTGCTAGCTTAAGAGTGAGCTTAGGGTCCATTTGCCTAATCAATTGGCAAATGTGATACCATAATTTGTGGGCTTAAGTTTTATTTGCTTTGTGGTTTAATTTTTGGGGAAATGCATTTTATCTGCTGCTTTATCTTTTGAAAGATCAAGATCATATGCTCAAGACAGCACTTGTTGCCTAATATTTCAGTTGCCTAAGTTAATTTTCCTAAGTGCTGCAATTATGCCTTTGCCCCTCTTGGTTGCCTTCGAATTAAAAGAGCATGATCTAATCGATCAGTCCCTTCGGTTGCCTTTGATGATTTGCAAAACTCCCCAATTTAGCCTAATTGAACCATAGTTTTAATTAGGCTAAAACCAGGCTTCAGAACAATAATATGCCAGCACCAAATGGTGTTGGCAACATTTTAACATTAACCACTTCTTTTATCTTTGATGTTTATTTTGCAGGTTTGAAGATCTCCAAGACACATGAAGATTTAGTTTAGGAATTTTATTTACTCCTTCTTGTAATTATTCATACTTGTTGCAAAGATGCAATTGTAAATCAGATTGTAATAATCAGATTATATTTATATGTAAAGAAATGATCTTGTATGTGAGGATTGATTCAATTATTTGAAGTTATGAAATATATTACTTGTGTTGTTATGTTGATATTATTTGAAATGAGTTATTCACAATCTTTTGAATTTATATACTTGTGAGTTTGAATTATATGTAATGTGTGTGAAATAAGAGTGGATAAGTTATAGAAATGATTTGAACTTAGGGGTTTATAAAAATGGCCATGTTAAAATTTAATTGTTCATTTTGAAAAGATACTACTAAGGTTTTGAAAATATGTCGCAGGGTTTATCGACACCTCTCGACTAACTGTCAATGTCTGACTCCCAGACCATCGACACTCGTCTGATATCGACCCTCGACACTTTTAACACAAAAGCGCGAAATTTTTCCAGATTTCACCAAAAGATGCATGAATGCACAAATGCAATTCCTATTTCTACCCTCTCGAGTCCTATAACTGCGGGGTGTTACACGCCTACAGGGCGGTGCAGTGCGGTGGGCACCGGCGTGCTGCGGGGCGGCGATCTGGGCCATGCGGCCCAGTTGTGAGCCCGTCGAGCCCCATCTGGGTTACGCAGGCCGGCCAGTTCTGCGGCGCATTCTGTAGCTGGCGGCGAGGCAGAGGTTGCAGGGGCAGCGGCGACGGCAGCCGGCCTGTTGCAGCGTGGCGACGAGCTTCACGGGCCCGTTCTGGGCCCGGCCGGACCCTATTAGGACTGGTGTGCCCCCGCGGGGGCTTTACGGGTCCACTGGGCCCGGCCGGACCTGACGGGGACTGGTGTGCTCTGCTGCCACGTCCGGTCAACTACCGCCTTCGACGGTGGAGGTTGTTCCCTCCCGCGCGGCTGTGGTGCTGCTGACCCCGGTTCATACTTCTCCTCACCTCCGTCTTGCGGACCTCGTGCCGGCAACTTCGGTGAGACGACGATGGTGACTTCGGGATCGTTTTGGCGCATGTTGGTGGGCGGCTAGGCTGGTGGTCTCGAGGCTTGTCCTCACGGGACTCATGTTCTACGGATCGTCCGGGGTTGTGGATAGGGTCTTCGGGAGAAATCCTTGTTGGTTCGTCCGACACCGACGCGGTGCCGCCTTCGGGTGGTATCTTTCCTTCCTGAAGGGCGTCGTGGCTTCCCTTCATCCGCTTCCCTATGTACTGGGGGAAACCCTAGGACCAGTGTGCTGGTCCGGCAGCAGTGTGGCTTCCTTCTTGAAGGTGTTGCTTGGTACTCGTCGATTCGGTGCTATGAGCGTGGTGGTACTTTTTCGGAGAGGGCGCATCGTTTGCGGGTCATCGTCGCTTAGTCAACCCGCCTATGTCTTCTTTTATTTCTTCTTTTTCCTTTCTTTGGGTGCTTGTTGGCTGTCGCCCCAGCCATGTCTCTCGTTGGTTGTATCGGGTGGTTGCTATATGATTATAGCGGGGCTATGGCCTATTTCGTCAAATTACACAAATATTAGTGCGCTGCACTTTTTTTCTGCATTAGTGAGAAACACGTATACTTATCAATGCAATTGAAAGGACTACTGGGTTGTTTGAAAGCAATGTAATAATCCCGCGCGGGGGCGCTTCGTTTGTGACTTGTGTTAGTACCACACCTACTGGGTTTTTGGAAAGGTGGATTTTTCCCTGCTGGTAACCGTAGTATTTGTGTAAAGTGGAAATGCAAATACAGGTATGGGCTCATCTCTATGTACTCCTCTGAGCCGTTGCTTCACTAACGTCATGTGTATGGGAATGTGCATCAATCATGGCTAACCAGTAGATGACCGAATGAAGTATGCATGGTCTTGGCTCATCGACCCATCAGCCATTGATATGTATGGGTGAATGGGTCTGTATCCAGATCCCATCAACCAGTGACCACTACACCTCTTCTGTCCGTCCCAAGTAAGTCGGCCACCCCGAGCAAGGTCGTTCCTAAATTGCTCGACTTTTCACGTCAATTTGCTCCTGGCACGTGACCGAGGCCACAGTCTTGCAACGACGACCATCCACACCGGGTTTGGGCCTCCTCCTCCTCTCTCACCTTTTCTCTTCTCTTCCCCTCCTTTCTTCTCATTCTATCTTGGCCATCTATCTCTCCTCCGCCTCTCACCCAGCGCCACCACAGCGAGATCTGCTCCCTTATAACCTCAATACCGAGTCTGAGGAAAAGTTGACATGGTTGGCCACAACTGTGTCGGCGCTAGCTGGCGAGCTAGGACCGAGCCAGACGCAGGGATGCCGCGGCTGGCCCCGACAGGCCATACTCCAGCAAAGAATAAACTTAAAGGTGGACGCGTCGATGACGCCGTAGTTAGCGTGCATGGTTGCTAGTATCGGATAAGAAAGGGTGGTGGCTTAGCGGGATGTCCGGGGGTTGGAACGAACCAAATGTGACGAAAATCGACTGTGCCTCTAACCAGTAGCACCCCTTTTGATGTTAGCAAAATGCGTCATTTCAGATTATCATTTTTAGAAGATGATCAAATTGTTTATTTGGGAGTTGTTTTATTGGGGTTGTTGGTGATTAATTATCTTTTCTTCTTTTTCTCGATAAATGTTGTCGCCGGTCCCAATAGAACGTCCGGCCTACAATTGCGAGACATCCTATTGGCTACCGGTGGAGATGCAGTCAGCCACCTTACCGCACGTTCGGTACCGTAAGCGTTGACGTCATCGGAAAACAAACTACGGCAACCAAGCTTGGCTACCTCTAGCGAATTTTAGCTTTTGGGTACGTCGTCGGATCTCACCCAGATGCAGTGGCTGCAGTCGGCCTTGACCTTCCATCTCCGTCTGCAGCCATCTCTTGTGTGCTTGGACCGCTGGGGCCCACGTTCGTTATCATTTCTTTTTTGGCCCACGTCGGTTATCGGGCAGAGCATCTCATGCTGCGAACGACGGACCCAATACAACCGAGAAAGTTTTTTTCTTGATGTAAATAACCTGTGGCCTTTCCGGTTTTCATTGAACCCGTGTCCTGATTAAGGTAGGAACCAAGAACGTTGATCCGCCCCTGCCCACCGGACTCCTCTCTCTCGTCCTGCTCTGTCTCTTCCCCTCATCTGTTCGCCACGCCCAGCCAGCCCTCCTGTCGCCGTCAGTGGCCGCCGCCGCCACCCTGTCGCTGAAGCTGCGCCAGCATTCTCTACCCCGGCAGCGTCCAATAACAGGAAAGGAAAAACAAAACCTAACTAGGCATCTCTCAGTAGCGAATCCGGTGTCGAACGACTCACCAAACCCCCGCCCCTGGAGTTGAGGCAACTAGCTCGAACCTGCCGCGCTGGTGCCCGGCCGCACGTTATAAATCACGCGCCCTGCCTCTCCACCCACACCAACCCCATCTCTAATCACCCACCGGACCACGACCAAGACTCCAACGCCCGCAACGAAATCGAATCGGAAGCTGCTCGCTTTTCTATCCTTCCACTTGTTCGCCGCCCGCTCCGGAGACCTTGGCCGCCGGAGAAGCGTCGCGTCTGACGGGCAGGTAAGAGCCATTCCTTGCATCCTGTGCTCGTGCGATCGGAGGGGGGAGAATCCGCTTACTGATTCGTCGCGTCTGCCCGTGCCCAGATCTCGCGTGAATTCTGACAGCAATTCGGATATTCTGGTTCGAGATATATTGACCTCCGATTTCTGTTGCAGGCTGCGTGCTTGTCTTGGAGGGGAGCACGCCACAGGGATGGGTTCGATCGCGCCGCCGTCGTCTGCCGCCGCGCTCCGCCGCTACCCGTAAGCTCTACGTCAGCGCGGCCTCCTCCCTCAGTTTTTTTTTTCTCAGTTTCTCTGTAGTGTGGAAAGATAATCGTTCAAACTGATCAATGAACAGGAAAATTTAACGTTTTAAGGCACCGGTAAAACGACAAAAAAGGAAATCTCTATTTTGACGTTGACGATCTAGACCTTTGATTCAAAATATGTAAAATACATTTTCAAAATATGTGCATTTTTAGTTTCAGAACTAGGTTGTTTCATAATTCTAGACTTGAAATTACGCACAACTTTTTCTGCAACTTGTTCGGCTTACAAATAATTCTGTCGCCTTATCAATAGCAATTTTGATAAGAAAAAAACCTTGGCAAACTGTAGAACTGAACTAGAAAAGCATGAGTACTGTGAAGTGTTGAGGTTTACTCGTGCTAATTTCTGAACATAATTAATCTACAGAATGACGGACTGATTTGTCTGTTCTATTTCCTCCTTTCTGTGCAAATGCAGGGTGCAGTTCTTGAGGTGCAGTGATGTCTCCAAGGAATCAAAGGGATCAGTGTCCTTTGCCACAAATGCAAAAAATGCCAGTATGAAATCCCTGGGACTGACGACGGCAGCATCCTTGAAAAAGAATATTGGGTTTACAGCCGACGGTTCCTCGGAAACTGATGACACACTCTTACGAAAGAGCACTTCTCTGCGAGGCCAGGACCATCCAACCACAGACTCTGATCTCTCAGCGGGTTCTGTTGTTGAAGCAGAAATCCTTTCTACTGATCTGTCACGTATTGCGAAGACCTTTTTAAACGATGAAGACGACACCGAACTTGATCTGGATAGCCCGACCGAGGGTTTCGCGTCTATTTCGGACGCTATCGAGGACATTCGACAAGGAAAAGTTAGTACGTCTTGCAATTTTTTGATTGATGGATTATCTTTTACTGTCAATCTTCAAGATCTGTTACCGCCACATGGCATTTTACTGACATTGGTTTATTCTTGTAGCTTGTCATTGTCGTTGATGATGAATCAAGAGAAAATGAAGGGGATCTTATATTGGCTGCTTCTTTGGTTACCCCAGAGGCTATGGCTTTTATAGTCAGGTATAGCACAGGAATTGTTTGTGTTAGCATGAAAGAAGAGGACCTGGAAAGATTGAACCTTCCTTTGATGGTTTCAACGAAGGAAAATGAGGAGAAGCTCTGCACTGCATTCACCATTACTGTGGTATGCTGCTATTTTATTTATTTGCCAGCACTAGTTTTGGTGTTGTATGGGCAGCATTTCTCTGCTGCTTACCACTTGTTTCCGTTACAAAAGTAGAAATGCACATGCTGCCACTTTAGACGAGAAACTCCTTTATACATAGCTGTCGTGAGTAACTTGATGGTAAAAATCAAGTTCTGTTACTTAGTGATCTGACCATACTAGAATGTTGCTTGTATTTTCATCTCACATTTAAAATTATGCTTGCCGTAGTAGCAACTAGCAAGTAACTATCCCAAGTAATAGGTATGGAGGTATGTGGTACAGCCGTACAGGTGCATATCAATTGATGAGATCTGTATTGGTCTGCAACTTAAGGCGTTTCAGCACTTGTTTTTTTGCAAAATTGGCCCTTTCTTTTTTAATTCTCCTTTGGAGTTATCTAGAAGAATTCTATAAATGCTGATCTACATTAAACTTTCATCTTTGTGTTAGTGTTCCTAAACATTAAACTTTAAGCAAAGCAACTTTCATCTTATTAAGTTGCTATACTGATGAAGGCATGAAGCATGTAGAGCTTACTAATTTGGTTATTTAACTGTGGAATATATATTAATCAACTTTGTGTTAGTGTTCCCTAACTAACTTATCCGCTGATATATACTTGCAACTAAGATAGAATTGATCTGGTCTGTAGGATGCTAAAGAAGGCACAACGACAGGGGTATCTGCAAAAGATAGGGCAAAGACAGTCATGACTCTTGCATCTCCTGACTCAAAGCCAGGAGACTTCAATAGGCCTGGCCACATTTTTCCTCTGAAGTACAGAGAGGGTGGTGTTCTGAAACGAGCTGGGCACACTGAAGCATCCGTTGATCTTGCTGTGCTGGCTGGGTTACCTCCTGTTGGAGTTCTCTGTGAGATTGTGGATGAGGATGGATCTATGGCTCGTTTACCCAAGCTGCGGGTGTTTGCTGAAAGGGAAAATTTGAAAATAGTATCGATTGCTGACCTGATTAGGTAAGTCTGTTAAACACCTTTATGGTCCTGACAATTCCTCTATTGGCTTTCAGAGTTTCAGTTAGTTACAGTTTAGGCCATAGGTCAGTAATAGTTCCTATGACACTCAATACTATCATTTGTTCCTCGAGGTTTAACAAATAGTTACGGTTTGGCATTTTTTATAGAATGTAAATACTATAAACTAGTCTTTTCCTCTTAAATTTACTATGACTTAATATATTTATTGGTGCCATAAAGAGTTTTTCAAATGCTTTTTGGTATGAAGTGAATTTACTACCAGGTGTTCTCCTAGTTGCTACGGTTAACTAAAATTATAGACTTTGTTATATTATGACTCGTGAGGGTGATACTAGACCCATTTTCTGTATTGTCCCCTTTGCTCAAGGATTTTACTTTACAGGTATAGGAGAAAACGAGACAGGCTAATTGAATGTGCATCTGTTGCACGCTTACCTTTAAGATGGGGCAATGTCCGTGCTTACTGCTACAGATCTGTTATTGATGGGATTGAGCATATCGCAATGGTGAAAGTAAGTTGCTGAAGAATTATAATGCTTTTGTAGGACTTGGTTGTTTGGTCAGGTAGTTTATTTCGCTCGTAAAACCTGATTTATCGATGTCTTATTCAACAACTAACAGGGTGAGATTGGAGATGGTCAAGATATTTTAGTGAGAGTCCACTCTGAGTGCCTCACAGGAGACATATTTGGATCGGCAAGATGTGATTGTGGTGACCAGCTTGCAATGTCCATGGAGATGATTGAGAAAGCTGGAAGGGGTGTACTAGTTTATCTTCGTGGACATGAAGGGAGGGGCATTGGTCTGGGTCACAAACTCCGTGCTTATAACCTACAAGATGATGGGCGTGACACTGTGGAGGCTAACGAGGAACTAGGACTTCCTGTGGATTCAAGGGAATACGGGATCGGTGCACAGGTAAGAATGTATATGACCCCTCTGGTGTATTATATGCCATGTTTGTACTCGCATTTCAAATTACTTCTGAGGACACATTGAATCGATTTACGTATTCACGCAATACATGCAACTGTAGATTTGGTTTGTAAAAATGTTTCTGCTTTGATGGCCTTAGCCGGCCATCTTGTGTGTCCATTGTGATCATGCTTTTGCTGTTATAGTGTTAACATGGTTTTTCTTGACGTATCAAATAAAGCGCTGACTTTTCTCACTTACTCTCTGTAGATATTGCACGATCTTGGAGTCCGTTCAATGAAGTTGATGACCAACAATCCTGCAAAATATGTTGGTCTCAAGGGTTACGGACTGAGCATTGTGGGCAGGGTGCCCCTGGTAACTCCAATAACCACCGAGAATCGGAGATACCTGGAGACCAAAAGAACGAAAATGGGGCATGTATACTCCAATCGTCAGGTTAACCATCCCACCCAAATCAACAACACAGATTAGCGGATGATGTTCTTGCACGGTTGAGTTTCTTAGATTATTTTACACCATATGTTCGAGGTGAATTGTTAATCAGGTCATGGTAGGTTGAAAGATGACCGTCGGCTAATACTAATAATAAATCATCTCTTATTTCTTTTGTAATCCTCTTCTACACCATTGTTGTAAATATACACAATCCAACGCAATTCTGAGCCATCCCCCTCCTAAAGGAGCTTTACATTGTTGGAACAGTTATATTATCGTATGGTTTTGCTAATTTACGGACGCCAGAGTTTTAACTTAGAACTTGGTCGACTCCTAACCGTTGTATTGTATCGTGATTCGTTCTACTGTTGAGTTACCAGCGGGTTGCAACCGAGGTCTTCGGGTTACGAGTGGGTTGCAATTGAAAAAAAAATGTTCCAGGCCATTGGATTTACGACGTGATTTGTGCTGGCTGTTAGTTGAAGCTGAGATTTGAAGACCTCATGGCTGAGAATTAGTCTCAACAATTATCATGTTATTTGCAATTCATGCTGCTGGAGTCGTAAAAGGCTATCTGTAGTCATTGTAAAAAAACTCAGATCTCCCCTCAGAAAGTTACGACGGAATCAAAAACAGTGCACATGATAACTCCTTTCTGGAGTATAATGGAAAAGCACATATTCCTTGGTTGCTGACATTGCTCAATATAAGCCTGCGCAAGTTGCCGAACTGTTTGTTGCTTCCTGGTAAACTGAATGTCTGAATCACTCGCCTCACTACTTGTATTGGCATGGTCCACGGCTGGAATGATGGAATGTGGTGGTGAAGTGCTCCTGCGCCAGGTCTGGCCGGCGGGGAGAAGGGTTCAGTCGTGAGGGGCGAACAGCAACACCTGCTGTAACAGCATTGGGACAGACTTGCTTACGGCACTGACACTGGAGGAAGATAAATATGACAGAGACGAGAAGAGATGAAGAAGAAGAGTCTTTCCTCCCTGACGTCCAGGGCGATTCCGTGAGAAGTTTTTTGCGTTACGGTTCGAATTGGTCAGCAACTGCCATGTCATTGCGGACGGCAGCAAAGTGCTCACTGGCACAGAGAGGATATCGGCTGATGTCAAGCGCTGGTGACGGCCACCGCGCTCGAGTTTTTCCACACGCAACGCGGCACTTGACTCCACAGTCCACCGCGGCAAGTTGGTATTGGCCACCCACGGCCACCCGCGTTTCCTCTGCTCTCGGAGACGCCAGGTCCCTTCTTCGTCCCCTCCTCCCCAATGCCGCCGGACCCGCTGAAACCGGGATGCCTCGGCATTGACGACACCGAAGATTACGAGTGCCCCTCTCCTTCCTCCTCCCATGGCGGCCGCAACCTGGTCACCCCGCTTGTGGTCACCGCCTTCGTCGTCGTCTTCCTCTTCCTCGCGTCCCTATCCACCTACTGTTTCATCCGCCGTAGGAGGCTCCGACGCCGGCAGCAGTCCCTTCTCGCCGCCGAGGCTGTCAACGCCGGCGTCCAAGGGGACGGCCCCAACCTGGCCACCGCCGCCGCGACAGACGCCGCTGCCCAGGATGAAGTCGTGCACCACGCGTGGCACATCCGGACGGTGGGTCTCGACGAGGCGGCGATCGAGTCCATCGCGCTCACGCGGTACCGAGCCGGCGCAGGGACGCTGGGCGCCGCCGACTGCTCCGTGTGCCTCGGTGAGTTCCTGGACGGCGACCTCCTCCGGCTGCTCCCCAGGTGCGGCCACGCGTTCCACGTCCCCTGCATCGGCACCTGGCTCCGCGCCCACGTCAACTGCCCGCTCTGCCGCGCCGACGTTGTCTTGGACTCGGCAGCCGCCGGCGATTCGGGCACATCTGCCGACGCTGAACAACTTTCCAGCAACACCGAAACTTTAGATCACGAGCGGCCAGGGCGACAGCAGGACGCGCAGCGAGAGCTGTGTCTACAGATCGATCAGCGCGACCAGTTGGGCTCGCCGGAGCCACAGCGCCGGGGAGTCCAGGATTTTCGCCGCGTAGTTTCATTTGATTCATCGGTAGTGTCCGCCGGACAGGTTCCTGAAGACAAGCAGTCCGGACGTTTGTACCACTTGAAGAGGTCTTTGTCCGGCGGTGGCCGGTGGTCTGTCGTCTCGCGACATCGCCGGGCGCGCAGCTCCTTGCTCCCGTCCTGACTTCCTGATTAAGCGGAAATATACCATTTCCATGGAGTGCGTGTGCATTGTATTCTTCATGTAACTGATCTTGCTTGCTAGCTTGTGTGTGCCTCTTCTTGAGCTCGAGCGTCTCCTTGTGAATTTGTGTGCCAATCTCCGCCGCAGAAAATAAGGTACAAATTCTGATATAGTAAATTTGTACTCCTCGTTATGTCGGAAATTTATTTATAACAAGACTGCTCCCACAGTTTCATAGTGGCGTACGATCTTTTAATCTTTTATGCTATGGTAACCAATTGTTTTTTTTTTTTGCTCGAGTAACATATTTGTGCAGGTTTCTGTGGCTATTTTCTACGATGCTTTATTAAAACTGCAGCACATCACTAGTCAGAAAAATTAGCCTGTGTTCTTTTTTTTATGGTGGATTGTTGGAAGTGACACCCAAACTCCAATGAGGCCGAGTTTATTTTTTTAATTTAAATAATTTTTCATTTTTATTAGTTTATAATATAAAGTATTTCAGACCGAGATTTTGCATGTTTGTGGGATACATTATTAATACATGCATGATTCTTTTCAGTTTTTTAAACTTTAAATATGATTTTGATTTTTTCAAAATAAATTGATCATTGGATACCGGGAGCCAGAAATCTCTACTCCGAATGTCTTGTTTATACTACCTGACCGACCTTTTTTTTTTGTTGCGGGGTTTAAAGAGAGCTTTATTCAACAAAGGAGGTTCGAGGATCATCAGCCATAATGCTGGTGACCAGGAAGCTAGGTACCGTGGCGAGCCAACTATCCGTCACCTGTAGCTGACAAGCATGTCGAGCACACAGATGAGCAGGTTGATTGGCCGCCCTAAAAACATGTTGAATTACAAAATGAGTAAACGAAGAAGTAAGCTCTCCAATTTCTAACAGAATTGGCGCAACTGTCGATCTGGAGTTGCTCCGAGTGTTCCAGAGATTGACAATCTCCAGGCAATCCGTCTCCACCAAGACTTGGGCGAAACCACGCAGTTGTGCGAAGATCACACCTTCACGGACCGCCAGAGTTTCAGCGATGAGCGGGTCTGAAACTCCCGGCAGCGGCTTGCTCCAGGCACCAACAAAGGATGTCGACGAGCGGACAACACCACACCCCCCTCCCTTGCCTCCAGCAGCATCAGTCGCTCCGTCAGTGTTGATCTTCAGCCACCCTGACTCCGGAGGCCTCCAGCCATGTCCAGGTAGAATCGCAACATGTTGCCGGGGGTATATCGAGGAGTGACAAATCCTCTTTCACCTGCGCACCGAGAATGCTGGCTCTACACTGTCACGATCATGTGTGAGTCTGTGTCTTGAATGCCATATCGACCACATGACAGAAATGATCTCCGCCTTTCTACGGTCAAAAAACTGGGCATCACATACAATATCACGAGCCCAAGTATCCGGGTGTAACCGCGGCAGACAGAAATGAAACCATGAGTGTGCTTCATTCCAGAAGGATTTGGCGTGAGAGCACAAAATGAGAGCATGCATCAGGTCCTCATACATAGCAAGACAAATATTGCATTTGCTCGAATCTTTTATATGTCGTCTTTTGAGTGTAGCTTCATCAGGAAGAATTCCTCGCAGAACCCTCCAGAAAAACACTCGAATTTTGTGCTGGATTTTTAACTTCCACAAGGAATTACACATTTGTTCGTCGGTCTGTGAGGTGCCGGTAGTCGTTCCTTCCTCTAGAGCAAGCCGCTCTTTGCGATTCATTAGAGAACGATACGCCGATTTTTCAGAGTAGTTTCCTGTACTTTCAAAAGTCCAAGCCAAAAAATCATCACCACCGCCATTTCTCAAAGGGATATTTAGAATGGCATCTGCATCTGGTGGTATGAATGTCTGACGGACAAGGGCAGAGCACCATATCCAATTTTCTAAATATATCAACTCGTCAACTGTCAATAATTCAGAATCTAATGGTCTAAACAATGGTTTCATAGTCAAGGAATCTGGTATCCATTGATCATCGCAGATGTTGATAGTTGTGCCGTTACCAACACGCTTGATAATTCCCAATTGCAGAGCCTCTCGACCTGCAATGATAGCACGCCAAACTGGGGAAGCTGACCCAGGAATGGTTGCTTGTAAGAAATCTGTCTCCGGGAAATATCTAGTCTTCATTACTCTCGAGCACAGAGAGTTAGGATTTGTCATAAATCTCCATCCGTGTTTACCAATCAAGGCGATGTTAAAGAGTTCAAGCTCCCGAAAGCCCATGCCTCCTTTCACTTACGGGGTGGCAAGATTATTCCATGACACCCAATGCAAAGAACGCTTATCAAGAGAACTGCTCCACCAAAACCGAGCCATCCCAGAAGAATAGGTTTTGCACACTTTCTTCGTCAGTTTGAAACAAGACATACTATGGATTGGAATTGATTGGATCACTGACTTCAGAAGTGTTTCTCTTGCAGCACAAGCTAGTAGTTTCTCTGACCACCTCTGCATCTTACTTCTCGATCTCTCATTGATGTGGTCAAAGTTACCACTAGTAATCCTACCCACAGCCGTAGGGAGGCCAAGGTACCGATCGCTGAATGCCTCCACCTGGATACCCAGCAGTTGTTTCATTTCTTGTCGACAGGCTGCAGGTGTATTGGGAGTAAAGAACACTGCACTCTTATCTCTATTCACAGCTTGACCAGAACTGTTCGCATAAATCTGCAGGATATGCTTCAATCTCTGAACACTCCGATCATTTGCACTAATGAAGATAAAGCTATCATCGGCAAAAAGAAGGTGATTAACCCAGGGTGATCGAGGTGACACTCTAATCCCTCTATCAACGAAGTTACCACCATAAAAATTGAGAAGTGATGTTAAACCTTCTCCACACAGCAAGAACAAGAAGGGGGAAGCTGGATCTCCTTGTCTGAGACCTCGGGTAGGTGCAAAATAAGGCAGATATTCACCATTAACTTTGACCGAAAATCTGACAGATGAGACACACTTCATGATCAGCTGCACAAAGTCTAGGCTAAAACCCAGTCTTAGCATAATAGCTTCTAGGTAGTGCCATTCCACTCTGTCGTATGATTTCATCATGTCTAATTTCACTGTGCATGAGTAGTTTTTGCCCTTTTTTCTCCTCCTCATCGCATGAACACTTTCTGTCAGCCCAGTGAGAACCGGGGTGTGCTGGGCCTGTCCTCCACAGCCCTCGACACTCGGAGGCTGAATTTCCCTAAGGACCAGGCTTACGGCCTGGAGAGACCCGCGAGGCGAATCGCCTCGCGAAGGCATAGGAGGCAGCAGAGGCCTGCGGAGGCCCCCCTTACTGCTGCCCCCTCTTCAGGGAGATCTTCCCTGAAGGGAGGTCAACGCCAAATCCTCCACAGGGCCCCCCAGCCCTCGCGGGGATTCCTTCGCTGCAAAGCAACCTCTGCAGAGCGCACATGGGCTCTGCAGCGGCCGCAGAGTGACGCGCGCCTCTGCGCGCGGTGACGATGACGCCGCAGTTGCCATTTTGGTGATTAAAGGAGTCAAGAAAGTTGCGCCATGCGCAACGGACTACAAGGATTTCCTCTTTGGTGATAAGGGGACCGGCCGGCGCTACGCTCCACGGCCGACGTCGCCGTGGGCACCCCATGTTCCTCTGCAGCCTCAGCTGGCCGCCTTGCATGGACGGTGGCTTCTCTGTCACAGGCATCAGCTTTACGCCCATGGACTGCGTCCATGGACGGCTGGGCTGCGGTGCACCGTCTCCTCCTTTGTCGCCATGTGGTAGCCCTTCCGCTGCGCAAGCACAGGGAAGAGGCCCGGGGCGCCTATAAAAGGAGGCGGTGCTCCACCATAGCAAGGAGGACACTTTCATTCTAGCTTAGCTACCTACGTGCAAGGAAGAAGAAGATTACCGTCTTCCTTCCTTGAGCACACCATTGCCAAAAGAGAGCCCTCGGCAAGCTCATTGTACTGTAACCTCCATAGCAGTGCAATATAGACAAGCAGGAGTAACGGTTTTACCTCCACACGAGGGCCGTGAACCTGGGTAGGGATGGTGTTCATCTCTGTCGTGATGTCCCTCCTCATGCTCGACGAGCACCATCGCCGTGCAGGTTGAGGGTTGTTTGACCAACGTGTTCAACCCCTTACACGAACTCTCTTCGTGAGTTTGACCACCCCTGTTTCGTGGGAGTCATTCTCCGACAATTGGCGCGCCAGGTAGGGGGCTGAGGCGCGTCTTCAACCTTCACCGACCTCTACACCATGACGGACACTCGCGCAGCTCGAGCCACCGGCGGGCGTCAGGCAGGGCTACCACGAGCCCGCTGCCAACACCACCAACCCCGTGGCCGTCCTCGCGCCAGCCGCGCTTCGGGGCGCAACACCGCTGAGCCACGTGTGGAGCACCCCGAGGACGTCGACGGCCACCACGACGACCGCTACGACGAAGACGTCGACCACGGGCACGGCGAGGACGCTGAGTCCTCGCATCCGTCCCAGCGCCAAAGCGCCTCCACTCTTGGGCGTCCAGCACCCAGTCCGAACACCGCGCTACTCATGGCCGCGGAGCTCTTCCGCTACCGCCCCACCGCCGAAGCGCACGACAACTGGCTCGGCCGCCTCCAGCACCTCGTCGACATCGCGGCTGCACCGCGCACAGCTCGGCGACGTCACGCTCTCTGGTGCACCACAACTCCGGGCACGCAGGGACCGCCACGCACGGCGCACCACCGCCGGGACCGCCTCCGGCTGCGGCCCACAAGGCCGCCTCCCACGCGTCTTCGCCGCGCGATTGCCAAATCGTGCAGCGGACTCCTCCAGACGCGCGGGTGGAGATGGAGCGCCAGAAGGACCTCCAGAAGCGCATCGTCGAGGAAATCGGCCAGGCGGGGCGACAGAACCGCAGAGCTCTTCAGGGCGGCGTCGCCTCGTACGCCACAGGATGCGCAGCCTTCACCCGCAGCCTGCGTCGCGTCGTCTGGCCACAGAAGTTCAGGCCTGACCTACCCAAGGGCTACGACGGCACGAACAACCCCATCGAGTTCCTGCAGCTCTACACCACCTCCATCCAGGCTGCGGGGGGAGACGACAAGGTCATGGCCAACTGGTTCTCCCACGCCCTCAAGGATTCTGCCTTGTCGTGGCTCCTGAACCTCCCGAGGACTCCATTGACTCGTGGGAGGAGCTCTGCCAGCAGTTCGTTGCAAACTTCAAGGGCACATACGAGCGCGCCCTCACCTACAACGACCTGCGCGCTGTGCGCCAGAAGCCTGGCGAGACCCTCCGCAGGTACATCCAGCGCTTCAGCCAAGTCCGCAACAAGATCCCGAACATCCCGGACTCGCACGTCATTGCTGCCTTCAGAGAGGGCGTCACCAACCACAGGATGCTCGAGAAGCTCGGCATCCACGATACCCTCTCCTCCGTGGTGAAGCTCTTCGACATCGCAGACAAGTGCGCCAAGGCAGAAGAAGGCCTCCTTTTCGTCAAGGTGGGCTCAGCGGACGACCCTGTCGAGGGATCCAAGACCCAGAAGAGGCGTGACGAGACAAAGCGCAAGCCTACCGCTGTTCTAGCGGCTGAGCCCGACGCCAAGCACGTTCGCGAGGACTCTCCCGAGGCAGGCGAGAAAAAGGTGGACAACCGCCCATTCTGCATCTACCACAACAGGCGCGGCCATGCGACAGAGAACTGCTTCGACCTCAAGCAGCTGAGCAAGAAGCGCGAGCAAGAAGAAGGCAGCGGTAGCCGCGGCAGAGGCCGTAGTTACCGCAAGGGCGGACGTAAAGGCAACTACCAGAGGCCGCAGGGGACTCAGGCGAACGCCGCCGAGAAAAACAACAACCTCCCCGACGAAGAGCCGGGGTTACCAGGCCCCTAAGGGTGCTATGGCATGCATCCTCGGCGGATCCCAAGCGCCCAAGTCCAACAATCAGTTCAAGCAGTTCGCTCGCGAGCTCAATGCAGCGCTTCCCGGGGTCGAGACGTCCCGCCCCTCAAGTGGTCCCAGTACACCATCGCCTTCGACGCCAAAGATCACCCCAAGTCGACCAAGACTGTGGCACCCTCCCGTTGGTGTGCACCCCCACCATCAACAACATCGCCGTCGGCAAGACGCTCATTGATGGGGGTGCAGGCCTGAACGTCATCTCTGTCGAGACCTTCGAGACGCTTCAAGTGCCCTACGAGTGGCTTATGCCCTCCAGGCCCTTCACTGGGGTCACCAATGGCTCAATCTCGCCTCTGGGGCAAGTGAGGCTCGCGGTCACCTTCGGCACGCAGAGAACTACCGCACCGAGCTAATTGACTTCGACGTCGCGCACATTGGCCTGCCCTACAACGCCATCCTCGGCTACCCCGCCCTCGCGAAGTTCATGGCCGTCACGCACCACGCCTACAACATGGTCAAGATCCCTGGCAGCGGTGGCACCATCACCATCCATGGTCACGTACAGGACGCCACGCGCGCTGTCGAGATCGCCTACAAGGCCGCTGCCATGGCATTCCCCGCTGACGAGGACATGGAGCCTCTCGAGAGGCCCAAGAAGAAGAAGCAGTGTTCTCTCAAGAGCAAGCATCTACAAAGAAGGTGTCGCTGAGCACCAGTGGCTCGGGGGCTAGCGTCACCATAGGCGCTGGCTTGCCTCCCAAATAGGAAAGCGCGCTCGTCGCCTTCCTTCGGGCAAATCTGACATGTTCGCATGGACTCCGTCAGAAATGTCCGGTGTACCAAGGGAGGTGATCGAGCACCACTTAGCCGTGTGTCCAAACGCACGCCCTGTAAAGCAGAAAGCGCGGAAACAAGCCCCCGAGAAGCAAGCGTTCATCATCAAAGAAGTAGAGAAGCTGAAAGCAGCAGACATCATTCGAGAAGTTGCCCACCCCACTTGGCTCTCCAACGGGTGGTTGTCCCAAAACCCAATGGAGGAGGCCGGCTCTGCATCGACTACACAGACGTGAACAAGGCCTGCCCCAAGGATCCATACCCCATGCCAAGGATAGACCAGATTGTGGACTCCACCGCCGGCTGTGATCTCCTCTGTTTCTGGATGCCTTCTCAGGCTACCACCAGATCAATGATGCCAAGGAAGACGAGGAGAAAACAGCATTTCTCACCCCTTGTGGTGTGTATTGCTACACTTGCATGCCCTTTGGCCTGAAGAATGCCGGCGCCACCTTCCAGAGGCTCATGAGGATCGCCTTGGGGGCTCAGATGGGAAGAAATGCAGAAGCTTACGTTGACGACATCGTGGTCAAGTCTCGCGAGGGAGACACTCTCTTGAAGGATCTCGAGGAAACCTTCGCCAGCCTGCGCAAGGTGAACATCAAGTTAAACCCGCCAAGTGCGTCTTCGGGGTGCCTTCAGGCAAGCTCCTCGGGTTCCTCGTGTCCCACCGTGGCATAGAAGCAAACCCTGACAAGATCAAGGCCATAGAAGACATGCAGCCACCTCGCCGCCTCAAGGACATGCAGCGCCTAGCAGGATGCATGGCCAGCTTAGGCCGCTTCATCTCCAAGTTCGGCGAGAGAGCTGCCCTTTTTCAAGATCATGAAGAATCCGGCACTTCAAGTGGACTCCAGAGCAGACAAGCATTTGAGGACCTGAAGAAATACTTGGCTAGCTCACCAGTCATGGTAGCCCCCAGGACAGGCGAGCATCTGAAGCTGTACCTAGCAGCCACTCCACAAACCGCAAGCGCCGTCCTGGTGGTGGAAAGAGAAGAGCCAGTCCTCCCCAAGAAAAGCACTGCCACACCAAGTCCAGAACCTCCCGACAAGGAAATAGTCTCTCCAGGCCCAGTGCCAGACCCACAGCCTCAAGTCGAGCCTACCACAAGCACCCCTGCCGAGACTCCTCCACAGGAAAACCTCGCCAAAGGTCCTGAGGAGTCTCTCGAGGGAGCCGACGCTGCAGCACCATGACGACCCTCGTCGAGCATCCTGTCTACTTCGTCAGTACTGTACTGCGAGATGCTCGCGAGCGTTACCCAGTGCATAGAAGCTCCTCCTCGCGTCCTCATCGCCTCCAGGAAGCTACGCCACTACTTCCAGGGCCACCCCATCACGGTGGTCACGTCGTTCCCCCTGGAGCAAATCCTGCGCAACCCCAATGCCACCGATCGCGTCGCAGGTGGAACATCGAGCTGCAACCGTTCAACTTGCGCTTCGACACCACAAGAGTCATAAAAGGAGAGCGCTGGGGATTTCGTCGCCGAGTGGACAGACCCAACTCCTGAAGAGCCTCGTGAAGAAGAAATCGCGCCGTCTGGAGATACAATGCCAAGCCACTGGACCATGCACTTCGACGGAGCTTTTGCCTGCCGCAATGGAGGGGCTGGCGTCGTCCTGACCTCACCAAAAGGCGACAAGCTCTACTACGCCATCCAGTTGTGCTTCACAATAGACAAGATCTCCAACAACATCGCCGAGTATGAAGGCCTCCTCGCCGGGCTCAGAGCTGCAATTGCCCTCGGCGTCAAGCGCTTGCTCATAAAGGGTGATTCCCAGCTCCTGGTTAACTTTCCAACAAGAGCTACACGCCTAAAGATGACCACATGGCCGCCTACCTTGAAGAGGTCCGCAAGCTCGAGAAGCACTTCAGAGGCATGGAACTCATGCACATCCCGCGGAAGGAGAACCAGGAGGCAGATTGTCGTGGGTTTGTCACGTCAGGTGTCATAGATGACTTCGTAGGTGTGGGATTATGCGAGTCAAGCATCTCCGAGCTTGGGATCGCAGGAACAAAGATCAACACAGATTTACCCAGGTTCGGCCCCCTCAATGTGAGGTAAAAGACCTACTTCCTGCCTACCCTAGATTGGTATTGATATGATAATCGAGGTGTTACAATGGAGGCGATCCGATCTGGTACTCGCCGTATGAGCTAGGGTTTAGGGCTTGATAGCTCCACCACGCTCTAAGTCCTGCGAGTCCTCTTTATATACACAGAGTCTCGCTAGGTTTACAAAAGGAAACTTCCCCCATAAGGAATACATCCATAGAGGCCTACTCGGAGACTACTTGGTCTTCACGTTCTCCGGGATATGTCTTCTAGATCTTTCCCCTTATGGCGGTTCAATATTGGGCTTGCTCCCAAGTGGGCCTTCGTCCGTGCGAGTAAGTCAAGTCGCACTGGGCTGCGGGTTAACCCAGAAAGTATTCCCCCAACACAGATGACATCGCCAAGCGAGCATCATGAAGGCAGGCCCAACCAGCCGGCGTTTTTTAGCGAGTACGCAATCGCGTACCTTATTTTTATAGAAGAGAGAATTTTGATACAAAGAAATGACAGTGCCGTTGCAACCAACGACTGTCAAACGCACCCCACTGCGGTCCAGCCTCAGGGGAGGCTCTCCAAGGCGTCCATAAAGCAGCCACAAGAAGCAGCAGCCGCAAGCGCAGACGAAGTACTCCCACCACCTCCTATAGGTGGAGCACCCAACCGCGGTCCACCCTCATTGGAGCGTCTGCTGCTGGCTATGGTGCATCAAGAGACAGGCTAGGTCGACGAACTCAAGGACTATTTGCTGAAGGGAGTCCTCCCCGAGGAAAACGCAGAGGCGGAACGAGTCGCTCGACAAGCCAAGTCATACTACATCCTCGAAGGAGACCTGTACCGCAAGCGCCCAAATAGAATTGCACTCAAGTGCGTCCCCCCCGAGGAAGGTCGCATGCTGATCAGAGACATTCACAGTTGAGAGTGTGGCCACCATTCCTCTGCACGGACCCTTGCCGGCAAGGTCTTCAGGAGCGGATTCTACTGGCCCCAAGTGCTTCAAGATGCCACCACCATCATTCAGTCTTGCGATGCGTGCCAGTTCCACGACAAGCAAGTCCATCAGCCCGCACTGGGACTCTAAACCATCCCGCTCTCCTGGCCTTTCGCGGTCTGGGGGCTAGACATCTTGGGCCCCTTCCCGAGATCGCAAGGGGGCTACCACTTCCTCTTCGTGGCCGTCGACAAGTTCACCAAATGGTCAGAGGTTGAAGCGGTGCGCAGCATACCGGCCAGAGCAGCAGTAAAATTCATCAGAGGCCTGGTCTGCCATTTTGGTGTGCCAAATCGCATCATCACCGCAATGGCTCACAGTTCACCAGCGGCATCTTCAGGGCCTACTGCGAGAGCCTTGGCACCAAGCTATGCTTTGCCTCGGTGTCTCACCCACAGAGCAACGGTCAAGCCGAGCGAGCAAATGCTGAGGTCCTTAAGGGCCTCAAGACAAGAAGCTTCAACCGCCTCAAGGGCTATGGCAAGGGCTGGATAGACGAGCTCCCGTCCGTGCTCTGGTCCATCCGCACGAACCCCACGAAGCCCATTGGCGAGACACCTTTTGCCCTCGTGTATGGAGCTGAAACAGTCCTCCCCACAGAGATCAAGCATGGATCCGCACGGGTCCTTGCCTTCAATGAGGATGATCAGGAAGACCTCCACAACGGCGACCTGCTGCTCCTCGACGGACTGCGCCGCCGTGCCGCTCTCAGGGCAGCAAAGTACCAGCAAGACCTGACGCTACCACAGCCGCCACATACGCCCGCGCACTCTCGAGACAGGCGACCTCGTCCTCAGGAGAATCCTCTCCAGGGAAGGTCTCCACAAGCTCTCGCCCATGTGGGAAGGCCCCTACAGGGTCGCACACATCGCCAGGCCCGGCGCGGTACGCCTCGAAACGGAGGACGGCATCCCGGTCAAGAATCCATGGAACATCGCGCATCTACGCAAGTTCTACCCGTGATCAAAGTCACACCAGACATTTTTGTCTCTAGAGGGAAGCACAACTTCACCTCCAAGCTTCACAAAAGCTTCTCTCCCGAGGGCCAGCCCCTCTGAGCTCTCCCCATAACGTGCCGCCGCAGGCCGTGAAGAGTCTCAGCCACTGAATGTGGTCCCCATGCCTCGACATGGAAAACTTTATCTTGGCAATACCAAGTGTAATGAACCAATTCGTTTCTCAATGAAACATTGTGCTGAGGCGCCGCTGTGTAATATTTTGGTGGTGAGTTTTACTTTTCATCATTTTAGTTCATTCGCGCTCATATTTTTCCCCATGCGCACCTCGCGAGCGGGGCTGAGTACGGTGACTGTGCCTCGAGAGCACCCCAGCAGCACCGCAAAATCCAAAGGATCCGAGCTCTAACACGTGAGCACGCTCTCACGCCTGTTACCTCACCAAAGAGCTCTGGCCCAAGGGCTTGCTCCCAAACACGCCACCTCACCAAAGGACCTTGGTGCTTACTCTCCTCGCGAGATACTCATGAGGAAACCTATAAGCGCGCATGAGTTTTACTACCATGTTTTTGCTTTGGGTTTGCCTCTCTAACCAATACAGGGAACAAGAGTCCCCCAAGCTCGTGAAGCCACGCTCCGGCCTCAAGAGGAAACGCACCATCAGGGAAACCGATGCCCTCTACGAGGCCAAAGTCTCGCAAAGCTAAGTCCAGCGCTTACGCCTCAGGAGTTTTTCCTCTCTCTCACGAGTATCTGTCGTCCCTCGAGCGGGTTTTTTCTCCCTCACACTTCATGGACTGCTTGTGCGTCAAAGGGGGCCCTCGAGCACCGCGACTCGAGAGCCCTTACCTCTCTAAGCCTTAAACACCCCCCGGCCTTGCCGAGCCAAAGCTCCGGCATACCGCAGTGGCGGAGTCATAGCGCAAAGAGATGGGTCCTGACGACGTAGAGCGAAAAAGACATGGAACAGGGATAAAGGGCCCATCAAGGGACACACACATAGTAGCACACATTAAAGTGTCTTACAAACCAGAATAAAATGAAACAAGTCTTAAAACAAAGATAACTGCGCCTCAAGCGCGTCTTGTTGCAGGAGCAGCCTAGGCAGGGGCATCGCCATCACCGTCCTCCTCACCTCCTCAGCAGTTTCTTCTTCGCGCCTTCCTCCTCCTCAGCGGCCTGCTCCGCCTCGACCCTCTTGAAGCGGTCGACGTAATCATTGACTTCGTCCCGAACCAAGTTGGAGAGGTCCAGGGCTTGGTCCGCCTCGACAGGCTCGGTCACGGACTCGAAGTCGAAGTCAGGATGAAGACGCTGGAGGTTGGCGAAGACGCGATCGATCGCCACCGTCAAGAGCTTGAGGCACTCCTCATCGACAACGTCACCCATTTCCGCCACAGGGCCCTCAAGCGTGGTGAAGAGCTGATCAAAGTAGGCGAGATACGCGGCGGTGTCGGCGTTCCCATGGACGGGAACCGCAGGGGCATCCACTCCCAGTTTTGCCGCAAGAGTGTTCCCCGAGTCACCAAGGACTTGAACATGCGTTCCCGCTGCTGTCAAGACCCGTGCCGCCTGCACGCTGCGCTCAGCCTCCTCAGCACGCTCCACGGTAGGGCCCACCTGCGCGTTCATCTCCTCCATATCAGCCGTCAGGGAGGCAAAATCTTGCTCCGCACGCGCGCGAGCCTCTTCGCGCGGCGACGACCATCCCTGGCGCGCCTCGCCTGGGAGTTCAGGCTGGCATTCAGTTGCTCCAGCTGAGGATGCGGGCATTGTCCTCCGCGCGTTTTTTCTTGAAGCGGTCCTCCTGCTTCTTGAACTTCCCGGCGTAATCTTGGGCGATGGCAGCGCGGTACTCCTTCTGCTTGGCGACGGCTTCCTTCTCAGCCTCTTCCTTCCTCTTGGCGAGCTTCTGGTTGGACTTCTGCACGAGCTCTTTGTGCCTGGCCACCTCCTCACCGTGCTTGCCTATAGCCTCGGCCAGATTGCCCTCACGCGCCTCGAGATCCGCGCGCTGCGTGGTCAGCTCCCTGTCGACCTGCTCCAGCTGCTCCTCGCGTTTGAGCGCCTCTGCCTCGCGCGCCGCCAGTGCTCGCTCACGGGTGTCCAAGGACATGCGGTGTTGGTCCAAGGACTTTCGTGTGGCCTCAGACTCCGCGGCGATCTTCGCCTCGCGGTCAGCAAGCTCCTGGCGTCGAGCGGCCAGTGTGGTCTCGAGGGCCGCGCGCTCCGAGGCTGCAGCTTGGCATTCTGCGATAGCCGCCTCACGATCTTCGGCCGCGGCCTCTCGCTCTGCCTGGAGTGGCTCCAGGGTCTCTTGAGCCTCGCGCACCACGCTCTCGCAGACCTCCCTGGCGAAGCGCAGCGCCTCCTCACGCTGCGCCTGCATGTCCTCGTCACCGTGGCGGCAACGCTCCACGGTCTCAAAGAAGCGGGCCCAGGCCTTCTCGAGTTCGTCATACTCCCTGGCGAGCCCAGCTTCCTCGAGGGCGAGTTGGGCCTCCAGCCCGTCTAGCGCGTCCCTCGCCAGGCGGAAAGCGGGCCGCGGCGAGTGCCGTTCCAGTTCCTGCCACTCAGGACCAGAGCCCATGAGCTCCCACGAGGCATGGAGGCTCCCACATCTGCACTAGGCTCAAGGGTAGGGAGCTCAGTGCTTGGGCCAGGATCAACTCTGCCCTGGCGGCTCGGGAGCGAGCCCTCTCCACCACTTGCGCCGTGGTCACCAGCGCCGTCACTTTCCAGCGGCGCCTCCTCTCGGGCTTAGGGGGCTGGGGAAGATTGCTCATCTGTCATTAGGTCCGCCGCAGCTGCGCCCGCTGCGGCCTCAGAAGAAGCTGCCGCCCCCTCAGGTTCTGCGCTTGGCGGGGGCGGCTGAGGAACGTTCTCCTCCATCTCGATGTCGGTGCCCTCCCTCGCCGGCGTGCTGCTTCCCGCCGTCGCCGCGGCGGTCTCCTCCTGCCGCTCCGGTGGAATGTCGGGGTGCGGCGGCGATGGCGTCCTCTCCACCGTCCCCTCCTCGAGGCGCTCCTCCGCGGGAGGAGACGAAGCAGTTGTCTCGACCAGAGGCACAACCACTACAGGCCTCGTGGCCTCATCGGCAGCCGGCTCCGTGGTGTCTATCACCACGGGCCTGGCAACCTCTTCAGCTGAGGGCTCCACAGGCCCTTCAGCGGCTATCGGGTGGCGCTTCGCACCTCCGCAGCCTTACGGAGCCTACGGCGTTTCGCCGTCACCAAACCCCTGGCAAGCAAGCAAAAAAGACCTTCAAGAGGGGAGCAAGGGTTTTCCATGAGCAAAAACAGAAAAGGGGGCCAACCCTTACCCAGATGTCTTGGCGCGGGAATCAACCCACACCGTGTTTGACGACCGTCGCAGTCTCGACAACACGTCACCGACACTAGTCCCCTCAGGGGCAGCCTCGGCTTTCCTCTTGAGAGGGGTACCCGCCAAACTCTTGGCAGCCATGTCATGGCTAGCCTTGGAGCGGGGCTCGCAGCGCCCCGCCGCGGCCTCCCGGCCGCTGTCTTCTTCCTCCTCTGCGGCCTGGCGCGAAGGGACCACAAGCAAATCCTCGTCCCCGCTGGACGAGATATCCAGAACTTCTTCCTTGGGAGGCGCAGGCTTCGAGGAGCTCGCCTCCCCTGCCGAAGGATTCGCCCCTCCAGAGGCGACGCCCAGATCGGCATCAGATGCGACGGGTGACTCTGCGGCCCGGTCCTCTTCAACCACGGGCGCCGCAGCCTCCTTCGTCCCCTCCCCCTCCAGACCTTGAGGGGTAAAGTCCGGCATCAGCTCCAGGATCGCGAGGCGCTTCTTTGGGGTGAGCTGGTGGATGGGCCTCGCGAGCTCACTGCGCGGCACAGGAACATCTGGGGCGGTGAAGAGGATGCCCATGATGGAGGCAACGACGTCGGGGGTGTGGGAGCCGCAGTGCAGCCGCATCGGGTCCGCCGGGCCAGAATACATCCACGCCGGCTTCGTGTGCTTCTGGAGAGGAGCGATACGGCGCCTCACGAAGTCTTCAGCAACCATCTGCCACGTGAGGCCAGCTTCGTGGACGAGCCTCATGCGCGCGACCAAGTCAGCAATCTTCGGGCTTTGGAAGGCCCCGCTTGACCAGTTCGAGTTCTTCAGCGGTGGCGCCTCCGGGACGTCGAAGAAAGCGTTCTGCGTCTTGGCATCCACAATGATCCACCGCTGGCGGAAGTCATTCACTTCCTTCGTCACCCGCGTGACGGGCTTATCGCCGTCCCAGGACATTGGGATGTAGATGCCACCCATCCCATCCGCGATACGGAAGGACACGCAGCCAGATCGCTCGCCGGGCGCCGAGGAGCGGAGCGCGTAGAAGCTCCGGAAGAAGGCCACGGAAGGCATCACCCCCAAATACGCCTCACAAAGATATGCGAAAATGGCGAGGATCAGTATGGAGTTGGGGTGCAGATGCAGAAGCTGGATCTGGTAGAAGGCCAGAACCTCCTCCAAGAAAGGGGAAAATGGCGGCACCATGCCAGCAAACAGGGTCTGGAAGAAAATGGGGTACAACCCCGCCGCGAGCTTGCCGAAGCGCGCAGCCTTGAGAACACTGGCACCGTGCTCGTTGTTCTTGCCAGCGGCCATCAGCCTGAGCTTGTCCAGCGCCTCCGCCGTGTGGATGCGGGTGCCCACGAGCACTGGCGCAAACTCGTCCTCCTGCTGTGCCCTAGCAGGGTCACTCACCATCGCCGCCTTACCCTTCTTGGCACCCATGGTCAAGGAAGAAAGGGCGGCGGAGAAGCTCGGGGAAGGAGAAAGAGCGCCGGGGTCGAAGGAGCGCAGGAGTCAAGAGCGAAGAGGCGAGAGCGCAACTGGGGCAGTAACTGCTGCCTGAACCAGCGCTGCAGGCTTTATATCACCTCAGGGCAGTTACCAAGACATGGTGGGTCCCGCCACTACGCCCATCATCTCCGAAGAAAACGCGTCGCCGCGGCTCCTGACGGCCCTACACGTGTCTCGGGCCGGCCGGACACGTTGGGCCCATGACGATTCGCCTGCGTCCACTGGACTACATCGTGCCCATCATGGGCCCGGGGGCTACTGTCGGCCCAGTGAGAACCAGGGTGTGCTGGGCCTGTCCTCCACAGCCCTCGACACTCGGAGGCTGAATTTCCCTAAGGACCAGGCTTACGGCCTGTAGAGACCCGCGAGGAGAATCGCCTCGCAAAGGCTTAGGAGGCAGCAGAGGCCTGCGGAGGCCCCCCTTACTGCTACCCCCTCTTCAGGAGATCTTCCCTGAAGGGAGGTCAACGCCAAATCCTCCACAGGGCCCCCCAGCCCTCGCGGGGATTCCTTCGCTGCAAAGCAACCTCTGGAGAGCGTACATGGGCTCTGCAGCGGCCGCAGAGTGACGCGCGCCTCTGCGCGTGGTGACGACGACGCAGTTGCCATTTTGGTGATTAAATGAGTCAACTAAGTTGCGCCATGCACAACGGACTACAAGGATTTCCTCTTTGGTGATAAGAGGACTGGCCGACACTACGCTCCACGGCCGACGTCACCGTGGGCACCCCCAAGTTCCTCTGCAGCCCCAACTGGCCGCCCTGCATGGACGGTGGCTTCTCTGCCACAGGCATCAGCTTTACGCCCATGGACTGCGTCCATGGACGGCTGGGCTGCGGTGCACCGTGCTCCTCCTTCTGTCGCCATGTGGTAGCCCTTCCGCTACGCAAGCACAGGGAAGAGGCCCGGGGCGCCTATAAAAGGAGGCGGTGCTCCACCGTAGCAGAGGAGGACACTTTCATTCTAGCCTAGCTACCTACGCGCAAGGAAGAAGAAGATTACCGTTCTTCCTTCCTTGAGCACACCATTGCCAAAAGAGAGCCCTCGACAAGCTCATTGTACTGTAGCCTCCATAGCAGTGCAATACAGACAAGCAGGAGTAACGGTTTTACCTCCACACGAGGGCCGTGAACCTGGGTACGGGCTGGTGTTCATCTCTGTCGTGATGTCCCTCCTCATGCTCGACGAGCACCGTCGCCGTGCAGGTTGAGGGTTGTTTGACCAACGTGTTCAGCCCCTTACACGAACTCTCTTCATGGGTTTGACCACCCCTGTTCCGTGGGAGTCATTCTCCGACACTTTCGAATGCAACCAGGACATTATCTGTGATCAACCGTCCAGGCACAAATGCACTTTGTTCTTCACTAATTTCATCCATCACCCCTCTTAGTCGGTTGGTTATAACTTTAGCTGCAATCTTATAAATAACCGAACAAAGGGAGATAGGCCGGAATTGTGAAATCATCTGGGGATTACGCACCTTGGGAATAAGAGTAATTGAGGTATCGTTAAGCCCCACTGGCAGCTCTTCGCCATTCAGGAAATCCAAGGCTGTCGGTACCAGATCATCTTGGACAAGATCCCAATGTCGCTGAAAAAACCCCGCCGTAAACCCATCGACACCGGGAGCTTTGGAAGGGCCCATATGAAACAAGGCCACCTGCACCTCAGCCGACTCGTATGGTTTATCAAGATCATAGTTCATCTCTGTACTCACTTTCCGAGGGACATGATTGAGGAGATCACTCATGTCATGAAACCCTTGAGAGGAATAAAGATTCTGATAGAAAGATTGTACTTCAGTTTTGTCTTCCTCCTCATTTCCACAAACAGTACCATCCAGACGTTGCAAACCATGTATGTGATTGATGCGCCCGCGATGTGCTGCTTGGGCATGAAAGTATGCTGTCTTGCGGTCACCCTCCCGCAACCATTTGATGCGGGAACGCTGACGCATCCAAATCTCCTCGCGATGAAGAGCTTCCCGAAGCTTCACTACTGTGTCTTTCTCGTTGTCGGATGGCCCTCTACCAACCGACTGTCGACGAAGCCGCTCGAGTTTTTGCTGCAAAGTTCTGACTGTTTTCGCAAGGGACCCAAATTCACGGTTCCCCACGTCCCCAAATCAGACTGCAAGTTGTTCAACGTACTGATAATGCCAGCAAGCCCAGCACCGTTCTAGTTCCGTTGCCACTGTTCACGAACAAAACTATGATAATCCGGGTGTGTTTGCCAAACATTTTCATAGCGGAATGGCCTGGCTCCCCTTCACTGCTGCGACACAAACTGACCACTGATCTCCACCATCAAGAAGCAATGGTTTGATTCAGCAGCACTAACGTGCCGTACTCGCGTATGCTCAAACCGCTGCATAAAATCGTAGTTTGCAAATGCTCTATCAAGCCGAGCTTTAACATTGGCATCTCCCGACCTCCGATTACCCCAAGTAAAAGGAACACCGGACCACCCAAGGTCTTGTAGGGCACAAGCATCAATAGTTTCCCGGAATGCACGCATCTGCCATTCAGGACGTGCCGATTTGCTAAAATGTTCAGAGTCGTACATAGTCTCATTGAAATCTCCAAGCACAAGCCACGCATTATGTTGGATACCAAACAAAGTTCTTAGGAACCTCCAGCTGTGGTGACGGTTCTCAGCTCTAGGGGAACCATAGAAACCAGTAAACCTCCACGGGGGGAGGACAAATATGCCTTCTGCACCACACAGTCAATGTGATCAAAACTCTTGTTCTTAACTTCCACACGGACATCACTAGACCAGAACAGGCCTATACCACCACTTAAACCCTCAATATCAATTGCAAAACAGCCCGCAAAACCCAAGTGAGTCCGCAGCTCTTCCACCCGTCTCGCTCGAATCTTCGTTTCCATAACAAAGAGAAGAGCATGAACTTCACGCTTCGCAAAATTACGAAGCTCACGAACTGACCTGGGGTTCCCAAGCCCCTGACAGTTCCACCCTGCCGAGTTGTTTGAGTTTGTTGGCGTGGGTCTTTTCTTCTTCGGGTCTCTCTCTGAATTTTCATCCGCTTCACCCGACACTGAGTCTTTTTCCTTCTCCTGACTTGGATCAAATGGGACTAATTCATTTCCGGGCGCCACTGAGTCAGTAAGAAGAGGAAGCACAATCTTCTTGTACACTTGCTTCTGAGGTACCCCTTTCCTTTTAATATTTTGGCCAGTATTCTTCTTCAAAGGGGATTTAACCTCAGCATTTGGATCATTATTGGAGCTCGTCACATGCGTATCTTTCTGTTTTTTACCATTGGATGGTTGCTCTTTTGTCGAACCCTCACTTGATGTCGCTTTCTTCCTGTCATCCGGAGCCCTAAGACTCGTTCTGAAAGGCAGGAAACCCTCTTCATCTCGTTTACCCGGGGTCAGACAAACAAGATCAGAGTGCCCAAGACGTCCACACGAAAAACAAAAGTTTGGCACCTGTTCATATTGTATTTCATACCAGCCCTTGCTGTTTCTCTTTGATGAGTCAATCAGAATACCTCTCCTAAGAGGTTTGTTCACATCAATGGTTACCCTGGCACGCAGGCAACCACCAACAGGATCGATCTGCACAGATTTGACAGTTCGATCAATCTCCTTGGCAACTGCTAAACCCCACTTACTGTTCATCAAGTTGAAGGGCAAATTCAGAATCCTAGCCCAGTGTTGAAGCTTTTCAAACTTGAGTTCAGAAGGTCTCATGCAGTCCACCACTTCCTCGAGGACTACTGCGTGGCGATTAACATGCCATGGAGAACCATCAAGGACACGATCCACGTCCCGCTTGTTTTCAAATTCCGCCACGAACATGTTCTCTCTGATAGAACGGAAAAATAAGCCTCTAGGGTTTCCCCATGTTGGCCTCAACGCGCCCGCAATCGTCTGGATACGCAGCGAGTTCTTCCACAACACCTTGCCTGCGAGTAGCCACTTTTGATCTGCACCATCACCCAAGTCATCGATCACCAACAGTGTTGACTCCTCAGCCGTGAGATCAAGCTTTTCCATGGCTTCTTCCATCCGTGCCCTCGCCGTACCTGGCGAGAGGGCATCTCCTCTCCCCTTGCTGGAATCAGATGCCGAAGCCATGCCCAGTCCAGACCCCCAAGTGCCCTCACCGATGAAGATCGACGTGCGCCGCCGTTTCTCCTCGAAACCCTAGTCGCCTAACAGGAGGCTCCTAAATTTGAAACCGTAATGTTGTTTTTCGAATGTACGATTCCTAATGACAATATCGTTGAGGTTTCTGCAAAAAAATCCCATCGGAAAGGCGATTTTCATATAAACAAGCGCCAGTTTGGAAACCCCTGGGCACGAGATAAAGATAATCCAAAAGATACCGTGCATACCATTTCGCATCGATATCATACCTCATGGCACCGCAAATGCAAACCGCACGAATCTCAACGGAAATTTGCTATAGTATACCTCAAGCAATAGTCTTTTTATTTTTCTTGAGGGAACCTCAAGCAATAGCCTTGTGTCCATAAACTCCTGGAGACCCCGAGACCAACACTACCAGGCCCAGCTCCGCCAGAACCCTAGCCGCCGCGGCGCATGGCCATCCCCGGCCGACGTTCCGCCGCCACCATTGTTTTCACAGCGATCGCATCCTGCGCCGCAGCGCAGTCGCCGGGAGGCCCGGGATCGGACAACCACATGAGTTTCTCCGACGTCATGACCATCTCCTTCTTTATGGCCATTTTCTTCCCCGTCTTCGTCGTCCTCCTCGCATTCGCCTGCCTCCGCCTGTTCAGGCCGCGAGACGATCCACCGGGCACGGAGACCAACTCGTCCGAGTGGTCGCGTCACAAGGAGGGCCTCAGCGCCGCGGAGATCGCGGAGCTGCCACTGGTCTCGTACATGGACGTCAAGCAGCACCGGATCAGCGGCGGCAGGATCGACCCGCTGGAGTGCGCGGTCTGCCTCCTGGAGTTCGACGACGACGACAGCCTGCACCTCCTCCCAACGTGCCCGCACGCGTTCCACCCGCAGTGCATCGGCCTCTGGCTCGAGAAGCACGTCACGTGTCCGCTCTGCCGCACCAGCGTCCTCGACACACCAGTGCCGGTGACACAGGAGGAGCTGCAGCCTCCGTCGCCGCTGGAAACGCCGTCTCCACCCGACTCGCTGCCAGTCCACGACATGGTGGTGCTGATCGACGGCCCCAGCAGCCACGAGGAGGAGTACGAGAGGACACGGATCCTCGCGGTGGGGATGCGGTGCGAGGCGGCCGGGCGTCAGGTGCTGCAGCGGTCGAACTCGACGGGGCACGAGCGCGCAGGCGGGATGGAGCGGTTCGCGCTGCGGCTGCCGGAGCACGTTCGCCTCGAGATCCTGATGTCGCACAGGCTGAGGCACGTGACGAGCGCGGTGACGTCCGTGCGCGTCAGAGAGGGGAGTGCCCACGACATCAGGGCGGGCGGGAATTCGGTTCGGAGCGCCATGGCGAGGCTGGTCTCCCTTTTCGCGCCCGGGGCTGGGTGGAAGGGCGACGACGAGGAAATGTCTGGAGGCTCGTCTCGCCGGCGGCGCGATGACTCGGCGCGGGGAGCAGGAGAAGACAAGAGAAGCGATTAATTAATTGGGGAAAAAAAGAGAACGGAGGCTTGAGGTATTGGCTAATTAAGCTCCAAGATTAGCCGGTCTTGTTCGTTTGGTTGTGAACTGTGAGCAGAGAATTCTATCTCTTTATCATCTGATTTTTGATACAGAGCGTGTGTGATCTGCATTCTATTTACGTACTGATGATTTTTTTCGTCAGATTGCTGATCCATGATGTAACATCACATACTCCAATTTTGTTTGCATTTCACCTCCTTTAGGTGACACTCTCTAGCAGTGCCCTTAAAACGCGAAACCTTAAACGCGTTTTAAGGTTCGCGGAACTCACGTTTTTTGCGCGAAAACGTGTCGTAACATAGCAGAAACCTTAAATCGGAACTGCAAATCGACAAATTTTGGCAGGAATGAAAGTGTTCTTCATTGATTCATCTCGTACAGATGAATTCGTTCATAATTTACATTTAATCTAAACTAAAACAAAAGTACTTCTACTGGATTTCGGATTTCGTCACCGCCCTAGGCCTATTCCAAAATTTGGCTCACCAGAGCCTCGGGCGCGGCGGCGACGCAGCGGCAGTGGAGGAGCTTCACTCCTCCGACGAGGTCGACGACCATCGCCGCCTCGCGCTCTCATTCCGCCTTCTTCTCCGCGGAGAGACGGTCCTGCTCGAGCCCCTGGTGGAGGAAGATCCCGTTGATCTCCTCGTTGCGGCTGATCTGCGCCGCGCGCTCCTCCGCCACCCGCTCGGAGAGGAGCTTCACCACCGCCGTGGTGCGCTCGAGGTCGTCGTCGGCGACGAAATCCTCCGGCGCGAGGGAGAAGACGAAGGCCTCGGCGTCGTACTCCTCCGGCAGAGGAAGCGCTGGCGGCGGCGCGGAGGAGCTTCCCTCGCCGCCATTGGGGAGACGAGCTCGGCGCACGAGCTCGCGCTCCCACCGGAGACGGTCGAATTCCTCGATCTGGCGGACGAGGAGCGACGGCGGCACATGCTCGTTGTCCTTCAAATACCGCCACGCGCTGCGCTTCCGCGCGCCGTCCGAGCGGACAAGCACCGCCCGCCGCGCATCGGAGTAATCGCCGCCGAATCGGTCGTCGCCCGGCAGCGGCGGCGAGATCTCCCTTGTCGGCCCAGTGGAAACCAGGGTACCACGGGCCGCCTGCCACAGTCCTCGACACTCTGCAGAGGATTCTGCTAAGGGCCAGACGTTTCAGCCTGGCGAGCCTCACGAGAAACCTTTCCCTCGCGACGGCTTCTTCTATCAAGAAATATCACCAAGTCATGGCGCACGTCTGCGCCACCCTCACGAGGCTCCCTCGCGAGGCGCCAGGTACTTCAAAACCTCGGCGAGGCAGTCAAGCCCTCGCGGGGTTCCTTCGAGTGGAAGCAAGCTCTGTCTCCACTGCAGAGCGCATATGGCCTCTGCGCCCGCCGCAGAGTGACGCGCGCGCCTGCGCGCGGTGACGACGACGCCGCAGTATCCTCTTTGGTGATTAAAGGCGGTTAACAAAGCTGCACCAAGCAAAGCAGACTACAAGAATTGCCATTCTGGTAATAAGGGGACCGTTGGCCGCCACGTTCCAAGCCAACTTCACCGTGGGTGACCCCACGGACCTCTGCAGCGCCAGCCCATCGTCCTGGATAGACGGTGGCTTTTTCTGCCAAGGAGACGCCGCTCTCTGACATGGACCGCGTCCATGGACAGCCCCGTCGCCGTGCACTGTGCTCCTTCTCCGTCGCCATGTGGTAGCCCTTCCCGCCTTGTGAATTGGGGGAAGAGGCCCGCGGCACCTATATAAGAGGGCAGTGTATGACCAAGGAAGGGGAGGATCCAAGATCGAATCATTCGTCGACCCATCGACTAGCTGAAGCTCATCCACACCATAGCGAAGGAGGACATAACACCTTCCACCATAGTTCTTCCTTAGCAAAGCTTAAGCTTCGGCAAGCTCATTGTACTGTAACCTCTACAAGCAGCGCAATACAACAAAGCAGGAAGTAGGGTCTTTACACCTCACGGTGGGCCTGAACCTAGGCACGTGCTGGTGTTTTCTCTCTGTCGTGATGTTCCTCACCGAGCTCGACGAGCACCGTCACCGAGATAGTTGAGGATTGTTTGACTGCGTGTTCAGCCCCTTTTTGATTCCTGGCATCAGTGAGACATACCCCTAGTTCCTTGGGACTAGTCTCTGACATTTGGTGCGCCAGGTAGGGGGCTGAGGCGCGTCTTCAACCTCTCCACATCATGGCCGAAACGCGAGCCGAGCGTCTCGCCCGCCGGACGTCCGCAGAGCCAACACCGAGCCCACCGTCAACCGCAACCCGCGTGGCTGCCCGCGCGCCAACAACGCTCCAGAGCGCAACGCCGACCCCGAGCCCTGCGTCGAGCACCCAGAGGACGGCAACGGCGACGAGGAAGCTTCCTCCCTGCACCTGTCCAGGGATCAGGGCGCCTCCTCGCAGAGCCGGGTGGCGCCCAGCCCAGCCGCTGCATTGCTCATGGCGCAGGAGCTGCTGCGCTACCGCCCCACGCAGGCGGGCCACGACGGCTGGCTCAACCGCATCGAGGAGCTCGTCAACGCCGCTGGCGTACCAGCTCCGACGCCAGCACTCTCTCGCTCGCTGGAACACCACTCCGGACGCGGAGGGAACGTAGCGCACGGCGCTCCTCCTCTCCCTCCGCCTACGCCACCACCTCCTCCAACTGGACCACCAGCGGGGAATCACCGTGCCGCGTCGCACGCGTCCTCGCCGCACGACTGCCAGATCATGCAGCGAACACCTCCAGATGCGCGCGTGGAAATCGAGCGCCAGCAGGACCGCCACAACCGCGTCATTCAGGAGATTACAGCCGCATGCCGCCAGAACCGCAACGCGCTCGCGAGCGGCGTGGTGACATACAGCACTGGCTGCCCCGCCTTCACCCGCAATTTGCGCCGCGTCGTCTGGCCGGTCAAGTTCAAGCCAGATCTTCCTCCGCGCTACGACGGCAGGAACAACCCTCTGGATTTTTTGCAGCTCTACACCGTATCCATCCAAGCCGCGGGAGGCGACGACAAGGTGATGGCCAACTGACTCTCCATGGCCCTCAATGATTCAGCACTCTCATGGCTCCTGAACCTCCCCGAGAACACCATCGACACATGGGAGGACCTCTGCAAGTGCTTTGTGGCAAACTTCAAGGGCACGTACGAGCGCGACCTCACCTACAACGATATCCGCGCGGTGCGCCAGAGGCCAGACGAGACCCTCCGCAGGTACATCCAGCGCTTCAGCCAGGTCCGCAACAAGATCCTGAACATCCTGGACTCGCACGTCATCTCTGCCTTCAGAGAGGGCGTTACGAACCGCAGGATGCTCGAGAAACTCGGCATCCACGACACCCTCACCTCGGTGGTGAAACTCTTCGACTTGGCGGACAAGTGCGCCAAGGCTGAAGAGGGTCTCATCTTCGTCAAGCAGGAAGCGGAAGAGGAGCCTCATGAGGGGTCCAAGCCCAAGAAGAAGGCTAGCGAGAAGCGCACGCCCACTGCTGTCCTCGTGGCAGAGCCTAACGCCAAGCAAAAGCGTGCGGCCGCTCCGGCAGAGGACGCCAAGAAGGCAGATGATCGCCCATTCTGCATCTTCCACAACAAGCACAACCACGCAACTGAAGACTGTTGGGAGCTCAAGAAGCTTCGCGACAACCGCGAACAGCGCCACGGTCACCGCCGCGGCGGACGCTGGAACAACAACTACCAGCAGAACCCTCAAGTGAACGCCTTCCAGTAGACCCCCGCCGGGCCAAACAACAATCTCCCTGACGAGGACCCTGGGGGCTACCAGGTCCCTCGCGGGGCAGCATGCATCCTCGGCGGGGCTCAGGCTCCCACGTCCAACCGCCACTTCAAGCAGCTCACTCCCTAGGTCAATGTCGTGTTTCCTGGGGTTGAGGCATCCCATCCCCTCAAGTGGTCGCAATACCCCATCGCCTTCGACTCCAGCGACCACCCAAAGTCCACCAAGACCGTGGGCACCATCCCTCTGGTGTGCACTCCCACCATCAACAACATCGTCATCACCAAGCCACTCATATATGGGGGTGCAGGCCTGAACGTCATCTCTGTCAAGACCTTCGAGAAGCTTCAAGTGCCATACGAGCGGCTGATGCCCACCAGGCCCTTCTCGGGGTGACAGAGGGAACCACCACCCCGCTGGGGCAAGTGAGGCTTCCAGTCACCTTCGGAACGCAAGAAAACTACCGCATCGAGTTCATCGACTTCGACGTTCCGCACATCGGCCTGCCCTACAACGCCATCCTAGGCTACCCTGCCCTCTCGAAGTTCATGGCAGTCACTCACCACGCCTACAACATCGTCAAGTTTCCAGGCTGCAGCGGCACCATCACCATACGTGACCAGGTCAAGGACGCCGTGTGCTCTGTCGAGCATGCCTACAAGGCCGCTGCAGTGGCATTTCCCGCTGACGAGGACGCAGAAGAACCCCCAGCGAGGCCGGCAAAGAAGAAGCAGTTGTTCTCTCAGGAAAGGGCAGCCACAAAGAAGGTGTCACTCGACGCCAGCGGCTCAGGGGCTAGCGTCACCATAGGCGCTGGTTTGCCTATCAAATAGGAAAGCGCGCTCGTCGCCTTCCTCAGGGCAAACTCTGACATGTTCGCATGGACGCCGTCAGATATGTCTGGAGTACCGAGGGAGGTGATCGAGCACCACTTAGCCGCGTGCCCAAACGGATGCCCAGTGAAGCAGAAAGCGCGGCGCCAAGCGCCAGCGAAGCAAGAATTCATCATCAAGGAAGTAGAGAAGTTAAAAGAAGCACACATTTCACCAGTGGCCTTTTCAAGTCCTACTATGGCAGCCTCGATACCCAAATCTGCTACGCCTCGGTGGCTCACCCACGAAGCAACGGGCAAGCCGAGCGAGCAAATGTTGAAGTACTCAGGGGCCTCAAAACAAGAAGCTTCAATCGCCTCAAGGCCAGCGGCAAGAACTGGATCGATGAGCTCCCATCCGTGCTTTGGTCCATTCGCGTGACAGCTACAAAGCCCACTGGTGAAATGCCGTTCTCCCTCGTCTACGGAGCTGAAGCAGTCCTCCCCAACGAGCTCAGGCACGGGTCCCCGTGAGTCCTCGCCTTCAACGAGGCCAACCAAGATGACCTCCGCAACGACGACCTGCTACCGCTCGAGGGAATCCGCTGCAATGCTGCCCTCCTAGTGGCAAGGTACCAGCAAGACCTCCGCCGCTACCACAGCCGCCACATATGCCCGCGCACCCTCGAGACAGGTGACCTCATCCTGAGGAGGATACTTTGCAGGGAAGGCCTCCACAAGCTCTCACCCATGTGGGAGGGGCCCTTCAGGGTCGTGCATGCCTCCAGGCCCGGCGCAGCACGGATCGAGACGGAGGACGACATTCCAGTCAAAAACCCGTGGAACATCGAGCATCTACACAAGTTCTACCCGTGATCAGTCGCGGCAGGCATCTTTTGTCTCAAGAGGGAGGCATGCGCCATCACATCCCCAGCTTGACAAAGCCTCTCCCTCCACGAGGGCCTACATCATCTGAGTTCTCTCTACAACGCGTCGCCACGGGTCGCGAGAAGCCTCAGCCACTCCGTGTGGAATCCCATGCTCAGACATGGCGGAGCTTATTTTGGCCACGCCAAATGTAATGAGCAATTTCATTTCAGCACGAACCTATGCGCCTTAGCGCCGTTGTGTAATATTGCTGCGGTGAGTTGCTTTCCTTACATTCATTCGCGCTCACATTTTCCCCATGCGCACCTCGCGAGCGGGGGCTGAGCACGGTGCCTATGCCTCGAGAACATCCCAGCAGCATCGCAAAACCCAAAGGATCCGAGCTCTAACTCGTGGGCCTGCTCCCACGCACGTCACCTCATCAAAGAGCTCTGACTCATGGGCCTGCTCCCGTGCACGTCACCTCACCAAGGACCTTGGTGCTTATTCTCCTCGCGAGATACACATGAGGAAACCGATGAGCGCGCATGAGTTTTACAACCATGCATTGCTTGTGGGTATGCCTCCTTGTCCAACGCAGGGCGCCCTCTATAAGGCTGCGAATCTCCAGGCCAGCCTCAGGCAACTACGAGAGGAAGGACGCCTGGTCAGGAAACATGATGCCCTCTACGAGACAAACGTCTCGCAAAGCTAAGTCTAGAACTTGTTGAGTTTTCCCCCTCGCTGGTTTTTTCGCCTCTCGAGCCTCCTTTTCTCTCTTACGCCTCATGGGCTGCTTGCACGTCAAAGTGGGGCTCCCGAGCATCGTGCCTCGAGAGCCCTTACCTCTCTAAGCCTTACGCACCCCCAGCATTGTCGAGCCCTGACCCCGGCATACCGAGCGGCGGTGTTATAGCGCTGAAAGCAGGGTCCTAACGACATTGAGCGAAAAGGCATGAGGAAGAAATAAAAGGCCTCCCGAGGGGCGATCACACTGGCATAAAAAGCAGTCTTACAAGTCATTACAAACAAAAAAGCAAATCCTAAGATAAATTGTGCCCCAGGCACGTCTCGCAACGGGAGCGGCTCAGGCAGCAGGGCCGTCATTGTCCTCGCTGTCGATAGCTTCATCGTCCTCCTCCTCAGCGCCTTCCTCGCCATCGCCTCCCTGGGTCAGGTCCTGCTCGACCTCAACCCTCTTGAAGCGCTGGACGAACCTCTCCACTTCCTGCCACACCGCGGCGTTCAGCTCCGCAGCATGCTTCTGCTCGACGGGCTCCGTCACGGCCTTGAAGTCGAGGCTAGGATGGAGGCGTGCGAGGTTGGCGAAGATGCAACCAACCGCGACGCCAAGGAGCTCGCGGCTCTCCGTGTCGACAAGGTCATCAAGGCTCATCACGACCCCTTCAAGGCTGGCGAGGAGCCGCTCGAAGAAACTGAGGTACGTGGCGGCATCGGCGTTCCCCTCAACAGAGAACGCGGGGGCCTCGGCCCCCAAGCGGTCCGCAACAGCCCGCGCGTGGACCACCAGGGAGTGGAACATCCGCTCTCACTGGCGCGTCAAGAGCGGCGCAGTTTGCGTGCTGTCCCGGGCCTCTTCGACAAGCTCCACCACGGGCGCCACCTGCTGTTGCATGTCGGTCAGGTCCTCCGTCAGGGAAGCAAGGTCGTGCTCCGCGTGGGCCTGGGCATCCTGGGCAGCCTGAAGATGGGAGTTAAACTGCCTCTTCTCCCGCTCGAGCTCCTTGATGCGAGCGTTGAGTTCGTCGTGTTTCTTCATGAAGCGCTCTTCCTGAACTCAAGCCTTCTTCGCAAACTCCCTGGAGCAGCTATCGCGGAAGCTCCTGGTCGCAGACTCCTCCTACATCTTCTCCTCCTTCACGCGGAGGTTCTCGTTGGTCTTCAAGAGGCGCTTCTGGTAAAAGGCCTCGTCCTGGGCCACCTTGCCCTCACGGGTCTCCAGGCTCTCCCGCTGCGCGGATTGGTCCTTTTCGACCTGTTCAACCTGCTCCTCACGCTTGCGCAGCTCTGACTCGCGGAAGTTGAGTTCTTCCCCGCGCTGCACTATCCGCTGTTCGCGAGTGCCCAGGTCCTCGCGAAACTTCTCCAAACTTAGCCTCACGGTTTCTGATTCCGTGATGATCTTTTCCTCGCGGGCCGTGAGCTCCTGCTGCTTGACGGTGGCCGCCGCCTCGCGGGCCGTGAGCTCCTGGTGCTTGGCGGTGGTCTCCGCCTCGAAGGCCTCGCGAATAGCACTCAACTCTGCGAGAGTCTCTTCAGCCTCACGGATAATGCTGGCGCGGATTTCCTCGGCAAAGCACTTCGCCTCCTCGCGTCGCGTCTGGGCCGCCGCGTCCTCCCGACGGCAGCGCTCTACGGTCTCGCGGAAGAGATCCCAAGCCCGAGCAAGGTCGGCACACTCCTCCGCCATGGCGAGCTCCTCCTCGGCGTAATGGGCCTCAAGCCCGTTGAGCGCCTCCCTCGCCAGGTGAAAGACGGCGTCGCGGCGAGCTGCGCTCTGGCGTCGACCCCGCAGAACCAGGGTCCCCGCGTCCCCAAGAGGCCCAGAGGTTCCAATGTCTGCAGAAGGCCCCGAAGCACGGTGCTCAGGGCTTGGGGCAGACTCAGGTCACGCCTGGGGGCTCTGGTGAGAGCCTTCTCCCTCTTCCGCGCCAGGGGCCTCTCGAGGGCCCGAGGCATCCTCGCCGTGGGCCTCAGCGTCCTTTTGCACCTGGAGCACATCCTGTTGGTCGCCAGGGACAGGATCGGCCTGCTTCGCCGTGGCTGCTCCCGCCGCGGCCTCGGAGTCCGCCGCTGCCGCCTCAGGGCCCGCGTTCGATGGAGGCGGCTGCGCGGTGGCCTCCTCCATCTCAGCGTCGATGCGCCCCTCCGCCGATGTCGCGGCCTTCATAGCTACCTCTTCCGTCGCTTTCTCCTGCTGCGCAGGGGGAGTGACGGGTCGCACCGGAGACGGCGCCTTCGCCACAGTTTCCTCCTCCCCGCGGTGTTCATCCGCGGGAGGAGGGGAAGCCGCAGCCTCGCAATGCGACTCCCAAGCCATAGGCACCGCAGGCTTCGCTGCGGCACCAGAACTCTCTCCGTCCTTCTGGAGTCTGCGCCGCTTCGTCCCCGCGGAACGCCTGATGAAAAAGCAAGTAGAAACCCCTCAAGAAGAGCATTCGAATGCACATCATTAAAAGCAAGCAGAAAAATGAGACTTACTCGGCGGTGTCTATCCACCTCTTCGCCGCCTGCCGCGGCTGCGAGGCGCTTGCCTCCGCCCCCTCCTGGGACGCATCCGCTCGCTTCTCGCGAGGAGCGCTCTTCGGACTCCCAGCAGGCTTGTCATGGAGCGCCTTGGTGCGGGGGTCGCGACGGCCTAGCGAGGCCTCATCATCGTCGCTCTCATCCTCCTCAATGCATCGCGAGGGGACGACGAGATACGGGTCGTCGCTGCCTGAGGAGACCTCGTAGATCTCAGCTTCAGGCTGTACGTCCCTCGAGGAGCTCACGTCCCCTGCCGAGGGATTGGCACCCCCTGAGGCACCATCAACACCAGCGTCCGACGCCGCCGGCATCTCCGCCGCCTCTTCTCCACCATCGGCGGGCGCCGCCTGCTCCGCCGACGCCGGGTTGCCGCGGGGCCCTACCTGCCCCTCAGGCACCAGGCCCCACTGGTCGAACTTGGGCATCCCCTCCACAAATTCAAGTCGAGATTCGATATCGAACCTGTGGAGCGGCTCTGGAAAGTGAGACGACGGCTTGGGGATGGATGGAGAAGTGAACAGGAACTCTATGATGCCATCCACTTCCCCCCTCGAAAAATTGGTCGAGTTCAGGCGCATCTTGTCTGTCGGGCCCGAGTACCTCCACATCGACTCCGAGTGCGCCTGGAGCGGAGCGATGCGACGCCTCACGAAGTCCATGGCCACCATCTGGCCAGTAAGGCCAGCCTCTCGAAGCTCCACCAGGCGCCCAACCAGGTTGCCAAGTGTTGGGCCCGCGAGAGCCTCGCTCGCCTAGCATATCCTCTTCGTCGGGGGCACGTCAGGCAACTCGAAGAAAGGGCTTGACCTCTTGGCGTCCACAAAGAGCCACCGCTTGCGGAAATCCTCCACCTTCTTCGACACATTGGAGAGGGCAACCTCGCCAGCCCACGCGATGGGGATGTAGACGCCTCCCATGCCGTCCGTGATGCGGAAGGAGACACACCCTGTCCGCTCGTTGTTCGCCGTGAACCAGAGCGCGTAGAATCTACGGAAGAGGGCGACCGAAGGCGGACCGCCGTTAACTGATATTTCCGTTTCTGCTCATCGCTTTGCCAAAAGAAGTGTGATCTATAAAAATCTAATCATATTCGTACCCCTTTAGGTATCTCTAAGAAAGACAACATAAACATAGGCAAACTAGTTAAAACAAAGTTTACAAGAACAAGGCGATCTCCATATGAGAGCAGCTTGCCCCTCCAACATCCTAGTTTGCCTTCAAACCGACACTCTACAGGATAGCATTCGGAATTTCGGAATTTTCTATATAGTGGATAGGCAATCCTATGTATTTGAACGGTAGAGATCAAGACTCACATCCAAAATATGCTTGTACTGCTTCTTTAGCTTTGCCGAAACAAAAAACCTCGCTTTTGTAGAAATTTATCTTCAGGCCAGACAGTTGTTCAAAGATGCAAAGGATTAATTTCATGTTAACGGCCTTTGCTAAATCATGCTCCATGAACAAAATAATATCGTCCGCTTATTGCAAGATAGAGACTCTCCTTCAACCAGATGAGGAATGAGACCTCCAACTCGACCATCCTCCTTTGCCCTCGCAATGAGAATGGCTAACATATCTGCTACAATATCAAAGAGCATCGGAGACAACAGATCTCCTTGCCTAACCCCTTTTTTGTTTGGAAATAATGACCAATATCATCATTTACCTGAATGCCTACATTTCCTCCTTGAATAAATTGCATAATCCAATTACACCACAGTGGTGCAAACCCTTTCATACGCAAAGCTTGTTGGAGAAAAGGCACTTAACTTTATCGTATGCCTTCTCTAAATCAATTTTAAATAAAACCCCATCCATTTTCTTCGTCGGAAGCTCATGTACGGTTTCATGGAGGATCACAGCCCCCTCAAGAATATGTCGACCAGGCATAAAGGATGACTGAGTAGGTCTAATGACCTTATGAGCTATCGCTGTAATGCGATTAGCTCCTACTTCTGTGAAAATTTTAAAACTGACATTAAGAAGGCAAATTGGTCTATATTCTTGGATGAACCGCATTTTCTTAGGTAACGAAGTGATGACGCCAAAGTTCAGTTTGCACAATGGAAAATTCCCTTGTTGGAACTGAACAAACATAGCCATTAAATCATCCTTTTAAATCCCAGAAAGTCTGATAGAACTCAGCTAGAAAACCATCAGTCCCCGGTGCCTTGTTTGTTTCCATTTGACCGTGGAAGAGCTGGGTGGCGCTAAACATATATTTTCACTTGGATGTACCACTTCAGCGTCATCAGATGTCATGTCTATCTTTGCTACTCGTACATCCTATATTCCTTTGTTGTCAATCTTGTGAGAGCATGCATCTCTCGCAGACAGCCTAAAAGCATCTCCATGGGCACCCCGCAAAGCATACTCAATGGCCAATGGCCAAATGGAGGTACGAATAAAAACATAGGCTCCAGAAACATCCTTGAGGCCAGCCCATACTTGGGTGTCCTCTAGGGGGTGCCGGAGAACCCCTGGACATATATAGCCTCCAACATGTTGTTCCCTAACTAGGCGAGACGATTTGACGCGACAGCGTTATGCTTTCACCACACGTCACACTAACGCCGGTGCCAGTCCACACGCTGGCCTTACGCCTTCGCCACACATAGCATTAACGTTGGCGCCACCGCCCCTTGGTCTACGCAACGATATAAGGCACCCCCTCTCGTTTCTCGTCGTGCATCTTCCTTCCCTAAATCTCTCCCCCATCTATCTATATATAAAAGCTCACCCCTTGGGCCTTCCCACTCGGTGCCACGTCATCGAGTACTGTTCACATGAACAGTATTCGCACTTCCACAGTACAATTTTTTTTTTGGATTTTTTTTTCGAAAATTGAAGTATTTCTATAAATACCCATACCCGTCGGAAAAATAGGGAAAGTACATCAAAATGCTCAGAAAATAATTCTAAAAGCTCACCCCTTTGGGCCTTCCCACGCGGTGCCACATCATCGAGTACTGTTCACATGAACAGTATTCACACTTCTACAGTACTTCATTTTTTTTGGATTTTTTTTAGAAAATTGAAGTATTTCTATAAATAACCATACCGGTCGGAAAAATATGGAAAATACATCAAAATGCTCAAAAAAATGCTAACTATTTATGGCAAAAAAACAAACATGTTTAGATATTTTGAATTGGTGAATATTTGGACAAAAAATGCACTTCCTCTAATTGTGTGGAGTTAAATTTGAGAATTAAATGCTCACGTAATGCACTTCCTCTAATTATGGACTTAAATTGAACATTTCAATTTGGTAAATTTTTGGATATAATCTAGATGAGCTTTCCCTAAATATGGAATTCAATCAAAATGCTCAGAAAAATAAATGCTAATTGTTTATGTCAAAAAACAAACATGTTTATATATTTTAAATTGGTGAATATATTTGGACAAAAAACAACTGTACTTCCTCTAATTATGTGGAATCTAACTTATTAAATGTTTAAACATTTTGAGTTGGTGAATATTTAGAGAAAAAACAAATGCACTTCCTCTAATTATGGACTTAAATTGAACATTTCAATTTGATAAATATTTGGATGTAATCTAGATGAACTTTATCTAAATATGGAATTTAATTCAATAAATGTGCGTTTCCATTCATTATGGACTTAAGTTGAATATTACTGGAAAAATAGAAACATATTTGAACATTTCAATTTGCTAAAAAAAATTGGAGATACTCTAAAATATATCAACATGCTCACAAAAATATGTGCTAACTACTCATGGCATAATTCAAACATATTTGAACATTCCAATTTGGTGAATATTCGGATACAATCTAAATGAACTTTATCTAACTATGGAGTTAGAATTAACAAATGCTCATATCATGCATTCTCTAACTATGGAGTTAAATTAAAAATTTATGTCAAAATACAAGCATATTTGAACATTTTAATTCACTAAGTATTTGGACATATTCTAGACGAAAAATTCTGACGAATTTCAACATTTCAAATTACAACGGGTGCGACGTGTCGCCGCACCAAATTCCACTAGTTCCCTTACATCACCATCCACAAACGCACACGCACAACCTCCACCATGTCTCGAGACATGCGTCAGTTCCAACGGGTCTTTTTTTGGCAGACCGCAGCCTCACCCTCGAGCATGCGGGACTGGGATCCAGTGACTTCACTACATGAAGTCACGGTGCGACTTTAGCCACTTCATCTCCATACAATTTCAATCCAACGCCTCAGATTTGAGATAAAAATTCAAACTTTTTAGAAAAAATCAAAAAAAATCCAGCAAGTAGTATACGTTCTGTTATATATTCTGAGAAAGTTTCGTCACATTTGGATTACTGGTTTATGAAATAATAGCTTTTTAAGTTTAAAACATGAAAATCTATTTACTGATAAACCATTTATCCAAATGACTCCAAACTTTCTCAGAATATACAATGAGACATATACTACTTGCAAGAATTTTTTCTAAAAAGTTTAAATTTTTAGCTCAAATCTGAGCCGTTAGATTAAAATCGGATGGAGATAAAGGGCCTAAAGTCGCAAAGTGACTTCATGTAGCAAAGTCACTGGATCTCAGTCCAGCATGCGCGGCAGTTCCACTAGTTCGGCCTGCTCGTCCGGCCGGACTTCCGCCTACCAAATGGGTGGGCTGTTACCAAGGGCAGAATTGTTGTGTCGCCCTTCTCGCCACCCTAGTCGTTCAACTTGGCAGTCCTCATGCAGTGGATACAGATGATGAAGACACAACTGCTTCTCTCCGAGAAGTCATCAACACGTGGCACACGTGGCACGATCTCTTCACGCGAGAGCGCGACACCATCCTACACGTCTACGATGGTGAGTGGACATCGTTATTGAGTGCTTTACAACGCCAGCGCATGCACGCCATGAGTGGTAGCGGGCGACTGGTCACACGGTGGACATCGCTATTGAGGCAGTCCGGGAGCACACTACACGAGGAGCTCTGTTTGGCTATGACTGCTTCCACCAGTGCAGCGTTGCGGCAGCGGTGCAAGAACCTGTTGTAGGCTCAAGGAGGAGCGTCGCTCGCCATCGCGCTTGGGAGGCAGACGAGGCGCCGTCATCCGGCCACGATGTGCACGCGGATCGTTGCCCACCGCAAGGTGGCCCCGTGATCTGTGATTTCCCGGCGTGTCGTTCTCCACCATGCGGCCACTTGTACCTCCATGCTTTGAAGCGAGAGGTGAAGAAGGAGCGGCTGGAGGTGGTACCGGCGGGCTACCGGGTGCCTTTGCTACTACGGAACGGCTGACAGTTCCCCGGGATTCAGCAAAGATGGTGGCGTCGGCCACTGAGATCAAGGAAGCGTCCTATGGCTTCATGAGACCATCGAGCTCATGGCGCATCACGCCTCTTTGGGCCGCGGCGGTGGCGCTTTCACCACCATCGCCGCACATCGGGACCCGCCTCGACCTCTCGTGTTGCCTCGTACTCCACGTCATCTATTTCAACAATATCAACAATGACAGTGAAAGCGTCGACTGGACGCCCTCGCGACCGAGGAGGACTAGACCTTATGTCGCAGCAATGCCAGTTTGGGTTTAATTTTCATTCAAAATCTTTGTAAAATATGAACCAGATTTAAACTTTTGTTTTGATTCGCTCTCAAGTTTTTTTTGTTTTGATTTGGGGGGGAGGGGAAACCCGCATATTGTGCAACACCCGCACTGCGGCACCTTCTAAAACTGACACATTCTAAGGTGTGGCGGACTAAATTCCAAGAATATCGATGGAGGTGAACTAAAAGGGTAAAAAAGTACAAAATGTTGATATTCTTTAGCATATGCCCTACCCAAAAGATAAACTCATAAAACCTGGTTTTGAGTGGTAAGTCGGTAAGTGTACACATGCCTTTGCCCCATTTTTTTTTTGCAAAATGGTCAATCGATTTATTGGTCATCAACAACGATACAAAGAAATCCAAAAGTAATAAATTTACAAATAGGTTTTTGTACTACCTAGCGATGACTACAAGCTCTATAGCGAGCGGCCGTCCTCAACCCTCCCTTAAGTGAGCCGGGTAAAGCTGTCGTAGTAGACCTTGTTAGAGACATAACGGAAGTCGTCATGCTAAGATCCCGAAGGACCACTCATCAGAGCAGCAACCATCACCAATGATGACAACTGTAGATTGGATAAACCATAGATATAATTTGGATGTGCTATTACAAAGCCGGGTACCAGCGCAGCCGGAAATGCGGTGTCTGCACGATTGGTCCTCACGTCAGCAACGTTCCCATTCCTCTGGTACCTTCCCCAAATCAAGTTGCCGGTACAAAGATCTAACGGAACTTTTGGGATGTGCTGATGGACTGGTAGAGCACCGACCCAAGCTAAGACCTCGACAAGGAGGCCCATTGGGTCGTTCTCGGCGCCAGCGTGAGGACTAACTCGCACGTTAGGACAACTTCGTAGAGGAATAAAAATATGGACGGGCGCGACGCCTGGTGGGGCATGCCGGGGCGCACGCTCGGTGCCGTCACCCACACATCGAGGGCAGCAGAGAGCCTCTCCTTCCACCGCCGCCTCGGGATCACCAAGGCGTTCGTCATCAAGGATGACGTCCCAATCGCAATCGTCCTCCTCTCTCCGGCGTCGAGGAGCCCTTACACCGCCCCAAGCTCAAAGTGAAGGAGGAGGAGTGCGAGCGGTGGCGGCATCGTCTTTCGTGAGCCTACACCCCTGTTGTTGCTCGCAGAAAGCTCACCCTCAACCGGCAGAAGAAGCCACTGCATCTGCCGCTGAAGGAGGTCAAAGGAGTCAGGATGGATAGCAGACATATGGATGTAGCAAGCAATGCCCGACGTCCACAGGGGCTCACTTGGACCATTTAAGCGTCGCAAAACATCGTGACGGCGACACCTTTTTCGTTCACCCTAGTGTGGTCGACGTGCGAGGTCGACAACTTCATCGACCTCGACCCCGACAACAATGGTGACAAAGGGCCTAGTGGCGGCAGGGGCGGTCAAGGGCCTAGCGGCAGCAATTGGGATGACTCGAGCGCGTTAGACCACTACCACCGCGGCTATATTAGGTTTTTTTTAGTTTTTTATTTAAAATGTGTTTATATATGTAAAATATTCTAATAATTTGGATGAAAATCACGGTTTCAATATATTTGTGTGTTCAAAATTATTTTGAAAAAAACCCTATTAGCGTCACTGGGAAGAGCCGATCCCAGTAGCCCAGCACATGTGTCGACGTTTACAATGCCGTCAATCCGGCCGCTATTGCCAGACTGCTTAGAGGGAGACTGGATATTCTATAAACACCAACAGTACGCGGGTCATCTGCCTTTCTAATAAAGCGCCCAGTTAGTAAGAGTAGCTAGCAGCCTAGAGAAGTCCCACTGTAGCTAATCCGACAACAAGGGGAACCCGCACATGCGTTTCAGCTCCAAGTTCAGGTCTCTGAACTCCGTCTTGCCGCCGGCACCTTGCTTCCATCAGGCCATGTAGGGGTATCTACTGATTTTATCCTTAATCATATATATCCTCGTCCATATGGAGCCCAACGGCGGCAGCACCCCGCGGCATCCAATGGCGTTCCCTCACTGCGTCGCACGCAGCCCCAGCTCTGCGTCCCGCGCCGCGCCGGCCTTCTCCACCGCCAACTTCGTGCGCTCCCTCCGCAAGGCAGCATCCTTCAGTTACAGGAAGGCCAGCGCCGGTGTTGTCGACGCGGTGGGCACGACACGACGAGACGTTGCGGTGATGTCCCCGTGCCGTTCGTCTCCAGAGCCGGGCGTCGGCGGGAGGGGCGCCAGCTGCGACCAGTGGACGAGGCGGAGGCGGAGCACCGGGGAGTCGGAGGACGTCGGGAGAAGATCGGGCGTGCCGGGGAAGACGCTGACGACGCGTAACAAAGAGGAGGCGGCGCACCGGGCGCGGGTGCTCACCTCGCGGCTGCTGCAGTGGCGTTTTGCGAACGCCCGGCTCGGGAAGGTGATGGTCCGCGCCACCTCCGCCGCCCAGGTTAGCCACGCTCGCGCATGAAGTTTCTTGATACAGTATATATACAACGTAGAATCATTAACCATACGTCCTGCTCATGTTATTTTGACGAAGCACGCAGAGCAAGCTGTTGTATGCATGGCTGCGAGTGGCGGAGCTGCGCAACATCCACGCAGCGAAGCAGATCGTGGCGCAGCGGTGGCGGCAGAAGATTAAGCTTGGAAGGCTCCTGCGCACACAGCTCTCCCTTCTCGGAACATGGGACCCCGTCGGCGAGTCGCACAGCGGTGCCGTCGCGGACCTCGGCCTCGTCCTTTCCGCCGCCTCCGCCTCAGTCCCCTTAACCGACGGCGCCCAAGTACACGTAACCGAAATATAGAAGCTTTTACTTTCCCCTAGTGTCTCTGAACATCCAGCAGGTTGGTTACTCGCTACTACATACAAATTGCTGTATTGCAGGCTGGCCTGGAGCTGTTGCACGAAACCATGTTTGCTTGCGTTCGAACCGTGGATGAGATCGCAGCCAGCGCTGACATGTTTTATGCTACGGTACATGCATTCATCGGTTCCTAGATGTATTTCAAAGTGCAAAATTTGAGTTGATACAGCTAAGGAGGAACCGGAAATTTTGTGTTTGCTGTTTCAGGGTGGCGTGATGAGCAGCTCGGCCGGCGAGCTCGCAAGGACGATGCGGCAGGAGATCTCAGGGCTCCAAGAGGTCATGCGGCTATGCAGGATTGTCGCTAGCTTGCAGGTGGGTAGACGGTCGACGATCTTCAGCTCTGGCCTCTTTGGTTATGTCTCCCTCGAACAAAGCCTACCCGCGTCAACGCTCAATCCTGGCCGTCGGATGGCTGAAACCGACGGTCCAGGATTACGCATGCGCGCCATAGCGGGTGGGCAGAATCTTTTCCGGTGTTTAATTTTTGTTTTGATCTTGTCTATTGGTAAAATACGGTTTCTGTTTACATGTCTTCATTGCAGAGATAATTGCATGACTAGCGCTGTGCAGTGTGCACATACACATATATGCAGCATTCGCTAACCCTGCATACCAGTACTGTACTGAAGTTTTGGGTCTACATTCGCAGGTTCAAGAAGTGAGCCTTCGAGCAAATTTAATTCAGGTAAAACAGCAGATTGACCAGTGCTTTTTTTTTTTGAATTTTCACCGGGGGTATAAAACCCCACCTGAATTTTTCATATATGTGTAGAAGCCCAAAACGGCTGTATGGTTTTACAAGGGGGAGAAGAAGGGGCAGGGAAAGAGCTTTACAAACATTCAGACTTCACTTGTCCTAAGACAGGCAAGCCAAGCATCCAAGTCAGTGACTAGCGCAGGAGGCAACCTTTTGCTCCACAGCTGGGCTTCAGTTCGACACGTTCTGATCAGCAGGGGGAGGCAGGGCCTTTGCTCCCGGAAGACCACCGCATTTATGTGCTTCCACAGCTCCCAGCAGCAGAGCAGGAGGAAGGTGCTCCTGGATGTCTTTGGGACAGGAAGACGAGGCAGGTAGGAGTAGAGCAGGCAGACATCCGGGTCGGCAGGGATTCGGAAACCAACAAAACCCCAAAAGGATTTGGCAAACTCACACTCGAAGAGGAGATGGTTTGGGTCTCGAGAGCACCATCACAGAGCGGGCAGGAGGCTTCCTCCGGGGTGAGAATCTTCTTCCGAAGCAGGGAAGATCTAGTTTGAATCCTGGCTAGGGAGAGCAGCCACGCAAAGAACCTGACTTTTGATGGAGCAAAGTTGATCCAGACAAAATCGTGGAAAGGCACATCAATGCCTCCAAACATCAGGAGCTTGTACATTTCACCAGCATCCAGGCCACCAGATTTCTTTCCACACCGCAGCAGGGTCCTGGCATCAGGAGATTGACCAGTGCTTGACATGGCCGGGATCCGTGCGTGGCGCTATGATCGCCAGAGAGGCGTCATCATGACGGGATAACCCATCATGAACAGGAGATGGCACCTGCCAGCCGGTCCCAGACTTGTAGCTTCATGTCTGCATGTCGGAAATTAATTCTGTAGATGACGATCGAGAGAGGTGTGGACCTGTGTTGTTATATTTCATTGGTGCTAGCGATTAAATTGCTACGTAATTTATCTATGTATATACTGTAATTTGAGCGTGTAAGTAATTCATAACTCGCGTATGCGAATGGTTAACTGACTTATCTGTCCATTGGTGCGCACGATCAAAGTTGTAATTTCAGTGATTAATCGGCATGTGCATGTTTGCGGTGAAATCATTTGGGGGCGCCGTTGGGGCCTGTCTTCTGCCGTCCGAACAAAGCGAACGGATGTGCGCAAAATGGGGGCTGCCGTAGGAGTTGCCTTAACTTAGGCTTGTTTGACTTGTAGGGAAGTTAAGAAAAATATAGAATATGATTTCACTTAGGCAGTTTTAAGAAAAAAGGAGCAAAAAACCACAAAAGGCGCGGTTAAAACCCGTGAAAAACACACCTCCACAACCACTCTACTGATCTTTACTATGTCTAGAACATAGCCAAAGAAGTGACCCTCCGAGCCGTGGTTCTGGGGTCCATACACTAGTTGCCCCGGAGGCTATGGACCTAACACCACGACAATAGTGGCAAGGCCACTGTCGAGGCGCCACTTTGTCGCCTTCCTAAATCTACGTCACTCCGCCACCATCGTAGATCCTCGAGCCGAGCGATGAGCCTCAGGGCCGGTACTCGTCCTACACCATAAAAATCCTGAGTGTGACCGCTGTCGAGCGCCTGAGGTGCCACCCGTCACTGGTAGAGAGAGAATAATGAGCGATGATGTGACCATGCTTAGGACAGTCGCCCCATCTTCCTAGTACCGGTCCCGAAGCTGCCGCCTTTGCCGTGTGTGCCAACACGTCCACAGTCACTACGCTTGAGCCTTATGACGAGATGCCCCCCCCCCCCCCCCCCACCGCCGTGTTGGTGAGGGGAGAAAGGGGGAGAGGTTTCAGGGCGGCGGCTAGGGTTTGCCCATGTCGCACCTAGGAGCTACGAAAATGCTTTTTAAATTCATGTATTGTAGTGGAACATTCTATGCAATGTTTTTTTTCCTTCAAGTCAATCTCGAAGGTTTCAAAATTTCATGTGTTTTCTACATATTTTATCATGCATTCATCCGTATACATACTACCTCCTTTTATATACAAGGCAAATATCTTATTTTTCAGATACCAAGAAAATAAATTAACTATTAAATAACACGTTTAATTATGTGAAAAACCTATCATGTTATGGGATAATTACACATGTTGCATGTGGTCCCTCTATCTCTATGTCTGCATGCAACCTTTTCATTAATAAGCATCATCGTAGAAACGTGCAAAAAAATATTTTAGAGTTTTAAAAATGTACATACACAGTTCCACACTTTATATATTTTTGTGTATCTCATAATATAAAGTATTTTAAATTAATTTCTTACACGTTTGTGGGATACACCATTGGCTACATCCGGACTTTTTGTCAAAAAATTAATGCTCATAAATATGATTTTAGAAATTTTTTAATATCAGTATCACTGAAACCCAAAAAATCTCCGCCCGAGAAGAAGTAATTAATAGGCGAAATGAACGCACCCTTGGGCATGTCGAGACCAAATGGTCCTCCGTACGGACGGTCCCTCGCTGCTGCTTTCGTTCAATTTCCAATATCCAAATCCAGCAAACAAGGAAATTTCCTTTTCAATCCGCATGTAGACATTGCTTTCGTGATTCGTTGTGCACTTAAATTGCCTTTTTGTCCTGTCAAAAAGGTTGTTATTTTGGCTGTCCCTTTTCTATACCAAATTACGTGTTCCAAGTCGAAATGTAAACTGCCCATTTATCATCCGTGTACTGTTTTCTACCGTACCGAGCCCCCTATCCCTTATTAGAGCAAGTTTAGCAAATCCCCTAAGCCCTAAACTCTCCACCCCCCATTTAACAGATTCCATAAGTGACTCTATTTCCCTACAAAATTCAGAGGCTCTCGGAAAACACTCACCTAACATTTCTATACGAAGGCACAAGGGGCAAATATAGAGACCTCAGACTCCTCTATCCTCTCGATTTATGTTTCATGGACATTTCAAGAGACATACAATCTATCACCGGCACCCTCGGCACATTGCCTTCAATTTTAGCTGCCTCCACCACCGGACCACAGCCATCTCTCAAATTTCGCCCACATGGACCCATTCGGCCATTCCAGCAGTCACCACGTTTCGCAACCACCCCGCATGACCTCATAGCCTCCAAACGGACTATCAGCATGGCCGTGTCACGATGGCTCAACCGGGCACCCCTTCACCATCGTTCGTCACTTCAGTGAGCTGTTGAGGACACCGTCTCCCCGGGGCAACACTCGACTGCTGCGAACGGCCTTTCGCGTCTCCGAGCCACCCGCCTAAGCTCTGTGTTGTCCGTGTTGAGCCCACCCATGTCGTGCTTGAGCTGTCAGCCACCACAACTGCCAGAATGGCCTCCGCACGGCCTCTCATGTCTCCTCTCCTCCACCGACAGTCCTCCTCCAATCTTCTCACATTGATTCCACATGTGACGTGAATGACACAAACAAGGTATTCGACACAATACCCTAGAGGTAATTTTGGATCAAATTCATGGAATTTAGATGAAAATTTTAGAGGTATGCAACATGTGTTTTTGTGCATGGCACTTGAATCACAACTCGTGTAGAAGAGCTCGAATGTGGAGAGTATTTTGAGTATTCGTCGTCTTTGGATGGTTCCAATGATGATTTTTTGGAAGACGGTGACTTATAGGAGATTGCATTCATACTAGCTCAGTGGTAGATAGAAGGAAACACGAAGATGAAACTTCTAGGATTGCAACTGGTGTGTGTGAAGATTCCTCGGGACAAAGTCAACGACCATGCACAGTTCATAATTGACTACTTGCCGAGAACCCGATGTACTATCCACGTCTCTTCTACTGATACAATGGAATGTAAAGGGAGTTCTTTGTGCGTATTTCCAATGATGTCGATGCCAATGAATGGTACTCACACGACGGAGGAATGCAGCTAGGGAACTTGGGTTCGGTGCCTTATAGAAGGTATTGGCGGGAGTGTGAGTGATCACATATGGCATTCTTGCTGATTACGCTGATGAATATACATTTGCAGGAAGACACAATCATGAAGCTTGTAACGAAGTTTGTAGAGAATGTGGTCAAGGTCTTTGAAGTTAAGTATCAAAGATAATCCAATGTCGAGCACACAACAAAACTTTTTTTGATGGGTGATGCGAGATGGAGCATGAATTGCATGCACTAGAGATGGAAGAATTTTCCTACAACATGACATGTATAGCACACTCGGCATGTCTATGATCCAACTATCATAATTGAAGCAGTTTCCTTCGATGACTTTTAGATTTGACATTGATACTTTGGCATTCCTAGATCTCACAATGACAATGTCATGTATAGCTCTCTTTTTGCATGTCCAACAAATGGTGATGCTCCTGCATGAAATGGCAATGGCCATGATTATGATATGGGCTAATATCTAGCCGATTGCATCTATCATGTCGATTCAATTTTGTTTAGACAATTTCAAACCCCTGAGGTAAGAATAGAATCCACCATACTAAGGCTAATCGAGCTTTTATGGGTTGCAAGGTCGGTTTGCAATTGTTCAAGATCCTACTGGTTTCTAGGATAAGAAGACCTCAGAAATCTTCATGGTAGATTTTGGATCCTCCAAAAAATGTTCATAGAGGATTATAGGGACAAGAGGCATAATACAAGTATGACTATGTTTGCACTCTTATAACACCTCATAGGAATGTGGACCGGCTCCAGCATTCCTTGTGTTTACCAAAGGAATGAAGACCAGGTTTCATATGAACAACATCGGGAAGATCTTGTTGAGCACCACAGTAGGCTACATGGTAAATAGTTTCGTGTGGCTTGTTCAGGCTTTTAATGTTTTATCTGGATCATTTGTTGTGTTTGGACCCTTTTACTTGTTTGAATTTCAATTTTAAAATATAAAATTACGGATTTGAAATGGTCTACAACTTTGTAATGACTAAACATGAAAATGTTGAATTATAAGTGAAATCGGAGTTGAAATGGAGTTCATGTACACATACTAGAAGAAATATGAGAGGCAAGTATAAATCCATAGTTTGAGGGGATCACATCAATATGTCTGTAAAATCATTTCAGAGGAGACGGAGGGGAGATGGAAAGAGTTGCGCCTATGTCACCTCTCATGGTAGAGAAACCCATCCACAGGTGAACCAGCTTTGAACCAGGTAGCATCACATCCTTTCTCGCCCAATCGGTATGCTCCTAACCAATAAAATCCCCAAGTCCTCATACACTCACTGCGAGCCCTAGCCTTCACCCATGGGTTGACAAGGCCTACATCAAGCCTCACCCCTAGATCAGACTCACCCAATCCTCTGAATTGTAATATGGGGGAGAACATAATCCATATATTCTTTTTGAATTTAATGATGTTTTTATATGAAAAATGTTTGTTGGTATAACAAAATCGTTAGTTTAAGGATGCCCTTCCTATAAAGGTGATATTTACCCCTCCCCACATGATAAGTGGTGCATTCTAGTAGGTTTTCTCACCCACAGGTGAACCACATCATGCTAGTTGTCACGTTGTGATTCACCTGTAGGTTTTTTCTCTTTTCTAAACTCGAATAGGAAAAAAAATACTGAACCAAGCATCCAAACCACGATCCAATTTCTCATGGTTTCTAGTCACGTCAATATTTTCAAAACTAGAACATATCTTGATACATTCGACGATTTTTTTGCGATGCTTTCAGTTTTGGTGTAAACAACCGTCAATTTGTTGTGCACCGCCCTTTTATGCGCCACCCTTGATTATTATATGCACTTGCACTATCTTTGATTTTGATGTACTTTGGTTTTGCCGTCTATTGCCTATATTTTTTTCTATGCACTGCTTTTGGATGTCCTGTTCTGAGTGCATGTCATGACTTTACAATGTTTTATGTATTCCCCATGAGATCTATCTTGCACTCGATCCGGAACATGAATGTCCGCCTTTGAAAGGGGCATAACCCGCAATAAGTGTTATGACAAATGTATACGTTGTATCCCCCTAAATTCTATATAAATGACTAACGTGCCGAAAGCGGGCGGAGCCCACTTCGCGCGATACGGTAAACATTCGCTCGGTGTCTTTTTTGGCTATCCTGCTGGTGTCTTTTTGGCAATGCCTTTTTATTGTGTAATTTTTTTAGTTGCAACGCAGTTTTATCATAAAATAATGTGGGAATGCAAAGAAAGGGAGAAATAGCAGCGCTCGTCGGCTGCATTATCTCTGCGCACCTTCGAGCGCTGGCCCCATGGCACCACATATTAATCAGAAGAGTGTCCCGCTCTGACCCCGTGTCATCCGCCGCTCGCGAGGGTGCACTCCCGCTAGTCAAGGCCTAAATCTAATACATCTAAATCTGCACAACTAATATGGATCAGAGGGAGTATTTGATTCAAGAATATTCTAGCATATTCTACTTTTTTGTGCCGAAAAGGAAACTGTGTACAAATGAATAAAATTCCATAAAAAATATGCTATGTGATTCAAAATTCTACGATTTTGGAAGGAAGGCGTACACACAAACAATCAAGGGGCACCTAGGACATAACACATGACCCATACAACCAAAGGGGTGGAAACCCCATCAAATCGTTGACTCTCCAGAAATTCACGACTATAAATTTTACTCCCTCCGTTTTTAAATATAACATGTTTTATGTGTTTCACTTGTTGTCTAGATGCATACTAAAATGAGTGAACTTACACACTAAAACGTGTTAGATAAATTCGTATACATGTGAATGTGGACAAATATTAAAACATGTTATATTTCAAAACGGAGGGAGTAGTACCCAATCCAAATTTTTGTAGTGATATCGGTAGTAATACTTTCCGAAGTATGGCTCCGATGCTTTTTTTTGTAAAAAATGAAGTTTTTTACCGACTGGAGGAACTAGTACTTACTAAGTGGCCACGATCGGTCGGGATCAAGATTGGTCAGGCCTAACTCTTTTCATAATGCTACGGATGTTGCACGCATGTGCATGTCTGAACAACAGTTGTCTATAGTAAGCATATGCTTTCTGAAAAACACCGGGTACACACGCTGGAGTTGCAAAGCTTTTAACATTGAAATAGTCACCACAAACGTATCTTCATCAACGGGAACATGGAACATCTTCTTCACTAAAGAAAAATCTGTTTTGGTGAAACAAAATTAGGCTCTTTTGGGTTTCCTGGGATCTAACCCTTGCAGGGAACCAACACGCACTCCACCCAAGACCCCAGCCAATCCCCACCATTCCCATCCCTGCTATTTTTGGTGCATTCAGTTAAACCCCATCATACGTCCACGCTAGGTATGTGCGCGCATGCGCCCGCTTACAGTTGTATGCGCGTCAGTAATAACTGAGTAATGTGTGTGTACCAACTAACGTACATAGCTAATACAACCATTCATCTTAAACAACAGCAGTACAAACTGAATTCTGGTAGGATAGCACAAGATTACAAATCATTTGAAACTGAATTCTTGTAGCATAACCTGAATTGTTACAAATCATTACAAACATTCATCTCAATATTTGAATGCAACAATCTAGAGAAATTTGCAATTGTAAATAGATAGAAATGTTAACTGAACTCTATATTTCTCAATGCACAGATTACACATGATCGGGTTACAATATATATACACGAGAGGACGCACATCGTGCAGTCATGGGCAACGGTCGTGCCGTCTAACTAGGTGGATTTAACTAACCCTGAAGACTCGGAGAGCTACTGAACAGAGGGAGCCGTTACATGTACAAGTTCACGTTCAGATATACTTCAACATCCCCCGCAGTCTGAACATCCGATGGAAAAATGTTCAGACTGGACCGGAAATCGCTGAACACAGAAGATGGCAGCCCCTTGGTGAAGATGTCCGCGAATTGAGACGCCGATGGAACGTGAAGAACCTTGGCCTCGCCGATGGAGACGCGATCCCGCACAAAGTGCAGGTCGATCTCGACGTGCTTCGTGCGCTGGTGCTGAACTGGATTAGACGACAGGTACATGGCACTGATGTTGTCGCAGTAGACAACTGTGGCGCGCTGGGGCGGGCGATGGAGTTCGGAGAGGAGTTGCCGCAGCCAGCAAGACTCGGCGACACAGTTCGCGACCGCCCGGTATTCGGCTTCGGCGCTGGAGCGAGAGACTGTGGCTTGGCGTTTCGACGACCAGGACACGAGGTTGTCGCCGAGGAACACGCAGAACCGATGTAGACCTGCGCGTGTCGGGGCATCCAGCCCAATCAGCATCACTGTAGGCGATCAAGTCATGCGAGGTGGAGCGGTAGAGCTGCAGTCCATAGTGCGAGGTGCCCTTCAGGTAACGCAGAATGCGTTTGATGAGCTGAAAGTGAGTAGTGCGCGGCGCGTGCATGAAGAGGCAAACTTGCTGTACTGCATACGCAATGTCAGGGCGTGTTAGCGTCAGGTATTGTAGGGCTCCGGCTAGACTGCGGTACAGCGAGGATTCAGCAGTAGGGGCACCGGCGTGAGCAGATGGTTTGGAGCGAGTTTCGACGGGAGTGGACAGAGGATTGCAGTTGAGCATTCTGGCCCGGTCGAGAATTTCAAGTGTGTACTGCTGCTGGGATAAAAACATGCCGGACTGGTTCTGGTGTACATTGATGCCGAGAAAATGATGGAGAGCTCCCATATCTGTCATGGAGAATTCAGAGGACAATAAGGCGATGATGGACCGAAGGAGGGTGGTGGTATTGGCTGTGAGGATAATGTCATCGACATACAAGAGTAGGTAGGCGAGCTCATGCCCCCGGCGAAGGATGAAAAGAGAGGTGTCACATTTGGAGGAAATAAAGCCAATGGAGTGGAGGTATGTGGCAAAGCGTGTAAACCAAGTGCGGGGAGCTTGTTTTAGGCCGTAGAGGGATTTATGCAAGCGGCAAATATGATTAGGAAGTTGGGAATTGATGAAACCGGAGGGCTGTTGGCAGTATACCGTTTCTTGGAGATGACCATGAAGAAAGGCGTTTTTGACATCAAGTTGATTGATTGGCCAAGCTTGAGCAGCAGCAAGAGAGAGCACAACGCGTATAGTTGCTGGTTTAACCACCGGGCTAAAGGTTTCGCCGTAATCCACTCCGGGTTGTTGTGTGAATCCTCGAAGCACCCATCTTGCCTTGTACCGAGAGAGGGAGCCATCTGCGTTGAGTTTGTGCCGAAAAATCCATTTGCCGTAACCACGTTTGCACCTGCAGGACAAGGGATCAAAGACCAAGTGTCATTCCGTAACAAAGCATTATATTCATCGAGCATCGCAGCGTGCCAATTAGGATCCTTGAGTGCCTGGCGGTAAGAGGATGGGATGGGAGAAATAGATGGCGGTGGGGTGGTGGCAGAAAGATTGAATAAACGGCGAGGCATGAGAAAACCATTTTTTGCTCGTGTGCGCATTTTGTGTACGTTTTCGGGTGGCTGTACTGGGATGGCGTGGGCCGGCAGTCCGGCTGAGGTGGCAGTTGCGGAGTGGTGGGAGGTGGGCTAGGCTGGCCGACAGTCTCGGCGGGCGAGGCAGATTCGCCCGTGCGCAATGATGGCGACGCGTTCCACGCATGATTGGTGGCGGCAGACGAGGCAGATCCGATCGGCTCGGATCCCGGGGAAGATGCGGGGCCAGTTGGTTGCAAGAAACGGATCCCGGAGCTGATTTGGTTCCGATTTTCTGTGGCGGCTGGGTGTGTTGGCTCCGGTGTGGCTGATTGGGGAGGATTATAGGGAAAAACGGCCTCGTCAAAAATTACGTGACGTGATACGATAACTCGACGAGAGCTAAGATCAAAGCATCGATAGCCCTTGTGCTCTCTGGGATAGCCGATGAAGACGCAGCGTGTGGATCGTGGATGTAGTTTGTGCGTGGTGGTGGCGTAGAGGTTTGGGTAGCAAAGGCATCCAAAGGTACGAAGATGGGTATAGGATGGGTGTTGGCCGTGAAGACGAAAGTGAGGCGTGGCATGGTTGATGGTGCGAGAGGGGCGAATATTGAGGAGATGATTGGCCGTGTGAAGGGCCTCGACCCAAAACGGAGGTGGGAGGTTGGCTTGAACAAGGAGAGTGCGGACTACATCATTGGTTGTACGAAGCATGCGTTCGGCCTTGCCGTTCTGCGGAGATGTGTGGGGACATGAAAAGCGAAAAGAAACACCGTTGGCTGTGAAGAAGGATCGTAGGGCATTGTTGAGAAATTCTCCACCGTTATCACATTGCACGCATTGTATAATTTTGTTGAATTGGGTTTTAACATAGACAAAGAATCGTTGGAGAGTGGAAGCAGTGTCGGACTTGTTGCGCAAAGGAAAGGCCCATGAAAAGTGTGAATAATCATCCAATACAATGAGGTAATATGAATAACCAGAAAAACTAGGAATAGGGGAGGTCCACAAATCACAATGTATGAGTTGAAAAGGAAAAGTAGTAAAACTAGAAGATGTGGGAAAAGAAAGGCGTGGCTGTTTTCCTAATTGACATGCTTCACATATGGGAGATTTATTTCTAGCTGCATTACAACCATCGGGAAAGGAGGGAGATATCCTAGCAAGGTTCTCATCACTTGGGTGGCCAAGCCGTCGGTGCCATAGATCTCGAGTGGTGGAGACTGTCAAAGCTGTGTTGGAGGAGTGAAGATCGCCGAAGAAGGGGTACAATTCCCCGCTGCTACTGGAGCGCAGAAGAGTGGTCCGAGTTGCTAGGTCCTTCACAGAGAAGCCATCAGGGTCAAACTCAATAGAGCAGGAATTATCACGGGTAAATTTGCGCACAGAAATTAGGCTTTTAATAACAGAAGGTGAAACTAGGACATCATTAAGGTGGAAAGAGCGAGGAGGGAGGGTAGTAGATCCGACAGAATAAATTGGCATCGTGGATCCATTGCCAACTACGATACTGCGAGAATTAACGTTTGCAAGGGAATGAGACGAGGTGAGATTACCCTGGTTGTTGGTGACGTGCGTGGTTGCGCCGGAGTCCATGACCCACTCGGCGCCGGGGTGGAAGCCGCTGACGTTGCTCGGTGCAGAGGAGAACATGGCGGAGTAGTCGAACGTAGGAGCCGACGGGGGGGCGTACGGCGTCGGCAGGAGCGGTGCTGAGTTGGAGGACATCACGGGATATGCCTGGTGGTGCTGGGCTGGGCTGATGACGTTGGCGGCGTTGGGCGGCACCCAGGTGGTCGGGCGGCCACCACCGTAGGCCTGCTGCTGCTGATGATGATGTCCGTAGCCGGGGTTGTAGCCGCCGCGCCCACCGTAGTCACCACGTCCGCGTCCACGGCCGCGACCACGCCGTTGTTGTTGCCGTAGCCGTTGTTGTTGTTGCCGTAGCCCTGCCCGTAGCCGTTGTGTCCGTAGTTGTGCTGACCGCCGTCGCGGTTGTACTGTTGGCCGCCGCCGCGCCCTGGTGGCCGTAGTCGTTCTGGGCGCGGTGACCACCGTTAGGGCAGTTGCGCGCAATGTGCCCGGGCTCGCCGCAGGTGTAGCAGTTGCCGTGGAAGCGAAATCCGGACGACCCGTTGCCGGTGCCGGTGGTGTGCAGGACTTGCGGGGTCGTCGCGGCCTTCAGCTTGAGTTTCTCCTCGGCGAGTTGGAGCCGAGATTGGGCCTGCGTAAAGGAGGGGAACGGCTTCATGGTCTCCAGAATTTCCTGCTGTACCTTGAAACGTTCGTCGAGGCCGGCGATGAGACGCATGGTCAGCTTCTTGTCGGTGACCGGAGCGCCGACGTCCCCTAGCTGGTCGGCGATGCACTTGAGCTTGCGGCAGTAGGAGACGATGTCCATGTCGCCTTGCCCGGCGTTGGTGAACTCCTTGTCGAGGTGGATCTCACGCCCCTCGGCGTTCTCCGTGAAGAAGCTCTTGAGGGCTTGCCAGGCGGTGTAGGCCGAGCCGTCGGCCTGGAGGATGACGTCCTGGAGCTGGTCGGAGATGGTGGCGTAGATCCAGAGGACGATGTCGACGTCGGCGGCGCGCCACTGGTCGTCAGCGAGGTGAGGAGAGGTTTCCTCCTCGACATGATCACGAGCGTTGTACTTGGAGAGGACGAAGAGGAAGAGGTTGCGCCACTTGTGGTAGTTGCCGAGCGCCGCGTCGAGCTTGAACTTGATGTGGCGAGTGATGTCTACGCCATCGGTGGTGGGAGGAGAGGGGAGCAGCTGCACTGAGGTGTTGGCTAGGTGGGTGAGGGAAGCATCATCGTCTGCATTGAAGGGGGTGAAGGTAGAGGAAGAAGAAGGAGGAGGCTCTGATACCAAACTGAACTCTATATTTCTCAATGCACAGATTACACATGATCGGGTTACAATATATATACACGAGAGGACGCACATCGTGCAGTCATGGGCAACGGTCGTGCCGTCTAACTAGGTGGATCTAACTAACCCTGAAGACTCGGAGAGCTACTGAACAGAGGGAGCCGTTACATGTACAAGTTCACGTTCAGATATACTTCAACAATGTTCACTAGAAAACTGAGATGCCCAAAAAAAAATGGAGCAACACGAAGTTGAACGATTTTCCTAGTTCCAACATACGCCATCATACATCAGTCTCGACGGCTTCAAGCAAGCTATCAAACAGTGATAGTAGAGATCATGGCCCAGAGGCCAGTACACTCCTTCCCGACTGTTCAAGCGATAGGAAATCCTGCAAATGATACAAAATACAAGACAATTATACAATATAGGCCAACAATTTTACGTGCTCTACAAAGAAAGACAAGTACCATACAACTTATGTACAGCAAGGGTCATTTTGATTACAAGCTCTTACTAGTTGAGTTTTCATGTACTGAAATAGGATGCTCCCAATTTATCCGTTTAAGTACCATCCTACCGGGCCCTAATAAGTTTATATTGTTTCTACAGAAAACAAAAGTTTATGTTTACATGAACTAATAGGACATGGTTAACACATATGAAAAAAACAGAGAAAAGAACAAGAAAAGGCAAGAAAACAAGAGCCTTAATCTGATGAAGGAACCAGTGGGGAGAGGACGCACAACGGAGGGGCCCTGGGGCAGAAACAATAGATCTACATGGTGTCACTGCCATGGCCAGTCTAGAGCTTGCTCAAGAACCAAATGCTCACCCTGATCTTCCCTCCAATCTCTCTCTCTCAGAGAGAGAGAGAGAGAGAGAGAGAGAGAGAGAGAGAGAGAGAGAGAGAGAGAGAGAGAGTCTCTCGTGGATAAGGGGAAAGATTTGTTTTCCCCTCGAAATGGACGGGATTGGGGTGGAATCCCTCCCGGGTATAACCGAATGTTTCGAAAGAGAGTGCCGGTATGTAACCCCCACGGGTATGATCCCGGCTGACCCACGGGGATTTCTTCCCGATCCCGGCCAGGGTAGGCGGAAACAAACAAAGCCTTCAGCCATCAAACATGCGATTTCATCTCTACAGGATCTCCTACTCCACTCGCCACACCCAACTATGTATGTTGCCCGTAACTCGTGATGTATCATTACAATTTCATCCGCTTGCAATTTGTAAACATAGGCCTAGATATACCTTCTCCCTGCCATTCAGAGGGGCTTTTTGGATACATGACGTTTTTGAATGATGGCGATCATTCGGGCTATCTTTAACCAGACTGGCCGGCATAATCCTCTTAGATTGCAATAAATACATGATGCATAAAGTCGTTTTGTATTTGTTATTCCGATGTTTGATTCATATGGAGACTTTGCTTGATAAATTAGTTGTAAGTAGACTTGGAGGTCCCCCGCGTCGTCCCCCGCGTGGGCGACTCGGGCGGAAAAACCTAGCCGCCGCATCCCCATGTTCCCCTCCCCTGCCTTCCCTCCCGTCGCCGCCGGTGGTCACCGCGGGGCAAGGCCCGTGTTGGTGACGGAGGTGACGCGGGGATCCCCTCCCTCTCGTGGATCATGGTGGACGCGGGCTACCCCGGTGCACGTGGGAGCGGCCCTCGGCCCGGGCTTCGACGGCGTCTGGCGTAGTGTGGCGGTGGGAGTCGCCGGCAGGAAGAGGTGGTTCGGATGACGATGGCGCCCGCGGGCGTGGTTACCTTCCTGAAGGCGTCGTCGCTGCGACTGCTAGCCTCCCGCCCTGGTGCTCCGGGGGAAACTCTAGATCTGGGTCTCCCGGATCGGACGCTGACGACGCTTTTTGTGTCGTTCAGCCTCTTGGGGCATCGTCCTATAGTACGATCTAGCTGGAGGAGTCTAGAGGTTGAGCGGTGTTTCTTCTACTGCATCGACCACGGCGAGTCTTGGCGGCGTGTCTCCGCGGGGTATCAACGTTGGACGCGGAATGATGGACGCGCACAGGAAGGTGGCGTTGATGGCAGGCCTGGCAAGGTTTCTGCATTGATCTCTCCATAAGACGGTTTGGCGGATGTCGACGGCAGGAGCTTTCGAGTGTGTGTATACGGTGTACACTGCGGGATTGCTCGACCGGTTTGTGCTCCCGGTTCGCCGTCGGGCGGTTTGGTGGAGGCAAACCGGTTTAGATGATGCGCGTTGATGATGCGTGTTGGTGAGTCAGTTCAGGGCACAAGGGCTCCGATAATGACCACCCCCTTCATCAAGTTTGTAGGTTTGTAGAGTGGCTTTCGGTTGATCCTTGTAACTCTTTGTAAGGCGTGGTGGTTACGCTTTTATTAGTAATAAAAAACCAGTTGTGTGCGCCATTTTGATGCAGAGGCTAGGGTAGAACCTCCATTTCTAATAAAAGAAACTTCAAAAACTTGGCAATAAAAGGAGGTTGCGTGCACGGTTTCGATGCAGAGTTTGGGGCTAGGCTCCCATTTCGGGCGAAAAAATGATATTATTTGTTTGGTCGATGTGTGATGATCTTTCACTCGTCACTCACCCTGCTGACTAGCTGAATTAGCAGCTGATGATCAGCTCAGCTAGCAGCTTGTACCGTCTGGCTTTCACCCTTGATCGTGCCTTCTCCGCGGCGGCCTGCTGCTGCATACCCTTCGCCATCGTCTCCGTCTCCCGCATCGGCAGCACCGCCCTCTCGGAGGGAGCCTTGGGCGGCTTCTGTGACGAAAAGGCAGGGGCCTGCTTTTCTTATTTCATATAGGAGAGGAGTACAAGATGTACGAGTAACCGAAAGTATACAGCGCTAAGCTAGCTAGCAGTAAGGTAAAACAGCACAGCAGGGAACAAAAACGGCACTAAAAACTCAGTCAGGCTCTCTTGGTCTGCAGAGCAGGTTGGCAACACCAATTTTTCCAGCTGCTTTCCATTGCCGCGCCTCCTCAATGATGCATTCAAACAGACGGTTAAAAGTTCCCGCCCTGTTCTGGAAAATCCTGGAGTTGCGCTCCTTCCAAATGGTCCACCATGTCAATTGAACCAAGGAAATCCAAGTCTTCTTCAACGCGGCCGGCTGCGCCTGTCGAGTGGCCGTGACCCAAGCCAGCAGGCTGTTTGTGGCAGGGTTGGGTGCAAGGGTCGCCGGCAGGTTCGCTGCAGCAAGAACCTTCCTCCATAGCCTTGAGGTGATCGGGCAGGCAGCCAGCAGATGCAGAGCAGTTTCCTGCTCGCAAAGGCACAAGACACAGGCGGCGTTGTGAGGCCAGCCTTTCTTCTGCAGGGTATCCGCCGTGTGACACTTGCCAAGAATCGCAAGCCAGCTGAAAATACGACATTTCAGAGGTGCCTCGCTATGCCAGATCACTTCTTTGAAGTTGCATCTTGTGGAACCTTCAAACTGCATATTGTAAGCTGAGGCAGCTGAGTAGGAACCATCCGAGGACCAACGCCAGGACACGGTGTCAGCTACATCATTTCTGAGTTGAATGTTCTCAAGCATTCCGTGCAGCAGGAGGAATTGGTTCAGCGCTGCATTGCTCAGTCCCCGCTTGAAGTGGCGCACCCATTTACCATCATTCAGAGCGGCGGCCACGGTCAGGTTTCTCAATGTGCAGAAACTGAACAAATCCGGCATTGTATCTTCAAAGGAGGAACCCGCAAGCCACGGGTCACGCCAGAAAGAGATCCTTTGTCCATCTCCCAGCTCGTAGGAGACCGCCACGTTGAAGAGGTTGCGAGCCCGATCATCGATGTTGAGTGGCAGTCCCGACCAAGCTTTGTCTGGTTCGTTCCAAGATTGCCAAAGCCAACGGACGCGCAGAGCAAGCGCCTTGCGATCAAGATCTGTAATGCCAAGACCTCCGAATTCATGCGGCCGGCAGATTGCAGCCCACCGAACCAGGCATCGCCCTCCAGTAGCCAGCTCGTCATTGTTCCAAAGGAAGCCACGGCGAAGCTTGTCAATCACCTTGATGAGCCAGACAGGTGGATCAATGACCAGCAGCTGGTAAATATGCATAGCCGACAGCACGTGTTTGACTAAGAGCAGGCGGGCATCTAGGGAAAAGTTGCCCTTGTTCCAACCTTTAACCTTTCCGGCCAGTTTATCAACAGCAGGCTGGAGGTCGCCCTTGCGCAGCCGGCGGTCAGAAAGCGGCAGTCCCAAGTACTGGCAGGGGAAATGTTGTATTGGGCATTGAAGGCATGCAGCAAGTGAAGCAACGTCGAGGTGGTCGCATTGTATAGGTATCAGTGAGCTTTTGGAGTAATTTGTTAGGAGCCCGGAAGCCTCACCAAAACATTGCAAGATCAGCTTGATCGAATTAAGCTCGTCTTCTTTAGGTTCAGCAAAAATGACAAGGTCGTCAGCATACATTGCAATTCTGCTCTTTGGCTGGAGGAATCTGTTGATACGCAGCACCCCCCTTCTGTCTGCCATAGCAAACAGCTCTGCGAGGACATCTGTCGCCAGTCGAACAGAAGAGGCGATAGAGGATCACCTTGCCGAAGCCCGCGTCGGTGAATGATCTTTTCAGTTAGCTCCCCATTGACTAGGATCCTGGTGGAGGTCGATCTCAGCAGGCAAGCAATCCAATCTCTGTACAAACGCCCAAAGCCTTTAGCTTCCAAAATTTCGAGCAGAAATTCCCATGAGAGAGAATCAAAAGCTTTCTGAAGGTCTAATTTGAGGAGGAGAGCGGGTGCTTTTTTCTGCCGGAATAGCCTGGCTTGTGCTCTGACAAAGACGAAGTTATCATGTATTGATCTATGCTTGATGAAAGCACTTTGACATGGATTGACAAGCTCCTGCATCCTGGGGCGCAGCCGTAGAGCAAGAATTTTAGTGAATAGCTTTCCAAAAAAATGGACTAGGCTGATAGGTCTGAACTCTTTAGGATGTGCAGCATCAGGCGTTTTTGGAAGTAGTATCATTGTTGCGGAATTCAGCAGCTGAAGGTTACGAGAACTGCAGTCTTGCAATGCAGCTATGGCTCTCATAATATCAGGACTCACCACAGGCCAACATTGCTTGAAAAACAGGGCTGTGAAGCCATCGGTGCCAGGTGCTTTATTGACGGCAGGTCCGAAATCGCAGCTCTAACTTCCTCTGCAGTGAAAGGTGCCTCTTGGTCACTTAGGTCCGCCTGCTGGATGCCAATCATAGACATGTTGATGGAGTGCTGCCGGTCTTTTCTCTCCCCAAGCAGCTGCTGGAAGAAGCACCAGAAAGCTTTCTCTTTGTCTTTTTGCTCAGTGAGAACTGCATCTTCAAATTCCACTCTATGAATGAAGCTTTTGCGCCGGCGAGCAGAGGCCTTTGCATGGAAAAAAGGGTACTTGCGTCACCTTCCCTTAGCCACTGAATCCTGGACCGCTGCCTCCATTTGGATCGCTGGATGGCTTCTATTCCCAGCCTGTTCATCTTGAGCATGGCTCTGAATTGCCTCTCTTCATCGGAAAGCTGTCTCGAGTCCATAGCTTGGTCCAGCCGCAGGATCAACTCGCTTGTGATGGCTGCTCTTAAGTCAAGATCAGAGAAGAACTGAGAGTTCCAGCTTGTTAGGGCTCGGGCAGTGGCAGCCAGCTTGGTATGCAAGTTCAAGAAGGGGTCAGAAAGCCAAGGGGTCGAGTGCCAAGCAGCCTGGACAACAGCAGGGAAGTCCTCACGCGATACCCAAGCATTCTCAAATCTGAAACGCCTGACAGGCTTGAATCCAGCGTCAGTGCTCAACAAAATGGGGCAGTGATCTGACATTTCAGAGGAAATTGCTTGCAGAATACAATCAGGGAAGGCAGCATCCCAAAATTGATCAAATAACACTCTGTCCAGCTTAACCATAGTGGCTGCTTGCTGCTCATTGCTCCATGTGTAACGCCTACCGTTAAGGTACAAATCCTTCAGCTGCAGATCATTAATGAAACCTCTGAAAGCTGCCATATGCCTCCGATTGAGGTTCATGTTGTTCTTATCACTAGCCCTCACAATCATGTTGAAATCCCCCACAATGATGGTGGCAGTTGCCGCAGGCATGTTGGCAGAAAGCCTATCCTTGATGGATTGCAGAAACAAGGCTTTCTCACTGTCAACCTGAGGTCCATAGACGGCAATCAAGTTCAGCGGCGTATTCACGCGAGGCATAATCCCATGGAGAGCCACTGACCAAGGCGAGATGAAGCTAGCAGAAACAGCAAGGTGGTCAGGCTTCCAAGCAACAATGATGCCACCTCTCGTACCATCAGCTGGAGCATAACAAAATTCAGTAAAAGATTGACCACAACACTGACGAACAACAGCCAAGTCTACAAATTGCAGCTTGGTTTCTTGCAGACATACGATGGATACATTGTGCTTCCTAACAACAGCAAAGACAACAGCTCTACGGACAAGATCGTTGAGCCCTCGAACATTCCAGACTAAGAAATTGCAATTCATTAAGGAAACTGATACGACAGACTGCAGACAGGCAGACTCACTGAACCGGCTGCACCAGCGGCGAAGCAGCCTGCTTTGCGCCGCGCCGGCGGCGCGCGCCCTTGACCAACTTGGTGAGGACCTCCATCTGGGTGCCGGCGAGAGGGGAGTCGAAGGCGGAGTTGTACTTCTTGAGGGTTTCTTCATCCGATTCCTCGCCCTTCTCCGCAATGGCGAGGCCGCGCTTGGAGACGATGAGATTGCGGGCCAGCTTCATCGTGTTGCCTCCCCCACCGCTCCCGGTCACCGCCTGCTTGCCGTCGCGGAGCTGCACACGGTGGCTGCGGCGGGTAGCAGTGGTGGCGGCGCCGGTCTTCTTTCCCCTGTGGCGGCGAGGTGGACCAGGGGGAGTGGAGCAGGAAAGCGCAGCGAGACCAGGCGTGATGGGCTGCATCACGGAAGCGAGCATCTCAGCAGTGGCCTCCGCAGATGGGCCACGGCCCGCTGACTGGGCGGTGGGGGTCCGCGGGGAGGCCGGCAGCACGTCGTAAGGTCCAGTTCGAAAGAGCCCAGCAGCAAACCCGTCCCCCTCCTGGTCAGGCTGCAGATAGACCACGGGGTCGACAGGGCACGTCGCCTGGCACGTCTCGGCGTTCATCGCAGTAGCTGGTGAAGGTGGGAATGCCTCTGCGATCTCCGCAGCTGCCGATGGAGGTGGGGACGCCGACAGCACAGTGCAGGCCTTATCTGCCGCCACTGGCATGTCTGACTGGGGCAGCACGGCAGGCAGGCCCTGCATAGGCCATCCCGAAGTGGCTTGTTGCAGCGATAACCCTGAAAGTGGAACAGCGTCTGGGGCAGGAGTCAGTTCCCCAATAGAGAAGAGGGACAGCACGGGTTGAAGCACGCGGTCAGCGCTGCTGACTGGCGAGGTAGTGGGCGGCCTGATGCTGTTGCAGAACGTGGACGGCACGGACACGGCGTTGGGGCTGGCCGTCATCACGGCAGCGCTGCTGGCGCCGACGCCGTTAGGCGCAGCGGGAGCCGTCAGCGTCGACAGCGGCACCAGGTGGAGACCGGCCGGCACCAGCGTGCGCCGACGGCCGCCGTCGCGGCGCCGCGGGCGGTGCTGGCCCGCAGCGGAGCCCGAGGAGGTCGCCTCAAGCCGCTGGTGCCAGACGTCGTCGGGCACGCCGTGCGCCCAAGGGTGCACCTGCTCCTGCGTCAGCGTGGTGTCGTCGTCGCCGTCGTCGAACTGGTCGTCATCCCGGCTTTGCCAGCGGTTGCGCGGCGCCAGCGCTGGCCTGATGTAGGTCGAAGAGTCCAGGTGGACCAGCACCGTCGAGCCGAGCATGCGAGGCGGGCAGGAGCGCAGCTCCTCGAGGTGGCAGGGCGGCTTCTTGACCGGCTTGTCGAGCTCAGTGCAGAACACCGACCTCGAGCACCCACCCAAGGAACGCCTTCTTTTATTCTCGTCAGAATCATTCGTCTCTGGCGACGTCAACATCCTCTTCTTCGCTGCCGCCGTCGTCTGCCTCACCGGCGAGCCTCCTTCTCCGCCCTCCCTGAGACACCAGTTGCACTGCTGGTACGTGGCCGCTCTCGGGTAGAGCTCGCTGCAGTATCTATACACACGTATACGCGCTACTGGTCAGTGGAATGCAATTTTATACAATGAAGGCAAAGCAAACCGCATGCGTGAAGCAGACATACAAGCATGTTAAACGCGGACATATGCATGTACCTGTGTTGCAACCGGAGGCGGCAGAGCTTGCAGCGGAACAGCTCTTGCGGCATGCCGTGGTCGCCGCACATGCAGCACACGGCGACAGCGCCGTCGTCGGGGCCGGGAGACGACATGGGCAAGAGATGAAGCGCAGAGATACCCTGGGTGGAAGGAGTGTGAACTGTGAGTCTGTGAAGCTGGTGGATGAATGTGTAGACGAGAAAGGCTAAGGAAAGGGCCGCATACGTGTGAGGCGGTCGCATCTTGCCGTGGTCTTCACGAGCGCGCCGGGTAGTAGCTTTCATGAGGTCAGGGAGGGAGAAAAACAGAACCAGTAGCGAGTAGACCAAGCACGTACGCGTGCTAAAGAAAGTAATGGCGAGTCAGAGTTTTTTTTTAACAACGCGAGTCAGAGTTATCGTGGACTTTGGGCAAGACCACCCAGGGGTATGTTAGTAATTTGACCAGATGTGATATTTGCATGCCGGTTGGACCCTCTCAACTCTCATCGCGAATGCACCTTGCACTAACACATGTCTAGATACATGTGTGTAGAAAGTAGGTACAAAGTCTTATATTTTGATACGGATAGAGTATACGGAGTATGTTCTCACAAGGTGCTTAATTAGTTCTCCAATAAATTCTAGTGGACAAATTTATTTTATAAAATATGATGCATATTCTTGAAAAATGATCCTAAAAGTATGTAATTGGTAGGGTAGTACCAAGTGTTCTTTTTGTGAAAAAGATGAAACAATCCAACATTTATTTATTGCTTGCCCGCTTGCAAAAGTAATTTGGCACTTCGTGTATATGGAATTTCACATTACTCCTCCAACTAATATCATTAACTCGTTTGGGAATGGTTGCATGGAGTTACTAAAAAAGAAAATGCTCAAATTAGAGTTGATGCTTGTGCTTCACTATGGGTTATATGTCATGTGCGAAATGAAATTATTTTTAACGATTCAAAAGTTTCTTCAGATGATTCTTTTGGCAACACACTGGATTCATATGTAGTCCTATCTCCAACCGGGGGAGCGCCGCCACGACATGGATATTGGGTGCTGACGTTTGGAGACGGTTGCACCGGACTTATTCAGCCGATTCGGGTGACAGCATAACTTTAGACTAGCATGTTAACGCATAAAATTATCATGTTAGTGGCATAATTTCACTGGTTGATCCATGTCTCAATGTTGTGTGATCCGTGAGATGTAATACTCTTTTGAACTAAACTTCAAGAAGACAATAAAGAAGTCATATGCATCATTTTCGTGCAGAGGCCAGGGCAATCCCTATTTTGAAAAAAAAAATGTAGTCGACGTTTAAACATCCTTGAGAAGTCAAGACATCAGGTCATCACTCCACGGCGCCTTGGTCAAAACTTTTTTTCCTTCACGCATGCATGGCCACAGCGGTTGCGTCTGTATATGCCGTGCAAAAAATGACAAAACGGCTGCGCTCCAAAATTCAATGAAAAATACTTTCATGTCAACGGGAGCACGCATGCACGAAACTGAATCGCTCGACGACCTGGACCTGGACCTGGTCGCGCTTGCACAAGAGAGCACTGCTGACTTTTTTTTTTTTTTTGAAATGGAAGAGAGCAGTTCTGAGTAAAACACTGGACCCCAGGGTGGATTATTCGGCCCAAGCCGTGGTCTCCAGAACGGGCCTCCTCAGACACCGGGTCCTTGAAACCAAGGCCCAGAGAGTTGAAGATATTTGATCGGGGAAGCGCCAAGCCATTCAAAGGCCTCGAAGACGGCGAGCATTTTGTTTGCTTTCTCGCGCGCTCTTCGCTCCAGGCGTAGGGAGTTAGGGACACACGACGGTGGATCCGAGAGATCACCGGCATCTCCGGACACGGCCTCGGAGCCGGCGAACGAGGCGGTGGAACCACCAAGTCCGAGGAAAGAGGACAGACGTCTTCAGTCAGGCAACGCCAGCGCTCGGACGGAGACGTCGAGACGACAGCTTGGGAAAAACGTGGTGGTCATAAACGGGAATCAGAAGAAAAGGAATAAGACCATCAGATCGCGTTTTTTTTTTGGTTAAGTGCACTTTTGGTCCCTCAAGTTTTAAAAAATTCCAACTTTGGTCCCTTAACTCTTTTCGGGTCTAAACGTGGTCCTCAAACACTTAATTTGTGAGAGTGATCAGAGAACCCTTAGGTGAGATAGGATTGTATGGGAGAGTGATTGAGATTTGTGCCGTTAAAACTTGCTTGCTAATTGCATAATGGATCCCCGCGTCGGATTAGCCTAGTGTTTGAGAACCACATTTAGATCAGAATAGAGTTAAGGGATCAAAATTAGACTTTTGCAACACTTGAGGGCCAAAAGTGCACTTAACCCTTTTCTTTAGACCAAGTTGCGCTCGAAAATAACCTAAGAGTACTTCGTACTCGTACTAGATTTTGCTAGAGGAAGAGCTAGCCAATGGTGGTGGTGTGGCTTCGAGCGCAACAGTTAGTTAGGCGATGCAACAACTTTTTTTATTTAGAAATGGGTTGCCCGGTCTCTGCATCGTGATGATGCACATAGACTTTATATTAAAAATAAAGAGGTTACAAAGTGTATATAGAAAAAGTTCATCAAAAAGGAAAATTACAGTTCAAGGATCAGCCATAGTGGCTACATAAATCAACCAAATAAACACCATCAACAAGATGCTTCTAATCATTATAGACGTCTAGAATGCTGCCAGCCACACCGGTTGAAGATAGCTCGGACTACCGCCAACAACCGGGTACAACCAGAATCCATCATTTCCGGTTGATCTTCCGAGAGAAGAAAGAACCACATGTGGATCTAGTAAGTAGCTCTGTGGACAACCGGAGCGCCTCGTGACAACAATTTTTCTGCCAGAGGACAGATATTTGTATGGATGTAGATACTAAGAGTAAGAATAATAAAATGATGCAAGCAGGTAATAAAAGTTTAGATATCATATTTCTCATTAGTTAAAGGAGAGAGAAGAGAAACGAGTTGTAAATTAACACCTAGCTGCATCACGGGCTCCAAAAAAAGCTTTGTAATAGTGTGAGGTGGGTTAGATATGAAAAGAAAAGTACTTCCTCCGTTACTTGATGTAAGGTGTCTAAGGTTTTTTTAAAAATTCCGAAATGTAGAGTGTACTTCTTTCCACCACTAATCTGAATATATTTTTTAGAAATTTGAGTATGTTTCCTTATCTAATTCAAACTCCTCTTATACCACGTAAATTAGCCAGAGTTAATTCCGTCCTAAACTGGTGTAATTTTTTCCTCCATCAGGATTTTTTTAATTTCCATGCCAAAACTTATACACCCTATATATATAGGAACAGAGGGAGTAGTAAAAAGAGTGGTGCTACAAGGAAGGAGTCCTCCGTTGTTTGATGGATGGTTTCTTGAAAGAGCATGTGTTGCCCCATGTGTGGTTTTGGTAATTAATGACAATCTCTATCGACTAATGTTTGCATTGAGATATCTTTATAGATCGAGTCCATGAAGAAGTTTGGAGTTCATGTGTTGGACTCTAGAAGAGTATATGATGACCAAGGTTCTATCCAAGGATTTATATATGAAGAATGGTCATGTGTAGAGATGAGCTTATTGCAAGAGTGGCTTGGAAAAGAAGATTGAGTGAAGATTCATGTTTATCTCCAAGCCATCATCATATCAAGACAAGAAGTATATGAAGCGCAAGTGGATTCTTGAAGACGGAGCTTAGCGAGGCTCTCCCATAATGGAGTATGGGGGAGCATTTGGAGATGTCTTCATCAAGCATGTGCTAGCAAGCGCAATCAAGAAAGGTGGTCCACTTGAAGAGATCAAGATCGTCATCATCTAGCTCAAGTGGAATGCGCAAGGCAAAGGTATGATCTTGATAGGTTTTCTATTTTACCGGTCTCATGTTGTTAGTGGGAGACCGGGTTATAGGATAGACGGCGTACTATCAAGAGGAGCTCTCAAGTGAGTAACTTGATCGCATCTTTGTGGAGAGCTCAAACCTTTGCGTTCTTGGCATATCATCTTTCTTGGTTCTTATTTGGCTTTTATCCATGTGAGAATTTAGAGCTTGTGTTCATCTCCATACCAAACTCTAGTTCATCAAAAACGGGTTTCAAGTGAATATCTTGTGGTGTTTTTGATGTTGGAGGTTTTACCGGTTCGTCGTTTCTAGAGAGGTCAAACTCTCTCCTTGTGGTCTCCTCCTCACATGATGGACTATTATGTGTATATGCATGATCTTGTAGTGCTTGTGATTATCTTCGGAACAAGCCCAAGATCATTGAAAACGGAGTCCGGATGAAAACTTGTTTGCATTCTCGGCTTTGGAAATATTATCGGTCCACTTCAAGATAGGGTCCACACCTTCCCATGTGTGGTATCCACTCTATATTTGTGACCCTTAATATTTGGAGTTACCTTTCCAATGCAATTGGTTTCACCTAATTTGGAGTTCGGATGAGAAAGTTATTGCATTTCAGGATTTTCCTCTCTGCTGGTTTTTGGTCCGGAGTCTCCGTGGTTTTGGTCCGGAGTCTCCGGCCCCTGGTTATGTGGCTCAGTGCCTCGCGCGCGGCGCGTGCGGTATAGGGGTCCGGAGTTGGTCCGGAGTTACCCCGGAGTCTCCGCACTGGCCGGAGTCTCCGGCCTTCGTGGTCCGGAGTCTCCGGTGTAAGGTTCTCTGCTCCTCAGGGCGGCACTTGCTGTATAGGGGTCCGGAGTTGGTCCGGAGTAACCCCGGAGTCTCCGCCCTGGCCGGAGTCTCCGGCCTTCGTGGTCCGGAGTCTCCGGTGCAAGCTTTCCTGCGTCGACTTTTTCCTGCTCTTCTGGATCCGGAGTCTCCACACTTTTGGTCCGGAGTCTCCGGTCTTCGTGGTCCGGAGTCTCCGGTGTAAGTTGGCTGCAACGGCTCTTTTTCTGGGAGGGGTATTTATACCCCTCCACCTACCTTCAGCCACTTAGCTCTTCCAAGCACGTTTTTCCCCTTCTCTCTCCTCCATTGTTGACCTTGGAAAGCTTGCCCCTCTCCCAATTCATCCCATGATTCTTGCATATCTTTGAGGGATTTGAGAGAGGAGATCTAGATCTACATTTTCACCAATCCATTCCTCCTCTTAGTGAGGGGAACCTAGTAGATCTTGATCTTGGAGTTCTTGGTGTTTCTCCTCCTTTGTTCTTCCTCTCTTATTCCCCCATAAGCATTTGTTGCTTTGTTGGAATTTGAGAGTGAAGGACTTGAGCACTCCGTGTGCTCTTGCCATTGCTTTTGTGCATCGGTTTGCTCTCTCCGCGAAGATTCGTGGAAGTGAAAGTTCGTGAGTTTGTTACTCTTGGGTCATTGGACCCTAGACGCCTTTTGTGGCGAGTGGCGCCTTTTGTGGCGGTGCAAGGCCTTTTGTGGCCGCTTGGGAGCTCCCGATCCTTTTGTGGGTTGTGCCTCAAGTTTGTTGTAAGGGACTCGATTTCCGCCCAAAAGGAAATCAATAGTGGAAGGTGAATCGAGCTTTTGGGCAAGGTTCATCGGAGAATAGGGTGAGGCCATTTGTGGCATCTTGAGTTTGATACTCACACTCCTCCAACGAGACGTACTCTCCTAAAAAGAAGGAACTCGGGAATACATCGTCGTCTCCGCGTGCCTCGGTTATTTCTATACCCGAGCTCTTTACTTATGCAATTTACATTGTGATAGCCTTCGTGTGTGAAGTTATATATCTTGCTATCACTTTGTTGCTTGTCTTGCTTAGCATAAGTTGTTGGTGCACATAGGTGAACCTAGTTTATTTAGGTTGTTGGCTTGTTAATTTAAACACCTAGTTAGTTTTATTCCGCAATTAGCAAGCTTAAACCGCGAAAAGTTTTAAACGCCTATTCAACCCCCCCCCCCCCCCCCCCCACCCCCCTCTAGGCGACATCCTTATCCTTTCATTTCTCAACTTTTTGGGTTGTCTTTTTCGATGGGTTTTCTTTGCCCGTGGTGACCATTGTGTCGAGACTCGAGAGTTTGTGGTTGTATCAGTTGTTGGGAATAGTTCGCATGTGATCTTATTGTAACGGTTTTCGTTTTAACTGGACAATTTTCTTCTTCTTACTTAATAGATTGGGTCAAACTTTTGCTCGGATTTTAAAAAATGTTATCGTTGCTCTAAAATATGCACGCACAATGACACCGCCCCCCGAAATGTGTTGGATCGAGCAACGGATTAAAAGTTGAGAAAGACACGGTTTCTGTTTGGATTATTATTGGAGTAACCTTTTCCCATATCTTGCATGCATGCTGATATATGTAGGTGTGCCAGCTTGGCAAGGCACTTGGTATCCCCATACCGGCCATGTAGTACATGACGTCATGCATTCATAATTTTCGGCACATAATAAATGATATAAATCAGAACGTGTGGCCACTGATTTGGATATCGGTGCATACATTAGAAATTGAAGCTTTGTGCAACTATTCTGGAGTCTGAATTGGAGTAGCTTGCAAGGACCACAAAATTTGGACTCAACTCCTACGGAAGATGATCATTCGTGCGTGCTTGGATATGTGGACATGATTGAGTAGTCATGCATGCCTACGAAGTACTCCATCCGTTTCAATTTAATTGGCTTGTTATACACCACATATGAATGTATCTAGACATGGACGACATGTCCATGTCTAGATACATTCACATGTGGTGGATAGCAAGTCAATTAAATTGGAACGAAGAGAGTAAGTGTTGATGGCGATGGACATGTATTTCGCAGCCCTTTCTGTCATGGCTTCCATGCTGTCGGTGCTAATGTGTGGCGATCTAGGTAGCTGCATCGAGGAGCTTAGTACTCTCTCTAAAGTCAAATCTCACTCACTTTGACTAAGTCTATTTGGAAAATAATCTATATGATTCTTTGAATTTCATAAATATGATTTTTGAATTTTTTTAATTGGAGGGATCATTTTGGAGCAAAAAGTCTGTACTGCGAAACACGTACCATATAAAATATGCTTCATGATGTTTTTTTGTGGGGTACTTCATGATGAATCTAATGGTTTTGGTATTCTAGATGTTAATATTTTCTATAAACTTGGTCAAAATTTAACGGGCTAATTTTGAAAAAAAAAATATGCACAACCGTTTGCCAAAAGAGTATTAAATTATATGCATCGAACCTGTCAGCTCGTGCAAATAAACTTGTGCAATGTATTACAACAATGCCAAAAATTTAAGTTGTTTTCATATCTATAAGCCTAGCCTTAGACCTAGAACCAATGCAGATCGCGCATATTTTTATGGATATAGAAGCATATCGGAAAAATGTTTTACTATTTGACAACAGTTGAATGTTTTCCTTACCAATTATTTTTCGTCATCTTGCTTTCTTCTTCCTCTGATCCACCTTGTTGCATTCCTCGTGCTTCGGTCACACCATTTTGCGGTCGGAGGACTAGGGTTGATATTACGGTATGGGATAAGGGTTCAGATAGAGAACTCCACGACTGTGCCATAAGGGATGACAAGGGTTTAGATAGAAAACTCCACGACGATGTCAGAAGGAGCGACAAGGAATCCCATTGAAAAGGATCAAAACGAGGAGCAGCGAAAGAGAGTGCAGACGATCTCAATCCAGTGGTCACTAAACCCCATGTTCTTGAGGACGTGGATCAGGAACGGCCACGAGGCCATGTCAAAGGCCTTAGCAATGTCGATTTTCAGCAGAACAGAGGGGGCGCGTCGGGCGTGGAGAGCTTTAGTCGCAAGCTGGACCATCTTGTAGTTATCAGGTATTGCTACGGCCACGGATGAAGGCCGATTGATTGGTCGTAACACTAGTAGAAAACATGCCTTTAGTCCCGGTTGGAAATGGCCTCTACTCCCAGTTTTCCAACCGGGACTACCCAATCGGGACTAAAAGTCCCGTCCTTTAGTCCCGGTTAGTTACGAACCGGGACTAAAGGCGCTCCACGTGGGCGAAGCAGTGCGCTGGGGGCGTGGAGACCTTTAGTACCCAACCGGTACTAAAGGGTTGCTCCAAAAACCAGGAATTTTTTTAATTCAATTCTTAATTCTATTCCGAAATTTTCCACTTAGCCACGCACTTAATCACTAATTATACATTTAATCTCAGATCAAAGTACTTACCCTGGTTAAACTTCTCATTCGGTCACTCATCCTCAAATTGCTCCAGCCCAAGCACGCTTAACTTTTGAGTTCCTTCCAAATTAGTTTCCAAATGAGAAGTTAGAACTTACTAATATCCTATCAATCATATTAACCCCTGGGTCATAATGTTACACTTTTTTATTGTTTAAATTTTCAAAATTTATTTGAATAAATAACAATGATTATGTAATAATTTTTTGAATAAATAACAATGATTATGAAATAATATTTTTTGAATAAATAACAGTGATTATGTAATAATATTTAATATGGAATAATTCATATCTTTAAATCCGTAAATTGAAATTTGACAAATAAAATGTCTAAATCGACTAAAAAATGAGAGGAATTCAAATATGTCATCCATATCATCTTTGGCGTCATAGAAATATCGATAAACTTTCAATCATGTATAAATATCTATAAGCTTCAAGCCAAATGACCAAGTTATAACCATTCCCACGGCATAGTTTGTGATAAAGTTCTCATATTCGATAAATAGGTGTATCTTGGTATAGGAAACAATGCTTCCGAAGGGATTTTTCAAATTATTTTTATAAATATCATTTTCCTTTTTCTAAGTGAAAAAATGATTTTTTTGTGAACCAACTACAAAAATATGGTGCAAAATAGCACCCATCTAATTCTCACAAAGAGTAGTCCACATTTGATGGATAATCCCCAAGTATTAGGAATTTTCTTGATTTCTATCTAATTTCGTCTAGTTAAATGAGTTTATGCTGATTTTCTGAAAGTAATCCAAATTTGAACTACAAGTGTTTGATAGTTTGGTCTGAAATTTTTTCAAAAATCATTTTAAGATACACAACTAGTGGTTATATCACAGAAACATCGATAGTTTTAAAAAAATTGACCTCTTTCGATGAGAGTCATGGTGGCCATTTTGATCGCTTTTTGAAAAAAATCAAATAAAATAAAAAAAACTCCAAAAAAGATATGGTTCAAAATGGCACACATCTAATTTCACAAAGAGTAATCCACATTTTATGAATAATCCCCAAGTATTAGAAATTTTCTTGATTTCTACCTAATTTCGCCTAGTTAAATGTGTTTATGCCATTTTTCTATAGTAATTTCGCCTAGTTAAATAAGTTTTTGTGATGCAAAAGAAGATATAGTTGTCATATTTGGATTCCTCTCATTTTTCTAATCGATTTAGATATTTTATTTGTTAAATTTCGATTTACGAATTTAAAGATATGAATTATTCCATATTAAATGAAAAATAGAAAAAAAATGAAAAACACGACGGCTTTAGTCCGGGTTGGTGTCTCCAACCGGGACTAAAGGTCTATCTTTAGTTCCGGTTGGAGATAACAACCGGGACTAAAGGGGCTCGCACCGGTCGCACCCTGCCGCAGCCCCCGGTTGGTGATACCAACCGGGACTAAAGGTCCCGTTTGACCCAGGACTAAAGCCGTGTGGCGTCCTAGCCGTTGGAACCGGGACTAATGCTCACATTAGTCCCGGTTCCAAACATGGCCGGGACTAAAGCTTCGAACGGAAGGCCTATTTTCTATTAGTGTAATGAGGTTGGGCAGCTCGGACGCTAGCCTCGAGGCAAACAGCTTGGATAGAAAATTACCGAAGCTATGGACTAGGTTGATCGGCCGAAAGGAGCCAACCTCAAAACTATTATCCTTCTTCGGCCGGAGGAGGATGAGAGCATTGTTAAGTCGATGGAGAACCCGAGAGCAGAGGTTGAAGACGTGCCTCAGCGCTGCCATGACGTCCACCTTTATAACGGACCATGTGTACTGGTAGAAGCGGCCAGTAAAGCCATGGGTGACCAGGGCTTTGTCGGCGGGGAGTGATTTGACAACGGTTTGTGGAGTCAGCTTGCTAAGATCCAACTCGGTGTATGAGTTATCTTATCATCGACTCTTCAGGATATGTTTGATCTGTGGCTCAAATTATATGCCTTACCAAAAAAAATAGCTAAGACCAAATTTAGGTTTTTGTCTGGATGGTTGCCAAATTTTTGGCACGTCGATGGCTGCTTACCAAGTCTCTCAGCCGAAGTTAGCCTCTCATGAGCAAACAAAACCTTGGGCAAATAGATCTAGCCAAATGTTCGGTGGGGCAAATTGATTCACTGCTCAAACATGGAAGAGTACAAGAAAAAACAATGTCACTGTAGTCATGTGACAGTGTGGCATCGACGTCTACTGTGTACATATGGCGGAGGAATGGCAACGGCGTGTGCTACGTCGCCGTCTTCTGCCGACGATGCCGACTGGTACGGCACATCTGGCGTCAAGGGGACAGGTGATCTTTACATGAAAAGGATATGATTTCACCACGCATGCACTGAAGTTTTTTTTTTTTGCGAGGATACAGTTGGTGATTACATCAAGTAGGCAGAAAGGACCGTCATAAAGAAAGAAATTACAACCAAGTCCTTCTACATCGAAGCCGCCGGCGAAGAGGACGATGACGCGCCGCCGCCAAATCCTCCCTGAAACCTTGGAACGGAAGGATCCCCCGGCGGACAGTTGGTGATTACATCAAGTAGGCATGCACTGAAGTTGCTCGTAAGTCTTACCACCTGTGCACATCATGTCATCATGCAGTCAGAAAACCAACAGTTTACACTAATACTGTAATAACCAATACTGTTGCAGAGAGCTAAGTGGCCGAAACGTGTGCTCATTTTTCTTTTCTTGTCGACGGAATGTACTCCTGTTTGCGGATAATCAGAATCGTCTGTCGCTTTGATTGAACGGCCCCAAAGCACATGATTGGCGCTACCGGCGACAGCAAAAGAGACGCTTGTGGTCGTCAAGCTATTTAAATTAATTACTCCCTGCATGCGTGAGAGATCGCAGACGTAATTAATTACTTCCTCTGTTCATAAATATAAAATGGTTTAGCTATTTAAATTTAGTGTAGATACGGACTGAAATGAGTGCATATATACACGAAAACATGTCATACATATGAATTTGAGAAAGGCTAAACTATCTTATATTGAGAAACAGAAGGAGTAAACGAAAGGAGTAGTACTACGCAGTAAGATTAGAGCGGTATAATTTGTCCTTGGCCCTTAGCAAAGTTCAGCCACTAATGGCCATTCAAAAAACTTTCAATCAATTACGAACCCTTATTAAAATCATCATACTAAAAGGCGTTTTCAATAGGCGGTCAAGCTGTTCCTTTTTGGCTTATTTAAGCTTGCCACATGCAAAATCTGCGAAGTTATTTGCAATAAACCAAATGTCGTTGTTAAAAACGTCAAAGCGAATGATGTATTATGTGCATGTGGAGACTCTGAAAATGCAAAAAATGACAATGTAAATGGAGTATTTCAAATGACTTAGCCGTATTTACGTTTCACAGCTCCAAAAACGCCAACGTGAATTACGTGTCTAGGAGCTTCTGAAATTCAGATACGCTATTTGAATGCCGTTTTTTAGGAGGGGCCTGATTCGGTTGAATGTTTTGTGAGAAACCATTAGTGGCTAAAAGTTTGCTAAAGGGTTTTAGGACAAATGATACGTTAGACTGTTAGAGCGACCTTTAGAAGCTTTTCTAACAAAACGCTGGTTAATGGATCATGGAGAAGGATACGGAAGAGGCTGGAAAACACATGCAGCTAGCTTAGCTCGCTCGCTAAGCAGTACTCCCTCCGTTCTAAATTAATTGACTTTTATTTACCCACATGTGGATGTATCTAGACATGTTACAAGTATACATACGTTCACATTTGGATAAATGGAAGTCAATTAATTTGGAACGGAGAGAGTACTAGGTTATTTTTTTTTTTTTTTGAGAGCGTAGGCTAATAGGTAGGTCCCTGGGCAGCCGCAAGCAAACAAACACTCCATGTGGTCTCCCTCGCCCCATAAACCTCAATACCTCATCGATCTGGACCAATCGATATTCTTCCTCTCCTATCGCATATTGCTGCCTGCCTATAGCTAGATTCACTCCACATCTTCCAACATCACTCTACTCACTCACCTTGCTACCTTGCTAAGCCTTACTTCTTGTTCTGAAGTCCAGCTGCTGCTGCCGCCGCCGCAAGATCAGAACAACCGAAACTCTAGCTATACGTATGTCTGGAAGCATCCAGTAAAATTCTTTCAGACTTTCTAATCTTCGTGGAATTTTAATCCAAGTACGTACATGTATGCATCTATGCTCACGGCTATCTTGGTTTTGCATTGCTCTGCAGGCTGCAGCAGAGAAGACCGTCGTAGAGGAGGAGAAGCATGTGGGAGTCGGAGAGCGACGCCGGCGAGCGGGGGCTCGTCCCCGTCCTCGGCGGCTCTGACGGGCACGACGCGCTCAAGAGCGACGGCTTCGTTCGCAGAGATCAGTCTTGGTATGTGGGATCGTTGTCGACGAGCTATTTTTGGCTTAATTTACTCGCCGAAGCTGAAGAACGGGATACATATATGGAGGTTTTCATGCATGCGCGCAGTTCTTCTGATCGTCGTCTTGTTTTTCTTTTCCTGTGATTTGAGCAGGTATGTGAACAGTGATATCCCCAGCGATTTGCTTGTCAAAGTGGGGGATGTGAGCTTTAATCTTCACAAGGTACTTTTTCTTATTTGTTGCAACAAATAGAATCATCCAGAATTCCGGAGACTACGATCGAACACGTACACTGTACTTGTGGAGTTGTACTAGTGGGCAGCTCAATCATTAGACATTCTGCCTGTGCGCAGAGCCCCAAATAGAAAGCTTTTAGGTTTCTCAATTTGCTCCTAGTAATTCCGTTGCAGCCAGACAAAAAATCCTCTTTTGGCATGCGACTAATTCCATATGGTTGCACTTGCACGTACCAACAAGCAGTACCCGATGATCTCGCGGAGCGGCAAGATGGGCCGCGTCATTTACGAGTCGGCGTCGCCGGCGGCGGCCGTGGACCCGGACACGTCGGTGGCCGACCTTGACGACCTCCCCGGCGGCGCGGACTCGTTCGAGCTCGCCGCCAGGTTCTGCTACGGCATGGCGGTCGACCTGACGGCGTCCAACATCTCCGGTCTGCGCTGCGCCGCCGAGTACCTGGAGATGACGGAGGACCTGGAGGAGGGGAACCTCATCTTCAAGACGGAGGCGTTCCTGAGCTACGTGGTGCTCTCCTCGTGGCGCGACTCCATCGTCGTGCTCAAGAGCTGCGAGGGCCTCTCGCCGTGGGCCGAGAACCTGCAGATCGTGCGGCGGTGCAGCGAGTCCATCGCGTGGAAGGCCTGCGCGAACCCCAGGGGCGTCCGATGGGCATACACCAGCGCCAGCAGCGGCAGGCCGCCCAGGAGCGGAGCCGGCACGGCGAGCCCGCGGTGGAACGTCGGCGGAGGGGACTCCAAGGAGTCGAGCCCCAGCCGGCAGGCGGTGCCGCCGGCGGACTGGTGGTTCGAGGACGTGTCCGTGCTCAGGATCGACCACTTCGTGCGCGTTGTCACTGCCATCAAGGTCAAAGGTAACCACCATGCTTGCTCCACTAATTACTATACTAAATATATTAGATCACCACTAAGCTGCAATCTACACGGTTAGTACATTGGACAAGTGTCAAGATTTGGCAGAATTATCAAAGTATTTAACACATGATCACGGATTGACAGGTAGGGCTGTAAAATGAGAGTTTTGCTATCTCTGATCATGATCACGCCAGTAAGAAATGACTACTTTGAAGTTTTTACCGGTAGGAACCATCCGAGAGCAAAACACAAAAGCAATAAGAAAACCTTAGTCGGACAGAAATCAATGTCAATGAGAAATAACTTTTGGGATTTACTAATTCTCAGTCCACTAATTTTCGTTAAATCTCAGTCACTTAAAAAATGCGCAACTCTAGTCTAAATCTACATTAGAGAAAGTGCAACTGCAGAGTGTAATTGTGGAGTTCCATTTTTCTCTAAGCTAAATAGTACTCCTACTACTGTATATTTCTTGAGATGACTGAGACTTGAGAAAAAAATCAAGTGACTGAGACATAAATATTCGCATAACTATTTCTAAGTTAATTAACTGAGATATATACAAAAAAATCCAGTTAAACAGTTTTTTTTTCAAACGTCTCCCCGCAAGAGCCAGATTCCATTACGAATGATAACTGAACAACTAATCACATCTGTTAGAAAGCTTGAAAAGTGTGTATATGGACCAACTATGCGTTGAGTAATCAACTAAATTGTCTCCGAAAAAAAATTGTTTCTATACGCGAGAAGAACAAAATCTTATGAGGAAGTGTTCATCAAAACAGTGAAATACAGTATGCTTAGCATGATCTAATTAATGACATGACAGGGACTATGTTTTTTGGGTCCAGTTTCCCTGATTAACTAGATCAATTCATTTCTTCTTCTTATAATGCATAGGCAGAGCTCCTGCTATTTACCGTCAAAAAAGACATGACAGGGACTAGTTCTGAATAGTGAAGTTACGCCCCATGCCCATATGGTCCATGGATCGCTCTCTCGTTTCCCCATATACTTCGTTGTTCCACATGTTGTCTACATGCATGATAAAATGAATGAACATACACTTGAAATATGTCTAGATACATTTGTTTGCATATGAATGTGAACAAAATCTAAAACATCTTATATTTGAGAATGGAGGGAGTACTTGGAAAACTCGTTGTTGCGCCCAAGCACTTGTGAGCTTGTTTTTCAAAAAAAAATCGAAAATCATTTTCTTTTAGGTACAGAAAAATCTACCAAAAGGTATACAGATACATATACACATCTACTATGTACTCCACAAGTTTCTACACAAAAAATGACAAATTTTAGGAAAAAAAAGTTTTCTACTCCTTTATACAACCACAAATTTATTATTTTGCAATATCCCAAAATAAAATGATTTTTTTTACCGAAACTTTGCAGAAATATACATAGCTGGTGTACATATTCACGTTCAAACATTGAATTTTTTTAACTCCAAAGTTCCATTTTTATTTTCTTTAAACCGACGAGTGCCACAAATCCGTTCTCGTACATACTCTACAAATATACATTCTATAGTCAAGATTTTTTTGTAGAAACGGCAAATCTTCTTCAATTTCAATCATTCTGATCCCGTACCATGCACCCAAGGCTGTAGCGCCAGCCTTATTGGCGCCACTCTTACTAAAAGTCTTCGGAAATCCCTCAGATTTCACATTATTATTTTTATTGTGGGTACAGATTTCACATGATTTACCCACGCAAAATGGTGATTCCAAATTTGATTGCCCAAACCGTAAGTACTCGCCAGAAATAAGGGGTTTTCCCATATGACATTCTTGTACTGAAGTTTCTATAGACTCTTTCCTGCCAAAATTCTGGATGTGCACAATATTACTCTCTCTGTTTATATTGGTTGTAATAACATCTTATTATGAGACGAAGGGAAAATGTAATTCCACAACTAAGAGGATCTCCACCGCTTATCGTGACCATCCAAAAGCTTTACGATGAATGCATTATCGATAATTTCTGGATTTAGGTAATTTATTTTTGTAGATTCATGTACTAACAAGAAATTTATGTACATGCATCGACAAAAAAAACACGCATTAACATATATTTTTATTTTATCAACACATCAATTAGTAGGAATAATATCGTTCGTTGGATGCAAAATCAACGGTCACGATAAGCGGTGGAGATCCTCCTAGTTGTGCAAAACTGCGTTGGGGACGCAGAAAGTACTATGTTAGCCAACTACCAAGAAGTAGTTAAATTTAGAGCTTGTATCAACGTGTAGAACTGCATGTGTGATCTGAGCACGGGAAGAAACAATGTAGTGGAATGGAAGGAAATTTATAAGCCATCTCTTGTGCTATTTGATTGCTGATAGGTATGCGGTTCGACCTCATCGGCGCGTCGATCACCCACTACGCGTCGAAATGGCTCCCGGGGCTCACCAAGGACGTCTCACACGGCGGCGGCGGTGGCGTCGCCGACGAGCCGTGGGCCCAGGTCTCCGCGGGTGGCGGCCTCCACATGATCATCGCCGGCGCGGGCGGCAAGGACGACGCCGCCACGAGCGCGCCGGCGCGGGAGCAGCGCATGGTGGTGGAGAGCCTGATCAGCATCATCCCCCCTCAGCGAGACAGCGTGTCCTGCGGCTTCCTTCTCCGCCTGCTCCGCCTCGCCATCATGCTCAAGGTCGCCCCGGCCCTCGTCACGGAACTCGAGAAGCGCGTGGGCATGCAGTTCGAGCAGGCGGCGCTTCCCGACCTCCTCATACCCTCGGTCGGCCGCGCCGACACCGCCTACGACGTCGACCTCGTGCAGCGGCTCGTGGAGCACTTCCTGGTGCAGGAGCAGACGGAGCAGGTGTCGTCGTCCAGCCCGGGCCGCGGGGAGCCAGAGTACTACAGCTCCGCCGCGAGCGCACGGATGATGCCGCCGGCCGGCGCGGTTTCGGCGTCCGCGTCGTCGGGGCTGAACGCCAAGGCGCGCGTCGCCCGGCTTCTTGACAGCTACCTCTCGGAGGTGTCCCGCGACCGTAACCTCTCCCTGACCAAGTTCCAGGTCCTGGCCGAGTCCCTCCCGGAGTCCGCGCGCGCCTGCGACGACGGGCTGTACCGCGCCGTGGACTCGTACCTGAAGGCGCACCCGACGCTGACGGAGCACGAGCGTAAGCGGCTGTGCCGGGTGATGGATTGCCAGAAGCTGTCGTTCGACGCGTGCATGCACGCGGCGCAGAACGAGCGGCTGCCGCTGCGGGTGGTTGTGCAGGTGCTGTTCTCCGAGCAGGTCAAGATCAGCAACGCGCTGGCGGGCTCCTCCGCGCTAAAGTCGGGAGGGATGGACGGGGTGCTGGCCTCCTCCTCCATGCCGACGACGCGGCGGCAGCTACTCGACGCGACGCCGCAGTCGTTCCAGGAAGGGTGGGCGGCGGCGAAGAAGGACATCAACACGCTAAAGTTCGAGCTGGAGAGCATGAAGGCCAAGTATCTGGAGCTGCAGCACGACATGGACACGCTCCAGAAGCAGGTGAAGCCGTCGCCGGCGGCCGGCCCCGGCGCGAAAATGGGCGGCGGCAAGGCGCAGCAGCAGCAGGGACCATCGGCGTGGAGCAACGGGTGGAAGAAGTTGGGGAGGCTGACCAAGATGACGGGTGCCGAGGCGGCGGGGCCTGGTGGCCACGTAGGAGCCCCCGGCGAGGCGGCCAGGAAGGCGCAGCGGAGGTGGAGGAACTCCATCTCGTGATCGGTCGGTCGAGCTACCTTCCTAGAGCGAACAGGAATAGATGCGTGGATGCATTCAGATGCAGGCAATCCATGCTTACGTACTGCGGATGGAGATGTTGTTAATGGAGTTTGGCTTGTTTGTGTTTTGTGCAGACTAGTCGATCTAGGAGATGGATGATCATCTGTACCGCTGTGTTGTGTTGCATTTGACCGTGGCTCGTGTTGATTACGTTGGGAGATCAGTCATGGAAATTTGCTTGTTTGCAGTTGTAGTAAACTAGTAATCGATTTGTATAAATTTTTCAGAACTGGTGGCCATCAGATTCAAACCACCGGTCTACTGCACTTCAAACTAACGGGTACGCCTAGCCGCTCGGTTTTTCAGTCGAATGACTTCTTCACCTCCACACACCACCTCGTCCACAGCCACCGTTGGCCGAACCGCCGTCCACCCCGCCCGCGGCCAGCGCGCTGCCACGACGGCTCGACGCCCCGCCCTGTTTCAAGCTCCTCCTCCGCCGGTCCACCGCCACCCCTGCCAACCCTTTAAGCCCACATTTCTTTTCCGGCGACGGCGACCCCACACCCCTCAAGTTAAGTTTCTTACTCGCATCCCCGCCCCCCGCCTCCACCTCCGCCAGCCGTGGCTACGGCGGTCGTCGCCACGAGGAAGAAGAAAGGTAGGTTTTGCACGAATCACGACGAGTTGAATTAACGGTGGATGAATCGACTCAACTCTAAGTTAATTCTCAGCTAGCTAGGAGGTTGCACGGAGTTACGATGTACTATCTCTGTTTTTAAATATAAGATGTTTTAGACTTTGTCCACATTCAAATGTATACAGATGTATGTAGACATGTTTTAGTTTGCAGTTTTATTCATTTTGGTATGCATTTAGATGGGGCACCTCTCGTGATCCATACCACGCATACGGTTCCCACATGACACGGTATGATAGGATACGAATCATACGACATACTCCCTCCGTGTCAAAATATAAGTCGCACTAGTCACTTACCACACACATGTATGTAGACATGTTTTAGTGCAAGATTCACTAGTCACTTACATGAATCTTGCACTAAAACATGTCTACATACATATATGTGGTAAGTGACTAGTGCGACTTATATTTTAATACGGAGGGAGTACTACATAGGCATATGATATCCAAGAAGTTATGGGCACACGATAGGTCGCTACAGTGATGTCACTGTCCGGTCGAAAGCCTGCGGATGGAAGCGTGCCCGTACCTGCCCCGTCATCTTCAGAACTTGCCCTTATCTGGCCACGACGACCGTGTGGCACCTAGCAGTGTACCGCCGTGTGTGGTACTGCACAGCCTGGTTCATTCACTTCCCCGTTCGACAACTCTCTCCATGTACCCATACAGGGCAAGTGATGGCGATCATCAACTCATCATCGCTCCTGTACTCACAGGCAAATGTACCCATCTCCTGCTTGGCGGTACTATTTGCCTGTTTTGGAAACACTGAAACCACATGACCTGTACTACGGTAGCTCGTATCCACCTGTCACCCGAATGATTCTCCCGGCCCTTCTCTTTGCTTGCAGCAGCAGATATCTACCTGGAGGCCTTGTTTGTTTCTAGGGATTTTGCGGGAATTAGTGGGAATTATCAAGGTCAAACCCTAAATCCTCACGTAACCCAATAGGCCGTTTGTTTCTAGTGTATTTGATTGGTTTTATCCCACTTTTCCCTAGATTTCCTAAGCTCTATTGTATTTTATTCAGTAACCAAAACACTACCCCTCCCTGGTGGATTGGGGATTAAAGGGGTTTGAATGAGCTTGGGGCGTTTTGGTTGGCACGAGCCTTCTATGTAGGCTCTGACAATATAAATTTGGCTGTTTGCTTGTGTGGCCTGCACCACGTCTTTTACCCGCACGAAACTTAAAACACCTCTCCAGCCTGAAGAATCACCAGCGGCCCTATTCGGATGCGAAATGAGGAACACGGCGCCAAGCTCATGTGAGTTTGGAGATGGCGCAAAATCGCGCGCATACGCGAAAATACGGCGGGAAAATATTCGTCACTCCCCGCCATTTCGCTCCCCATGTTTTACCCCCTTTGGTTCACCACCACCATCCAGCTCTCCCCCTGGGAAGGTTCTTCACCGAGGAGTAGGTAAGCGGCTGGCGATCTCGCTCCTGTACTCACAGGTCATCTCCTGCTTGTGGTACTATTTGCCTGTTTTGGGAACACCGAAACCACCAAGACCTCACATCCACCTGTCTCCCCAATGATTCTCCCGGCCGTTCTCATTGCTTGCAGCAGGTATCTACCATGAATGAGCTTTGTTATTTCCCTCATGTAGCAGATGGATAGTGCAACGGCCAGCGGTGAGGAAAGAGACCCAAGCAACAGAGCTCCCATGTCGGTTCCCGGACGGCTGTCTCTTATGGCTGCTACTGCTGCCAAGAGAAGCTTTCTTGCATACAGATTGGTGCCCCTCCTCGGAGATGTATTTGCAAGTTGGCGAAGCCACTGGTTCGCACATCGTTGCTGTTTCAGAAAATTACCACTTCGAATGTTACCAGCCAGTTTCTCCACACATGGAAAAGACGCACAAGGATATCAAATATTATCAGACGATATGAATACACAAGGCTAAGCGCATGATATCCCCAAAAACATAGGTAATATGTACTCTAAAACTTAGCACTTGCATCGGACTAGGATATCACAACAAGGATAAATCTATCACGAGCCAGACAGTCGACACGAATAAATTAACCTAGCAATAATACTCTGAACATACAGAGGAACACAAAGCAATTAGACGTACACCCAATAGTTTTATTACCAAGTCAAAATTTCTTAAAAACAATACGAATAGCTCTTTATTGTCTACAAGCTTTAGGTTCTACTGGCAGCACAAATCTGCCCACATCACATTCATATACCTGTCTCTCTCGCCCACTATTATGGCCATCTATAATATGTCATCATACGCTACTATGCTTACTGGACCAAAACCTTGTTTTCCACTGGAGGAAACAGCGACAACCTCTCTCGTCAGCTCACTAGTTGCTGGTTACCGTAGAAAGGGTAGGCCCCGTAGGCCGCAGCATACATGTTTGGGTGGGGAACCGGCGAAGCGTAGCCATATCCACCGTAGAAAGGCGTTCCATAGTACATGCCATTTCGTCGGTGGCCGGAATCACCCCTAGACTGGAAAATACAACAGTAAGATTTGTCAGCACAAACAATGAACCCGCAAACATCATCAAACATAAACATGATACAATACCCATACATACAGCTGCTAGAAAGTTTGAACTTATAAGGAGGAATGTACATGCAAGAACTGAACAGAATTGGTTAAAAGCTAAGCCTGTCAGAACAAAATTTCACATTTTTTAACAAACTGAAGATAGGAGTTTTGCGAACATATATCCATCCATAAAATTAAATGGAAGACTGCATGCCCCAAAGGTCTACGTCAGTTAATTCTTCCAACTTCCAAAGGGAACTCAGTAACATAATTAAACGCTTAAGCTATAGTTACATTAACTAGTAGATCTGTTTAGGGGGCATCTTCTTGGGCTTCTCAATGAACAATACACACATCTTTAGTGAAAAACTAGAGCCCTTCTCGATGTGAATATATGCAATCATGGCTTTCAGAGGGGCCAAGCAAATCAGCTTTCAGTTTTTCACAGATCTCAAATGTCCGTCAACACTAGCTTAAGCCTTATTACGACTCTAGTTTAGGCTTTAAAGGATAAGCCCGAGAAGATCTAAGTTGTCTGACCTAACTGTCTAGCTTCTGCTCCAAGACCATAAGCTGGAGCTAAAGAGCAGCCCAACTGATCCTTAATGTCTCCCGATAGAAATAATACTGACGACTGTTATTGTCCGGTGAATAGATGATTTAATGTAGTCAACCACACAGTCCAAAACTAGAAGATGTACACGATCCCTTCTTCTAAAAGGTAGAAGGCAATCTAATCATATCCCTTCTCGATTTAATGGAATGCAATCCAACCTTACCTTAACTAGTTGCTTTATGGTCCAAGTAATGCAAATACTAATTAGTCATATCCAATAGCAGATTTGTGGATCGAGGATGCCCTTATTCTCCCGCCTATACATAATATAGTAGTTGAGACCATGGCCACATCGAAAGGACAGACCCAGTGCTAGAAGCTCCCACACCAGGTGGGGTCTGGGGAAGGATTACACGAGTCAAGCCTTACCCCTGCAAAGTGCAATGCAGAGAGGCTGAGTCGAACCAAGAACCTCTTGGCACAAGTGGGGAGTACTTCACCACTGCGCCAGGCCTGTCCTTCGGACCATGGCCACATCAAAAACATTTATTTATGAACGTAGAGTATTAGATATGATTAGCTTAGTGTTTTACTTCTAGTCGTGCTGCTTGGACCTAGATAAAACTGGATTGTGTTCCAATTAGATAAGGTAAGATAGAATTATATCTTTTAGCGCCTATTGAGATCATTAAGGAACAAGTAGACAAGAAAATGATATTTGTCTCCTAACCAAACTCACTAGCCGCATGGCCATGGATAGAGTTGGGTCAGTGACTATACCACCCAATCACAGGGTTACGGGATCTAAATCCGCAGTTTATCACAACTACGGGTTTCTATCTTAGCATGTGGCACTGTCTCATGCAGAATAGATTACCATGGGCACACCTCAAACACTATTTCTTTCCTTCAAAGGAATCAATGAATAAAAAGAGAGAACACCCAAAACAAACTAATTTTTGCAACTGAGTTGTGCAGAATGCATCCAAATGCAAGTCCATAAAATGTACCACTAACACACAATGTTTAGGAAATTTCTATTTTCGATGATGCAAGCGACCATGAAGATTGGACGAATATCCTGAAACATTGACATGTGTAAAAAATGCAGATTTCCATTTTCAATACAAATTTACAGTTTGCATAAATCAAGTGTTGAATAAGTCAACAACAGAAAGTTGACGACACAGTAATCTACTGACATTAATTAAAACATATAATAACAGTCTAGACAAGTTTAAACCTGTTTGCTTGCTGGACTGCGGCCCCAAGAAAGACGAACTGCTTGCTTCCCAATTGTTGACCCACTTAGCCCTTGTAGTGCTTCTTCCGCATCAGCTCTGCAACAAGGTAATCATTTTCACACAATTTCGAGTACTGAAGCAAGAACCGGTAAGTACTTCAGCATCCAACAAATTGTTATAAGGATGTATACAACGATCCTCGTAATACCTGTTAACAAACTGAACAAAGCCACACTGTTTCCCAACAGGAATTTTGACAGAGGCAACATCACCATACTTCGCAAATGCTTTCCTTAGTTCATCTTCACTAACATTGGGGTCAAGCCCGCCAACATATACCTACAACAAAAACTGATAAGATACTGCATTCTTTTCACGCATAAGAATCTCAGAATTGATTTTTTAAGACAAGAGATCAAAAGGTAACAAACTCAAGTGGGAAACAAGAGCATACTGTCTTATTAGTCGAGTCCCCATCTGATTGCCTTGGTGGAGAGGAGCCAGAATCACCTGAAAGTACAATAATCATAGGGATTAAAAATGAAGGATAAAAACGTGATAAACATATACAAGGTGGTCAGCAAGGTGCTAGCCAGGCAGCAGACCAAGCTCCTAGCACCTAACAGCCTGCTTGGTAACCATTAGGAAGGGGAATGTGAGTTCAGAAGAGGGATTTGAAGTAGGTATTAGGCATGGGAAGTTGGTTTTTCATCACAATCCCTTGTTTGATAAGTGATGGGAATTACAAATGAGAATTCAACAAGAAATTGTTTATTCCCGTATGGTTTGTGGGAGTTGGGCTGAGAATGAAATACCACATTATTTTTTTAACCAATCTATTTCTCTTGACAAACGTGGTACTCCTACAACGTAAGCTATCATCTGTCGTTGCACTCACTCTTTTGTACAGAAATCTAACAGATCAACCGAAAAAAAAACAATTAAGGGAAGAGATCCGAATGAGAAGGCTCAACACGAATCCTACACAAAATTATGGAGATAAGTCCAGGCTAAAATGCGACAAAACATTACTGCATATGCTAACACCAAGCTCAAACATGATACTCAACACAACTTTGAAATTATGGAAATACCTGAAGTTCTTCTAGGAGTTGCAGGTCCTATGCGAATTGGCCGAGAGGAGCAATATACACCATTCATTTCATTCATCGCATGAGTTTTGTCATTATCATCTCCAAACCTAACAAATCCGTATCCCCTAGAACGGCCCGTGTTTGCATCAATAATAACTTTAGCTCCTTTCACAGATCGATATTTGTTAGCAAAAAGTTCCATCAACATGTCATCAGTAACATCAACAGCTAGATCACCAACAAAAATTGAGTGATCAGAAGCAAGTTCAGAGCGTTTTTCTCCCACACTATATGAAGCCCAATTTAACTTAAAAGCTCGGTCAGTATTAGGCATTACATGACCAGCAAAATTCTGAAGTGCTTTCTCTGCTGATGAATGGGAACAGAACTCTACAAAACCATAACCCTCAGAAACGCCAGAATGTCTATTGCGAATAACTTTAATTGTCACCACCTACAAAACAGATAAGTTGCAAAGAATGACAGTTAATACATGGAAAAGACGCTAATGTATGGTAGAAGAAAAGAATTGTAATACTACCTCCGTTCCAAAATATAAGGTGTCATTTGGCCGTCTAAATTCATGATTTGACCAACCATTAGTACAATAATATATAGTTTATGTTACACAAAATAGGCACCATGAGATTCATATTCAAAAGTACTTTCGTCCAATAATATATAACCATTGACTAAGTATTGTATGAGTAATTACTGGGAATTTGGACAGTCAAAAGATGTCCTGTATTTTGGAACAGAGGGAGTCGTTCTTTTCACTTAGCAAATTCAAAGAAAACATAACACTTTCTTTTAAAAGTTTCTATATATCTATAGGGGGACGCGCTATTTGACACCCAGGGTATAGAATAAATTATTCTACACCCACCCCGTATCTTCTGAACCGTAAATGATTTTAACGTCACATAAATTTTGTATTATGTCGTAAGTAATAGAGAACATAAGAAAATATTGACATGGCATAAAAAAATATTTACGCGGCGTTACAAAAAATATGACAAAAAATGCACATTTTTATGCTGTTTTTTATGAGTTTTACGTTATTTTGACATATATTTTACAATTTTATGTCAATTTTTTCTGTTATATGTCAACATGAACTTAAATATGTATATACGTAACATAATTTTTTTTGATGTGATGACATCAACAAATCGTGGGTGCAAAATAACTATTATGCACCCTGGGTGCTAAATAGGGTTTCTATATATATATAAACACATCCACTGCCATTTCTTTCTATAATGAAACTATCGCAAGAAAGTATCGCTAATAATTGAGAGTGGCTTAAAAGTTACATCTGTGATAAAGCTGAAGATTGTTTCCAGTGTAGTCCTCCAAATTTTCATTCACTTGCCATACAACTTTTGTGTGTGCATACATACATCCCTACCAAATCACAACTTGTCTCATACATTCATCCTAACTAACGTAAGTGTAAACTCAAAAGCTCGCGCCTTTACCGCCTTATCTTAGGGACACAAATTCTACAGAAACTCGCACTTCACCTCAACTCGTGATGGAATTCACCACGAGAATCACTTGATATATTGTCTGTCTGTTGCGCGACTACATTTACAAATCCAGGTTTAGAATTGCGACAAAACTAGTTAATCGATTTCAACCATACTGCATGTGGATGGAGTGGGCTCAAAGCTGGCAACTTTAGCAGGAGTATCGAGCAATAGTACGAAAAACTCACAGTTTTATCATTACCACGCAATTTTTAACCATAAAAATAGCTTCCTATCTCGATTTGCAGCACAATTGAAAGAATCAGCGCAGAGGCACAGAACAGGCATAACTAGATTTGAGAGATCCGGTACGGACAAGGCTGGATCGGATAAGGGAGCTCGGTAAGGCCTAACCTCGCCACTGGGGCCGAAGCAGCTGTGGAGGTAGTTCTCGTCCATCCAGTACTGGAGGTCGCCAACCCAGATCGTCCGGTTCTCGTCACCCCCATTCCCGCCGGATCCGGCCGATGGCGGAGGCGGAGTCACCGAGGCCGGCGGCGCGAAATGCTTCACGTACTGCGGCGGAGGAGGCGGCGGCGTGGCCACCATAGGAGGTGGCGGGGGGTAGGGGAGGACCACCCACCGCGGCTGCGGCATGTGGTGGTGCGGGTGCGGGTGCGGGTGCCCGTGCCCGTGCGGCGCTGGTGGCCCGTGGACATGGGGATGTGGGTGCGTCACAGCTGCCGTCGGAGCATCGGTCGTCGCCGCTGCCATCTGCATCGTCGTCGCAGCCGCCGCCGCTGCGAGGAGCAGGAGAAGAGAGAGGCCACTGGTGTGGAGGGTCGGGAGGAGTGGAGGCGGAAAGAGAGGGAGCTCGTGGCTGTGGGTGAGGCTACAAATATATAGGGCGTTAGAAATGGATCTGGGCCGTCAGATCTAGGATTTCGCGGGTGCTTGGCCGTCGATGCGCTGTTGCGATGGAACTGACGCGTGGGACCCGCTGTGAGCTTGCGGTTTTAGGGGATTTTAGGGAAGGAAGTTGCTCTATTGCTGCTACTTTTGTGGGATTCGATAGTTGGGAATGTGCGGCTGTACTTTTGCTATTTCGGCAAACAGAGGCAGTTATGGAATAGTTCGGTTTGATGAGGTTTCTGCAACTGTAACTTCCTATAAATTAGGTGTGGTACTCCTATTACAAGTACTAGTGGAATTTAACGCGGCGTCACGCCGCGATTTTGTTAGTTTGTATTTTTTTCATAAATTTGTAAGATAACTCCATAATTAAAGAATATATATTATGTGAGTATTTGTTAAATTTGAATTAGTTGATAATTACATGAAGTTTTCTTACATTGTATTCAAATATTAGCTAATTTGAATTGTTTAAATATATTTTGTAATTTGCTATTAATAAGTACCTTTTTTTTAGCATGCCGATATGTTTTGGAGTATTTCTAATATTTAAGTGGTTTGAAATGCTTAATTATGCTTTTATTTTTTAAATGATATTTAATTTAAGTATGTAGTTAGTGGCAATGCATATTTTTTGGTTTTGAGTTCACAATTCGGGAAAGTTTACTTATATCGATGTTATGCCGTGATTTTGTTAGTTTGTAACCATTTTGAATTGTTTAATTATGTTTTGTGTTTTCCTGTATGTTGGTAGTGTTGTTTTTTATTGAGAATTTTTTACATAGTCTATGAAATATCCAAATATTTGGCAATTTGAAGTGTTTAAGTATGTTTCTAAGTTACCATAATTTATTTTACCGTAATTAGAGAAAATATGTTTGAATTTTTGCTAAACATTTGTTAACTTTGAATTTTGTAGGCAATTTGGCGTGGCGACACGGCGCACCCGTTAGGATTGAAAATATTTTAACTTGCTGGAATTTGTCTTTTAGGGTATCTTGAAATACTTAGCAAATTGCATTGTTTAGAAATGTTTGTATTTTTTCATAAATTTGTAAGATATTTCCATAATCAGAGAATATGTATTTTGTGAGCATTTATTAATTTAAAATCCATAATTAGATGAAGTACACTTAGATTGTATACAAATATTAGTTAATTGGAATTGTTTAAATATGTTTGTATTTTGACATTTATTAGTACCATTTATTTATCGAAGCATGTTGATATGTTTTGGAAGTACGTAGTTAGTACTAATGCAATTTTTTATTTGAGTATATGGTCATTGTTATTGCAAAGGGATAGAAGTGCAAATTTCGGTATATTATTAGTATAATAGATCTGATCAAATACGTTTGTTTCTTCATTTCCATAAATTTGTGATTGAATTTCATAGTCGGAGGAAATATTTTGTATTACCATTTACTAAAGTAAGTTGATAATAAGCGGAAATGAATTTGTATTTGCTATAAATATCTAACTAATCAATCATTTCAAAATCTAAATAGAAAATTAGAGAGAATTTAGCCATATTACCTCTAATATGTTAGTTAAATTGAAATGATAAAATATGTTTTCTATTTTGCCATAAGTAGTTTATTAAAAGTCATAATTAGAGGAAATACATTACAATTATACTAAAATATTCACCAATTTAAGTATTTATTAAATTTAATTATTCACCAATTTAAGTATTTATTAAATTTAATTATTCACCAATTTAAGTATTTATTAAATTTAATTACATGTTTGAAGAGAGCTTAATTATATTATCTCTAAATGTGAACCACTTTGAAATGTTTTAATATATTTGTATTTTGGTTTAACTATTTATTAAATTAAGTCCATAGTTAGAGGAAGTGAATTTGCATTTGCTTCAAATATCCATCTAACCAAGTTTAGAGAGCTTAATTATATTATCTCTATATGTGAACCACTTTGAAAATGTTTTAATATATTTGTATTTTGGTTTAACTATTTATTAAATTAAGTCCATAGTTAGAGGAAGTGAATTTGCATTTGCTTCAAATATCCATCTAACCAAGTTTTTTTTTAATTTGAGTGCATAATTAGACGGAATTTAGTCACATTACCCTTAATATGTTAATTAAAGTTAGATGATTGAATATGTTTTCCTTTGTGGCATAAATATTCTATTTAATTTCATTTTCGGAGTAAATACATTATGGTTATATCGAAATATTTACCAATATGAGTATTTGTTTAATTTAACTGCATATCATTAGCTAAAATAAATTTGTATTTCTTAAAAATATCCAAATAATAAAGTATTTTTAAATATAAATAGAAAATTGGAGAGACTTTAGACATATTACCTCTAATATGTTAGCTAAATTGAAATGGTAAAAAAAATTAAATTCTTTACAACGTAGCAATTACAGTTACGATAAAAAAGCATGACTACAAAAAATGAACGTTAAATATTTGTAGCATATGATTTTGAAAAAAAAACTTATTCAACTTCCTTCCAATATGGAATTCAGATGCAACTCCTTAAATTATATATTTACTTTATTAAATGCTCATATAATGCACATCTTGTGATTACGAAGCTAAATTAATTATTTTTGAATGCTGGAATTTGGTGGGATGTGTCGTTTATTTCGTCAAAAATTTCACTAAATTGTTATCTAAATTTGGACTAATGGGGAAATGTAGAAGTCTCTTGGAATTTGTCGTTTATTTTCTCTAATTTTGCACTATCTTAATAATGTTCATTTTATTTATATGACATAATGTCCAAATTGTAAAGCAGTGCAGTTTCGGAAAATTATGAAAGTTGTATTTAAAAAGTTCCAAAAGTTTTTTGAAAAAGAAGAACAGGGAAAAGAAAAAAACAGAAGAAGAAAAAAAAGAAAGGGCCGACCCAGCTGCGCAGCAGCCAGGCCGGCCCAAATAGCGGCCCGTTTGGAGCCCAGGCGCACGCGGACGTCGGCGTGACGTCACGGGCGGCTGGAGCCGCCGCGGCGGCGCAGAGCTCGCCGCCGGCGCGCAACGGCGTCCCAGCACGCGCCGCTGGACGCGACGGACGCGCCTCGTCACGGGACGCCCGGAGGGGGCGGCTCCGCCACGGTTTGGTCGCCGGAACAGCGCCGGCGACGTGCAGTCGCGGCGACGGGCACCGACGCCGGTGACGGCGATTCCGGCGCGGATCTGGCGTTTCGGCCGGCGGCGCGCGGCTAGGAGGTGGAGGAGGAGATGGTGGAGCCCGCCGTGTGCCTCGATTTGGACGTGGAGGCGCGTGGTGGCGGGCGCGCGTCGGCGCCGCCGCCGGCGACCGCGATGTCGCGGGAGAGAGGAAGGGGAGGAGGATTCTGCAGGGCGGTTTTTCAGAAAAGTCCCTCATCTTTTCTGTAATTTCAAACAGGTCCAACGTAGAGGAGAGGCCTGGACTGCGGGTTTGATTTCTCGTTTAGGAAGGGATCTTTTTGCAAAACCTTCACGGACGTCTGCTGCAGACCGCTCGATCGTCGACGGACGGCCGGGATCGTGCTACTGTAGAACACTGTAGATGAACATTGCATCTACAGTAGCACGATCGCTGCCAGGCGGATCTGCTCAGCTTTCATATAGTGAGTAATGCAACTCAGATGGTCCAATTTGGATTCAACAATATTTACATGGTGCAGCGCGTCGAAATAAAGATTGAGATTCCTACAAATAATATTATTAGTCCTACAAATAAAGATTGAGATTCCAACAAGCGCCCATTGTTGGGTTATTTCTCAACTCTTTATTTCTTAATGTCATGAGAAAAAAATATTTACTCATTTATATCTAGCTTATTATCTTGTTAAGACTTGATTGTATCTTGCGATACTCATATAGTTGCATGTGCATAATTTAGATAACATATATTCTTGTTCATCCATAAATTGTTAAATAAAATAATAAAAGTTATAGTCGTCTATTCAATCCCTTCTAGCCGTGTTTTTCGATAAAATGATAAACTTTGTAGTCGCCTATTCAATCCTCTCTAGTCGAGCTCTTTGATCCTTTTACATTTCAAATTAGAAATTTTTGGGATGTTACACCATATATGTAGTTAAGCCAATGGTCGCTTTTAAAAGAGCACATTTCTAACAATGCTTGTTTGAGGGATCTAGGGAAGGCCTAAGCCAACTAAACCATTTTCCATAAAACCGCAGAGGAACACAGAAGTTTTGTACAAACTTCAACATCATTTTTTTTAATTGGATAAATGCCAACAAAAATATAGCTACCATCACTGAGCATAAACCCAAAATTACAACAAAAAGGAAAGCGACTAGAAGTCCCTATACAAGAATTAATCTAGAGATGCGAGGTGAACAAACATGACTGCGCAATCCAAAAGGAGAGCCATGTTAGAAGCATTGGAGCATTTATGAGTCCAAAAGAAAAGGTCTTCTGCTCATCCGCGGAAAACCTTGGAGATGGGATCGTTTTCATTTCTGCACACAATTCATTTGTTCTATTCCTGCAAAGGGCGGAAATAATCGCTGAATATCTGACCTTGCTAACTTTTTTTCGTCCAAAAGGTGACAGATTATATCACAGCCGTTTTCACATTATATGGATGACACCGCTTCCCACTCAGATGAAGTAGTAGTATGGAAATAAATTCTTGTGTGAGAAGGGGAAGAATCAAAGGTTTTCATACCAAACCTAAGGCGCCTATGATTTATGATTGGTGAGCAACTATGCACGATCAGCTATCCATAGCTAAAACCTGCAACGGTTTGTCAAGAAGTTCTTCTACATCGGTGTTGCAAAAGCAACATCCTGCAAGTGTTCAAAAGTTGTCGAGTATGCTTGTTTATAGGGTAGGGCTTTCTGTCACAATTCGGGACCCGAATGTCCAATACCTCCGAGTGAAACTCAACCATGGCTGACAAAGAACGCAACGAAACAAGCTCCGAGGGCACTATACTAGAGAGGTGGGACTAAAGGTGAAGGCTAAGTCGGAGGTAGAGATAGCATGTTGAACTAAAGAATTGAGGTTGAAAAATCGCAAGGTAACAATATGAAACCAGATATCCATCCATAAGGAGGTTGAGACACCAAAACAAAATGCCAAATAAGTAAACCTATGGAAGTCTGATGGGCAGACTAGCAACTCCTTCTAAAAAATGGATTGCCAACGATTAGGATCGTGAGGTTGTGGTCATTCAACCACCCATAGCAAGAAGTGAGAACTCCGGAAGGAAAGAGGAAGGATGATGGAGCGTTGCATGAAGTTTGATAAGTAAGACAATGTTGTGGGTATGAAGGCATCCAAAACACATCCTACCTTTCGTGATTTGTGGGGGGGGGGGGGGGCTCCTCCCAAGCAACCTTACATTGCCCCCCCCCAATGGACATGGTCGTCGGTGACCCAAAAGAAAGCATAACAAATCTTGTTAATCTCTTGAATGGAACCCATAAGAACAAGCAACGCAGTCATAAGAAAAGTCATCATGGCATGGAGTGAGACTTTGACATGGATAGTCATAATAAAAGTCATCGTGGCATGGAGTGAGACTTTGACATGGATAACTCGACCATTGATTGAAAGTAGTTTTTTCTTCCGACAGGCTACCGCAGCGAAAGGCAAAAAGGCGCATCTTGTGCGTGGATAGATGAAGGCCTAAAAAATTTGGAGGAAAGGAGACTACTGGGCAACCTAAGATGGCAACCATAGAAACAACCACATCAAACAGAACGTGAATAGGGGTGAACGATGGCTTGAGATGCATGAACTGGACAGGGTCAGTGAAAGGACAAGGATGTCACCTAGAGGGGAGGGGGTGAATAGGCAATTAAAACTTTTCCGGTTTAGGCTTGATAAATGCGAAATAAAACTAGGTGTTTTAATTTAACAAGCACACAACCTAAATATACTAGGCTCACCTATGTGCATCAACAACTTATGCTAAGCAAGACAAGTAACAAGGTGATAGCAAGATAAAGTACTTCAAGCACGAAGGCTATCACAATGTAAAGTGCATAAGTAAAGAGCTCGGGTATAGAAATAACCGAGGCACGCTGAGACGATGATGTATTCCCGAGTTTCTCCTTTTTAGGGGAGCACGTCTCGTTGGAGGGGTGTGAGTTTCAAACTCAAACGCCACAATGGCCTCACCCTATTCTCCGATGAACCTCGCCCGAAAGCTCGGTTCACCTTCCACTATCGGTAACCTTCAAGGTGAAAACCGGCGCCTTTACAGCAATCTCGAGGCACGCATCCACAAAAGGATTGGAGGCTCCCGAGTCACCAACTTGGGGCACGCATCCACAATTGGATTGGAGGCTCCCAAGAACACCACACACCGTCTAGGGTTCAACGACCCAAGAGTAACAAGCTCACGAACTTTCACTTCCACGAATCCTCGTGGAGAGAGCAAACTAATGCACAAAAGTAAAGGCAAGAACACAAGAAGTGCTCAAGTCCTTCACTGCCAAATCTCACCAAAAGCAACTAATACTTGTGGGGGGAGAAGAGAGGAAGAACAAAGAAGAGAACCACACAAGAACTCTAAGATCAAGATCTACTAGGCTCCCCTCACTTAGAGCAGGAATGGATTGATGGAAATTTAGATCTAGATCTCCTCTCACTTTTCCCTCAAAGATATGCAACAATCATGGGAGGAATTGAGAGAGGGGCAAGCTTTCCAAGGTTAACAATGGCAGGAGAGAGAGGGGAAACGTGCTTTTTTTGAGGTTGAAGAAGGGGAGGGATATTTATAGTCCCTCCCCAAAATATAACCGTTGCAACTGCTAGGGCCGGAATATCCGGCCCCCCTTGAAAATATCCGGCCCAAATGTCCGGTTTAAAAAGAGGCTCGCACTCGGGGCTCGAAAAGAGCTAAAAACACTTTTTAGGGCCGGAATATCCGCCCCCTGGAATATCCGGCCCTACAAGATCCGGATATTCCGGTTTAGCCAGAGACTCGCACAGAAACAGCAAAACCAAGATGGTAATAACTTTTTCATCCGGACTCCGTTTTCGATGATCTTGGACTCGTTGGAATCACAACGAAGAGCTCTACAAGATCATACAGAGAAACATCATAGTCCATCATGTGAAGAGGAAACCACAAGAGAAGAGTTTGACCTCTCTAGAAAAGACAAACCGGTAAAACCTCCAACATCAAAAACACGACAAGATATTCATATGAAATCCGTTTTTGATGAACTAGAGCTTGATATGGAGATGAACACAAGCTCTAAAATCACACATGGATAAAAGCCAAATAAGACACAAGAAAGATGATATGCCAAGTATGCAAAGGTTTGAGCTCTCCACAAAGATGCGATCAAGTTACTCACTCGTAAGCCCCTCTTGATAGTACGGTATCTATCCTATAACCCAGTCTCCGAACTAACAACATGAGACCGGTAAAATAGAAACCCTATCAAGATCCACTTGAGCTAGATGATGACGATCTTGACTCTCTCAAGTTGGAATACCTTTCTTGATCGTGCTTGCTAGCACATGCTTGATGAAGACTTCTCCAAATACTCCCCCATACTCCATTATGGGAGAGTCTCGCTTAGCTCCATCTTCATGTATCCATTGCAAGCTTCAATCAAATGATATCTTCCGAGATGGATCATATTGAACTTGCACTTCATAATCTTCTAAATGTGTTGATCAATCTTGACTTCATTATTTGCACATTGACTTGATCAACCTCGCACTTCATATTCTTCTCTTAATATATATGATGGCTTGGAGATAAACATGAATGTTCCCTCAATCTTCTTTTCCAAGCCACACTTTACCATGTAAGCTTATAGAGTCCAACACATGAACTCCAATCTTTTTCTATGGACAAGATCTACAAGAATATCTCAATGCAAACATTAGTCCATAAGGATTGTCATTAATTACCAAAACCACGCATGGGGGCAACATGCACTTTCAATCAGCCATAAGGAGGATCAAAGTATCATTTGCCTTGCGAGGCCTTGGCAGGGGAGGGTGTCATTGATATGGTGAAAAATTGCCTCATTTGAAGAGGCTTTGGCTAAGAAAATTTAAAGAATATGCGGGGATATAATGAAGAGGCGAGGCGAAAGAGGGTCCCCCTGACTACATTGGGTCACTTTTGGGGCTTGTTGTTAAGAAGGATGGTCGGCTGACTTGACGAACTGAGATCTCATATCCAATTGCATCATTCCATGGGAAGCCGTTAGGTTGAAAATTTATTTCAAGAACATCCAAGCTGATGGAACGATAAGAAAATCTGATTCAATAACATTGACGGTTTTTCATCTTGAAATAAGATATCCACCACATAAATGAATATCCAACGATGCTAAATAGAAAGTGCTATTTTTATGTGATAGAGACATGCTTTATCACGCCCATTTTCCTTTTTTAAGTTTCTATGGTTTTGTGCATCCTATTTATGTAGAAACCTGGTGTGAACTCTTATAAATTGTATCAGAGTGATGCTAATTCATGAGTTTAATCAGGGTCAGGGGCTAGGCCACCCCATGCTTCAGATTTTGTGAAGAAACACTAGCCATTTGAGCTCTTATTTCTTAATGATTTAGTGAAATCTTCCCCCCTAACAAGTTTGCGACACTAATTTTGTCTCGTTAGCTCCCCTCAAGGTCGCATGCCGGATCCGTCCTGAGTTTAATAAAGCGCCATTTATCAAAAATGAATCCCAAAAATGTGAAATAGAAAGTGCTACTACCTCCGGTCCACATTAAATGTCGCTGGGAAAAGCCTAGCCTAGTATAAAACTGGATACACACGCCCGGATCGGACGAGGACTTTTATGTGATAGAGACATGCATATTTATCCCCACGTACGAATTATTTCTTGTTCCTTTGACCATGCTTTCGTCGGGAGATTGACATATACCCTCCTCGTGGAGTGCCACGCTCCCCTACATGTTCAACAGCTTGGTGATCACATAAGCTAGTAGAACATGACAATACTAAATGTCAAAATCATCTGAGAAGTCGAGAAAGAAAAAGGTAATAAGAAATGCGCAGGATCTGCCTTCTAAGGCAAGCAGTTGTCAGTTTAGAACTTCAGCTGTAAGTAACACAGCGAGCAGGGTGGAGTAATTCATGTTGCAGTTTCTCATGCATCCGAGCTCTCCTAGCTGTGTTAAGAGTCCAAATCCAATAGTTCAGCCGGCCATCTAGAAGCGGAGTCCTCGTCATCAGCAATTCGCACCACCGCCAGCCGAATGCTGCCGATAGATGTCATGTGGTCATGTGGATACGCCGGGAAATATACCACGTCGGCAGTTCCTCCTAGTCGGCACAACAAACGAGCACAAATAGTCACATCAGCCATCAGCGCTGCACTCGATCGATCCCCCACAGCAGTACTGCAGTAGCGAGCATGGCGTCCAACACCACACCCGACGACAACGAGGTGGCGCACGAGTTCGGGCTCCTCCGTGTCTACAAGAGCGGACGCGTCGTGCGCCCCTTCGTGGCTCCGCCCGCCGCGCCCGGCCTTGATCCCGCCACCGGCGTCGACTCCAAGGACGTCCAGCTCGGCGACTACTCCGCACGCCTTTACCTGCCCCCGTCCGCGGCCGCCAAGCTCCCTGTCATCGTTTACGTCCACGGGGGCGGCTTCGTGGCGGAGTCCGTCGCGTCCCCCAACGGCCACCGCTTCCTCAACAGCCTAACCGCGGCCTGCCCCGCCGTCGCCGTCTCCATCGAGTACCGTCTCGCACCGGAGCACCCGCTCCCGGCGGCTTATGACGACTGCGTCGCCGCCCTCAGGTGGGTGCTCTCGGGCGCCGACCCCTGGGTCTCCGCGCACGGCGACCTGGGCCGCGTCTTCGTGGCCGGGGACAGCGCCGGCGCCAACATCTGCCACCACCTCGCAATCCAGCCAGAGTCCGCGCGCCTCAAGGGCGCGGTGCTGATCCACCCCTGGTTCTGGGGCTCCGAGGCCGTCGGCGAGGAGACGCGCCACCCGGTGGCGCGCGCCATGGGCGGGCGGCTCTGGATGTTCGCGTGCCCAGGCTCGAGCGGCGTGGACGACCAGCGAATGAACCCCATGGCGCCCGGCGCGCCGGGGCTGGAGACGCTGGCGTGCGAGAAGGTCATGGTGTGCGTGGCGGAGGGGGACCACCTCAGGTGGCGCGGCCGCGCGTACGCGGAGGCGGTGGCCGCGGCGAGGGGCGGCAACTGGCAGGGTGTTGAACTGCTGGAGACGGAGGGGGAGGGCCACGTCTTCCACCTCTCCAAGCCCGACTGCGGCAAGGCCAAGGACATGTTCGACAGAATCGTCTCCTTCGTTAACGCGCCGTGATGCTCGTCCTGACGGGCCCGCTTATCAGTCCGGCAGCTTTGTGTGTCGCCACCTGCTCAAATAGATGAACTCCGGTGATGAAATAAATTTGAATGATTTAGTGGTCTTATCAGTGGAAAGTGTTTACAAGTGGCAGTATACTTACTCTAGTATCTACTCTCACCTGTTCATTAACCTGTCGTTTTGGACATGAAAAAAAATCACATTTTCAAACTTTGATAGCTAACATCTTTAAAAATATTAATATTGGAAACTTAAAATCATATACATCATTCAACTTGCAACATATAATTGTGTGAGAGTTATATAAATACAATGCAACAAAATTCATCGTATCAAAGTTGCATTTTGATGACTGCATTAATGTCAAAAATGACATGTTCTATATGGAAAGAAAATATGAAGTTCAAACTTCTAAGTGAAGGCAAAACCGCTAAAGGCATCTTTGATTTGTAGAATTCTCAAAGAGGCACAACTGAAGACACATAGAACTGCACAACCGTATAGACGATGTTTTTGGAAACACCAAACTTGAGCATGTTCAATATTGGCGTTAGTTTGACCGGCAATTTGATTGAGATCCTACAAACTTGGTGCTACTTCGATTGATATCATGATCTAAATTCTTCTACCTCCGTTTCATAATTCTTGTTGTGGAAGAGTACCTATTTGTGTCACTATGGTTTATACTCTCTTCATGTGACTACAAACCAAAATCTGGCTGGACATAAATCCTACAAATTACTTTGATTGGTATCAATGCCACAATATTCCTATGGAATGAGACCTGTGAAGCAAACAACCTATCTAGAAAATTTCCTACTGACTGCAGTCCTTAAAAGAACATTAAAACAAAAAGGACTTGACCAGATTATGTCATTACTTAAGCTGAACTTGTTGCTCTAATTAGTTTTGTAAGTTTTTAACTTACAAATTAAGCAAGGATCAAAGATTTACTATTTAGTCGAGTACACTTTAGTTCATAGGAACCTCAAAGTATTGAAGTCATAGGAGGCCAGTTCCTGCTACATGCTAGAGGTGGCGAGTCGGGTCTTGTAAGAGGTGAAGGCAAGGCCGAATGCTGGCCGCTAATTTTGAGGATTCAGGGCAGTTGGTAACACGATGGTGTTAAGGGTGTTGTCTAGTTGTAGTTTCACTGTTCTGGAATGTCAGTATGTGGAAAATACAACTCAACAACTATGAGGATCTTCCCTGCTTATCTCGAGACGTCCAAATGCTTTAGGATCTATGCACAAATTACTAATAAATCTTCAAATATCGATGCATCATCAATAATCTATAGATTTATGTAATTTATTTATTTTAGATTCATGTACTAACAAGAAAATTCTATACATGCATAAACAAAAAAAGGAATTAACATGTTTTTTTATCAATACATCAATTAGTAGGAATAATATCGTTCGTTGCATGCAAACTCGACGGTCAAGATAAGTGGGGGAGATACTCATAGTTGTGGAAAAACTTTTTTTTTTGAAGCGGTCACTGGGGGGGAGAGAATCCCCACCTGAATATTATTACCTCAAAAATCGGTTACAAGACCAGGCTCCTGTCCTCCCAGCGGGTTGACATCGGTCAGGGTACATAAGAAATTACAGAGGGAAAGATGGGCCTCACCTCCGAAAGGCGGCCATCTGATGTTTACTCTACTGAACAAACAAAAACATGAGCCCATATCTAAAAGTGCTAGCAGGCAGAAGGTCCATCACCATAATAGGCACAAGTAGATGAGGAGTGTTGTCGAGGATCACAATACCAAGACTCAGCAAATAGCCTAGCGCGCCGCACCTGCGTGCGTATCGAATCCCAGGCACAACTGAGGAGCATACCCGATCAACGAGTGCCAAGACTAGCACTGAGCACGAACCTTGACTGGGAGCTCCGCCACGGGAGGTCGAGACGATTAACAGGTTGGGGAGGCCTTGTTGCGTTGTCATTGAGCAAAGATGAGCCGAGACGACACCAAAAGCCCGAAGCTTCCTCAACACAGTACCGGCCATGGGAGAATCTTGAGCAAGCACAGCAAGTAAAAGCAGCACAAGGGCAGTGGCCATGGTCTTCGGATCCAAACTTGCCGGGCCAGTAGGACAAATCAATCGCTGGCGCGGGAGCTTTCACAGCAGAACAAGAACGGGAGTTCCCATCGCGGCAAACACAGGGAGTATATGGCAGCCCTTGCGACGCCGAATTGCGCCGCTGCCAGATCTCCCAGACAACAGCACCGCCTCACAGCAGCGGCAGCGTGGCTAAGCGGGATGGATGAGAGTTCACCGAGGGTGAAGTCGCGGGGCACCACTGTACCACAACGCGCCACCCAGTCCATCCGCAAGCCACCCAAGCTGCGCCGACCGAAAGGAAGCAGAGTCTCCACCGCAACGCCTCCGAGGAGGGTAACGACGCCGGATGTCTCGGCGTCGCCGTCGCTGAGCGTTAGCCCGGAGCTGCTCACCTTCAATTAGCCGGCGGAGGAGCAGCCTGCTGGCGCCGAAGCTGCGAAGCTCGGTCCGGGCAGAGCCGGGACATGGAGCAGCAGCTCGGACCAAGCGCGCTTCGGTCGAGAGGTCACCGAGGATGGTCCATCTCAAGACGAGGCAGACAGCGCCCGCGCAGACTGCAGCAAGCACGGAAGCATAGCGGGAGCAGGAGGGGATGGGTAGCACCCCAAGCACCGGATCCAGAGGGGGAGGAGCCAGCTGACAGGTCGATGGGCCAGTCTGACCGCCGCAAGGCCACGAGCGGACGCCGCCTGCGCCAGAGGAGTGGAGCACGACCGCGCGCCACCGGCCTGGAGGCGGAGGCGTCCGAGCCGGTCGCCCGCTGGCCTCCGAGGCGGAGCACGGGCTGGTGCCGCCGGGGTAGACGCGCACGCCCAGGCGGGATATGAAGCTGTACCAGATCGAGATTGGGGGGTATTTTGTGGTGGGGAGTTGGATATTTTGAGGGAAACTACCGGAGGAGAGCCCCCGCCGCCGCCGTACGGCCTCCTCCGGCGACGGCGAGGGCTGGGGGCGAGGTGGTGCTGGGTTTTTTGGTGGCGGCGCGGGGGACGCCTCGGGGTCGACCCGGAGGCGGCTAGGGTTTCACCTTTCCCCGCTCATGTTGTGGAAAAACTGAGTTGTATGTTGGTAGTCTTCTGAACAGTAAAGTTCTGAATGTATTTGTAGTTTAATGTATTTGGAGTAGGGTCTCTTGACTGACTGTGCTCTCTGGAGCGCTGAAACCTGTCTATGATCAGTTCCACTGAATGTGAAATTGGGGGACTGGTAGCTCCTTAATTCGAAAAGGCTTCTGCCTAACAAGCCGCATATCAAATCACCCACTTTTATTTCATCGATAATAGTCCCAGAATGGCGCACAGACACTCTTGCCATGACTAAATTCACCGAGCTGCAATCGGGCCTGATACGCAGGGGAGGCCGGTGGCGCACATCACGCTGCGTTAACGAAGGCGACAATCCTGTTAAGCATCTCCTTGGCTTTGTCGCAGTCGGGCTTGAAGAGGTAGAAGACGTGCCCCTCCCCCTCCGTCTCCAGCAGCTCCACCTCCTGCTCGCCGGCGCCCCGTGCCGCGGTCACCGCCTCTGAGTAGGCGCGGCCACGCCACCTGAGGAAGTCGCCCTCCGCGGTGCACACCATGACCCTTTCGCACGCCAGAGCCTCCAGCCCTGGCGCGTCGGGAGCCATGGGGTTCATCCGTGGGTCGTCAGCGCCGCTGGTGCCGGGGCACGCGAACATCCACAGTCCGGCGCCATGGGCGCGCCCCGCGGGGTCGCGCGTCTCCTTGCCCACGGCCTCCTCGCCCCAGAACCAAGGGTGGATCAGCACCGCGCCCTTGAGGCGCGCGACGTCCGGCTGGATGGCGACGTGGTGGCAGATGTTGCCGCCGGCGCTGTCCCCGGCCACGAAGACGCGGCCCAGGTCGCCGTGCGCGGCGATCCAGGGGTCCGCCGCGGAGAGGGCCCAGCCTAGGGCGGCGAGGCAGTCGTCGTACGCCGCCGGGAGCGGGTGCTCCGGGGCGAGGCGGTAGTCGACGGACACGCCGAGCGCTGGGCAGGCGGAGACGAGGTCGTTGAGGAAGCGGTGGTAGTTGGGGACTTGGCGGACTCGGCCACGAAGCCGCCGCCGTGGATGTAGACGATGACGGGGAGCTTGGAACCGGTGGTTGCCGCGGACGGCGGCAGGTAGAGGCGGGCGGAGTAGACGCCGAGCTTGACGTCCTTGGATTCCACGCCGGTGGAGGGGTCGAGGCCGGGCGCGACGGGCGGGGCCACTAGAGGGCGCTCGATGCGGCCGCTCTTGTAGACTCGGAGTAGCGGGCCGAACTCGTGGACCAGCTCGTCGTCGACGGTAGGCGCCGCGTTCGACGCCATGGTCGCAACTGCTTGGTGGAGCACCGCGGCGCGCGCGCGCGAGCTGAGCCTACTCTTGTTGTAGCGTTGGACTGACTCTGAACTGGCAGGTGGTAGCAGTGTATTTCTCGGGATCTCAGGATGAAATAGGCCGGCGTCGTTGCTATTGGCGTGTCGGTGGAATCATGGTGTGTGGTTGAGCCCAGCTACGTGCGTGATTTCTCTCTCGGTCTCTCCGCTTCTAGATGTCCGGATTTTTATTTTTTTTGAACGGGTGGCCCGATGTATTTAACCTATAAGGGCACCTCCAACTCCAACGGGCTGGCGCAAACGGACCAGCCCAGTCCGAATCTGTCTGATCGGACATGGGAGGTGCTCCAACGGCCTGGCGCAAAAGGCCTCGTGTTCGCGCGGACAGGCGATCTCGACCCAAACGCGGCCCAATTTTGGGCCAGCTTTGGTGGAGACGCGGACACGCGCAGTGTCCTCCCGTGTCCGCCCCTGGCCCACGTGCCAGCGACCGCGGCCGCCCCTGGTCCTTCTTAAATGGGGACACCTACTCCACGCGTTCCCCACCCGTCCCTATCCATCCCCACTTCACTTCGACGCTTCCACTCCAAACCCTAGCGACCACCGACCGCCGCCGGCCGCCATGAAGCCAGGCAGGTGGTTCTTCAGCAAGCCCGACCGCCACAATGCGGAGGCCAGCAGCTCCCGCGCACCTCCGCCATCCGACGCGGCCCGCCGTGCCGCAGATCGACGGCAGGAGATGAGGGCGGCTCGCAATGCCCGCCGCCGTGCCGCGCGAGCCCGCGTCTCCAAGGGCGTCGCGGAGATGTACTGGGAGATCCGCGCGCCCCTGCCGTGGAGAGATGTCCATCTGCCAGATGGATGGCATCTCGGGCCGTAACGCGTGCCCGTGCCTGCGGTGCCTCGCTCCGGCAGGGCGTGGACGGAGGAGATCCTCCGGCGGCGTAGCTTCCTGCCGCCGGAGTTCGTCAACGACCCAGCCTACCACATCGACTCCCCGCTCTGGGACCGCTGGTTCGAGGTGGAGCACGACGCGCGCCGCCGGCAGGCCTTCACGGGCTACGCGCCGGAGGGGTACCAGGCCCCGCAGGAGGAGCCGGCCGTCGACGATGGCTCCTCCTCCTCCGACTTCGATTGGAGCGGCGACGAGATGGAGGAGGTGGAGGCCCCGCCGCCGAACTGGGCAGCGATGCCGAACCCGGCAGCGCCCATGGAGGACGAGGAGGCCAACCTGCAGGCCGCCATCGACGCCTCCAACCTGGAGGAGCTGGGCCAGTGGCCTGACCTCGCGGCGGCGCTTCGGGAATCGGCGGCGGCGGCGACGGCGGCAGAACAAGAGCGTGCGCAGCGGGAGGCGGAGGGGTGGGTCCTCTACGACGAGGCGGAGGCCTGGCGTCGCCAAGACGCGGCGGAAGCCTACAACCGCCAGCAGGAGGAGGAGGCGGCGGCGTACGGGCTCCGCCAGGTGCCGTGGTCACCGTGGCAGCCCGCTCCGGCATGGCCGTAAGAGCCCGAGGCGCCGGCTACGCCTCCGCCAGCGCCTGCAGGGCCACCAGCCCACTTGTTCGAGGTGCCGCCGTACGTCATCCTCTCGGATGACGAGGAGTAGAAGGCCACGGCGAGCACCTGGCCGCGGCGGCGCCAACTCCGGCAGCCAGCCCCACCCCCAAACCCATAGATAGGGTTTTAAAATTTTTTTTCTCGAATTTGTGTCACTGGCCCATGGGGCCCTACTACTGAACCCTCCTATATATGTAAAAAAAATTCCGCCTTGTCCATTTTTTTGCGCCACGCCGTTGGGGGCACCTCCACCCCAAAACGAAAGCATGTCCGTGGTCCGCCCCCAAACGGACCAAAAGGGACACATTGGGGTGTCCCTTTGCGCCACGCCGTTGGAGGTGCCCTAAACGTCACTACACTACCCGCATGCTCAGCCAGTGTACCCACTCCTTAGGCAGCTTATCTCCACCGTTGTTTTGCCCTCAAACAGTGTTTTTTCACCACCGCCCTTTTCACTGTGGCCGTTGGATCGTCGTTTTTTTCGTTTTCTACTTTCTGGGGGACACGTTTGGTCAATGACATGTGGGGTAATCAGCAGGGAGGCCCAGATGCAGCGATATGCCCGCGCGGTGAAAACCTAGCCACCTATCACCTCCCGTCCCCGCACGCCCCAATCCCCTCGCGTCTCTCTCTCCCCCAATCCACTCTCATCCTCCCGTGGCCTCCACCGCCGCCGTGCGCTTCCTCCTCCTCCACCGCTGCCTATCCTGCTACTGCATCGCCGCCGTGTCTCCAAGGTCGCCTCCATGGAACAGGCGCTGGAGGATGGCGGCGGGAAGAGGCGCTGGAGCATAGCGGCAGCGAGGCGGAGGACGAACGGCTCCTCGCCCCAACGGCGCGCAGCAGCCGGTCGTCGCCCTCCAACGTCGGCAGCAGGGCGGCCTCTTCGATGCGGCGGCGGCGCATCTGGCGGTCGGCGGCAACCGAACTCGGAGCGTTGGGCATGCGGCGGCTCCCGGCGGCTGCAGCACGGCGAGCGCGCTCGAGGGCATGGGCGGCCAGGCTCCCGCTCGAGGGCGGCGGTCGACCCCGACGAAGTCGAGGGCCTGCCCCGGCGTGGCAGCTCGCGGGAGACGGGCGTGGCACCTCCGCCGGCATTGTAGCTCGCGGTCGTCGCCGCGGCCCTCGCGGAGGGATGTGTGTCGCCCTCCGCCTTGATCTGGACTGGCAACCGGATCGAGGTGGAGCCTTGTAGGTTGCAGGCCGAGCCGCGACCCACACATCGGGCGGCGTCGACCTCCTGGCGGCATAAGCTAGCTGCTCCACGACGACACTCCTGCTTGCGAGTCCCTGCTGATATCCTCCGCCTTGGTCAGTGCTGCCACTCCGTAGACCACCAGGTGATATTCTCCCCTGCATAAATTTTGGTTTCCCCTTGATTTGGTGGTCCTTCTATCCCGGTCGATTCATTTCAGTTTCTTCTCTGCTAATACTATGCAGTTCTTCGCTCCGTGGTTCGGTTTCTCGAAGGTCAGGTTGCTCCGACATGGGAGTGCGGAAAGAGAGGTACCACTGGGAGAGGACAAAGAGGGGTAAGAATCCCTGGAGAGACGGAGATAGGAGATGCTCTCAAGGATAGAGAAAAAATTCTTCAGTTATTTTTGCTGCCTCACTTTCCTTCTCTAGGTGTGCTGCAGGATCTCTACAATTGCTCATCTAGGTCGCCAGATCCACGTGTTCCCCAACTGGTATGGTGTCCTTTGTACAATTATTGGACGCATTCTTGTAATTTTTGTCATGCTTACCGTTTCTAATATTTTCCATTAGAGACATTTCATGTGATTTTTTCCCTGTCAATACATTCAGTTATAATCATGTGGGTACTTTATCAAATCAGATAAATCACAATGGTGATATTACCACAAAAGAATCATGTTGGGAGATCAAAGGAAAGGCTTTCTGGGCAGGGATGTTCTGTTCACTTTCCGAATACCACTGGACATCAAAATTTGGAGAACAGGTACACATATACTTGTTTTATTTCTGTTATCTAAATGCCCTCAAAATCTATATTCCATAACCAACAGTTCTAATGAACTCAAGCGAGTAAGCTAAGATATGTGCTACTTACAAAAGAAATATGCCTTGACAGGTATATGTTTAATATGACGTGGACAAGAGTAATGCTGCATTTTCACTTGACTATGGGTTCAGCAAATGGAATTCGTCAAGGGACTCATGGAGATCTCTGAAATCTGATCCATTCTATGGAGACAGGCTTGACAATGCAGAATTAAATGGAATGGGGGTGACTGTCTTGATAAACATGGCACCAGTCCCACTTTCTATTTAACACTACCATTCTCCTTCGTCTTGCTTGTTTGCCGGTTAGCTTTTCTATATCACGCATTAACAAGTTTGGCCATGGCGCTAAGCTCCTCTCTTTTCTCCTGTCACGCGTCTTTCTAATTAGATTTCAGTTCAGGATTCCAGTCTAGCTTTGCAGGTGAAAATAATTGGTCACTTTGCTTTACTCAGTTTCACTGCAGTCAAAATAATTGGTCACTTTGTTTTGCTGATAATATGGTACACTTGCCATTGCTGGTGTTGCATGATAATTAGACTTACCATACTGCTTGTCATTTTCATCTCATATTGTATCCTTCACATGTTTCTGCAATTCGTATGGAATTTCTCATATAATATGCCATTGAAGCATGTAAATGACGAATGTTTTTTTCCCCAATTGGATAGTTCTATGCATGCACTCCAGATTCCAAATAATTGGATGCTATGCTCAGACTGAAGTCACGGTTCAAATGTTTGGATTTGAAATGTCTAAATGTCAGACATGCGAGTGATTTTTTTTAACCATGTCTATATTGTAACTCTCATATAAATCTCTATTAAATCTAATTGGTAATTATACCTATTTATTGATCAGGTACCCTAACTGAAGCTTCAATTTCCCTCTGTACTTTATATGTTCTATATGGGTGCTAAGGATTTTAATATTCGGACAGAATATGCAAAACTTGGCATGCCATGTACTTTTCGCTCTGTTGTGGAGTATCTTGACACGAGGGACAGTAAAACCAATTCTGGTAAAGAGCAGGGTAAGTAAGTTAGCTTTGTAAGCTGTGATCCAAATACATGTAGACAGTTAACAATATTTTTCGATTTCTTGCTACCAAAATTTCAGTTTGTTTGATAAGTACAGTGACCTTTAAATTTCCAATAATCTTCACTCATCGTTTACTTCATGTTGCATATACTTCTATTTGTAAAAGTCCATCCTCTGATGTACCTGTTTAGCTCAAGCTGTGCACAACAGTTTCTTGCTCATGCCAATTGCCCAACTATTTTCTCTTGTTTCTGTGATTTTAAGAAAGCCTCTCTGAAGAAGAAAAGGGATTCAGCTACGGTAGCGGCTACTCTTTATTATTTTCATTCACATGTTTCAGTTCAGGCCGAGGTCAACTTATATGCTGGAGATGTAGACTTCGCACTGTACTATGTGTTGCAGATCAATATTAGCTTCTAAAGTATACAATTGTGAGGATTTAGTCTATTAAACATCGATTGATCGCATCTCGTACTTTAGTTTTATCACTACCAAGAAAATATCCTGGTTGTATTTGTACATTCGCAAAATTGTAAGATGTCAGTATCATTTTTAAGAGTAAGTTGTTCCCATGTCCCTGGTGTTGGCTTGTTTTGCATGTTCCTCCCTCTAATTTATTTTTTATTTTGCAGCTAGGGTTTGGGTGTCCAGGTGATTCACCGACACGCCATCGCCATCGGTGGTGTTCTTGGACTCCTCCATGGCTTCTGTAGATATGTTTATGCTTCCCGCCTCTCTCCTCGTGGTCAGTTTCATATGCTCTATTTTTATTCCTTGTCCTTGGAGGTATACTGTGCTTTGGACAAAGACCATCTCAATTATTTTGAGCTACATATAGTTGGATTCCCTATGCTTAATATGGAGTGTTGGTTTGTTGTAGGTCTTGGTTTCCTCCCTTATTTCTCATATTGCATGGTTCCCTATGCTTTTTAAATATAATTGATCAAAATGAGATGCTCAACTCTAAGGAAAGCAAATGGTAGTAAAATAAAATGATAATTTAGACTTTCTAGAAAGCCATTCTTATTATTACCATCTTAGGTTTCAAGTAACTACCTGCTCATGTGTTTTTGATCTAAGGGTTGTCGTTATGTGCTTGCTGCATTACTCTGCTTTATTTGATGCTTCTTTGCGCCTGATATAAAGGAAGGCAGTCCAATGTTTGTTTAAGTGTCAGTTTAATCTACAGCTGCATCATTTGTTTTTTAGGTCTGTTCATCACTTCTTTTTAATCGAAGTAGCGGATGATAGATACATCCGAAAGACATACACATATGCAGTGCAAAATATATACAACACTTTCATGAGTGAGGACCTGCCCTCTACATATTAACTATGAAGGCTGAAGAGTAGTTATTTATTCTTGGCATTAATTTTTTTTAGAGTTTCCAATGTGCATGAAATCTGATAAATTGGTTGATAATATAAATTGCAGGAGTCATTCCTTTGATAACAATAGTACTGAGAAAATCAAGTATTATTTGAGCACTATAGTTGTAGAAATCACCTTCTCCTCAAGTCAACAATAATTTTAGTTTATGAGGACATAGTAGGTATTACAGTAATGTGCATTTGATCATTGAGAATTTGTGCTATTGTGCAGGGTAGCAGGGCTGACAATGCACATAACCAATTGTGATATTAATGTCGTATATCAAGGTTACTTTTAGATGGATGTTGAAGACCAACTAAAAGCAGTGCAATTAAATAAAGATAGTTTGAAAAAGGAGATGCTTCTTGCTGCTAAAAAAATGGTTTCCTTATCTCGCCAAATCTCTGATCTGACAGCTAATAAACGTTCTTTAGGCCAATGTGACCATTTAAAAGCATCAAGATGAACTTGAGCTATTTGAGGATGTGGCTTCTAATGTTGGATCTGCAACATGACAAGTCCAAAAGAGCGCCGCATAAATATCATCAGTTCGCAAAAGCAAGTGACCTATGCAAAGGAACATTACCTTAAATTATATTAAGTGGTACAACTGAGCTGTATATCCAAAATGATGGCCACTGTGTATTTAACTGCAGTTATTGCAAGACCATTATGAAAGTGCATGGTGCCCCCATGTGTGGTTTTGCTAATTAATTACAATCCTTATGGACTAATGTTTGCATTGAGATATACTTGTAGATCTTGTCCATAGGGAAAGATTGGAGTTCATGTGTTGGACTCTAGAAGATTACATGATGATCAATGCTCTATTCAAGGGTTTATATGAAGAATGGTCATGTGTAGAGTTGAGCATATTGCAAGTATGTCTTGAAGGATTCAAGACATCATCTTTGTGAAGAGAGAGAGATTATGAAGTGCAAGTTCAATATGATCCATCTCGGAAGATATCATTTGATTGAAGCTTGCAATGGATACATGAAGACGGAGCTTAGCGAGGCTCTCCCATAATGGAGCATGGGGGAGTATTTGGAGAAGGCTTCATCAAGCATGTGCTAGCAAGCACAATCAAGAAAGGTGTTCCACTTGAAAAGATCAAGATCGTCATCATCTAGCTCAAGTAGAATGCGTAAGGCAAAGGTATGATCTTGATAGGGTTTCTATTTTACCGGTCTCATGGTGTTAGTGGGAGACCGGGTTATAGGATAGACGGCATACTATCAAGAGGGGCTCTCAAGTGAGTAACTTGATCGCATCTTTGTAGAGAGCTCAAACCTTTGTATACTTGGCATATCATCTTTCTTGGTTCTTACTTGGTTTTCTTCTTGTTGGGTTTTGGTGCTTGTTGTGATCTTCGTGACAAGCCCAAGTTCACCGAAAACGGATTTTGTATGGAAAACTTGTTTCGTTTTCGTGTTGGAAATATTATTGGTTTATCCTTGAGGAAAGTTCCACACCTTCCCATGTGTGGTGACTTTACTCGGTTTATGGTCCTTGAGGAATATTATCTGTTTTTGTAAGGTAGCTCTTGCTTTCATCTTTCCAACAAAACTGGTTTCACCTCATTTGGATTTCATACGTAAAAGTTATTGGGTTTGCAGTTTTGCTGGTTTTCTAGGCCGGAGTCTCCGGTGTGCCCCAACCGGAGTCTCCGGACTCAAGGGTTTCAGTCGAAGAGGCTCAAGTTGGTTCACTTCCTGGACCCTGTCCGGAGTGTTACCGGAGGAAGGGCGGAGTCTCCGCCCCAGGCCAGAGTCTCCGGTCTTTGGACCAAAAGACTCCGGTCTGACTTGCTCCAAGCCTCAAGGTGGTTCAGCCCCTGGACCCAGGCCGGAAACTTACCGGAATGTGTCCGGAGTCTCCGGTGTAAGATTTCCTGCAACGGCTCTTTTTTTGGGAGACCTATAGAAGGCCGCTTCTTCCCCAAAGAGTCAAGGCTTTTCTGCAGCACGTTTTCCGCTCTCTTTCCTGCCATTGTTGACCTTTAAAAGCTTGCCTCTCTGAAAGGACATTTTGTGATCTCTTAGTTTTGTGTGTTAGTTAACAACACTTAGGATGTCTAATCTGGTGCTAAGTGATGCAGGTTTTATTGTATACAACATGTGCATCAACACCAAAAAGAGAAAGGAGTTTCTGGAGCACTTCAGGCCGGAGTTTCTGGCCTCCATGACCGGAGTTTCCGGTCCCCGAACTTGTCCTCGAAGAAACAGCAAAGCTGCTGGAATGTTGCTCAGCCCTGGTGTGGGGCGGAGTTTCCGGCCCTCAGGACCGGAGTTTCCGCCCCTGGCCAAACATTCCGGCCCCAGGGCACCGGAGTCTTTGCCCAAGTCTCTGCTGCGAAGTTGTTGCTCAGCCCCGGGTGTGGGACGGAGTTTCCGGCCCTCAGGATCGGAGTTTCCACCCCTGGCCAAACATTCCGGCCTCAGGGCACCGGAGTCTTTTCCCAAGTCTATGTTGCGAAGTTGTTGCTCAGCTCCTGGTGTGGGGCGGAGTTTCCGGCCCCTGTAGGCCGGAGTTTCCACCCAAGGCCGGAGTTTCCGGTAACTAGGGCCGGAAACTCCGGTGTGTTTCTTCTCTGCAACGGCTACTTTTCTGGGAGGGGTATATATACCCTCCATCTTCCTCCAGCCAGCTAGCTCGCCCAGAATTCAAGATCCCCATTGTTGCAAGCTCAAGAATCACTAGATCTCCCAATCCCTCCACCCAAACTCGTTGATCTTTGGAGGATTGAAGGAGAAGGCCCCGATCTACATCTTCACCAAGCCGTTTGTCATTTCCCTCTCATTCACTTGAGGGACCATTAGCTAGGGTTTCCACTAGGAAAACCTAGCCCCCTATTGTACTCACTTGATTGTCTTTGTGACAGATTTTAGCTGTTTGGGAGCCCCCAATCCTTTGTGGGTTGTGCCCCAAATCGTTGTTGTAAAGGCTCCGGACTCCGCCTCGAAGGTTTCCGATAGTTGAAGTGAACCAAACCTTTGTGGTGCGGTTCACCGGAGAAGAGCGTGAGGCCTTTGTGGCCGTTGAACCATTGTGTTGGTTCACACGTCTCCAACGATACGTACTCCCCTAAAAAGGAGGAACTCGGGATTACATCCGTGTCTCCGCGTGCTTTGACTTCGGTTACCTCTATCCTTGTTTACCGCCTTATTTTATCGTGCTTAGTTGCTTGCTTGTCATATAGGTAAATTCACCGTAGTTGCATATCTAGAGAATTTACCTTTTGTGTCAAGCTTAAATTGAAAAAGACTAAAATTGTAGTAGCACCTATTCACCCCCCCTCTAGGTGTCATACTGATCCTTTCAATTGGTATCAGAGCGTAGGCTCTCTTGTTTTGGGCTTAAACGCCTAAGAGAAATATGACACAAAGTGAGGATGAGGCCGCTCTTGCCAAGGCCAAAGAGACCATGGCATCCATGGCCGATATCAAATCGTTGGAAACAACATTTACATCGTCCATGAATGACATGAATGTCAAATTTGATGAGTTACGTGACATGCTCATGAAACTCACAAATGCCAAGGTTTCGGAAACCATCCCACTAGAGGGTATCTCTAACTCCGATGAAGGTGAAGATGTAGATCGGGGCCTTCTCCTTCAATCCTCCAAAGATCAACAAGTTTGGGTGGAGGGATTGGGAGATCTAGTGATTCTTGAGCTTGCAACAATGGGGATCTTGAATTCTGGGCGAGCTAGCTGGCTGGAGGTAGATGGAGGGGTATATATACCCCTCCCAGAAAAGTAGCCGTTGCAGAGAAGAATCACACCGGAGTTTCCGGTCCTAGTGACCGGAAACTCCGGCCTGGGCGGAAACTCCGGCCTACAGGGCCGGAAACTCCGCCCCACACCAGGAGCTGAGCAACTTCTTCACAGAGACTTGGGCCAAAACTCCGGTGCACTGGGGCCGGAATGTTTGGCCAGGGGCGGAAACTCCGGCCTGGGGCCGGAAACTCCGCCCCACACCAGGGGCTGAGCAACAACTTCGCAGCAGAGACTTGGGCAAAGACTCCGGTGCCCTGGGGCCGGAATGTTTGGCCAGGGGCGGAAACTCCGGTCCTGAGGCCGGAAACTCCGCCCCACACCAGGGGCTGAGCAACATTCAGCAGCTTTGCTGTTTCTTCGAGGACAAGTCCAGGACCGGAAACTCCGGTCATGGAGGCCGGAAACTCCGGCCTGAAATGCTCCAGAAACTCTTTTCTCTTTTTGGTGTTGATGCACATGTTGTATACAATAAAACCTGCATCACTTAGCACCAGATTAACATCCTAAGTGTTGTTAACTAACACACAAAACTAAGAGATCACAAAATGTCCTTTCAATCTCCCCCTTTTTGGTGTTAGATGACAACACACGGATTTGCAATAAAGTTCACCATACTATCATGTTTAACAAAAGGAAAAGCTCCCCCTAGATGTGTGCATATAACTCATTTGCTTTGGAATGCAAATGCACACATATAGAGAAACAAGTTCCACAACAAGGCGACATGATATGTAAACGATACATTTCATAAACAAGACATATCACAAAGTAGGTTGAGCCTAGAGATAAAAACCATACCTTGTGCATATAAATGTAGATAAAACATCCATATAACCATAGCACAATAATGTAGGTTCAACCATACATAATAGAAATCCATATGTCTTACACTCACATAGTTCACAACACAAGATGCAAATAAGTTCCAAATAACATAAAAGGACACAAGCGCAATAAAATGATAAAAGCACATGCTTGTGTCCAACCCATGCAAATCCCGGAGAGAACCTAATAGAACTACTTCTCCCCCTTTGGCATCGAGACGCCAAAAAGGGAAAAGAGCATAACTACACGAAACCCATGGAGATCACCCGGAGCTTTCTTCCATGTCATCATCACCTTCCCCTTCTTGATTGTAGTCCTCATCGGAAAGGTTCATGGGAGCCTTGCCGGTGTTGCGAGAAGTGGAGGGCAATGAAGTCACATCCGCATAATCCGACCAAGGAAAGACGTCTTCGTTCCATTTCTCAAGAGGGATAGTCTCGGCCGACGAGGAGGAGATAATAGGATTGCCATCTTCATCTTCTTCCGGAGGAGGAGTGATACTACCATTGTTGAGCTTGCGCAACTCCTTGATCATGATTTGTTGGTTGTCAATGATATGCTTCTCTCTCACATATGAGGCATGGTTCTCCTTGTGAAGTGCAACATCCATGCAAAGCAACTTTCTCTTCCACCAAGAGAGTTTACTCACTTCCGAGTTCACTTGAGCCCTTCCTTGAAGATATGAGGGAGGGTCGGCATTCTTGCTTCTCCTTCTAGGCATTGGGGCCTCGGTCTCCGCTTCCTCACTACTAGATTGCGGAGGAGGTGCACGAGAGGAAGACGGTTGCTTGGTGTGCTTGCTAAGTTGGTGGAGAGTCCCCTTGGCATGCTTGGTGAGGCGAGAGGTATCGATGTTGGAGACCTTGGAGAGGATGAGCTTCATCACATAAGGTGCATAGAGAGGGTTCTTGTGCTCAAAAATGGCCCAAAGCAATTCACACTTGATGAAATCCATGACATCAACTTCTTGGCCTTCACAATCCGGACCGGCTTGGAGCACCTTGTAAGCATGGTATAAGAGATTGACAAGCCCTCCTCGAATGGCATCCACATTTCCGGCTTGAGGAGCAAGATTGAGCCGAACCATGCGAAGGAAAATGTTGAAGGTGGGGAGGAGGTCTTGATTGGTGCCAACGGATGATGCAACTGAATATAAAGGGCGCAAGCGGCGTTTGTTGTAGGCTACCCCTTCCACATGCATCCTCTTCCCAACACAAGTAGTGGCACCCTTGAACTTGTATCCCAAACATCTTCCAAACTCCACAAAGTTAGAGGTGCACTTTTGAGAACCGGTCATCCAAGTCATGGTGATATCTTCATCATTATCAAAACCACTGTGGCAAAGAACTGATGCACAAGCTGAATATCATAATCTTCATGAACATGGAGATGAGCCTCTCAAGTCCAAGCTTCCGAGCAATCCACACGGCCTCTTGAAAATAAGGTTCTTGTCCAAGCTCTCAAGGCTCAACACCTTTTGCTCACACACCATATGCTTCTCAATGCGGGCATATATCTCATTCATGATCAGCTGCTGCTCTCTCCTTGGAAACCTAGGATCATCGGTGTTGGATGGCAAGTCATAGAACTGCTGAGATCTCATCCGACGAAACTCGATCTTCCCCATGCCCAAAACAGTGGTCAAGGAGTCAAAATGAGCTCTCTCGGCCTCTTCTTCATTATCAAACCCACCTAGGGCAGCATGTCTTGTGGCTTCTTCATCTATGGTACTCTGCTGTCTCAGACGGCCAGCGCTGCTGTCAAAAAGAAGCTTGTCCCTTGTTTGAGCACGGATGACTTTTCTTGGTGATTTTTCAGGATGTTTCATGGAAGACTTTGTCCTCTGCACACCTGTGAATAACAGAATAGGAGAAAAGCATGGGGATAAGCTTGCATGTCCAGGAACCAAAGAAGAAGTAACCAAAGAATTCTGGGCACAAAGTGTCTGATCTACACCGGAGTTTCCGGCCTCAGGGGGCGGAGATTCCGGCCCTGACCGGAGTTTCCGGCCTGGAAGACCGGAGTCTCCGGCCCTGAGATGGGGAACCTCGATTTAGTTCAAGAAACTTTGTGCTGAGAATTCTAGGGTTAAATCTAGGATACACCTTGCCATCTAGAAGATTCTACACCATGAAAAACTAGGGGAACTACTCTCCAAACTTAGATCGAGGTGAAAAACCTAAGGAGAGAGAGGAGGTACCCTTTTTGTCCATGGTGCAGCCCAAACGAAGGAGAGGAAGGTCCCCTGCGTTGGTGAGGAGGAGTAGGCCGGAGGCACGGCGGATTCCGGCGGCGGGGAGCAGCCGGAGCGGCACTTCGAGGCGGCGGCGGCTGCAGGGGAGAGGTTGGGGGTCGGGGGTGTGTGGGAGTTGTGAAGTCAACTCCCACCCCGATCCCCTTTTGGACCCCTGCGAGAACTGCCCAGACCGGAGTTTCCGGCCTAAACACCGGAGTCTCCGGGTTTAGGGCGGAAACTTCAGTCAGACCGGATATTCCGGCCCAAAGGACCGGAGTTTCCGGCCCCACCAACTCAAAAATGCCAGATTTTGTTGTTGAACATGCAAGATGCAAGAGGAGCAAGTTTTCAGAAGGGATAGGCCTGGGATGGACACAAAGTCACTGGAAATGGTACTTCACACTCAAACTTGGTAAGAGGCACAAAGAAAACATTAAGAAGCATCATTTGAGTGTGTTTTCCATAAAAACCAACGGATAGGCAAAAAGGCCATAAAGCTCCAACAAGATCAAATCTTCACAAAGAAGATGGCGGTGGCCTAAGCCACCATGTATGAGTGTATGTGGTGTGACACCGCGAAGATATATCTTGGGTTCACCGCCACTACTCGTCATTTAAGCTCACAATTCATAAAATGAACAATATAGAGACAAAATGAGTTCTTTCTATCGGCATAATGGGGGGAGGGATAGTCCAATGGATTAGGACCGCACTCCCCCTATGTCCATGCCTACACCTAAACCAAACAAATAGCTAAGATATAGGTGTGTATGCAAGATACTCAAGCGACGCTCCCCGAATCGATGATATTTAGCTCATGCCTCAAATAAGTGAACCTTGCTTCATCAAGTGGCTTCGTGAACATATCGGCAAGTTGGATCTTCGTGGGAATATAACCAAGCTCAATATCACCCCGGATGATGTGATCACGGATGAAGTGATAGCGAATCTCAATATGCTTCGTTCTTGAGTGCTCCACCGGGTTGTGGCCAATCTTGATAGCACTTTCATTGTCACATAAAAGAGGCACTTTGTCACAATGGACACCGTATTCCTTTAAAGTTTGCCTCATCCACAACAATTGAGTGCAACAACTAGCGGCCGCCACATACTCGGCTTCGGTGGTGGAGAGAGATATGCAATTTTGCTTCTTAGAAGACCAACTCACCAAGGACCTACCAAGGAATTGGCAAGCCCCGGAAGTTGATTTCCTATCATCCTTGCAACCGGCCCAATCCGAATCCGTGTAACCGGCAAGAGAGAAAGTTGAGCCTTTAGGATACCACAAACCAAACCTTGGGGTATGAACCAAATATCGAAAGATTCGAAGAACCGCCGTTTGGTGGCTTTCTTTGGGAGCCGCTTGGTACCTTGCACACACTCCTACACTCAACACAATATCGGGTCTAGATGCACAAAGATAAAGCAAAGAACCAATCATAGACGATAGAGCTTTTGATCAACATCCTTATCTTTACCCTTTGGATTAAGTTCAAGATGACACTTGGTGTCCATAGGAAACTTCTTCTCTTTAGCATTTTGCATCTTGAACCTCTTGAGCATGTCTTGGATATATTTGGCTTGAGAGATGAAGGTCCCTCCACTCAATTGCTTGATCTCAAAACCAAGGAAGTACTTCAACTCTCCCATCATGGACATCTCGAACCTATCGGTCATAAGCTTTGAAAATTCATCATTAAAAGCTTTGTTAGAAGAGCCAAATATGATATCATCAACATAAAGTTGGCATATGAAAAGCTCCCCTTTAACCCTCTTGGTAAAAAGAGTGGGATCGATTTGCCCCACTTCAAAGCCACGGTCTACCAATAGCTCTCTTAGGTGCTCATACCAAGCACGAGGTGCTTGTTTGAGACCATAGAGCGCCTTATCAAGTTTGTAGACATGGTTAGGGAAGTGTGGATCCTCAAATCCCGGAGGTTGCTTAACATATACCAACTCCTTTAAAGGACCATTAAGAAAGGCACTTTTCACATCCATTTGTTGCAACTTGAAATTATGATGTGATGCATATGCAAGAAGGATACGGATGGACTCAAGGCGAGCCACGGGAGCATAGGTCTCTCCAAAATCAATGCCTTCAACTTGAGAGTACCCTTGTGCTACCAATCTTGCCTTGTTCCTCACAACCATTCCATGCTCATCTTGCTTATTCTTGAATATCCACTTGGTGCCTATAACATTGAGGCAATCTTTTGGCTTCTCCACTAGATTCCACACTTTGTTGCGCTTGAAGTTATTGAGCTCTTCATGCATGGCTTCCAACCAATCCGGATCTTCAAGAGCTTCAAAGACTTTCTTTGGTTCCACCATAGAGATGTGGGCTTGATGTTCATTGAAATTTGCCAATTGTTTTCTTGTGGTGACCTTGTTCTTGACATTAACAATGATATTTCTAGATGAAGACTCTTTCTTCTCCAATCCTTTTTGACTCTTGCTATACGACGGGTTTCGATATCCTCATTGATGCGAGGAATTTCGCTTGATCATCTTGATCATTTGAGTCCCCGTCTTGACCGGAGTGTTGACCTTGATCATCTTGAAGCACATCTTCAACAAAGGAAGGAGAGGGTTGATCTTGGTCATGACCTTGGCTATCAACAATAGGAGAACTTGGTTCTTGCATAGCACTGGTCAACTTGAGGAGGGTCTTGAACTTGTTCTTGGGTAGGTGCATCATTTGCTTCCATAGAAGGTGCAACTTCAACTTGTGATGATGGAGTCTCCACATGAGTGGAGCTAGGACTTGCTTGAGGAGGCTCATGATGGATTTCAATGGGGCGATAGAAACCAACCCCCATTCTTCTTATTGCTTCTTGAGGTTCCTCATTATCTACATCACAAACATGAAATTGCGCCACTTGGGAGCCGTCATTCTCATCGAACCTCACATCACAAGATTCTAACTTTCCCAAGGTTTGTCATAGACTCTATAGTGTGAGATTCGCACCGTACCAACAAAAACACCCTCTAAAGCTTTAGATTCAAATTTAGACAAACGAACACTTTGTTTTATAGAAACACTTACAACCAAAACACGGTAGTAGGAGACATTGGGCTTGTTGCCGGTGAGCATTCATAGATTCTTCTTCCACGAAAGAATAACCGGTTAGGAGTGACACGCCGTGGAGATAGCCTCGGCCCATAAGAAGAGTGGAGACTTAAACTCCGCCAACATAGACCTTGCCATATCCATGAGAGTCCGGTTCTTCCTTTCGGCTACACCATTTTGTTGAGGGGTATATGCAGCGGAATATTGATGACGAATCCCTCTTCACTAAGAAACTCATTTAAGGTGTAGTTCTTGAACTCGGAGCCATTATCACTCCTAATGACCAAAATAGGGACATTGTATTGGCGTTGAACTTATTGGAAAGTCGATGACGGTTTGTTGGGTTTCATCCTTCGTCTTGAAGAAAAAACCCAAGTAAATCTTGAATAGTCATCAACAATCACCAAACAATATTTCTTCCCACCAAGACTAGGTTGAGGCACGGCACCAAAGAGATCAACATGAAGAAGTTCCAATATCCTCTTTGATGAAATGATGGTCTTGCTTGGATGGGGAGAATCATGCATCTTTCCTTCAACACAAGCCCTACAAAGACGATCTCTAGAAAAAGAAACATTCTCTTTTAGTCCAAGAATGTGGCCACCCTTGTGAAGACTTTGCAAAGTTCTCATGTTGACATGGGACAAGCGGCGATGCCACAACCACCCCACGTCGGCCTTTCCGAATAGGCATATTGCTTGAGTGTTGGTAGACCCCGAAAAGTCTACCACAAACAACTCATTTTCAACATACCCAACGAACATGACCTTTAGAGTCTTGCTCCTCAAGAGTACCACCATATCAATAGTAAAATGGACATCAAAGTTCATCTTATTAAGAGCACGAACGGACATAAGATTGTAACCTAGAGACTCAACAAGCATGACATTTACAAGGGTGATATCCCTTGCAACTACCACCTTGCCGAGACTCTTTACCTCGGCCTTTGATTGTCACCATAAGAGACGGATGAGTTATTTAGATTTGGTCTCAACTCCGTCATAATCTCCTTGCTTCCGGTCATATGACTAGTGCATCCACTATCAACCACCCATTTCGATCCACCGGAAGCATAGTCCTACAAGAAATCATTGCTTGGATTTAGGTACCCATTTCTCAATGGGTCCTCTTTGGTTAGCAACAAGGGTCTTAGGACCCAAATAGAGTAATCAATGTAACCATCATATGGACCAACATATTGAGCATAAACATCCCCATAATAATCAACATAAAGAATATAGTTGGGGTTGTTATGCCCCGCAAAGTCACTACGAGTGGTCTTGCCCCTTGTGGCACTACCACCCGCAATGGAAGTCTTGGCTTGTGCGGGCTTGGTCTTGATCTTCTTGTTGTTGCCCACTTTCTTCTTGGGCTCGGCTACATAACCAAGACCCTCCTTCCCTTTGTGTGGTTTTTGCTCAAATAAGTAAGCAATACCCTTATCTTTACCTTTGGGAATAGAGGTCTTGGCACTAACATTTTCTTCAATAACATTTTCATGAACACGAGGAAGAATAGATATGCTAGTTGAGCTAGATTTAGAAAGTTGAGTTTGAAGTTGCTCATGAGACTTGACTAAAAGGGAGTGAGTTGTTTCCAAGGCCTTGTGAGCCTTGTCAAGCTTCTCCATATCCTCAAGAAGTCTAGCATTAGCAACCCCAAGTTCAACTTTCTCCTTTTTAAGCACTTTATATTTAGCAAACATGATCTCTATCCTTAATGATTTTATTAATGATATCATCATTTTTAGCATCAAGAGAATCAAGTCTTTCCTCAAGAGAACATCTTTCTTCACTCTCTTCATCAAGAGAGGCATTCAAGGATGCTACGGAAGCATTCAAAGAGGCAATGGTGAGAGAATCCTCTCTCTCAATCTTACTCTTTTCTTGAAGAAGTTCTTCGGCCGCACATAGTTGTCTCATGAGAGACTCAACATGTTCCTTAGCTTCACCTTGCAAGTTAGTCATGAAAGTATCGAAAGCAACAAGTTCTTCTTAATCACAAGACTAGATTGATCACTCATTTCATGCATAGTCTTGGGAGAAGGAGATGATACCTCGGTGACATTAGCCATGAGGCAACGAGCGTTGTTGGTGGAGAAGTTCTCATTGGGGGATTCAAAGAGAGAAGATGATGAAGTTGATACAATAGCCAATGCGGCTACCTCTTTAGTAGGTGCATCTTCATCTTCGGAATCACTTGTGGCATATTCTTCTTGTGCCACCAACACAATTCTTGGTGCCTTCTTGAAGAAAGGCTTCCTTGGTCTTGCGGGCTTCTTTTGGATCAACCTTGAATGGTCCTTGGGGATGAGCTTCCCACCATTTTGCTCTCGGTTCTCATAAGGACACTCTCTTATGTAGTGGTTCTTGTCATGACAATTGTAGCACGTCTTCCACTTTGAGGCTAGCTCTTTCTTCCCACTTGAGTTGTTCTCTTTATCAACCTTGGCTTTAGCTTTTGCCGGGTCTTGCCAAAACTCTCTTGTGGCAAGAGCTATATGACCATTTAGAGCCGGTTCAAGATCATTTGGAGCAATGTTGCTTGGGCACGCTTCAACCTCATCAAGACATACCACCTTGGCCTTCAAAGCAAGTGAGGGGCCTTGTTTCATCCCCATGGCCCTAGCACGGTTATCTTCGGCATTCTTGGTGGCAACCTTGGAGGCTTGCACTTCTTGCATAACTTCATTTGATGTCATTTCGTTGTAGTTGTGTCTTCCTTGAATGGCCTTCACCTCGATGGGCTCGGAAGGCAAGAGAGCATTCACATACTTCCTCTTGACAAGCATCATCCACATAGGTTGCCCCCACATCAAGAAGGCCTTTGCAAGAGTCTTGAGTCTTCCATACATGTCTTCATGATTCTCATTGTCAAACATGTAGCTAGGGACCATTTCCCTCTCATTCACTTGAGGGACCATTAGCTAGGGTTTCCACTAGGAAAACCTAGCCCCCTATTGTACTCACTTGATTGTCTTTGTGACAGATTGTAGCTGTTTGGGAGCCCCCAATCCTTTGTGGGTTGTGCCCCAAATCATTGTTATAAAGGCTCCGGACTCCGCCTCGAAGGTTTCCGATAGTTGAAGTGAACCAAACCTTTGTGGTGCGGTTCACCGGAGAAGAGAGTGAGGCCTTTGTGGCCGTTGAACCATTGTGTTGGTTCACACCTCTCCAACGAGACGTACTCCCCTAAAAAGGAGGAACTCGGGATTACATCCGTGTCTCCGCGTGCTTTGACTTCGATTACCTCTGTCCTTGTTTACCGCCTTATTTTATCGTGCTTTGCTTGCTTGTCATATAGGTAAATTCACCGTAGTTGCATATCTAGATAATTTACCTTTTGTGTCAAGCTTAAATTGAAAAAGACTAAAATTTTAGTAGCACCTATTCACCCCCCTCTAGGTGTCATACCGATCCTTTCACTCTCTCTCAAATCCTCCCATGATTCTTGCATATCTTTGAGGGAAAAGCGAGAGGAGATCTAGATCTATATTTACACCAATCCATCTCTTCTCTAAGTGAGAGGAACCCTTTGGATCTTGATCTTGGAGTTCCATTTGTTGGGTTCTTCTTTGTTCTTCCTCTCTTCTCCCCCCCATAAGCATTAGTTGCTTTTGGTGAGATTTGAGAGTGAAGAATTTGAGCACTTGTGCTCTTGCCATTGCTTTGTTGCATCGGTTTGTACTCTCCACGAGGATTCGTGGAAGTTGAAAGTTTGTGAGCTTGTTACTATTGGGTCTTTGGACCCTAGACGCCATTGTGGTGGTTGAGACCTTTTGTGGTCACTTGTAGCCGTTCGGGAGCCCCCAATCCAGTTGTGGGTTGTGCCCCGGATTGTTGTTGTAAAGGATCCGGTTTCCGCCTTGAAGGGAACCGATAGTGGAAGGTGAACCAAACCTTTTGTGGTGCGGTTCATCGGAGAAGAAGGTGAAGCCTTTGTGGCGTTGAGACCAACCTGTTGTGGTGGCTCACACCTCTCCAACGAGACGTACTCCCCTAAAAAGGAGGAACTCGGGAATACATCCTCGTCTCCGCATGCCTCGGTTATTTCTATACCCGAGCTCTTTACTTATGCACTTTACATTGTGATAGCCTTCGTGCTTGAAGTACTCTCTATTGCTATCACCTTGTTGCTTGTCCTGCTTAGCATAAGTTGTTGGTGCACATAGGTGAGCCTAGTTTTTAGGTTGTTGGATTGTTAATTTAAACACCTAGTTTTATTCCGCATTTATCAAGACTAAACCCGAAAAGTTTTAATCGCCTATTCACCCCCCCCCCCCCCTAGGCGACATCCTTATCCTTTCACATTAACCGCAAGCTTTTTGTTGGGTGGTTCGTAACCATTTTTTTTGCTTTTGGGTAAAATTTCCCTTATTATTTTCATGTCTGATCTTACTTTACATTTCCCCTTATTATCTTTGTTGATGGTAGCCGCATGATGTCTTCGAAAATATCAAACAAGGACAACAATATACGCAATATATATAACTAAAGGTTACGGTACAGTCTTACTTATAGAAACACCATTGTCACCAACTCTCACACAAATACATTAGGGTCGGAAACCTGGCATGCAGGAAGACATCCACGGCTTGCCGAAGAGGGACAATGCTACCTTTCATCCAGAACTGAACCATCCTACCCTCCTCAAAAGGCTCCGACGCAAGAAACTACACAAACAGGCCAGCCATCTCCTTCTAAGAGACTGTGAGAGCAGATGATATGTTGTAGAGAGAAAGAGAAGGAACTGAACTTGTGGTGCAAAGTAGTCACAACAACGATTTATATAGCAGCTGAAGGAGACGGATAAGCACTAGCTCGCCCACACACCGAGCTAACAGTACCAGTCTATGAATAGGAAGCGTCTCAACACATTTGCTTGCAGTCTGCCTCGATTCAGAGCACTCCACAGAATCACGAACGGTTGGCATACATACAGAAACATACAAACGCACCACACTGCTCTGTACTTCAGCTATTAACTAGCGTTGACTGAACAAAAGAAAGAAACAACTCAGAATATTTAGTTCTTCCTATGTCATTATATTGTACAGATCGACTACTAACTTAAGAGTGCGTGGTATATGATCACAAGCAATACTATTTTTATGTTGAATTGCTTCAGAAGTAAGCAGTTAACAATGATTTGTAAAAGGAGCTGTTTCTTGATGCGAAGAAAATGGTTTCCTTCGCTAAAATAACTATTCTTTTGGCCAAGGTTTCTTATTTAGACAACGCTATGAGTGAGCCATTTTTTAGATTATATTACACACGCAAGTTCTTACGTGAACACGCAACGCAAGAGCTCGATTTGGTGGTAAACGCAGATACAGGTTAAGAGTTTTTTTTCTATAATTAGTAATTGAAAATACGTATGAAAATGATACGATTTTGTAGACGTGTTCGCATGAAAGACAAGGCCGCCGTCTTGACTTCCTCCTTCACATTATGCGCAAGGAAAACAAAAGGACAGAGATACATCAGTTCGCCGTTTTAAGCATCCCACACCTCGGCATCATCCTCTAATATCCATTCTGCAAGTCCTTCGTTGCAGTCCACTTCCGTTACAGTCCACCATGGTTAGGGCAAAGATAACTGGGTACAAGAAGATGACAACAGGGCGTTATGCCGAACTCGAGGCAGAGAAGCGCGCGCACGCGACAAACCAGGTGAAGCGCACGATGGTAAATTCCTCTTCGAGCTCTGAGGACGAAGAATCGAAGATGCCAGCAAATTGGTTTCCTAAGGAGGAGTTGCAGAGCTACGATGACCCGCTATCTGACACAGCGGACAGCGGGGCTGTAGTTGATCAAACCCCATACGTTCCACCATGTCACTGCAGGAGGCCATCGACCAGTACAACAAGATTGTAGCAGAGGACGAGAAAGAGGAAAAAGATCGCTTCGCCAAGAAACTGAAGACGACGGATCACGATGGAGAAATGTACCCGGTGAAGAAGCGTAAGGGGTACATCGACAACAAAACACCCGTTGCAGCCCCAGGCCCAGGATCGAGCTCTTCTGTTGAGATCACCGGCGATGAGACTCAGCCCAACTACCCTAACAAAGAAGTTATCTACATTTGCAACGATGAAGAGTAAGGAAGTGATTCAAGTTATAGCATCCTAATCAGTTTCCTTTTCTATGAAATAATTCTGTTCAATACGATTATCTGTTCGACTGTAACCGCAATATCAGTGTGTGTAAGATCAGTGGCGGGGCTTGGGCTAAATTTTAGGAGGGGCGATAATAAGAGGAGTTGTGCCAGCATTGACTGATTATATAGCTATATACTAGGGGATAAACAAGGGATTTTAGCTGGGTTGGGGGGCGGCTGCCCATTTCGCCTCCACTAAGCTACACCACTGTGTAAGATGATGTATGGAACATGGATGTTCAGGGTGACATTGTTTCAAAACTGAAATATCATGCATGATTAAGTTGAATCCTTAGGAATTACTGAAATATGGGCCTGTGCTAAATGTATTCTTAATTAGGGGGCGTGCTAAATGTATTCTTAGTTATTTTTTCGGTCAATATTTGATTTCCATCACAATTCTCAGGCCTGCCTACCTGTACCATGTCTTAAAGGGTATAGTGTGCAATCATGGAACAATGTTCACTCTAAATTTCACAACTAAAATTTCGTCAATAATTAAGTTTAGTCTTTTTGTACTTACTGCAATTAAAGGGTTTAGTGTGCAATCACTCTAAACTTTCCCTCATACTATTGTGTTTAGTGCTTCAAGATAGTACTTCTTAATATTGCACAAAATATTTTGAATGCGTTCGCGATAACAAATATTCACTTTTTAATCAGCATCAATTGTAAAGATAATTTGAAGGCATGTTAATTATCAATTATGTATACTCAAAATTAGGGAGTTCATCAACATATCAGTACAAATTTAAGTTGTATATTTATGTGCTTTCACCAATTTATATCCACTTTTAAAAACATCTTATCAATCGTCTTATCGATCCACGTACGAATATAGAATACAGACAACAATATACATAAAATATATAATACTTAAGGCTACATTACAGTCTTCCTTGCGTCAGCTGCGCCAGTGGCGCAACCGGTCATCTAGTAGTATCTAGTGACCGAGGATCTGAAGCTTCACATCAATGCTGAAATTGGAGCATCTCCGCCACCTCCGAAAATTTGTACAACATCCTAATTTGTGTCCGATTTGGAGAGCCAAACACATATCCGCCACAATGGGCACAATGGGGTGCCTGCTCCAAAGATAATTTTGATCATATGATAATTTGCATATTTATAGCAAAAGAGGCAAATTTTCATTAAAAGTAGACATATTCCAACGAAATTTAAACTAAAACTAAACCTAATCTAAAGGCCGGATGCAACAGGGGAGCCGGGGCCAGCCTCGTTGTCGATTGGCGTTGGGACGACTACTTGAGAGAGGCCAGCCTCGTCGCCCCGGCTTGGCGAAGCCAGGGGAGCCACCCTCATTGCGGCCTACCACATGTGCGAGCCAGCGCATCTCCACCCTGGCTTGCACCATCATCCGGTGTGCCTCCGCCTGTCACGTAGCGGACGTCTATCTTGGCGGCCCACGTCGAGGGCTACGTGGCACCGCTGCTCCTTCTCTGCCGCCTTGTAGGCCACCCTCTCCCTCTACATCCCCGCTACGAACTCTTCCGCCTCCTCGAGCGCGGTTCTCCCTCTCGGCCACCGGTGTATCCTCTCCACCACCACCCCCCCCCCCCCGAACTGCGCCCTCTCCAGCGTCTCGGCTTTCTGACGTTTCCTCTGCAGCTTCGCTGGTTCATCGGCCCGGCGGAAAGCTTCCACCACATCGAAGTAGAAAGCGCCGGTAGAGGCCTCCGCCCTCTGGGTGTTAAGCTGCTTGCCCTCCCCGTGCGCTTGGAGGGCACGAGGGAGCGAGCATTCTCCTCCCTCTATGCGCTCTCGCGCGATAGCTCCATGGTCGTTGCCTCCATCACAGCGTTCGCCTCCGCGAGGACCGCCATCTCCATCAACTAGCGGTACACCTAATCGTCGCGTGATGAGGATGGGAGTTGTACGCGGCCACCTACTCCGATCATAGCGGTTGTGGCTGCGGCACCTCTTTGTCACCCTCCTCTGGTCACTCCGGCTCACTCTCTTCGCCCTCCTCGTTGTGCTCGTCGTTAGACAGCAGAGGAATTGGGTCCGACGTCGGGAAACAATGGCGCACAGCCTGGGTGATGGTGGCCTAGGAGGTGGCTAGGCGACGTGTTATTCTCTACGGTGAGATGGGACAACATGGCTTGAAGCGACGACATGGCAAAGCTTCTTATAGCCAGATTGGGCGAGAAAGGAGAAAGGGAGGCTAGAAGCTACGGCAAACGGTGACGGACAGGAACCAAGGGGTGTGTGGTGAGACGACGCGTCGGTTTAATGCCGGGCAACATGCCTCCGCCGCGCTGGCCTGATCCGCCGTAACAACCGATGACAAAGGGACCCCGCCTATCGGAGGGCTTTTCCGGACGTTGTCCGGTGGCCCCAAGCAGGCCTCCAAAGTTGGGGTTCCTGACATAAATGATAAATGGACCGTGCTACCTAGCGACCGTGCCCCACCTAACCCCTCCCATACGGCGCCCGTTCCGTATGAAAGGAAACACGCGTTAGCACATCGCGCCAGCTCTTTCCTCCAATTACCAACCTGGCTTCTAGGTGAGATATGGCCTAAAAAATAGCCCCAACAGGCCCATAATCATAAGCTGACGCCATGTAACCTTCTTGATGAATATCACCTCGCCATGGTCAGCATCTTCCTTCAAAAAAATCTACTATAGATACGCAAACTGCCACCTCCCTGCCACGTACTTATCAGGTGACCCTAGAGCAAAATCAAAACCAAAAAGGTAGACACCTATGGACGAGATGAATTTTCTTCCCACATATGATCCAAAGCAGAAAAAGGTACTGTTGAATCTAGAGAGATCATGTAAACACACCTGGAATCATTTTTTATAACTAATCACAAAAAGATAGAATCTGGTAATATACTTTAAAAAAAGTACATGAATGAATACGGAAAAATCTATAAAAATTATGTAGACACAATTATGACAAATTTATATCACTAAACTATAGAGATAATCAACTACTTTAGATACATAAACTAGGAAATTATGTATCCATAACAGCAAGTTGGGGAAATCATAAACAAGGGGCAAAGAAACATATATGTTGAAAAGCGAAAATACAAAGAACATGAACCTGGCAACCAGAGACTATGAACCTGGCAACTAAACACCAGAAACCTGGCAATCAGAGACTATGAACCTGGCAACTAAACACCAGAAACCTCGCAACTAGACACTAAAAACTTGGCAACTAAACTTCGTAAACCTAACAACAAAAATCTGGAACCTTAGAAACAACACAAGGAACATAGTGTATTTGTAGAGTCAAAATTGTAAACCTTTCACCTAAAACTTCACGCTTTGCACAACCTGCTCCATCCCTTACACTACACATATCTTTTGCGCTTCCTATCCATCAACACACCATTTTTTTGTCAGTCGTGTCATCATAAACTCCAAATACTCTGCAAAAATTAATAAGCAAAGTTAGATAACTTTGTACTTACATCTTTTTGAATTTTGTATCAGATTGTGATTATATTTTTTTCACATACAACCCCCAACAGAGGGGCCGGATTCCACTATCATTGCTGATAACGGAACATCACAGCACATACATTGTATCAGGTTGGGATTACATGGTTGTAACTTGTACCTATGCAGTGTGATGATGAAAATGACGCAATAATAAAGCAAACCACTAACAATGATATTTCAGAATAACTACTTCAATTCAGTAACAGAAAAAACCATCAATTGCCAGATTGTTTATTATAGTTGCCAAGTTCTTTACAATAAGTTACCAGGTTGTTTATTACTAGTTGCCATGTTTTCCACATCATGGAAACAGATCATACAACGTCTTGCACAAAATGTTGATGGAGGACACTAGTGTCAAAGATGTAAAATGCAAAGGGATGGAAGTATCAGCTGCCACATTCTAAAGATTTGTATTCTTTTGTAGTTGCCAAATTAATACCATGTAGTTGCCAGATTAATGACATGTAATTGTCAGGTTACTACCATGTACTTGCCACGTTATTAACATGTAGCTGTCGGATGTATCTCATCTAATTGCCAGGATACTAGCATGTAGTTGCCAGGTTACTAACATGTAGTTGCCAACCATATCCTCGACAAAACACTACACCTTTTTAAGATTGTGGATGGACAAGACAAAAAAATGTGTGGATGACAGACGGTAGCAAGGACTGATGAGCTATACCTTGTCGAATCTGACAGCAGACAATTGCTTTGCTCGATGTTGGGCGCTAGCTCAGTTAATCGAGCGACGGGCTGGGCGCATGTGACGCGCCGAGGGAAAGCTTGGGCAGACAGTCAAGCTCAGCGACATGAATTGGCTGATCGGTGTTTCCCCCAACCGCCCAGTCGCCCACGTAACGATTGCAGCGTCTCACACTTGCTCTGATCACCAGCACCGCCGCCATGCCTGCTACTCCTAGCAGGAACGACCGATGTCGCCTGTCGGTGTGCCTGCTCCACCGTGAGCACGGCGCCACCGTCATCATGCCAGCTCTGCGGTGGGCGCACAGCTGAGCCGTGCCTGCTCCTCCAAGGTGCATGTCCACCGTCGTCGTGCTTGCTTCGTCATGGGCTCCCGTCCGCCGTCGCTGTTCCAGCTCCCTCAAGCACCGGCCGCTGTCGTCGTACCTTCTCCACACACATCCATGAAATCGGCGTCGCCGCAGCGGCTGCGCTGCCACTTCTGCTCCGCCATGTACGCCACCGCCGCACCCTAAACCGCCACACGCGTCGGCGCCGCCTCCTGCTTCTCCAGCATCTGCTCCCCACGCTCGCCGCCGTTGCGCCTCCGCCATGCGCAGTCGCCGAGCCGGCTCCGGCATACATGTCGCCGCTACGCTGACTCCGCGATCCGTGCCGCCGCCGCCGAGTCCACTCCGCCATGCGTCCTGCAACTCCCGCCTGCACTCACCACGTCGCCCTCAATCTCTGCCTGTCTCTCGAAAGTTCAGCTCTGAGGAGAACCACACAAATGGGTAAAAAACTGCCTTATCTGCTCACCTTCACGCCGCTCCACAAGGCCCGGTAATTCTGGGTCCACACGCCAGCGTCTATAATCAACAACGCAAAGCTTCCTAGACACACGATGCATGGCACGCAGATCTTGATGCAGTGCCGGACGGAAGCGTTTCGTGGGGCACGTCCCCTTGTTAGATTTACCGATGATAAATTGGTCTGGCCGGACAATCTTGTGGTGCTGCTGGGCCGATTTTCTTGCTACGGACCCCAATGCTCTTTTGGGGTGATAAGTTGCAGCGTTGAACCCAGAGCAGTTTCGTGTAAGCCTGGGCAGAGTTTGGTCTCAAACCAGCCAAACCATCAGACCGACCCGCACCGCACCGGATAAGCGGTTTATGCCGGTGTCATCGCACTAAACCATCAAACCGTAATACAAGAGTTATTTAGATGGTTTGAGACGGGTTGGACCAAGCAAAACCGTTCAACCCGTCAACAGCACCTCGCACGCAACTCCCGCATCGCACGCAACCATGGCGGCCTCTTCTTGCTGCTCGGCGGCGGCTACCTCTCAGCGTCCCTGCTCCGAGTCCATCCCAGCCTCCCCTGCCTCGGCCTCGCCGCCTCCAGCACGCTCGTACGCGGCCGTGGCGGCTACCTCGCCGGTGCCCGTCCGATCTGCCGTCGCGGTTGCCTCGACGGTGTCCGTCGAGCGCGCTCGTACGCGGCCGTCGTGGCTGCCTCGCCGAGGCTGCGAAGAAGATGGATAAGCCCCGTGTCGAAGGATTGGCGGATGCTGGAGGCGACGGCGCCTTCTCCTCGGCGGCAGGCGGCCGTTTCTTCTCTTCGACGGCCGGCCGGCGGCCGTTTCTTCAAGAAGCACAACCACTGCAGCACTGCGACGGCGACGGACACGATGCGTGGGGTGAGCGCGGTGGCCTGGCCCTCGGCGTCGGCAGCGGCGATGTCCTCCTGGCCCCTGGCCACCTGCACCTCGAGGCGGGCGGCCTCCTTGGAGAAGAAGCCGTTCTCGTGGCCCGTGGCGGCGAGCTTCTCCTCCAGGTCGCGCTTGGCCTCGCCTCGCCCACGTCGTAGGTGGCGGCCTTGGTGGTGTTGCCGTTGTTGAGCCCCTGGCCGAATTCGAACGCGGCGGCGACGGCGGTCGGGGACGCGAAGGTCTCGTCGCCGTTCTCCATCTCAAAACTCTTCCTTCCGCTGTCTCGGTCCAGGGACGGAGCCAGCCCGAGGCACTGGAGAGGGCAGAATCTTGTTGGAGGGGGCGAAAATGGATAAGAACTACTAATCTGAGCATGAGTATTACGAAATTTGTGAAGAAAATCTGTTTGTTGGGGGTGGCTGAGCCCCCCCTCGTCCCCCCCTTCCTCCGTCCCTGTCTCGGTCGCGCCGCCTGTGCCGTGCCCTATGTGTGCCGAGGCCGGCGCGGATGGATGGCATTCCCCTGTGCTGGCCTCTCTCTGCTGCGTTCCGATGGAACTGGTGTCAAACCAGTCACACCGTGTAACCAACCCGCACCAGACCAGTCTATCAGCACATGTGTATACAGTCTAAACCAACCCAAACCAGTCAGACCGGTGGGAAACGGGCTGGTTTGATGAAACTGCTCAAACCGGTTTAAACCGGGAATGCCCAGGCTGAGTTTCGTGCAGGTAAAACGCATAGAAGACAGGTACTATCGACATTAAGATCCGATCGATTCTCAACCATCGTTCTTTAAAACATGAACGATGAAAGCGTTATACACATTCAATTCTGGATTATCCTGTGGGTTCTTATCCCCGCCCATGTGAGTTTCTAATCTTCATTAGTCGCTTGCACATCATCTGAAAGCACTTGTTAAGGGACGCCATCTCTGCGGTTCAACATCTCTGTTTCAACAGAAGAGGCCTGGAACCTGCAGCGAGAGCACAAAAATTAGTTGCATGACATAACAATCTATTCCTAGTCAAAGAGTAACGGCAGAGAATTAATATATAAGATAATGGATCTATTACCAAGTGTGTTTTCAGTTGTCTTGTGCAAACACCCCAAATATCTTCCTAACAAAAACTCTTTAGAGTAGGCTGGTCAGTTGATTGCCCCGTACCCCTGACAACTACATATCAGTTCTAGCTTCAACAAACTAGCTGCAAGGCTGCTTAACCATGAAGTCTCTTTCCCACTGGAACAGGCCAGACTTCTCAACGTCACCGAGTGACAGAACTGGAACACCTGGCGGCAACACAGCGCCGAAGATATTAGAAAATATAATCAAGAGGCTTCGGCAGGCCTGTTCCATTTCCATGCGCTCTATTGCGGTGTTCTGCAAAGCAGGATCTCTCCAAGGTTGATAATAATGCCTGAGATATAAAAAACACTATTAGATTATGGAACGTACGCACCCAGCATTTGTCATTATAACAAAATCATACACAAATAAGAATTGTTCACACACCATCTCCATGCAGGATTAGATTCAGCGGGACAATGTATCTTCGAGCAAAGCATTTCAATTTGTCCACGACTATCAACCAAATCTGCTTCAAAAAGATTCATGATAATAACATAAGAGAATACCGGCACTCCATTCCACGATGATATATTTTAACTAACCTAGAGTCACCAAATAATTTAGAAATATCAAGATTTTATTGTAACAGAGCACAATAATTCAAAGTTTACCTTGTTTACTGCATCTGTCAAAAAGCAACAAGCAAAGAGCCGTCACAACCGATGGCAAAGTATCGCTGTTTCTTTTCACACGATCTTGAAGGTAAAGTATAATGACAGCTAGTCTCTCGTTTGCAACGTGACTGTCCACCATTTCACCACTTTCATATGTGCGGTTCAAGAAAGACTGAAGAGTTCCAGGACAATTGCTCTTTTCAGGAGATATACGGGAGATTCTACCAAGTATTACGGAAGCCACTAACCAACGCAATATCTTTGAAAGTAGACACTCATTTTTTAGCGGCTCTTCACAGGACATTTCCAGTACAGATTTTTTGTTACTGAACCAGAAGATGTTAGAAGTTACCCATGAAACAACCATCACGGTCCTTGACTTATCCTGTCATTGCCAAACAAATGCAGAATTTAAAATTCCCATTACATACAATCCTTGAGAAGAAGAAAAATATGGTGTGATTTGTCCGCATACATAGGAGGTTAACCTCATTCATGGTGATCATAAATATATACAACAAAATCAATTATACTAGAGAAAAATATGACTACTTAGTAGTAAACTTTAACATACTATGCACATAAAGTATACAACATGAACAATTCAAGTCCTAATGAATCAACAAAAAAATGAAGAAGGTGATCATGAAGAACTAGATACTGGCCATATACTAAAGCAATAACTTTAATCACTAAGATTTTGATAATTATCAACTTTAATCACTCAGATTTAGATTCGTATCATGATACTACAGCAATAATGTTGAACGTTTATTAGATGGGAGGAAGAGCACAAGAAAAGTACCGGCTCAGACAAAATTGGCAGAGGACCATTCATAAGAACGACATCAGTACCAAGTTCCATCGCAAGCTTAAGTTCGGTGCTTCTTGAGTGGCCATCAATAGCTTGGCATAACTTAAATATGCCGTGGAGGGACAAGGTAAAATGTGGTTGGTATATCTTCCTTTTCATAGACAACCTCATTGTTGATGCAATCACATTTAGCATTGCAGTTAAAATAGGAATATTTCTTTTAAAAAGTTTGTCCTCTTCAACTAGCAGATACAGGTATTTAGATATTTCCGAGAGTTGCTCAAGTGCAGTTTCTTGCAGCCATTCTGTAACGAACCTTGATAACATCAAAGCATTGAGTACCTGAACAAAGCACATAAAAAAGGACAGATTAGAGCATAGCTTTCATAAAACTATTATAGAGCATATATTTCACAGAACATAGCATGAAAAAATCATGAACAGAATGTCGGTTGTTTAGGTTTCCAACTAGGGTTGAAAACAGAACGGAAAAAAATGGAAAAATGCTTTCTTGTTCTGTTTCTGTTTTCTGCTCTCCATTTCCTTTTTCTATGGAAACAGACGGAAAGCTTCAGTTCTGTTTCCAACCCTACTCCAAAACCTTGTGCCAAAGCTGGCCATTCATGGATGGTTCTATTTGAGCAAATTAAGCCCACGTAAAAAATAGTACACAGTACACAGGAAGGCTATCATCATTTGTTTGAACTAATACTATGTGAGCAGTTTGAGAGTTCAGTGTCTTTCCAAGTTCTGACCGGTTTTCGAGTTTAGGGTTGAGCATCAAACTCGGCCATCTGTTCCACCTCTTATACCATGATGCCCTAGCAGTATTTACATCATATGCCCATCTGTTCTAAATTGAAAGTATTTAATGTAAGTAAACATCATATGCCCAGTACCATTATGAATCTGAGATCACTTGCTGGAACACATTGCACCCATTAAAATAGAACTATTTCAGCAGGTGGATGAAATGTCACTCCCTTTCCATTCTCACACTACAATGTGGGACCACATGCAAGGTTCATTTGACCTTGTACTTATACTCAATTATTTCTCCCCAAGCCTCTGCCCTAACAATTTTCCCTAATCCATCCCCAGCCATCTTTGTGGCCATCCTCGCACAACCAGGAAAGATGCAGACACTCACATAGCCGTCAACTCCTGCGTATTGGATTGCAGGACAACAGGTGTGCGCCCGCCGGCTGGTGGCACCGTTCCACCGCACAATTAGGCAGAGGGTGGTCTTTATTCACCACCGGCTGGCGGTTAGGGATTATGAATCTAAAGTTTATAGACTGCTTGATCGCCTAGGACATACTACCCCACCTTATGTATGGGAGAGTCTTTAACTGAAAATGTCCAAATACAAATATGAGCTATTCAACTAAGGAACTACCAATTAGGCACCACCCTAATTTCTTTGGACTCGAGGGCTCCCCCCGCAGGCACCCTTGGCTCGGCGAGGCCAGCTGGCCCTGCGCTGGAAGGTTATGCCCACGTAACAGAGGACCTTGAGCAGCAATTGCCTCAACTCCTGTTCCGACGCTGCAGTTCAAGGCTGCTTCCTGCAAGTCTTCATCTGGCTCCCGGCCATCAACTCAAGATGAAAAGGGAAGGGCAGATGTTGGGACCCATGTTGGTGGGGACAAGAGAATGAGACACACACATATCACTATGGCGGTTGTCGGGCCATACTCCTTCTCATACTCTGAGAAATACTAGTGTATTCACTGGTCTGTTCCAGCATATGGCACTTGAATCATAACTGTACTGGGCATAGTTAAGTTCTGCGATGGAGCTAAAGGTAACAACTAACGATGTCCAGTAACAGATCTATGAGTAATTCAGATAGAAAGTAGCACCTAACAATTGGTGCAAGAAAAGATGTAGTTAATTGAAATGATCCTCATGTTCACCAACAGAACTCTCGTGATATACTTGATGGATTGCACGTTACAACCAAGAATTCCAGATTCAGGAGGAAGATGAAAAACATATACTCGATTGTTACTTCTAAGAAAGGTGTGCACCATAGTTGAGATAGTTTTAAATACTGACTTACCTCCAATGCTAACCCAACTATTCTGGAGCTGGAGTTGTTAACACTGCCCAGTCCTTCGTCATGAGATGAAATCACAGATGATATCCACGAAAGAAGGCCACAATCTTTTACTAAATATTGAGCCAGAACTGGCAGCTTCACACACTTCTTTAGCACCTACAATGCAAAGGAAGCATTCTAAACAAGATAATAATTTGAAAGATTCGGATTCATTAGATTCATACATGCCAAAATGGGTAGGATCGAATCAAATAACAGTACAATATATGCATGAAATGTTCCTTAACGTTAAGTGTGGCAAAGAATGGTGAATTGATGTCACCTACTGTTTTGCATGTATTTCTAGGGTTCGTTCTCTCCTGGGGTTATTGTTGGTGTGTCGACTTCGCTTCTTGGCCTGGTAGGTGTTTGCTCCCTTGTGGGTGGATTCGTTGCTCATTTGCCATACAGGTTTGCCTATGGGCTATGGCGCACGCTAATTTTTTTTTTGGTGGTTTTCTAAGTTCCGATCTTGCCACGCGGCACGTGTCTTCGCTTCCTCCGCGCAGCTGCACCTGTTGCGCTGCTTCCTGGTCAATGTAAGTACCGCTGCTTCTTCACGTGTTTGTTCCGTAAGAACCTTTGAGTGCCGCCATCTCTGTGGCTACTTTTCTTGGATCTATGCTCATGGGGGCATGGGGAAATCGTGTTAGGAATCTACTAAGAACATTCTGATATTCGTTACTGAGGCATCGCTTGTAGTTTTATTAGAAGTTGTCAGCATCAGGAGCAGCTGTTTCGTGTGTGAGATGGGGCAGTACGGGACACGTTTAGCCAGGGTTGATCTAGACCTTCCTTCCAGGGATTCCCAGGACGCGTACGCACGCGAGCAAGCCACCTTCCATGTTGTCCTCTACCATTTCGGGTTCGTGGTCTCTGGCTATGGTGAGTCAATGGTTTTACGTACAGTCCTGGACTGCGCCTCTCTGCAATGTCTATGAGATGAAGAGCCATGTGGTCCTCCGCAGAGAACTTCCGGTGCAAGAGCCCGGCGAAAACCGAAAACGAATCGACATGGATAGACATGCCCCCTCTCCTACATGGCAGTGGCGGCCAGATCTGATGTATCGTTTCTGACGTGTACCCAGAATTTATTGTTGTTGTGATTCGACTATTTATAGGTTATTATTCTGTTTCTACTATCTCTATGTCAGTTTTTTTGTGGCTACATATTAGTATGGAGACTGGGATTTTTGGAACCCGAGCTACATGGAGCTTGTTTTTTTGAAAAATCGAAAAATGATATTTTTGAGTTTCTAAAAATCGCGAAAAAAATCACAGATGTAGATAGTGTCGAGATCTACAAGCGTGCAAAATTTTACCTTAAAATTCGTTGTATTTTGGGCTGTACAAAAAAGACAAATCGGGAAAATTTGATCCACTCATTTGTCTTTTTTGTACAGCCCAAAATACAACGAATTTTAAGGTAAAATTTTGCACGCTTGTAGATCTCGACACTAACTACATCTGTGATTTTTTCGTGGTTTTTGGAAACTCAAAAATGTCATTTTCGATTTTTCAAAAAGACGAGCTCCATGTAGCTCGGGCTCCATTATAGGTTTTCGTGAGACTGATATGCAACATTATTAAATTTATGTTCATTATTTCTGTAGCAACACACGGACATTCAGCTATTATACAAAAACAAAAGTAAACAAGATTGTAATTAGTAAGCATACTGAAAGGTTCTTGTACTGTTGACAGCACACTGCACAGTGCACAATAATTCCTTTAATGCATCATCATGCACATCCTATAGTCAAATATATATGCTAATGACAAAATTAGTCTTACCTGAAGGATTAAACGCTTCGATTCAGAATCTGAAACAGCCGAAGAACAAAAGGAAAGAGCAAGCTCTAAGACACTTCCCCTCTTGCATACTGTAGCATCATCAGCTAGATTTGACCCAGCATATAATAACTGAAGCATCCACAACCGATCAGCTTTGAAATTCACAGAGCTACTCTTCAATAATGTTGGGAATAATGGAATGCTCTGCAAAAAAAAAAGGTTACCTAGATAAACACAATACCACCAAATTAATAGTTCACATGTGTAATAAAAACAACCCACCTGCAAATTGACAGAGGCTGAATTCATCAAAAATTTGCTTATGGTATTGAATTGAGTATGCGAGCTATCCAGCAGTGTCAAAGACGCTTCTGCAGCGAAAATAGCAATAATGGAAGGTATCCTCTGCCATGGTTCAAAGATCCCATTCTGTAGATATGTCAAAAGGAGCTGGAGGTGCCATTTTTCCTTGCTTTTCTGAGAAGCCTGCACATATGTCACAAGTGTACAACATAATATAAAATGGACTTCTCAAAAAAGAAATACGAACACAAGATTATTCCGTACTCGGATGTACTGGGCATCAAACTGCTCCAGTAATGTTGATAAGAAGTTTCTTTTCACAGCAGTTTGAGTTAAATAAACATAAAAGCCATGGCACGCGCATAACATCATCACCAAACACCAAGAAAATGTAAAATTAAGCTGGAACCTGGATATATAGATGCAAGAACATGATTGTGCTTACAGAAGTTACAAACAGTACGACGTTAAATTTATATTACGCATGTTCTAGAACACTAAACCAAAACTGTATTGATGCTAAGGTTAGCTGGTAACTAAGCAAACAAAACATAATAACAAACAAAAGTAGACAGAGCAAGGTAATAACCAATGAGATGCTTAAATCAATAAACAAGTTAACTGATAGAATATCAGATTTAGAAAATAGCAGAGCCTTACCTCAAGTGTTTTTTTGAATGTACCTAGAGATTCATAACCCAGCTTCCTCAATTCTTCATCAGGAGATGATATGCTAACGAAGGTAATAGCAAGCAGCCCAACTCGGGAAAATTCAGCAGGCTCGATGTAACCCATGACAAGAGCATGAATTGAGAAGCGCAAGATAAACATAGGATCATAAATCTGAACATATCCACGCTTCGAGGTGTTGTCTGTCAATTAATAGCAGAGCGGTTTAGAAACATGAGGTCACGTGTGAGTCAGGTACACACAGCAAGTGCGACTGTAAAAAGAACAATAATGAAGCCAAAACTCTATTTGACGCCACCATTCAACAAAATTACCTTCAAAATATCACAAAAGTTGTCTTGGCGAAGCTGTTCCAGTGAGAAGACAGAAGTCCTTGAAGATCTTTTATAGCAAAATTGTAAGACTGTCGTGACACAGAGCTTAGAATCAATGGGTATATTCTCCCGAAATAGCGCCCTTCGCCTACCATTACTTTCGGTGTTCTCTGTTTTATGGATTTCTGATGTTGAATAATCTAGTTTCAATTCTTCTCTATATTTAACAGCTGCAGTCCCCCATAGATGATCTACTTCAGCAATGGCTTTGCACTCATACAACTCTATCTCATTCATAAGATGAAGTATCTCCAAATCTGTTTCACTTAGAGTTGCACCATAAACAGATAAAAGCAAGAAACACAGCTCTCTTGACTCATTCAACAGGCTATTATTCTGCTGCCTAGTTTAATGTCATACAGTACCCTGAGTAATCTGATGATTTCTATTTTTATCTTTTCTGCAATGCAAATTTGGAACTTGTTTTCCTGAGTGAAAGGAGAATCGACTGATCTTAAAATGCTTGGTGCTGGCTGTAGAAGACTCCCTGTAGCATTAAATGCAGATTGATATTCAGAAACTACACTGTAGGTTATTGATGACAGAAAATGGGAGTGGCCCAGTATGAGCTCAAGAATCTCATCAGCACGAAACTTCCCTTCTGATAATATAACAAGAACACATCGAATTGCTTTTAGTGTGATATGATCATTGAATCTATGCAAGAGAGATGATTTGATGAATTGATTAAGGAAAGGTATTGAGTTCAATTGGTTCAGATAAGTTTGAATCTCTGAAGACAGTTCGACAATATGTTTGAGAATTGTATATTCCAAAGAGCAGATGACCTTTGTTGCTTATCAGAGTGGGATAAGCCATCACACCGGGGAATTTCCTGAGTATTTTATCCAAAGTTCTGACCAAGACGCTTATGAAATTCAGCTTAGCATTGTTCACTCTCTTGGACTCTCTGTCTGAGGATGTCTCATTGGCCAACAATCTTCTGGGAGGAGATAGCAACAACCTAATCAATGATATCTTTGCAAGCAGTTCATTAGTAAGCTTCAGAATACCATTGTGTGAGTCAGGATTAATATCATTGACATCAGAATCTAATAGGTCAGAAGATTGTGGGCAAACTGAAGCAACTATTTCCAAGCGTTGCTTCCGGGATATTTCTTTTAAAGACAAGTAGTAGTGCAACATGGTAACTGACTTCCCCAAAAGAGTGTCACTGAAATAATCCATCATATCTTGAACTGATTCGTGTCTAAAGTCGCTAAAATTTTCCTCAAAAACACTGGTACTAATAAAACTTTTCCAACGTGGTAAACCACCATCACCCAATAGCATTTCACAGTAAAAGTTTGCTACTGGCTCAAGGAATTCAACACACTGCATATGGCCATCACTGTGATGCTTCATGTATGACAAGGCAGCAGGTAACAGAAGTATATGCTCATGGGCCCTCGAAGAATTAGAATCATAATCCAGGCCTTCTTTTTCTAGAACTTTCATCAACATCTGGCCAAAAAAGTTCATGTGCATAGGACTTACTTCCAAAAGCAACCATACAGATTTTGCTTTAACCTTAGATGTGGGAAACATACAGTGATGAAGAATGCTAAGGGGAGTGTTGATGGCCATGGTAGATAACATCATGTGTAATGCAGTGTATTCAGTGTTCTGCCCTGCAGATCTTTCTGCATTATGAATACGAATCAGCATCTTGAGCAAGCAGACATCAGCAAATTCAAGATTCAGTTTAGTAGCAGAATGAAGAATGCCATGATATACTCGCTGAATGGTGGCAATATCAGAATTTTGAATCTCCAAACCCCATGAGCGACAGGATTCTGAACTGTGGTCAGTTTGTTGTAGATAGTCGTACAGAAATTCCATGGCAATATCAGCAATATATAAAGATACAAAAGCAGGAGGAGCAAATGCAACTGAACAGTTCAACCCACAACTTTCTAACTCTGAGAACATCCAATTTGCAAGTTCCAGAAGTCGACAGGGGACATGAATTTTGTCAACGCTCGAACCATGTAGAAATTTGGCAAAAGCAGGCCCAAGTTCCCTTTGTTCATGGAGAGTTGAAATTTCTCCTTGAACAACAGTAATATTCTTTCAAGCATGACCTTTGGGGAAGCAAACAGTAACTCTAGGGATGGACCGTCATTATCAGCCAATAGTAAAAGGTCATAAAGTTTACTAAGAAGATTCAAAACAAAACAATCTACAAGGTGCAGATTTTTCTTTGAATAACTAGTAAACACTTCTTCCACATGTTCCACACTCCTATCTGTTAAGTCCGGGCAACTGGATAAGGAACATGGCAAAGACAGGGCAATTACACCTTTTTTGCAGGGAAAGGACAGGCCAATAACAGGATGCTGGAGAACAGATTCAACAATTTCTTGGAAACATTCTGCTGAAGCGTTTAAGTCAGCAGAATCAGCAGCCAAAACTCGTATGCGCTCGAATATGCTATCAACAAGAGTGGAGCATACATGGCAAAGTTGTTCAAGAACATTTGAACACTTCACAGTGTATGACAATAACAAGCGATGGCTCCAGAATAAGATGACTCTCAGATTGAATGTCAACTCACTGATTGTACTTTCAGAAAGCTTAGCTCGAAGAAGTTGTACAAGTGCATCTACTGCTTCCCCAGTTTCCGCTGGTGCAGAGAACACAAGGCATAAACTGAAGGTAAGAGCGCACAGAACGGTGTCACATTCAGAAATGAACTCATTGCAGCCGATTCTGTAGAAATTGAGTGGTTTTGACATTTGCCCTCTATTGTGTTGTCACGATCAACATCAAGATTACCCTCGATCTGTCTGAGACTAAAGAAGAACATATCTGGACAACAAGTAGCAAATTTAGCAAGATAATCATGTTGCAGATAAAGAACCGATGACAAGAATTGCAGATGAGAAGGAAAGTGTGTTTTCACAACATCAAGAAGCTCTGGAAAGCTACGGATGATATCTTCTGGAGGTGCACACATGATTGAAAATAAGAATGCTGTCGCTACATCCTCTGGCAAATTAGTGTGGTGCTGACTTAACATTTCTTCGACTTTTCTAGATACAGAGGACAAAGAGCTTGAATGAAGTTCAGAAGAATGTTCCATGGTCGTGAACAAAATTGTACTTTGTTGGTCGAGATACTCCTCAAAATATGCAACAAATTTATCAATGGCCTCCATTCAGCAAAATGAGTCCTAGACTGTATTTCTTCTGATGAAAATTTATCAAATCTCTCATTTAGAATGGCCCCAATAAGGTCAAGCAATAATTGGGCGTCTACCTGTTTGATCATCATTGGTTGAATCAGTTGAATGTGCAATTAGGGGGAAGTAGGAATAGAGTATTAGGCAACATAAATGTAAATAACTTATACCTGGGATTGCAGAATAAGGTAGATTGTGTTGCACACGTATAATGAAATTGTGGATTTCTCATGTAATTTCATACCTCCAGACTCCGAGTCGAGTAGCCTAAGGCATTTCTGAAGAACACAGACAATGAGAGGACTGAAAGCTGGAGAATAGCCTACAAACCACAGACAAAGGTGAGAATATGAATGAATGAATGGATGAACAAGATCACATTAGGGAATAATTCAATACTCCCTCCGTTCCAAAATATGAGGCATATAAATTTAGTCAAAAGTGAAAGCCTGCTAAGTTTGACCAAATATATCGAAATAAATATCAACTACAGTCCTGCATAAATATACTATGAAATATATTTTATTATGGATCTATAGATATTGATTTGGTATCGTAAATGTTCAGAGTTGTGTCCATAAACTTGGTCAAACTGAGAAAACGTTAACCTATGACAAAATTTCTACATCTCATATTTTGGAACAGAGAAAGTAGCAGAAAAGATATGAATACGTGATAGTATCAAGGAAGACTAGGTAAATTAAAGTCAAAGGACATGTGCAACAAATAACACATATGAAGTGCTAAAGAGTGATAACTAATTCAGAATGAAGTAAAGAAGTCCGAGCAAGGAAAACATCTGACGGCAGCATAGTATAAACAATTAATTGTAAGACAAGCAGACAAAGATTCGAGTACATCTGATGATTAACATGATCAGATGACAAAAAGATGTTTGGTACAGCATAGCTACACGACAAGCACCGAAGCATTTTGGTAAGTCTGGTGATAACATGATCTTCAGATGACCGACAGATGGAAAACTGTATGCCCTCAAATGTATAAATGAGATAGTTATGCTGTGTTTCAGCCTTTCAGGTGACGCATGAGAAGTTTACTGAAAATAAATCGTCAAATTTCCATGCTATTTTCAGCCCTAACCTACAGCCCGCCTTCCCTAATGATTAAAGAAAAATAGAACTTGTCTAAAAGTTGGGAACTCTTTCTGACTAAAGAAAAAAAAAAGCTATCAGACCACAGAACATAACGACCAAGCAAACCAGCTAATGGTAGATAATACAAGTTAAGTAGCATGAAGACAATTTCATAAAAGGGGGGAGTCAATCCTCCATATCCCTAAAGAAAATAGTACCTTCAAACTGGCCTGATTTAGAGATAAACTTCCGCATGTGCTCTTGGTATTTGTACAAATTGTTCCCGACGACTGAAATAGCATCGCAAAGGAAAGGGATCACAAGGTGAGACAATTTATTAGATGATCCGACTCCTAGGCTCTCTCTTACACACCGTTTGGCTTCATAACCCGGCAAGAAAACCAACCAGGCATCAATCTCTGCAAAGTTCTGATCGAACACACCAGAACTTGCTAAAGCAGCTTTAACTAAAATATACGCTTCATCACGGATGCTCTTAACTTGTGAATGCAACATGATGTCAATCAGTGGTTGCAAATACTTGTACATCGATTCTGGAACTCTTTCTGGGTCCCAATCCCTCACATTGCCCTGAATACTCAACTAATAGAGATAATAAGGAGTGTTGCTCATCCGTGGACAATTCCAAGGGGTTAGGTGGTATAACCCTAAAGAAGTCAAATGATCCATCAAAAGAGCTGGGCATTACTCTCTGAAAGACAAATTGAAGATAATCAGTGCACAGAATTAGATCAGAATATTAAGGCTATAAGTTGCAAAGACACTCCATCCCTTAAATGCAGTAGATGCAGACAACAAAAACAGAGGCCAGGGACAAGATATCTATAGAAATGTATTAAAAGGTATAGATGAAGTGTAATAAAATATAGCATGCACATACCAAATAGAGCCGGAGAACATCAAGCAACTTTGAGTGAAAAACACTGTCTACCACTTCTGCATCTTTCAACTCCAGATCTTGCTCATTTAAGCCCCATATCTCACACAGAGTGGTAGCATGATCATTTGCCAACTCCTGGTCTTGCTCTTCAGATTCATCCTTACCCTGCTCAACATCAATTCCGCCAATAATAATATCATCATCCTGGTTCATAGCACCACGTCTTTGTTTCTTTTGAGGAGGCTGGCAAAGCTGGGCGTGTCTCTTTAGTCTACCCTGAGAACAATTTTGATGTTTCTGACTGGCGGAAGAGAGTAACTTGAGAAGGACCTGTGGATCAGGCATAGCTCCACGCACTTCATCTTGAATGTATTCTCTCAGAGATATCCACCTCTTGACACGCGTTTCGTCTCCCTGGTGAACCTGATCTACCAGGGATGCATCTGTTGCAGTGGAACAGCTAAATCCTGGAAACCGTTCATTCTGATCTTTCCTTTCGTTGAGCCAGTGAATTCTGATGTCAATCTCGCACTTGATACCATACCACTGATTGCTTCTGTAACATACCGCAATAGGTTCAGTGACTCAGAAACAAGCCTCAGAGAACCATGCTTTACAAGATCATCAGAATGCAGCAATCCCCTATTTATCACTGCTCGAGAGCACACATGGGGCACGATGCACTTCAAAAGTACTTGCACTTGTTCATCATCGACAGATACCAGATCGTGTGATGGGAGACTATGAAATATGCTATCAGATTTTGCTGAAGATATTATATCCGCTGCTAGGGAGATGGCAGAAAACCTGCAAAACAGCAATTAGACGGGCAAAAGTGCAGTGTAGTCCAAAGAATAATTATATTCGGATGTTCAAATAACTAACCATGAGTGGAATGGCCGTGGTTCAATATTGTAGGGGAACTCATTCAAGTATGCCGAACAAAGAGAAAACCTCTTACTCACAATAGCCAGCAACAAATTCTTGTGGTGAATCACCTCAGTAGCTTTCAACTTCTTCATAAGATCCAGCAAACGTTTCTCATTACCTCTCAAGTGGGAGGACGGCATCAATCCATTTTTTGGATCAGTGCAGACCATGACCAACACTTGATGGGCAAGTTCAGCTGCTTCCCCTGCATCCAAATTCCCGATATCAGGCTCAGCTGTTCAGTGTGACACTTCCAAAAAGGACACTCCGGAGCCCTGGTGGGACAAGTGACTCCTCTACGAGAACATTATCCCGCAATGTTGAGAGGACATACACGACAGTCTCGGTATCATCTTCTCCAATCCCGCGCAGCACCCCTGAGTAAAGCTCCCTCTGTTGAAGGACCCATCTTAGTAGCCTTGGGTTCCCAACCTCCAGGAAGGACATGGCAAATCCAACAAGTGATCGCCTTGTAGACCCAAAATTAGCACCCTTTTTCTGATTCCTCCCATCTCTGCCCCCTCTCTTCTTCTGTATCCCTGCTAGTTGCGTCACAATAGCCATCTTAAAATCAAAGCTCTCGGCAACCTCCGACGCCAACCCTCCACCACGCCTGACAATGGCAGCAAGCAAATCCAGAGCAGCATTCTGCCGCCGGAACTCGCCACTCTTAAGCTCCAGGTACACATCCCCCGTCTTCTCCTTATCCTCCAGTATCGTTCTAGCAACTCCGTCCAAGCACTTCTTACACACAGCATGCTGCCGCGACTTACCACCAGGGTGACCCAGGACAGTAGCAAAGAGTGAAAGTATGTACGCCATCCCTGGCTTCTCCCGGTGCAGCCGCCATGCCTCCATCAGCTCCACGAGCCGCGGCGATTGCTGCACATACTCCCGCAGAACCTCATCGCCAGACTCACCGTCCAATAGCTCGATAAACTCCCTCGACGCGTCTGAGTAGATTTTGACCTCCGAAGTGTGGAGATTCTTGAGGATATGGACTAACCTGATCTTATGGGATGTACCAAACGACTGGTTCCAGGTCTCCATCCCCACCTTCACCAAATTTTGCTCTCGTTTCGGCTCCACCACCTCCTCCATTGCGAACGGGGCAGAGACCGCAGGGACGCGATGAGGTAGGATGGGAACGGCGACGGAGGCGACGCGCGTGTATGGGGGGCTACGGCACGGCGGCGGCGGCGGCGGCTCTAGGGCAGCGTGGGCTTAAGAGAGATTTTACAGCCGCCTTTGGTCGGACTGGAGCTTGGGCGGCCGCTGGCCGCTTTGGTAGGTCAGAACTCGGAAGCGGAAAAGTACGGAGCCCCTATTTCTCAACTCTCATCTGAAGCGGAAAAGTACGGACCCGCAAAATTCAGGCCCGAGCCTGGCCCGACCCGAATGAAAACACACAACTTTGAGCGTGAACCCGGCCCGAACACACAAGAAAGAGCAGTTCAGGGCCGTCGGGTTGAGACTTTGTGTAAACTAGCTGATTACCCAGGCCCGATCCTGACCCAAATTTCAGGCCAGAGCCCGACACGGCCCGGGTTCGGGCTGCCCATGTCTAGACGTAGCCTACCGACAAAAGGGACGTGGTGTGGCACTGGTGGCAGAAGGATGAGAAGCTCGGCGTAGAGGAGGGAGTGGTTGTGTCGCGGCGGGTGAGGCGATGGCGCGTGTATAGCGCAACGTAGCAGTTTCGTGATGGTGGGAAGACGACTGAGGAGGAGGGTATGTCGGGCTGGTGTGGGAGGAAGAGGAGATGGATGAGATGATGCGCGACGCGGAAGGAGGAAGTGTGTCGGCGCGAGAGGAGGATAAGGCGTTGGTGAACTTGGGCGTCGCGGCTAGGGTTTCGGCGTCCTGGATGGTGAGGAACGGGGATGGAGGGGACGAGGGACACGTGCTAGAGGGCGGAGACTATAGTTGGATCAGGAGTGCCAGCGTGGGTGGGAGAGGGCAGGGATTAAACTTTTTTACACCTGTCCCAAGCCATTTTATCCATATGATCATATCCCATAGTAATTTTGTACCGTAATTTTCATGCGAAAATATATAACATCAGCTCAGACCTCATGAAAAATTTCTTCACCACAGTCAAAAAGAATTTCGCTTCACATAGGGTTCAATATTTTTTTGGACGGGATAAAGCCTGAAGGGTCTCAAAGCTGCATTAACTCGCTGCGGTCATTTTATAGTTTACAAAAAGAACCCAACAAATAAGAGAAATACAGAACAATCCCTATCTATTACAAAAAAAGACCTTAGATATAATCTTCGAATAGCAATCGGGTCTGGCCTTCATCGCTGTTAGAGAAGAGATGACCATCGCCGTGGCTTTCGTTGAAAGTGTCGGGGACAGAACCCCTTGGACCGGAGAGAAGGCGAACGCCACCGTTGGTCCTTCGATGGGCCTCCACCTCGAGGTTGAAGAGATGTCAGAATGCATGGCCGACGCCATAAATGAGCCACCTGTTGGCCTTCAGAGTCGGCAGCCGAATTTGTGCCGCCGAGTTGTTCTCCTGGCTGCAGCAGACACCCGCCACCACCGTCCAAACCCAGCAGTAGACATATCTTTCTCCACTCCCTCACCAGCACGATCGGCCAAGGGGAGAGAGATAGAGCGACCATCACGGGAAGAACAACAGAAAACCGGAGCGCCTATTGGAGATCATGGCGTTGTCGAGCTCCTTCTTACCCTCCCTCCTAGGGAGTGTTATAAACGACACACATATAAACAATGAACAAAAGCAAGATCAACACATGGGGACACAGGATTTTAGCGTGGAAAACCATTCCAAGGAGGAAGAGAAAAAACAACGGGCGCCAGCCAGCAAAACTTTACTATATCAGTAGTGGTTATGAACGTCGGGGATTTACAACTGTTCCACCTATATCAAGCCGGTGGCTTACAAAGAGGTACAAATAGCGGTGGAACCCTAAGTCGGCATAAGTTTGACTCGGCCCAAGCCACCGGCGACAGGTCTCCCTCCGCTCGTCAGAAGTTAACATCTATCTTTATATGAATTTTGATCAAATCAAAATAACATGGAGCACACCGAAGAAAAACGATAGCTTCCATCCCGCACCGCGCCCGAGCGCGAGATGGAACCAACTCAGACTCATGGCGTTATTGAAGGAGATGTCGACGCTGGCCTCCCTCCCCGCCTTTGGCTCCGACCGCTGGAGCTCCACGGGAAGGAACAAAACCGCCGAGTAGTCTGGCCCAAAAACTCCAGCGCTCTACCCATAAACTTCGGCATCACACCTAACACACAAGCTGCTAGAAGAAACCTACATCTACTATAGACAGAGGGAACTCCGACACATCCCCTTCGCCATCTCCGGCCAACGCCGACATCTCCATCAGCGTACTGCAACCATGCAACACTTTTCATGAATGGCTCATTGGATAGCCAAAAAATTATCAAAAATATATTTTCGTTTTGCCAAAAGTAACCGCTGGAAAGGGGGCGTCCGCTAGTTCGGCCTGCCTGTCAAACACGGCCATAATTGTTTTATGTCTAGATACATGCAAATTTTAACTAGGTTGAGACATCTTTTGTGAATGGAGGGAGTAGCTTTTTTGAGATAAGAAACGGACATAGCTGCTGGGAGTGCATTGACGCGGATTGGAAGACGCGCAAGCATGTGCGGTTCGGTTTAGGGCATGTACAATGGGGTGACGTCAGCCTTCTCTTAGCGTTGACACGTAGGATATTTGTCTAGTTGGAGGAGAGAGAATGAAGAAAGAGGAGGTTGCCTTCCCTTAGCTAAGATATGATCTCTTACGAAATAAGAGAAGGTTAATTTCACCATTGTACAATTTGTCTTCTCTTAGAACTACAATTTATAATTTTGTTAGAGATGAGCATTGTACAACTTATAATTTTGTCTTCTCTAAATGATGTGGACAGCTAAGAGAAGACGCGACTTCTCTACCATTGTACATGCCGCGTCTTCTCTACCATTGTACATGCCCTAAGAAAAGTACTGCTACACTTTTGAGTAGGCGGGAAAAAATAGCACACGAGGCAGGGTCCCACTCCCAGTGGGTGCCTCAACCCTAATCCGAAGCCCGAACATGCCCCTCCTTGTCCCTTGCCTACTTTTGCCGAAATTGTGTAATGCGCGTGGCGGGCTGGATTTCCGCGTCCCCCCATGTGACCTCCCCTCCCCTCCTCTCCCTCCCTCCCAAAAAAGCACCGCACCAATACGGGAGGGACCTCCAGAGGAATTGGGAACCGCTTGCGCCTCTGCAGCGGATCGGCGCGGCGGTGGTGGTGGGATGTCCACGCGGTCCAAGTCGGTGCCGGGCTCCGTGGGCGCCGGCGGCAGCGCGGCCGTACCGCTCGCCGTGCTGCTGCGGCGGGAGGTGGTCAGCGAGAGGACCGCCGCGGAGCGCCCGGACCTCCAGCACGGCCACTTCAACCAGGCCAAGAAGGGCGAGGACTTCTTCCTCCTCAAGCCCGACTGCGAGCGCCTCCCGGGCGTCCCCTCGTCCTCCTTCTCTGCCTTCGCCGTAAGCCCCACCCCCGCACCCTTACAAAGGGGCGGTGATGCTTGAAATGTGATGAGCTGGGTCGATTTTTGTTGGCCTCGGTTGGTGGCCAATTCTGAATTATGGAATCGTTTGTGGGGAAGGTTTGATTTTAGGACATTGGAGATTTCAATAAAAGGGGCTTCGCTCCCCCTTTTCGAAAAAAATAGGACATTGGAGATTGAATGGACACACGTGTCCAGTGGAATTATGTGATGCTGGAGCTGGACTGCTGGATGCTGGTTATAGAATAAAGTAGCTATATTTGTTATCGTTCCAGCTTTTAAGTTTTCTATAGGCAATTTGGAAGCAATGGTTTTGACGAAGGATGTTTACTAGAAGCAATTATTCAGGGCCTCTCAGCGCTGTGATTTAACTGCAGATTTTTGATGGGCACAATGGGAGTGGAGCCGCTATATATACTAAGGAGAATCTCTTGAACAACATCTTGAGTGCAGTCCCTGCTGATCTCAACAGGGAGGACTGGCTTGCTGCGCTCCCAAGGGCGATGGTTGCAGCATTTGTCAAAACCGATAAAGATTTCCAAACAAAAGGTCTGTCAAGTGAAAATTGAAAACTTTTCCTAATCCTACAATATTTTTAGTTAACTTAGGAAAAAGGGGCTTGACATGTCACCATATCAATCAGAAGGAGATCTTTTGATCGCTCACTGAAAACTACAAGTAACGGAGAATCTTTCATACATTGACATGGATGTTGTTTTTTCCTTTTCTTATTCTCCCTCCGTCCATAAAAGGATGTCTCTACTTTGCCTAAATTTGCATGTATCTACACACGCTTTAGATACATGCAAATTTAGGCAAAGTAGAGACATCCTTTTATGGACGGAGGGAGTACTTTCTGATGCCATACATATATGAAACATTTGGACCAGCCCACATGTCAATATGATTAGCATCAAACAAAGTTAGTTGTTTTGCTGGATTGTATGGCCATAAATATTTGCCATAGAACTTTATGGCCACCCACAATTTTTTCATTAGTCGGTCCATTTAGCATATCTGACATGTCTATATCATTTATTCCTTACAGCTCGCTCTTCAGGAACAACAGTGACATTTGTGATAATAGATGGATTGGTTGTTACTGTTGCATCTGTTGGTGATTCACGTTGTGTATTAGAAGCTGAAGGTTCAATTTATCATTTATCTTCCGATCATCGATTTGATGCAAGTAAAGAGGAGTAAGTTTGTCTTATCCTGATTTGTGCCCACTCACTTCTCTCATTGCAACAACTTATCTGTTATCACTTGATGTGCAGGGTTGATCGTGTAACAGAAGCTGGAGGTGACGTTGGGAGGCTAAATGTTGTTGGTGGTGCTGAGGTTTAAACTTGCTTACTTTGTCCTTCAAGTTAATTTTCTCGTGTCGAGGTTCATTGTAGCCATTTTTACTGCTTCAGTTTACTCCAGGTTATACTCATGCTCGTGCCTGGGATATCTGTATGTTTATGGTGTCCGTTAGAGACAGACTAGCCTCTTATTTTGTGCTGCAAAAGTTATGCAGTCTTTGGTGACATTAATTTATACTGACCACCAAATATATCTAGCATTCTAGTTGCATATGTTAATTCTATGTTGTCCCTTTTTTGTACTAGTTCATTATTTTATTTTCATGTTAAATCTATCTCCTGTTATTGAATTTACTTTAGAACTTGATATCAAGTTTTGGGTACATAAGCTTATGAATGTCAGATTTTGAGAACCTTGCTCAGTATATTTTAGAGGTCCAATGGCATATAACATATTAGTACATGCAAGAAACTTGGTTTCTAATCTTTGCATTCATGGTAGGAGTGAAAAGGGAGGAGTAATGTTCTGTGTAGGTGGAGGTATAAGAAGGGACATTGGCTAATCTTTTGTTGATAATTTTTATGTTAATATCTCTACCAGTTTTCATTATTGTCACTTGCTTTACTAATTCTCTTTTTGCTGTACCTTCAGATTGGCCCCCTTAGATGTTGGCCGGGGGGTTGTGCCTATCGAGGTCAATCGGAGATCAGGATGTGGGTGAATTTATCGTTCCTGTTCCTCTCGTCAAGCAAGTAAAGGTATGTCCTGGAAAATAAGGAGCACTTATTAACATTACATGAAGGCTGAAGCCAAAAAAATAATTATCCAAGTAAATAGTAGCATACGAGCTGTTGTATTGCTTTGACACTTATTTGCCCCTTTTTCTGTGCCTCCTGCTTAGATTTCATATTCCAGTCTATAACTAGCTAATTATGTTTTTGCACAGGAACTATTCCTTCCCCATACGATCAAATTCATGTCTAATTTTCACAAAATATGTCGGTCATTTTCTCTGATTAGAGTTCATTGAAAAATATAATGCTCTCTCTCTCTCTCTATCATCATCATCATCATCACCACTAGTTACATGATTTCATATGTTTGAGGTTTTGTTCATGTTAGTCCGATCCATCGATTATGAGAATACTAATGTTGTTTCTAAATTGCATAGCTCTCTACTGCTGGAGGCCGGCTTATTATTGCAAGTGATGGTGTTTGGGATGCCTTGACTGCAGAACAGTCACTAAACTGTTCACGAGGACTTCCTCCTGAGGACGCAGCTGAGAAAGTTGTGAAAGTACAACTCTCTCTCTCTCACCCTGAGTTTTTCAAGATACTCTTCCTTACATTTAAAATTTATTTCAGGAAGCAGTGCACTCAAAGGGACTGAGGGACGATACCACTTGTATTGTCGTTGACCTAGGACAAGAGAAAGGCAACCCAGATATGCCAGCTCCTAAAAAGCAACCAGGAATGGGTGTTTTCAAAAATATGTTTCGCAAGAAAACATCTTGTGACTCATCATCCCATTCAGATAGACAATATATGGATCCAGACGTTGTAGAAGAAATATTTGAGGACGAATGTGCATTCCTCTCTAGACGGTTGGTTCTAAAAATTCTACTTTTGTTAATTAAAGAGCAAACAATTGTGAAGTTAAAGTGCCAACACATTCAGCTCATGATTAATTCAAACAGCATAAAGTTGTCATGTTTGGAGTATTTGGATCACCTTCCGGTCTATTCCATGCAAAACAAGAAATAAATTTGACTATCCTTTTGCTACAGTAAATAAGAAATCCATCTGCCGCTGAGTGCAACCTTGTTTGATCAACATTCCAACAGTTACCATTAAGACTTGCACTTAGGGTTCAAATTCTATTTGTTTTGATTGCAGGCTTGATTCTGAATACCCTGTTCGAAATATGTTCAAACTCTTCATCTGTGCCATATGCCAAGTAGAGTTAAAGCCAAATCAAGGGATATCGGTACATGAAGATTCGTCGCAACCTGGGAACTTGCGTCGCTGGGATGGTCCGTTCCTTTGCCAGAGCTGTCAGGAAAAGAAAGAAGCTATGGAGGGAAAGCGCCGTTCGCGAGGTCTTGTTTGCAGAGCTGTTTTATATACTTATGAAGTTTCAAAACGTTTTTCTTATATACTCTTAACTTACTGCAGATTCTTCATCGAGAAATAGCGGGTCTAGTGAATAATCCTCAAGTTTAGAGTTATTTGGTGTTAAAAAGGGTTAATGATAACAGGGACCTATGGACCTGACAATGCCTCAGTCACCCAAGAGACAATCATTTTTGCAGCATTTTGCATTGTTTCGGCACTTCCCTGATCAGACGGGCTATTTGGGTGTTTTGATCTAAGATTGAAATACGAATTACCGTCAAGCAGGTGGTTACTGGGGAATAACCTACATGCCATTTGAAGCGACGAGCATACTCTGTCTTTGATTAAAGGGACAAGGAACTTTTTGCTTGACCATTCTACTCAGATCATTTAACCGTGGTGGCACATACAGGTCCAAAGATTGTTGGCGAAGAGCTGCATGACATATCTATTTTTAGGTCAGACTACAGTGTGAATTACTGATCATATAGAGCTCCGGTGAACAGAAAAGGTGTTGTAATTCTTGGTACGGGTAGGTGAGTTTCTTCAGACCGACCTTGAATTATGGTCGAGAAATTCCACCCCTGTTGAAGTCCAGCTTTCCTAACTCCTTTGTAATTAGCGTTTAAAAAAATTCTTTCAACGAGCTGTGGCCTGATTCATCTGCAAGACATTTCCATGTTTGTGTACAAATGTTGGCAACCAGACATATCTGTTCCTCCATTGTGCCTTGTGGCCACAGTGTGTTACTAACTGTCAGCTAAGTGCTAACAATTCCGTTGTTGACCAATTGGAGGAAATGGCTACTACCTCCGATCCACAATAAGTGTTGAACCCTAATTAAAAACTGCGACACTTATTTTGAATCGGAGGGAGTAGCATTTTTTTGTTAACTGAAGATTTAACCGGGTAGATCACGTTTCCAGCATGAGTTATCCATTGTAAGAATCTCTATCTGCCGTGGGAATTCATCAATCAACGTAACCTCATACTGCCTGAAGAGTATAGAAGAACATTTACAGCGTGCGATGCAAGCTCTAAAATATAACGTAAGTTTTTCGTACAAATCCGGAAAGTGTCTAGTGCCCCCTTCATTTTTTTTTGAAAATCATATTTATGAGTTTCAAAACGTTCTGAAAAAAAAACCCGGATTTAGCCAATGGTGTAGCACACAAGCGTGCAAAAAATTAATTTAAAAAACTTTATATTTTAAGCGACGCAAAAATAACAGAATCTGATAAAATTTGGACTTTTGAAAATATGCATACTCAGATCCACACTTTTGCAATTTTTATGTAGCTAAGAATGAGGTATTTAAAATTAATATTTTGCACGTTTGTGGATATACCATTGGCTATATCAGGAGTTTTTCAGATTTTTTTGAAACACATAAATATGATTTTCCAATTTTTATATGGAGAGAGCATTGGAGTTCGGGAGTCAAAAATCTCTACTCAGTACAAATCGTACTGATAGAAATAGATCTTCTTCATCGGTTGTTTAGATGGCAAAGTTCCAATAAATTTGGAGAAGAGTTACCGAACATCCAGCGAAAATTTCTTTTTTTCAAATTTTTCTTGAGAAAAGACTTCTCCCACACTCACCAACCAATCTCAGCCACAAATGAAAATCTTCTTCCTTCCTGCTCTCTCAAGCTCAACTAAAATAGCCTCAAGGAAAAAAAAACACGAATCCCACGCAATATCCACAACACCCTCAAGACACCACCAGAATGCAGCCATGATCACCTCCTTCCTCCCCCTCCCCTCCCTCTCCCTTCTCCCCGCAACCGCCTCCGGCCGCTCCATTCCGCCCCGCACCACCGTCCCCTTCCCCAGAACACCACTCCGTCGCCGCCAGATCTACACCTCTGCGTCGACGGTAAGCAGCGGCGCAGGCGAGGAGGAGCGCGGCAGCAACAACGGCTCGCTGCCCGGCCTGCCCCCCGTGGAGGAGGACGACGAGTTCTGCCCGGTGGAGTGCGTGACGGAGTTCAAGACGGACGAGGAGTTCACCCGCTTCCTGGAGCGGTCCAAGGCGACGGGCGCGCTGGTGGTGGTGGACTTCTTCCGCCCCTCCTGCGGCAGCTGCAAGTACATCGAGCAGGGCTTCATGAAGCTCTGCAAGGGCTCCGGCGACGAAGACTCCCCCGTCATCTTCCTCAAGCACAACGTACGTCCGTGAACTCAACGACACGCGCGGCATTGTTACGCCTGGCCGTGTTCTTGATTAATTAGCCCAATGAACTAGTAGTAATTTGCATACGTACGCGTGCAGGTTATCGACGAGTACGACGAGCAGTCGGAGGTGGCTGACCGGCTGCGCATCAAGGTGGTGCCGCTGTTCCACTTCTACAAGGACGGGGTCTTGGTGGAGTCTTTCGCGACGAGGGACAAGGAGAGGATCATCGCCGCCATTGCCAAGTACACCTCTTCTGAGTAAGCCATCATCACGTCACACAAACTCATTATTTTAATTTTTTTCGCAGCTGCTCTAGATCACACGAATCCATTATATATTGTACGTACTAGGGAACTTAGCGCGGCAATGCCGCGCCTGTGTGGTAAATAAAATTTGGTAACGTGCGCATTTAGAAATTGTGTAGGTTTGGAATTTTTTTTGGAAATTGGGAAAGTTTGCGTTCTGAAATTGTTTAGTTTTTGAAAATTGTTCAAGTTGGGGTGTTTTCCAGATTTGATTTCTGTTTTCTTTTTGCGAAATGGTCAGAGTTAAAAGATATTTAAAAGTTTAAAATATCTGAAATTGAAATTTAATCATACGCCATAGGTAGTCAGCATTTTTTTTTGTTTATTCAATATTTTTTTCATATTTTGTTGGTGGTTATAGTTTAAGTTACTGATTTTGCAGCGTTTAGTAGTTTTTTAAAATTGTATGGATACCCTAAAACATTTTTTGTAAAGTGTTTTAAATTGTTTGAAACATGTTCTATTTTAAATTTTGTTTGTTGATTCAATTATGTTTGCTTGGAAAATAAGTTTGGCATAGCTGCAGATTATTGGAAATTAATCTAAAATTATGCGGTATTACTATTATTTTTCGTTGGTGAATTAGTTTTATGTAATTTGTGTAAGTATGGAAAATAGTCATATGCATTTGAATGTTCTGTAGCTGTTAGAAGTGTGGAATATACTCATATACGTTTGAATTGTCCAAAAAAATAAATATTTTGTGAATTAGGGGAAAGTTTTGGTATTTTAAGTATGGTTAAGAGTTGTTTAATTTTGCTGTGCCAAATAACCTTGGTTAATTTTTCCGAGCATTCATGAATTTGATATAAATAAGGAGGATTTTTTTTTAAACATTTTGGTATTTTCAACATTTTTTCCCCATGGACTATGAATTAGTTATGATTTTTTTGGAAATTAATGTAAAATTATGCGTGGGAAATGAATTGAGAAAATAATATTTTAGTGCAATATGGAATATATGTGCTGCTAAAAATAATGTTAGTAAAATTAGTTTTGGAAAAGTTATGTGGACGATTTACAATTTTAGGAACGGGTTTTTTTTTTCTCTTTTCACAAAGTTTTATTCCGAGGGCTGATTTATAATTTTTGAAAACACGTGGACTTTACTGGAAAAAAAAGTGTGGGGACTTTTATGTAGAAAGTTGTTTGGAATGGTGATATACATCTACTTGTGAAATGGAAATTCAAATGGATGACCGAGTGCGACGAATTGGACAAAATCTGTCAAATGTTTGTGCGAATTTGGATTTGAAATTAAGGAGTTAGATTAGACTTGATCAAACTCGAAATCGATTACGGGAATGGAACGTACTCATCGGCGCGAAATTTTTTCGTGTATATATTTTCTGGAGGTTTTGGCAAAAAAAAAAAAAAATTATGCAATGTAGCTAACACTGTAGCTACTGTAGCACGCTACAGCGTGACAAACACTGTATACCTACAGTGGCCGGAGGGCTGAGAGGCCAGCGTCTCGTCGCGCCATTATATATAGTAAGTATTTGGAGCTCTACTGAACTGATCAAGAGCTCCTCAGTTGCCTAAACACGCTCCTGGTTGCAAACAATGAAATGATTTGCTCCCATGTAATTTGAACCGCAGAGCAAGTTAACTAATTTGAACTCCAGAGCTCCTCAGTGTACATGATCTGCATCACTCTATCTGCCTGCCTCTTTATTCGGACTGAATCTAGGTTGACATTCCCCTTTTGCAGGCCGGAGTCGCAGGAGTAATTTACTAATTTCCAATCCAACTACAGTCTACATACATCAAGACTCGAGAGCTAGCTAGCTAGACCGGCCTTTCGCCTGATTGATGCTGCCCGTCTCTGCAAACACAAAATGAACGTGTACTGTAATAGGGACGATTGGAATTGATTGTAATAAAGCAGAGTGCGTATCGTTGAAATTACAGTATTCTGTACTACAAAGAGGATCCATGAGAATGGTGAGATGGTCGTCTCTCATCTATGTGCTGCTAGGCGCCATACGTGCAAGCTGTAGATTAAGAAATCTAACGGATTTTCAAACGTTATAAATTTATAGTCTTTGGTTATGGATTATGATATCCTCCAGAATAAAGGACCCTGAACTTTCGTTTGTACAACTGAAATTGGCGGTCTTCCTTTTTGCTCTGGGAGGAGCGGCAGAGGCGGCCCGCCGTCGACATGGTCTGCAGTTTGAAGACAAAGGGCACCCCAAAGATCTCATTGTAATTTTCGTTTTTGTTGAGGTGATTTGTACGGTTCGATGTTTCTTTTAATTCTAGGGTTTTTTTCCGCATAAAAATAAAAATAGCTAGAACGAGAAAATCGACGGCAGCTCGATTGCCCAAATGCAGTAAACAAAAGAGTAAATAAGAAGTGAAGAGTATAAAGCCACTTACTCATAAACAACATTTTTTTTCCGAAACAAAGGCACAAGCTTTACCTCGCTCTTTAATTTAACAAAAAAGAACATAATTGTCCGATTGGCCAGCGAAAAAACGTCACAAACACCTCGCCCGATTGTCATCGACCGCGAGAGCCTCAAAGAGGATGTGGGCACAATGGATGCCTGACCACCGGAGGTGCCACACCAACCGTTGTGCAGAGGCTGAGATACACTACACATGCGAGAAGAGCGGACCTCAGAACATTTTGACGTTGGTGTCACTACTGAAATTACCGGTGTCATTTCATATTTAAGAGATTCTTCTACTCATACTTAAGAAGATTCGTGGTAATTCATTGGTGTCATTTGACCGATTGGGCTCGTCTTCCAGCAACGGCGAGAGCAGGTGGCACGGGAAGGGGGGTTGCGGTGGGCTAGGTTTTCTCCTAGTCGAAAGGGAGGTGTGGTACAGTGACCGAAGCTTTAGGATTCACGAAAAACAACGTTCCAATTAGTTGAGACTAGCCATGGTGGGGAGTATCATACATTGGTATCATGCATTTGATACCCATATAATGCATAGTATCATATAGTAGTATCATAGTCATATGTTGTTTAATAGTTTGTAGAATCTCAATACAAATATGTATATAAGATTTACTTGCTATTAAAAATATTTTGTTTTACGTGCTATGATACCGTAACATACATAGATACCACTACCATCTCTTTCTTCATTAATTGTTGTGCCACGTCATATTTTTGCCAAGGTGGCATGCATGATACTAGTTATGATACTCCCACTATGGATAGTCTAAGTAGCAACTAATTAAGTCGTAAATAGCCAATTTACTCCATGTCAGAATTTTACACAACCGACTTCAGTTTGCTTGCACGCCTTCTCCACACGTGACCTCCCATATCCTCTCACTGACACTCCTCTCTCATCACATCATCTGGCTGCTCGCCCCCGCCTATAGCAGGAGATGACCGCTGGTCCACTGCCCCTCCTCCCCCCACGACTCTGTCGTCTGCCGCTCCTCCCCGTGCTCGCCGATCGACCCCTCTTCCGGTCTAGCGACATTCATCCCATGTTTCGGCCAGGTCGCCCGCTGCCCCCACACCACACACACCACACTAGGTGAAGGCCATGCGTCCCAAGGGCCGAGCGCCTATTTCCATTGATGCGTACCGAGGGAGCTATAATACCAGGTCCTCTGCGTGCTCCGAGCTCCGGGAACATGAAGAGGCCAAGGGGGATGGATCCAGGGTCGCCGGATCCGGCTTCGGCGCGTCCAATCAATCGCCGGCGAGCTTAGGGCCCGTGAAGGTTAATGTTTTTTAACATTTTTTATGTTGAAAATGTGTTTCAAATGCTATCGTTTTTGGTGGGTAACCACAAACAACATGTTGCATGATTTCTGGGTGTATGTTACAAAGAGATTTCTTTGATGTTGGATGAGTTGGTTCTTTTTGTCCAAACGATGACTCACTTGACCAACATCTTTCTGCAACCAAGTGAAACTCTGTTGCATAAGTTGTTATTTTTTGTTACATTGCTGTGTTAAAAATATTACAATATTTCGCAATTTTACACACCATAAGAAAAACTTGCAAACAATGTTACATACAAAAAAAAAGTTGCGCTCAGGGGTTTTATGTTGCGATAATTAGACGTTGCAGAATCGTTTACTTAAAGGGATCGGACGGTGAAGAAACCAGCTGATTCTTATCACTGACCTTTTTGATTATTTTTAAGAACTGTTTTATTTTTTTAATTAACGTGTGCCATATTGCAAACTGGACTCGCGACCGTCCAAATAAGGCCCATTTAGGTCCTATAAGTTATGACTGGTGCTATTAACCCAGATGAGCCCACATCAATTGTGAAACTGATTCCTGGAGCAGAGAGAGAGAGATGCGAGGAGTTGGAGGCCCGTTGCTCACCGTGAGCGATCTCCTCAGCGACCTCGCCGTCGACGGTGGCGACGACCACCTCGACGCCGCCGACTCATCTGTCCCCACCTCCCCGTTGGCAGCGCAGCAGGTGGAGGAAGCCGACCCATCCGACCTCCAACAGATCTTCGAGGTGAGGGCTCCCTCCGTTCCCTCGTTCCTGATTTTCGTCCGCATCTATTGATTCCCTCGTCATGTCGTTTCTCGCTCCTTCGAATTCACTCCCCGAATCTTGCATCAAGCCATTGATTTGTCTCAGTGAATGCGTAAGGTACTCAATTGTTCTGCGTGAAAGATCTCTGTGCCGTAGGTTCATATTGGATACAAACAAAAGGTGCACGCCTTATATACAGGGATTAATTGAAGTTGTCTCATCTAACCTAAAGCAAGTTAGGCTCATATTTCATATCTTGTGGTAGGTTACTTTGATCCATTGTGATCAAGATTGCTGAGCTGCTGATGTGCTTGCTCGTGTTTGTTGCTTGCTTAGTCCTCAAATTCAGTGTTTGGGACAAACGAGTTCACTAACAGGCCACATAAAGGCTGTTTTGTTCACTAATCCAACACGGCGTGCTACTCTGTTACTGTTATTTCTTGCTATCTCGGCTCTGTTCAGTAATGTAATTCATTTGCGTGTTCACATTAATCAGGAAGATTATGACAATTTGATGAAGTCACTACAGGAGAATGACCCATCATGGCCTTCCTTGATGCTGAAGGTGTGGTTCTTGCCTTCCCTTTCGTTTTCCTGGCGCTGTGTACCCGGTGGTTATCTACCGCAACTTGTGTCTGAATGCAAACTAACAATTTTACGTCGAACCCTAGTTGTGCAGGGCGTTGAAGACTTCAGATAAGCTTCTGAGCTGCGCGAATACGAAAGCGCGACAGCTGCTGGAGAAGGTGGAGGCGCTGGAGCAAGTCCTAGAGAGGGGAGATCACGCAGTGGGAGCAATTGTAGAGGGTCTCCAGAAGCCGCACCTTACGGAGGATAATCGCACCTTGAAATCAAATGCACCTAGCAAGTAGTGTTGTGGTGTTGCTGCTGTTGTGTTTGATTCATGTAAATCAGAAGCGTTGTTACTGTTTATTTTGGAGATTAAAGGAGCTATGTGTTAGTATTTTTATGATTTTTTTGACAGTGTATGTATGATGTATGCTTATGCCTCAGCATTGTTGATTTGGACCTGTCATAGAGTTGGTGGACTGACTCAGTATCGCTGTGCGGTCTTTTTGCTGATCATTTGTTCATTTCCTTAGCTTTGTTTTTGGTAGGATGGTTCCTATCCAGAAAAAAGAAACATGCTATTCCAAAGTCACTTTCTTTATCACTCAGAGCTTTTTATTCTTCGCGGGATTTGCAAAACATGAGAATAAGAAAATACACGATCAGAGTGGCATGCTCTCTTGAAAAAATTCTATATGTTTTGAAAAAACTACACGAATTTGGATTATGAAGTGTTTGATACACATGAAAATATAAGGAAAATTAGCAAGAGGTTTGAGTTGAGGAAAATTTTTCCTTCAAAATATACTGCAAAGGAATCATTGGAAAAAAAACTGAAGGATTTTAATCCTGCAAATTAAATAACCAACACAGTAAAATTTCTAATAATCCAAATGCTCAAGAAAATCCTTCGAAAAAAAAGAGTGGAGGTAACTGGGCTTGAATATTTCTTCTGCTTTAGCAGTTTAATCTGGCAGAATTATTTGTGCATAATATGGCTAGTTAGGATCAGTTACTTGCCCCGCACATGTAATTCTTTAATTCTTTGTAGCTTAGCGAAGTTGCTTCGTGCAGCTTATACCTTGCGAAGGCAGATGCATGGTTTATGGATAAAACAAATATCGTTAGTTTACACCCTTAATTTAAAATTCAAGGACACAGCAATGCTCATGCTCATTTCGTTTATGAAGAGAAGACAAACGGGCATACATCACATATCTCTTGATGTTGGAACTGAAAGAAATAAATGCTAAAGGTGGTGGTTATAGAAAACGGTAGAAAATTCGCCTCCTGTAAATTTGAGATTCACTGTAAATTAATTAGAAACCAATGAAGTAATTAGCCACAGAAAATCTTATAGCGCTATTTTCCTGTCAGAAACAACCATGGAAACCGTCCCAGGATGAACTAGAGGGAATGCCATTGGAAGATAGGATTCACACAACCATCTACGCGATACTTTTATTTGGGAATCATCCAAGACTCTGCCTGATATTTTTCGCAGGGAAGCATATACGCGATACTTTTATTTGGGAATCATCCACGACTCTACCTGATATTTTATCTAGGGAACCATCTACCTGTTACTCCCCATCGTTGTGCCAAAGAAACTGGGAGTTGCAGTTCTGACATAAACCATCATTACTTTTGTCTGTCATTCCCAACCTACTGCATCGTAATGAAATTAAAATGGTGCGAACTGAATTGCAGGTTGAAATTATGGCTTTTCATTTCATATGTGGTGTCTTTTGTTTCCTTGGCTGCGGCTGTTGGTTTTTTGGTCCAAGATGCTATTACAGAAACAGGCCCATCTGCATGGACTGGCATTGCCGGTGTCGTACAAAGTGTGTTCGTGCTAATAAGGTACCTTCTCTTACTTATACTATGTGGCTTAGTTACTTATTAGTCACTCCTCGACCTCGTGTAATGTTGGTGATATACATTGCAGTGGGTTGATCTACTGGACTTGTCATTCTGAAGATTGACTTAGCTGCAAGAAACATGAGGTCTGTAGAGGTGAACCGGATAATGCTTGTTAGTGGAATTTGCAGAAATAACTTTATCGACTTCGTTTTTTTTTGCCCAGAATCCCAGATCTTGGTCTCTCTGTAAATACAATGAAATTAGTTTTTAAAGTGTTATTTTTAGTTGAAATAGTTTGGTGGTTGATAAATAGTAGTAACAGTATGTACACATTCAATTACGGAGCAATCTCACATGCTTAATCACTTGAAATGTTATTCCCCCTTAAGTCTGAATTTTGAAAAACATCAATCAATTATGTTCTAATGTTTGGGGCCTGTATTCTCTTAGAAGATTGGGACGTGTGTCAAGTAGGTTTTTTTTTTAAACAAGACGTGTGTCAAGTAGGTTGTTTACCATATCATGCATCTTCATCCGTTCGTCTCCAACTTCCCGAAACTAGCACTACTAGGCTTGTTTGATTCATAGGATAGGAAAAGTGTAGGAATAGGAAACCTAAAGGATTGGAGTGGCATGTCTAATTGAATCCTATGGGAATAGAGATTGTGTTTGATTGTGTGAAGGAATTTTTCCAAGAGGTTGGACCTCATGCTTTTTTCCTATAGGATTTGCACTACAAGATTCCTATGGGAATAATTCCTATAGGATTGGATCCTATGAATCAAACAACTTCAATAGGAAAATTTCCTATAGGAATGAATCCTCCAAAAATCCTACCATATTCCTTTGAATCAAACGGGCCCTAACACAGGCTGAGGAGGATGACTTGAAAAAGAATAAATGCCAGTGTAGTCTGTCTAGTTAGAACGGTGCATCTTCTCGAAACAGGCTTTCGCCTCGCTTTATAAATAAATCAACATGCCAAGCAAGTCCATATAAAATCATAAGCACATAGGCGAAGCTAGAAAAGAATAATGAGGCAGCAGCACAAGTAAGTCCAACAATATGAAAGAGCAAGAGAGGCATGGGTGGAGGGGAGCAGGGGTAGGGTACAAAAGGAAGAACAAAAGCTGAGGCTATTCGGCGCTAGCTGCTAGATGTAGAGGAGAGGCGACGCGGGGTCCCCAAAAGTCTATCAAGCATGTCATCTAGCTGCCCCCTGTCGGCTGTTTAGAAAGCGGGTGCCACTGCTGCAAGAAAGTCAGAAATTTAAACATGGAGTCAGAGACACACCGAAGAAATATCCGCTCAATCACCGTCTTATTAGGAATCGTCCATGGAGTTAGAACGGTGCACGCCAAAGAACGGTGCATCTTTTATCCTTCATTTTTTAGGTTGCTGAAAGCCATGGACCATGGTTGATCTACACATAAACCGATACATCTTTTACCCAAGTGCATTCCAGTTGTCGTACGGAGTACGGAAGGCGTATGCGAAGATTCTTGAAGTTATGCTGCTTGAGTGCTTGACTAGTAGGGTACTGGCAGGAATCTCTAACTATATGAAAGATGAGCAATTCTGCGAGCTCTCAGCCCCCACGCACTGTTCACTGCTACAGTGTTGAACAGTGCCGTGGTAGGCCCCACATGTCGGCCAGACATCGCGCCGGCATTTCACGAAAACCGACAAGCAAGCCCACAAATTACACCGCAGGCCTAATATTTTCCAAAAAATCGCCCGCGAAGGACCGCCAAGCAAATTCCGAAAACACCGAGGGCCTACGTCGAAAAGTGTCCGTAGACCTCCCCTTTCCTCTCCTCACGCGCGACGCCGGAATCGGCGGCCCCGCCGCGCCGGACCTCCCCGCACAGATCGACGGGCACGGCGGGCTCCGCCGTCCTCGCCTCTGCCTCCTCGCCGACTTTCGCGTCCCGAGAAGCCGCGGCCTCGCCGGAATCCACGCGGCCCGCCGCCGCGTCCACACGCCGCAGCCGCCGCTCCGGTGACCTACAGGCGGCGGCGCCGCCGAATCCGGACGCCCCGTCTCCGCGCGCATCCAACGCACCCACGCACGCGTCCTGTCTTGCCGTCCTTCGCCGCCGGCGTCCGCGTCGCCGCTGCGGCAGCTCCGCCAGTGGGTGACGTCATCCTGACGTCGCCACGGTGGGCCTGGGCTGGCAGTGGGCCGGTTGCTGGGCCGGCCTGCTTGCTGGCTGGCTGCGTCGGCCCTCTTATTTTTTTTTTGTTCTTTTTTCCCCGCTTTTCTATTTTTAAAAACTTTCGAAACTTTTGAAATACAGGCCCAAACAAATGCTGCCCAAATTCTAAAAAAAACTAAATATCAAAACAGCCATTTCAAATGCTCCGGGACCTTCTCAAAATTATTTAAAATCCTAATTCCCCAAAAAAAATATAGTTAAACCAAAAAACAAATATCGGAAATTTCTAAAAAAAATTGTAAACATCAAAATAGTCATTCCATATGCCTTCGAACCTTTTCCAAATTATTTTAGATCTTATTTTCCAAATAAGTATAATTGAATCAGAAAACCAACATTTACAAAAAAAAATAATGCTTTGCATAACTTAAAACACTTTATAGATGCTGTTTAACGGTATTTATACAATTTCAGAAAACTACTACATGCTACAAAATCATAAACTTACACACTCCCGTAATGTATTTCCTCCGAGTATGGAGTTACATTAAAATTCTAAAACAACAACATTAACTTATTGCATCATTTGAAATAGATTAATATTTACATGTAATTTAACTTATCTCTCTCCAATTATGCATACAAATTAAATAAATGCTAAAAAATAGCAAACATTTCCACACAACCATAATATATTCCTTCTTATTATGTTGCTAAATAAGAAAATTATGGCAAAATGGAACCATTTTTAACTATTTCGGTTTAGCTAACATATTTGGAAAGAATATAACTTAGATTCATGTAATTCTGTAGTTACGCTAAAAAAAAATGTTTGCTCAGATGATTATTTGAAGAATATACAGGTTCACTTTCTCAAATTATGGATTGAGTTTAAATTGAATTTTAAAAATGCTCAAACAATGTATTCCCTCTAATTGTTGAGTTAAATTACATACATAAGACAAGACACAAACATATTATATCAAACCGACTACATTAGCATTTACAAATAATATAACTAAATTCGCTCCAATTATGCAATTCAATTTACAAAAATGCTCAAATTGAATTTAACACTCCTTAAATATGAAATTAAATTTAAATAATGCTCTATTACATGCACATTTCAGGAAATTTCAAATTCTTTTCCTCCAAAGATGGATTGAATTTAATAGTTGCTAATACAGTATATCTCTTCTAACGAACGATCTAAATTACATATTTACGGCGAAGTACAAACATAATATTTAGACATAAGCATTATAAATTCCCTCTAGATGTAGTGGATTAAATTTAAATAATGTTTTATTACATGCGTATTTCAGGAAATCTCAAATTCTTTTCCTCCAAAGATGGATTGAATTTAATAGTTGCTACTACAGTATATCTCCTCTAACCAACGACCTAAATTACGTATTTACGGCGAAGTACAAACATAATATTTTGACATAAGCATGATATATTCCCTCTAAATGTGATTGTAAATAAGAAAATTATGCCAAAATGGAACCATATAATATTTAGACATAACCATGCTATATTCCCTCTAAATATAGTGGTAAATAAGAAAATTATGGAAAAATGGAACTATATTTCAACATTTCAATTTACCTACCATATTTAAAATAAATATAACTTAATTCTATCTAATTATGTACTCACAATTAAAAAAGAAAAAAACTTGATTACATGAATATTTCGGCAACATACAAATTTGTTCCTCCCACTGTGCCAACAGGACAGCCAGCCAGATTAAGGCACATGCAAAACTCTGGTTGTCTATCAATCGCAGGGACCATATACATAACTAAGGAGCTTGACATATTACATCAAAAAAAGGATAGGAATGTGTGTGCAAAGCACCCACTGCATTCATGCAGGCACCCCGTAGCTAGGTTTTTGCTGAGTGGACCTTCATATGTTCTCATATTCCATCACTACCCTAGCCGGCCTCTGGTTGAACAAAGGTGCGCGCATGGTGAATTAGTTAGCCCCTTGAGAATTATGCCATGTATAATTACATACAAACTACTTAGGCTAAAGATTTTTTTTTTTAAATACTCAAATTTTCTCACCATTTAGACACAATTCAAACACATTTCTCCTAATCTCAATTAAATTTTGCCGCTGAAATGCAAACATGTAATTTCGAATACTTAAATTTTCTCACCATTCTGAGGTAATTCAGATGCATTTCCTCTAATTGCAATTAAATATTGACGCCGAAATACAACCATGCTCGAACATTTCAAACTACCAAAAATTTGAATATTGCACAATTTTTTTAAAAAATGCTTACAAAAAATGCTACCTACTCATACCAAAATAAAATAAAAATCCAAATTCCAATTTGGTCTACATTTGGGCAAATATTCCAACATTCAATAAAATATATCGAAAATGATAAAGGAAAACTCTATGCACATATAACAAAATACAAATATTTTTTCACATTACAATTTGCCCAACATTTCGATTCCATACAAACAAACTTTCCCTATATTATGAATGACATTCAAAAGAAGAATATTTATAATTTCATTTAAACAACGACGCCAACATACAAACATGTTTGAACATTTCACACCACCAAACACTAGAATATTCCACACAACATATAAAAAATGCCCACACAAAAAATACTAACTATTCGTAACAAAAATAAAAACATGTTTGCAAATTCCAATTTAGCAAACATTTGGCCGAATAAAAAAAAATGCACATAAAAATCTCACCAAGCGTGGCGTGACGCCACGCAAAATTCAACTAGTAACTTTGTGATGTAGGGACGATTTTCTTTGCATGTCCACGGAGGCAAGGAATAATATCATGTTTAAGTCATGCCGTGTATGCCATTTTTATAATTTTGCGTTGCTTGTGTTGTGCAGTCCACGAAGTGGGTATGTTTTAGTGGAGAAGAACCAAATCCCTATATTGGATATTTCGAGGCTATTCGGGCTGGGTGTCAATTTCTCAAGCAAACGTTAAGGTCGTGATACTCCACCGAATTTCGGTTTCCAGACTTTTTTTTTTCCGCCTGTTTTTGACGGTTGACTGCTTAACCAAAACCGTCATTTTCATTTGGGATCTGCCCTTTTCTCTCCACAAAAATTCAGGTCTTCGAATTCCCTTCAGCTCGGTGTCGGGGGGTTACCCCCGGGTAGGGTAATGATGAGGTAAAGACATGTAAGATTAAGGCAGTAAGCTGTCCGAGGTGACGATTGAGCAAGGACGCATGAGGCGTCATCCGACGTAAGGTGTACGTCTGAGGTATACTTTCCGAGGTATATTCTCTACCACCGGAATAAGATATTCTCCACCGAGGTATATGGTCAGGAGTGTTATCCGAGGTTGGCAGCAGGGATCGAGGCATGTCAGAGAGGTCACGGGTGCCGCAGAGCTCGTAGCCCGAGGCTTCAGAGGACGGCGAGGTCCGTCCACGGGATTCCCGGAAGCTCGGGGGCCCAGGAGCTGACTTGGCCATTTCAGGAAAGGTCTACAGGCTAGACCTCGGCAGGCTACTGAAGTATGACCCGAAGAGGAAAGCTAGGCCTGGCTGGCCTGACAGTCCGGCCGTTGGGCTGGCAGGAGGCAGAGGCTTGTCTTCTACCTTTTGGCCATGCCATTGTCAGTTGTAGGCAGGGGTAAAAATGTACTTCGGCCTGTGTATATATGCGGCTTCTCTACCTCCAGAGGGAGAGAGGCACAAACCCTAGCTCATTTCCCCCTTCATAGTTTCACCTTCTACCTCGAGCTCTCACTTTGGTAGCGACATACAGCTCGAGGAGCACCTTGTACCGAGAACCACACTGGTATATTGAGAGAGGCAAGGCAGGAGTAGGGGTTTTACTTCCTCACGAAGGCCCCGAACCTGGGTACATCGTGGTGTCTTTTGTGTTCTTGGCTTTCTTGGTTTCTTGTTCATGTCCTTGTGGTTTCTTGCATGTTCTTGCTTGTGCACGTCTTGAGTGCATAAACCCTCCCCGGATTCCCCCAACGACCGTTCGGCCCCAACTAAGCCATACCCATGGCATCTGCCGTGATCCCACCACGACACTCGGCTTTACAGCAACTCTATGCTACACATTGTTCTTTCACTTGATATTTTAGATCAAGTGAAAAGAAGTAAGTCGCGTCAATGTGAGGTGCATATCTTCCTGGCGCTTTTGCCCGTCAACGTTCCTTTAGAATACTTTCTTTGTTCTGAATTATAAGATGTTTTGAGATTTCAATGTGGACTATATACGAAGTGAAATGAGTAAATATACACGCTGGTTTAGAAAAAACTAAAACATCTTATAATTGACGGAATATACTGTATTGGTATTCTACAAAGAGGTACATCTTGTGTATAACATAGAGATAAAAAGGGTGTATTTTCAATTACCTAACGATCTCCATCGCCTACCTCGTCATTTTCGAATGTGTGGTTTTGTTTTGCGAGTTGCTAGTTAGAGCATCTCCAGCCTCTGATAGGCCTTTCCCATCGGCTCAATGGGGCCTCCACACAAAAATGGCCCCCAACAGCGCCCCTTATCGGCCCAGAAGGACCAAAAACATGACCTGCATCCCCTTGCCCGTCCCCAACTTTCGGTACAGGACACACCCGCCACGTAGACTTTGATAGGTGGGGTCAACATGGCATCGACTCATGTAGGGTAACCTTGTTTAACGGCGCCCACCCACCTCGCAAGTTCGCTAGACGGGAGCTGCTCTGCTTCCTCACGTGTCGTTGTAGTAAATGTCGCCGACATTACCTACCACCCCGACCTTTGTCTGCACCTCCCGGCTCGCTGCGTGGACATTCACGCCTCCCCCTCTCTCTCTCACTCTCATACGCTAGTCACCATCTGAAAGGACATATCCTTCCCCACAGTGTTTTGATGTTTGTTGACAACACACTTAGATGTCTAATGTGTGTGCTAAAAGTGTGCAGGATTGTATCAATTAATATTGCACAGGTTTTGTCTCAAGAAAAGGAAGAAAGCAGTCTTCATTGCGTCAGCCGGTACTACCGGGTTCACCCCGGTACTACCGGGTGTTCTGCCATGCGGAACTACCGGGCCCAGTACCGGGCCCAGTACCGGATCTCCAAAAGCTCTCTGGACTCGCTCGATTTAATCCGGTAGTAGCCCCGGTAGTAGCGCGGTACTACCGGGTGGGGAGCACTACCGGACCAGGCGGTCCGGTACTACCGATGCGCGCGTGGAGAGGCGTTGACCAGTCTGGCGCCAGGCCGTCAGTTCCCTGTCAGCCGGTACTACCGGGCGAGGCCCGGTACTACCGCTGCGGGCTGTTTACAGCTCCAACGGCCAGATTTCTGGGAGGGGTATTTATACCCCTCCACCTACCTCCGGTTGACTAAGCTTGATTCCTCACTCTCTCTCCACCATTGTTGCAAGCTTCAATCTACTAGAGCTCCCACTCCAACCACTCAAACACGTTGATACTTTGAGGAGTGAAGGAGGAGCCCTAGATCCGCATCTCCACCGAGCCGATTTGTCTACATCGACCTAGTCACTTGTAGATCTTGTGTAACTTGATACATTGGATACCTAGAAGATACTTGTGATTCTTGTGGCTTTGGTAGCCACAAGGATTAGCCGGGAGCCTCCAATTAAGTTGTGGAGACGCGACCCGGCCTTGTGATTCTTGTGGCTTTGGGAGCCGCGGGAATTTGGTGAGAGCCTCCAATTCGGTTGTGGAGTGTGCCTCATCCTTGTAAAGGTTTGTTGCCGACCTCGAGGGCATCATATAGTGGCTCGTGGATCTCCTCATCGGAGGATAACACGAGGGAGATACGGTGTGCCATATCAAGGCTATTCGGAGTTCACTTTGTGACTCCGCACCGCTCCAACGGAGACGTAGCTTCCATTGGGAAGTGAACTTCGGTAGAACATCTCCGCGTCACCGTGTGGTTATCTCTTAACCTTCCTTTACTCGTATTGCTAGCTTATCTTGTGTAGAATATCTTGCTAGCTTGTTTATTGCTCATCATATAGGATTGTTCATCTAGTTGCATATCTAGAGAACTTATATTTGAGCAATTCCGAATTTGTATTAAAAGAAAAAGAAAATTTGTAGTTGCCTATTCACCCCCCCCCTCTAGTCAACCTACTCGATCCTTTCAATTGGTATCAGAGCAAGGTCTCTTTATTAAGGGCTTAATCGCCTAAAGAGGAGGATGGCTAGTGCGGAGGATGTACAACGTGCTAAAGATGAGGAGTTAAGACTTGCTAAGGAACAAGAAAAATTTGATAGAGAACAACTTGATAAGAACTAATCGAAGCGGGAATAATCCCTCCCGAGGGTGATGCCCCAATCACCATGAAGTCCATGATTGAACTTTTTGGGTTCATGAAAGGCAAAATGGTGGATGAGGTGTATACTCGGGTATCTAATCAAAATGGCTCCTCATCATCCGCTAGCCCTATTAAGGGTGCTAGTGACAAGGATAAAAATGATAAACCTAATGAGAAGCCTTCTCTTAACTTTGCTCCACCTAGCTCTTATCTCACTCAAGTTTCACTCACTCAACCTCATATAACCAACCTTGGTAGACCCCCTCCTAAGCTTGATAATACTCGTTATTTCACTTGGAAGAAATCTATGGAGTCTTATTTTCGCAGCTCATCGGTGCATCTTTGGAGGGTGGTTCTACATGGTTTCAACCCAGTTGATCCCAACAACTTGACCAAGCAAGAAGAGATTGATGAGCAACTTGATGCAAATGCCAAGTACATTCTTGAGAGTGCTATGACCGCAAATGATGAAGATCATGTGCGGAATCTCAAAACTTGCAATGAGGCTTGGCTCTATCTTGAAACCGTGTATGAAGGAAATGAGGGCATTCAACGCTCCAATGCGGCCGTCCTTCAACATCAAGTTGACAACTTCATCATGCTAGACGAAGAGACTCCGACCGAACTTTACCGAAGACTCTACAAGCTTGTGGTGACATGTAGGGAAAATGGAAAGAAGGATATGGATGATGAATGGGTCAAGGCCAAGTTCCTTCAAGCAATTATGCCATATAGTGAAACTATGGTGATGAACCTCCATGCAAGAGCGGATTACACAACAATGACTCCCAATGACATCTTGGCTCAATTTGTCACATATGATACATTGAAGTCCACATCCAAGTCTTTCAACCAAGTCCGTGGCCCAAAGACTCTTGCTTTGAAGGCTCGTGTGGTAGACCATCCAAGATATGAAGAAAGCCCGGTCTATGAAGGTGAAGAAGACTTGGAGGGTGAGCTCAATGAAGTTCTTGCACTTGCCGCCACCCGGTTTTGGAACAAGAAGAACAAGAGCGTCAACCCTTCACCAATAAAAAGAATGTGCTTCAATTGTGGAAAGGACACTCATCTTGTGAAGGATTGCCCCTATGAAAGAAGAGAGGATAATGGTGGTCAACTCATTCTAAAGAAGAACAAGTACCACCCCAAGCCTACCTACATGAAGAGATCACCTCAAAAGGCTCTTGTGGCATCCCATGAAGAGGAATACGAGTCCGGAGGTGAGGAGGATAAAGAACCAAGTGAAGAAGTAGGAATGGCGGCTCTTGCAATGGGCACCCTTCCTCCATCATTGGCCAACCTCTTCTCATCTCCAAACGACGACAAGATCTCCAAGCCCATGTGCCTCATGGCCAAGGAAACAAAGGTGAATTCCCCACCAAAAATTACTATCTCCTCTAACCCATCACTATTGGATTGTGTTGAGGATGTAGGGAAAATTGAAGAAGAGGATAAAATTTCTATCTTCATTAGCAAGCTCCAAGGTCCAACCAAGAAAATGGTTGAGGCCCTCATGTATCAATATGGAGAAGCCAAGCATCTTCTTAATGTGAAGGATGTTAGGATTTGTGAGCTCGAAGGGCATGCATGTGATCATGCCGACAAATTGGTGAGCTAGAAGATCAACTTGTTGAGGAACAATTGCTCCGTGAGCAACTTGAGGAGACACATGCCATGGATCTTTCCAAGGCAAAAGAAACTCGTGAAACCTCTATTCAAATTGCTATTGATCTAAAAAGTAAAAATGAGGAACTTGTAGAGAGTCATAACAAACTCTTTGAGGGTTTTGAGCAACTTAGGGAAACCCACAAGGTGACCTCAAGTGAGCTCACTACACTCAAGGAGTCATATGCCAAACTACAAGCTCAATTTATCTATGCTAGCTTCACCACTTCTCATAATGATAAAGATGCAAATTCTTGTACCACTAACCCTTTATGTGTCAAGGCATCTCTTATTGAGGAAAACACTAGGTTGAAGGCCCAACTTGAGAAGGGCCTAGCCACTTGTATCCAAGGGGAAAAGAACCTCAATGATCTTTTGAGCAATCAAAAGGGAGTGGTTGGCAAAGAAGGAATTGGGTTCACACCCAACTCTAAGAAGGTCAACAACAAGAAGAAGAAGGCGACTCCCCCTTCCAAAGATATTGTTTTTGTGAAGGAGGGGGAGTTAGCCAAAGCAAATGACAACTCTATTGGGAGTGGTAATGTCACTAGGGGCAATGCCACTCACAATAACTTTGCGGGAAAATACAACCCCTCATATGTTCTTTTGAAATCTACAAATGGTTGTGTTTTTGCTAAATATGTTGGCTCTTCATATGGAGATGATTATCACTATGCTATTTGGGTTCCAAAGACCCTTGTGACTAACAAAAGAGGACCCATTCCAAAATGGGTACCTAAATCAAAGACTTGATTTATTGTAGGGTTTCTCTTCCGGTGGATCTTCATGGCTCATTGATAGTGGATGCTCATCCCATATGACCGGAAGCAAAGAACTAGTAAAGGACTTATTGAAACAACTACTCTCATTCTCTCATGTCACCGTTGGCAACAATGCAAGACTCAAGGTAGTGGGAGTTGGTAAAGTGGTGATCACTCCGGAGTTATCCATTGAGAAGGTCCTCCTTGTCGAATCTCTTTCATACAATTTACTTTCCGTTGGTCAATTATGCAATGCCGGTTACACCGTTATTTTTAATAAATACCACGTGACCATCCTTTTCACTCAAACACTCAATGTCGCCTTTGTTGGATTTCGTGAAAACGGTTTGTATGTGGTTGATTTCTCAAAAGAGACCACTCAAATCGCTACATGTTTAATGGCTAAAGGCGACAAGGGGTGGCTTTGGCATCGCCGACTTGGCCATGTCGGTATGAGAAATTTACAAACTCTTGTAAAGGGTGGACACGTGGTAGGACTAACCGATGTTAATTTTTCCAAAGATCGTCCTTGTAGTGCTTGCATAGCCGGAAAGATGCATGAAAAGAATCACCCCAAGAAGACCATTATCTCCACTAAGAGGCCTTTGGAGCTCCTTCATATGGATCTTTTGGGCCTCCCACATATGATAGTCTTGGTGGCAAGAAATATTGTTTGGTGATTGTGGATGATTACTCAAGATATTGTTGGACTTTCTACATCAAGAAGAAGAGTGAAACTCAAAAGATATTCATTGACTTTGCAACCCTAGTTCAACGCCAATATGACTCCAAGATTTTGGCAATTAGAAGTGACAATGGTACGGAGTTCAAGAATTACACTATGGATGATTTCCTAAGTGGGGAGGGCATTCAACACCAATATTCCGCTGCATATACTCCCCAACAAAATGGTGTTGCCGAAAGGAAGAACCGCACTCTTATTGATATGGCAAGAACTATGATGGCCGATTTAATTCCCCATACAACTTTTGGGCCGAAGCCATCAACACCGCTTGTCATTACTCAAACCGGCTCTTCTTCCGTCCTCTCAAGGACATGACACCATATGAACTCCTCACCGGTAAAAAGCCAAATGTATCTTACTTTCGAGTCTTTGGATGCAAATGCCATGTTTACATTAAAGGTTGCAAAATTGCTAAATTTGAATCTAGATCTTTTGATGGTATATTTGTTGGATATGCCGCAAAGTCTCATGCTTATAGGGTCTACAACATATCCACCGGGTGTGTTGAAGAATCTATGAACGTGGAGTTTGTCGAGGATAATGGCTCCCAAGCGGAGCATATTGATCATGATGATGTAGGTGATGATCTCCATCTCAAGCCATAAGAACTATGGGGATTGGAGAACTAATTCCTATTGAAGGACCCATTGATGATACTCAAGAAGAAGGAACAAGTTCTACTCAAGTTGAGCCATCCACCTCAAATATTGATCAAGAAGATGGTCAAGACCCACCCAACTCTAGTGGTGAACAAGAACATAATGAACCCACAACTCCAAGAACTCCACTTCGGGTTGACCATGAGCAAGATAAAGGCAATGATGAAGATATTTGTGTTGGTGAAACAATTGGTCAAGCCTCGGAACGCCGGGTCATCCGGCGTGCATCAAAATTGGATTACCAACAACACTTCAAAGAAAATATCCTTGGGAGTATCCGTAGAGGTGTGTCCACACGCAATCAATTATCTAACTTTTGTGGTCATGTCTCTTGTTTGTCTAGCTTAGAACCTCTCAAGGTATATGATGCTCTTGAAGACATGGATTGGGTTGCGGCTATGCATGAAGAGTTGAACAACTTCGAGCGCAACAAAGTATGGTCATTAGTGGAAAGACCCAATGACTCCTCCCATAATGTCATTGGAACCAAGTGGATATTTAAGAACAAGCAAGACTCACATGGTCAAGTCATTCGCAACAAAGCAAGATTGGTTGCACAAGGCTACACCCAAATCGAAGGAGTCGACTACGGTGAAACCTATGCCCCCGTTGCTAGACTTGAATCCATTCGCTTACTAATTGCTTATGCATCTACTCATAATATTGTCTTATATCAAATGGATGTTAAAAGTGCTTTCTTAAATGGTCCACTAAATGAATTGGTGTATGTTAAACAACCACCGGGTTTCGAAGACCCTAAATTTCCTAACCACGTCTACTTACTACATAAGGCTCTTTATGGGCTCAAGCAAGCTCCACGTGCTTGGTATGATCATCTCAAGGAGTTCTTAGTAGACCGTGGCTTTGAAATTGGGGTAATAGATCCCACTCTTTTTACAAAAAGGGTAAATGGAGATTTTTTCGTATGCCAAATATATGTTGATGATATTATCTTTGGTTCCACTAACCGTGAATTTAGTGATCAATTTGGCAAGCTAATGACCAAGGAATTTGAGATGTCCATGATGGGAAAATTGAATTATTTTCTTGGCTTTGAAATCCACCAATTTCGAGAAGGAACATTCTTATGTCAAGCCAAGTATATTAAGGACATGCTCAAGAAATTTGATATGAACAATGCCAAGCCATATAAGTTTCCCATGGACTCCAAGGCGGATCTTCACTTAGATCCGGATGGTAAGGAAGTTGATCAAAAGCTTTATCGTTCTATGATTGGATCTTTGCTTTACCTTTGTGCATCTAGACCGGATATTATGTTTAGTGTGGGTATGTGTGCAAGATTCCAATCAAGTCCTAGGGAAAGTCATGAAACCGCGGTCAAAAGGATTCTAAGATATTTGTTGGATACTCCCAACTATGGTCTTTGGTATCCCCATGGTACAAGCTTTGATCTTGTTGGTTATTCGGATGCGGATTGGGCGGGTTGCAAAATGGATAGAAAATCAACTTCGGGTACATGCCAATTCCTTGGTAGGTCCCTTGTGAGTTGGTCTTCCAAGAAGCAAAATTGTGTGGCCTCGTCATCCACCGAAGCCGAATACATCGCCGCCGGTAGTTGTTGTGCACAATTATTATGGATGAGGCAAACTTTAAAGGATTATGGTGTCATTTGTGACAAAGTGCCTCTTTTATGTGACAATGAAAGTGCTATTAAAATTGCACACAACCCGGTTCTTCATGGCAAGACCAAGCACATTGAGATTCGGTATCATTTTATTCGAGACCATGTTGAGAAGGGTGATATTGCAATCAAGTATGTCAACACCAAGCATCAACTCGCCGATATGTTCACGAAGCCTCTTGGTGAAGCAAGATTCAAGGAGTTGAGAGGAGAACTAAATGTGGTGGACATATCCAATTGGATTTAGTGGATTTCTTGCATACCTACCCATATTAGACGATACTTATTTGGTTTAGATGTAGGCATGGACATAGGGGGAGTGCGGTCCTAATCCATTGGACCATCCCTCCCCCCATTATGCCGATAGTAAGAATTCATTTGCATCTCTATATTCGTTCTATGAATTGTGAGCTTAAATGACGAGTAGTGGCCGTGGACCAAGATATATCTTCGCGGTATCACACCACATACTCATACATGGTGGCCTCGGCCACCGCCCTCTTCCTTGTGAAGAGTTGGTTTCATTTGGATTTTATTGGTTTTCTAGTGCTCCTATGGAAAACATGCTCAATTTGGTGTTTTTGTGTGTGTTTGATTCTTGCAAATTGAGTATGAAGTACCATCTCCAGTGTGTTGATCTAATCCTATGCCTTTCATCTATCTCAAAACAACTTCCATCTTGCACAAGTTCAAATTCCTTACACAAAAAGAGAAAACTGGGGTTTCTTAGGAGGCCCCGGTAGTACCGCCGGTGGGATCCGGTAGTACCGGGCTCTGAATCTAAGCAGTTCTGCTGCTCGCAAAGATTCAGGCCCCGGTAGTACCGGATGTCCGCCCCGGTACTACCGGGAATCACGGGTATCTAATATTTCACCGTGCGGGCAGGGTGGGGGTTATTCCCCATTTTCCCCACCCGCACGAACCACCCCGTCGCCTCCTCTGTCCTGCTCCGGCCGCCGCCCTGGCCGCCGGTCTCCGCCATCTCCGGCCAGATCTGCTCCGTGGGAGCGATCCCCTCGTCGATCTCCTCCATGGCCTCCGGTATTTCCCCGTTCTTTGCATTCTTTGTTTCTAGATCTTGAAACCTAGATGTATGGAGAGGAAATGTTGGTAGCTCCGTTGGCAACGGTTAAAGTTGGATGGATGATCACCTAGGCCTTGTTAGCTAGCATCTAGTGTAATGTATGGTTGAATCTCTCGATTTTGTGCCATTTCAGTCTTGAATCGGCTCAGCCGGTACTACCGGGCTAAGCCCGGTACTACCGGGTTTTCCAAATTTGCTCGATTCAACCATTCTTTACATCTATTGGCTAGTTTTTGATTCCTTATCCGTGAACTTGTGCACTCATCTATTCCCTGCCCTACCTATATGCTGTTTCACAGGTAGCCGCCGTGGTACCAAGAAGCCACGTCTTGTGGAGGATGAGATTGAAGAAGAAGAAGAGGAAGTTTGCCTGCTCGCACCACAGCCAGAACTCAAGCAAGAGGAAGAACATCAGCTGCTGCTCGTACCACCACTGCTCCCCCGAGAGCCCGCAAAGCACTTCACTTATGGAAGAATGAGACTATCAGAAGCTCAGAGAAGAGAATCCCTATGCTGAGGAGAGGTCACCCTTGTGCGGAATCCGCACTTTTACACAAATGATCAAGAAGCCATCTACAAGGAAATCTATCTCCACAAGGATTACTCCGTGGTTGTCCAACACACTCTTGATATTCCTTACATGAGAAACTCGAAGCACAAGGGCTATTTTGATGAGACACTTGCTATGTGTGAAGAGTTTGGGCTGATTGACATCATGAAGGAGAACCATCCCTACATTGAGTACTACATCATTCAGTTCTTTGCCACCGTCTACCTTGACCATGATGAAGCCCGGACCCTATATTGGATGACCAAGGACACCTTGCTTTCTGCCACCTTGGCGGAGTTTGGAGAGCTTCTAGGCTATGAAGACAAGGGTGAAGTGTTGCTAGTGGATGGAGATGCCATGACAATGATCGATCAGCTCCAAGGATGTTCTTGGACCAATCACTATGGAAAGAGGCACCACCGGTAAAACTGCTCATCTTGTGCGTCCTTTGAGATTCTCCACCGTGTCTATAGGAAACTATTGCTCCCGTGTGGGAAATTGGGATGAGGTTCATGGCTTCATGTTTGACCTTCTCAAGCTCTCATATGAAAATCAAGGCAAAGGCAAGAAGCTTGATGTGATGGATTGGATGTGGAATGACTTGTGGTCCACAATCATTGATAGAAGGGCCCCCATCTATGGCCCATACATTATGAAGCTCATTCGCCGCAAGTGGGCTCTCAAGAAGAATGGAGAAGATATCATGAAGGATGGCAGCCCGTTGTGGCTCATCTGTGAAGGAACTGCGTATCAAGCCTCATGCTCCTCCCAAAACCAGCCCATTGATCCGAGGCTGCTGCTGAAGCTGAGAGAGCTAGTGGGAGTGCACCTCCTCTTGAGGAACCTTCATGGTTCAAGAAGCTGCAGATTAAGGCCAAGAGGGCCTTTTGCCTCAAACTGGATTTGGAAGACCGTCTGTATGAAGCTCATGTGTATCACAAGAAGGCAGCTCAGCGACACAAAGCAATGATGAGGCATATGCAGATTACCGTCTCCGATGGTTCTGAAGAAGATATCACTCCAAAGGAGGAATGGGTGTCCAAGCATGGTTTCTGGAGTGATGAAGATGCTCCTCCACATGGTGATCGCTTTCAGGCCTCCTCTTCGACCCACCACGGCGCGGGTGGAGCTTGATGCTCCTAGGGACGTGTTAGCATCGCGCTTCTCCCTTTTTGGCATTTCGATGACAAAGGGGGAGAATGTGTTCTATTTAGGATGAGCCGTGGGATTTGCATGGGTGGAAACACAAGCTTGCACTTCGTTTGATCTTTATGCTTGTGTTTCATCTTTATTTGGATATTTGCTTTGAACTTCTCTATGCATGATGTAAGACATGCCTTGAACTTATGGTATTGTAATAAGACCTATCTAGTATGTTACTTGCTTATTGTTGCTTATATTGTGCAAGTTGTTTTAATTGTTATCCATATGAACTTGCTTGGTTTGTAAAATATAGGGGGAGCTCCGCCCATTTTATATGGTGTGTTTTTGCATTCAAAAGCAAATTCCTAATAAACACACAATTTGGAGAGCCCCGTCTATCTTTTGCAAATCATTTGTTTCTCCTAAGTATGTTGTCATCAAACACCAAAAAGGGGGAGATTGAAAGGACATATCCTTCCCCACAGTGTTTTGATGTTTGTTGACAACACACTTAGATGTCTAATGTGTGTGCTAAAAGTGTGCAGGATTGTATCAATTAATATTGCACAGGTTTTGTCTCAAGAAAAGGAAGAGAAGCAGTCTTCATTGCGTCAGCCGGTACTACCGGGTTCACCCCGGTACTACCGGGTGTTCTGCCATGCGGAACTACCGGGCCCAGTACCGGGCCCAGTACCGGATCTCCAAAAGCTCTCTGGACTCGCTCGATTTAATCCGGTAGTAGCCCCGGTAGTAGCGCGGTACTACCGGGTGGGGAGCACTACCGGACCAGGCGGTCCGGTACTACCGATGCGCGCGTGGAGAGGCGTTGACCAGTCTGGCGCCAGGCCGTCAGTTCCCTGTCAGCCGGTACTACCGGGCGAGGCCCGGTACTACCGCTGCGGGCTGTTTACAGCTCCAACGGCCAGATTTCTGGGAGGGGTATTTATACCCCTCCACCTACCTCCGGTTGACTAAGCTTGATTCCTCACTCTCTCTCCACCATTGTTGCAAGCTTCAATCTACTAGAGCTCCCACTCCAACCACTCAAACACGTTGATACTTTGAGGAGTGAAGGAGGAGCCCTAGATCCGCATCTCCACCGAGCCGATTTGTCTACATCGACCTAGTCACTTGTAGATCTTGTGTAACTTGATACATTGGATACCTAGAAGATACTTGTGATTCTTGTGGCTTTGGTAGCCACAAGGATTAGCCGGGAGCCTCCAATTAAGTTGTGGAGACGCGACCCGGCCTTGTGATTCTTGTGGCTTTGGGAGCCGCGGGAATTTGGTGAGAGCCTCCAATTCGGTTGTGGAGTGTGCCTCATCCTTGTAAAGGTTTGTTGCCGACCTCGAGGGCATCATATAGTGGCTCGTGGATCTCCTCATCGGAGGATAACACGAGGGAGATACGGTGTGCCATATCAAGGCTATTCGGAGTTCACTTTGTGACTCCGCACCGCTCCAACGGAGACGTAGCTTCCATTGGGAAGTGAACTTCGGTAGAACATCTCCGCGTCACCGTGTGGTTATCTCTTAACCTTCCTTTACTCGTATTGCTAGCTTATCTTGTGTAGAATATCTTGCTAGCTTGTTTATTGCTCATCATATAGGATTGTTCATCTAGTTGCATATCTAGAGAACTTATATTTGAGCAATTCCCGAATTTGTATTAAAAGAAAAAGAAAATTTGTAGTTGCCTATTCACCCCCCCCCCTCTAGTCAACCTACTCGATCCTTTCACCATCGTACCCTCCCATGGCGCACAACGACGAGGCAGACGGCTCGATGTACCGGTCGCCGCATAGTAGCCTCACCATCGAGGAGTCGAAGCGTTTTACACCAACAGTTTCCTCAGGTCGCCGGATCTACAGGCTGCCAAAGGGGTGGCATATATATCAACCAAGGCGGCCTTGTTGTGCCACCCCTCCCCACCGGCTCTGAACTCCGACTGTAGGTCCTCAAACGCGGGGACCACATGACGCCGACAGATAGGGCCAACCCCTTCAACAACGCCCACAACGAGCGAGTGTGGAGCGCCAAGGGGCGGAGGTTCTGGTGGAGAGCCCTCAACGGACCATGGAGAGCGCCACCGCAGAAGAACGCAACTGCGCCGTCGGGATGTAGCTCTCACCGATGCTGCCCGAAGTTGGAGCCATGGTCGCCACCGCAGGGCAGCGGGATCATCTTTAGCAGGCCAAAACGGAGCCAAAGGAGAAGCATCCGGACCCAGAGGAGGGCATACCGGAGATTTTCGCGTCTCGTCACCATTCCGGGACGTCGCCGATGGGGACTTCCCTGACCTCACAGAGGCCTTGCTTGAGTCGACGACCATGAAGCAGCCGCCGCGGCTGCATCCCCTCGACCCGCTGGTCAGCCCCGGCCTGACCCCTCACCTTGTGTGTGTCAGCGATGGAGCAACCGCAACAGCAGTCGCCGGCGCTGCCGTGTATCGTTCGTCGGACTGATCTAGCGGATGCCAACATCATATACAACTCCGATGGCGAGGATAAGATCTAGGGTTTAGATTTACGTTTTTACATTTCGTTCAAATATAAAATTTCAATAAATTTGAATGAAATTTGTTAACGTCGTTTAAATTTGGGTGTTCAATTTTTTTTTGTGACGCCGCTTGTGGAGAGCCGGCCCTATCCTTATCCTTCTGGATAAGTGTCCGGCACCCCGTTCCCTATTAGTTGTCTAAATAGATAAGAGGAAATCTTATAACTGAAACTATACAAGGAGTAGTGATTACCATACAACGGATACACTAGAGGTACAAATGTATAAAATCTCTCTAATGAAACTATTGTGGGTGCATCCAATTTGCTTATTCACGAAAATCTAGAACATTTAAATAACCTCATAATTGAAATATACAGATATGTAAGAGAGGGGAGGGAGTACTCTTCTTATCGAATGTTTACATCCTAAACTTGAGTAAGTACTATGAGGACACGATGGTCCACGTAGAATCTTAGAAAAGCAATATGGTTTCTAGCTAATTGGTGGGGCAGAACCTAGTCATATAGGCCCCGGCACCCCGCTCTTAGAGCATCTCCGCCGGCGTACCTAATATAGTGTCTGGCAAGTGTGCCGGAAAAGTGATATTGGACACGCCATCACGTGTTGCCGCCTATTGGGAGCGACTCGCCCCACCGGCGCTCCCAATAGTTTTTTTTTCCAAAAAATTAAAACGACGTAATAGTTCAAACTTGCTAGATTTCTTGCATTTTTATAGATCTTTATAAAATTTGAACGAAATTTAACTAAAATAACCCTAAAACTAATATCCAGTGTAGTACTGGTCCCAGTCGTACGCCGCCACCACGGCGTCGACGTCGAACGGCCCTGCTGCGGCGCCTCCTCCGGCTCCTCCTCCTTGACCGTTGCGTCTGTTCGGGGCGACGGTGGCGCGGCGGCCTGCTCATTGCCGTCGTCGTCAGGGATGACGACGATGTCATTGTCGATGCACGACCAACGCTCGGCAAACTCCCTTGACGCCGGCTGGACGGTGTCGAAGGACTCCTTCATGGCCTCAGCGAGGTCTCTCTGGAAGATCGCCTCGGCCTCCTCCTCCTCCGTCAGGACCCGCTGAGCCGGCGGTGGCGCGGCGCGCTTCTTGCCGCCGGGCGCCGCCGCCTCTGGCTCAGCCTTGACCTTCACCGGGGGCGGCGGGCCGAAATAGCGGATGGTCACGCCGCTGCCTGTCCTTCGCGGCGGCGCTGACCATTCCGGCTCGGCCTTGACCTTCACGGGGGCGGCAGCGCCCTGCGCGAGGAGCTGCCCTCCTTCTTGGGGACGACGAATCTTAGCGTTGCCGTCGTGCTCCGCGCGCTGGATGAGCTGCGGGAGGAGGAGCTCGAAGGCACGTCCCACAGGTCGTTCCCCCTGTGCTCGCGCGGCGCGACATACCCGTACTCGGCCATCACCTTGTACAGGTCGCGGCCGTCCCACTAGCGGCGACACCACTTGCTGTTGGTATGCGCCGGTCGTGGGCCACCGGAGTGGTCGTCGACCACGGCCATCACTGCACCACGAGGAGCACCGCCCAGTTCGGGCTATTCTCGGCGTACTCGGGGTCCGCCAGCGCAGATAGATGAGCGTGCGGAGCCGGTTCCCCTACTGCAGAGGAGGGATGACGTACCCGAGCGCCGAAAGCGTCAAACCGCCGCCGCTGGGGAGGCGCATCCCCAGCAGCACGGAGATGCGGTGCTTGTAGAAGAACGCTTCTTCGTCCTTCCGCAAGCAGCTCTTCGCCGCGGCGCTGCCTCCCGCTACGCCACTGTGCGCCATCGCTGCTCGCTGGTGAACTGTGGAGCAAGGGGAGAGAAGATGCGACGGTGGAATGATGTGACAGGGAGAGGCGCCGGTTCCCGAGGCGACGTAACTCCGGCGACGCGCGTCGGGAAGACGAGACACGACACGTCACACCGCGTCAGAAACCGCCCAGCTGCTGCAGTAAATTGCGCTGGCGCGTCGATCAAGCGCGTCAGGATCCGACGTGGCGCAAGTTGCCGCAGTTGCCGACACGCTTGCTTGCCTCTCTAAAAACATGGTGCGAAACGGGGTTGTCGGATTGGGACGCGTCGGCAATATTTGGTCTATTGGACTCGCCGCTGGGGGCGGGGCCGTTTTTGTGTCAGCGCACCCAATAGGCCCATTAGGAACGCTATTGGGCCGGTCGGAGATGCTCTTATGCCTTAGTTACAAAGTGACCTAGCCTACCACTAGTACCAAATTGCACACTGCGAGCTCTGTGACACCACCAATGTGGTTGATCTAGCAAGAAATGAAGTCCATATGGTTTGATTTTGAAGAGAAGCTCGATGAACCGGGGGTCCATTTTCGTTTCTGCCACTAGGTCGGCCTACCAGCCTTATACGGAGTACATTTCACCTGTATTAAAAGCTCAATCAGAGGTGATGGTTCCTGTTCATGGGGCAGTGGATCGCTGGAGGCGTTGGCACGTTGCCGTTGGCGCAAGCACGCACATAGCTAGCTGGTGGTTGGGCCGTGGCTACTCTTCCCGCCTAACGACACCTAGCTAACATAACGTGCACTATGAATTGGCGAAATATGTTGGATGTATTATTAAGTCTCATGGGTGAGTATATATATATTGGGTACAAGACTTGGAGGGCAAGAAGCCTCTCCTAGAGATAAGGTAGGAGATGGATTACAAATCCTATACTACCAAATACATGTAACCGGAATATATCTCTAACATCCCCGCAGTCGTAGCGGTAGCGTTGTGAACAACTGGAACGTCGCGGACGGTCAGACTGCAGATAAACCGAAGTAGAATCCAATGGGCTGACATCCCCCCGCAGTACGAGCGGGAACGTCGTGGACGGTGTCGCGGCGCGGATGCTTGGACTGTAGAGGAAGCTGATGAGGTGCTCAAGCGAGATGGTAGCCCTTGTTGCCGATGTTGAGGGAGCCGAGAGCGTTGGGCGGTGCAGCCTTGGTCGTGGTAGCCGTGCGAGGGGTCGCCGTGGTCGATGTCATGGTCGGGTTGCCGGATGTGCATAGTAAGCGAGGAGAGTGACGGAGACGCGTCGAGGCAATCGTTGAGGATGCTGATGCCGGAGACGATGCAGTCCGAGCCGTCGAGGACGAGGTGCGACCATTGTTTGCCGGAACAAGGCGCACGTCGGGGACGAAGGCATACTCCAGCTTTGCCAGAGCCGAATACGCATAGAAGAAATCGGTGACATGGTCGAGGCAGTCGTAGAGGAGGGAGTCGATGCCGAGGACGTTGTCGAAGCCGTTGAAGACGAGGCGCCGACCCGGGCTTACCAAACCCGGGGACACGTCGGGGACGAAGGAACGCACCGATGTTGCCAGTACCGTGCATGCGGGGGCAGGGACCACCGTGAACCATACGCCAGCGTCAGAGGGACTAGCAGAGGAGGCCTCCTGAACGGTTGCGAGTCGCAGAGTGACGTAGAGGGAGAGATGTCGATGCAGTCCGCGGTTGTCGGAGTAGACGTAGTCAGGGACGGGGATGATGACGCTGGCGACGAGGTCGTGGTGGATGAAGACGTAGAAGGCGACGAAGGCAGCGGCGGCCTAGAGTGGCCATGTTGGACGCCTGGACAAGGAGTGGTCGGCGGGACCTGCGACAGCCTGAAGTGGCCATGCAGGTTACCTGTAGATGGCGGCGGCGTTTACTCGAAGTAAGCGAGGAAGAACCCGGCGGCTTGACGAAGACCATGTGTGGACGGTGGCGTTCCCGCGACTAGGGAGGCGGTGCGGCGGATACCACGTAGAAGTCGACACGCGGGGACGGCGGAGTGGACCGCGTGCCGCGGCGCTACGGCCCGAAGGGGCGACGCAGCAGCAGCGCGCGGGTCGGGGCGACGGCAGGTGTCGCCAGCCACGTACACACCTGGGAAGGCATGTTGGCAGCCGGCAACATGGACCAATGACGGCGACGCAGCGACCCGAAGGGGTGACGTGGCGGCAGCCTGTAGCTCGATCGGTGATAGACGCGTGCTCGGGGACGTGCTTGGCGTAGACAGGCGCGCGATCGGTTGATCAGACCGACGCGGCGCGGTACGCGCCATGGCGGCGACGACGACGCGCAGATCGGAATCGATGGCGAAGTTGTCGGTGAAGTCTCGGTCGATGACGGCGAAGACGAACCGGCGATGGAGACCGTGCAGGCGAGAGAAGCCGGCTGCGATGCGTCGAGGCGTCCCATGGACGGCGCGTCTGGCCTTGCTGCGCGGTCGGTCAAGACGAGCCGGTCGGTGCGGAGTCGGCGCCAGCGAGTCGACCGCGAGAGCCGGATTGAAGAAGCCGGCCGATGCGGAGTCGGCGCCAGCGAGTCGGCCGCGATAGCCGGTTGTCGAGGAGCGGGCCGGTGCAGGTCGATGCCGTTGTCAGAGTAGAAGCGCGAGAAGACGACAGCGGTGGCGGGCGACGCAAACCGATCTTAGATCGGAAAACCAAAAAGAAACACCGATCAAAAACGATCGGCGAGAGAGAAAAACCGGATCAAGAAACCGGAAAAAAAAGACGCTAGAGCAGCCGATCAACACGAACGGCGGACGAACCCTAGGTACGGGTGGCGCGGCCCCCGGGAGGGATCATGGAGATCAATCTCCCCCGGGGCGGTGCGGTGCGGAAGCGCGGCGACGGCTAGGTCAGATCGTGCCGCTTTGATACCATGTAGAATTATGAGATCGGCGGAATATGTTGGATGTATTATTGAGCCTCATGAGCGAGTATATATTGGGTACAAGACTTAGAGGACAAGAAGCCTCTCCTAGAGATAAGGTAGCAGGGCCGGGCCGTCGAAATCCGGGGCCCTGTGCGAAACTCTAAAATGGGGCCCTATCTAACACGAAAAAATGAAGTAATGAACAATCATAATATGACATAATGTTTTACATATATTAAAAATCATACCTATTCACCGTCCAGTTACACAATGTTTATTTGAACCTCATCATTCTTTTAGTGTTCTTTGAAATGAAATCTTCAATGATATCCTCATAATCAATTTTCTCCAACACTTCGCTCTCAAGTGCTATTGTGGCAAAATCATTGAGTCTTTATTGTGTCATTGTAGTACGCATATAGGACTTCAATAACTTCAATTTAGAAAAGTTGCGTTCCGCCGATGCAACAGTCATTGGAATGGTCAACAAAACTCTATATGCAGTACTTGCATTGGGAAAACAATCATGACGCTTTATAAACTTTAGAATTTCAACAGGCCCAAGACTTTCTTTTGGCATGAAATTTTGAAGAAACTTCAACTCAACAAACAGATCCTTCGCATCAATATCAGATTTTTTTTTCCTTTTCAAGTTCAGCCGCAAGATCAATATCAGATTCGTTATCCTTTTCCAGTTCAGCCTCAAGATCAATAATATCAGATTCTTTACCCTTTATAAGGGCAGCCTCAAGATCATCACAAGAAGATTTCAAACTATTATTATCCAATGAGCGCAATTTTTCAGAGGTAAATAAGAAACCAAAAAAATTCTGATAACCTTGATATTGTTCAAATATCCTTGTGAGTGAGGAAATTGCTTGATCAACCAGAGGTATAAAATAGCTGATTCTGAATGATTCTTCCGCAGACTGTGTGTCAATATTTGTGTCATCTGGGTTCTCATCAAACTGTCTCTTTCTTTTAATTTCTCTCCTCTTACGGAATGTTGTACCAATATCTATCTTAAGTGCAATATCTTTGGCTATCTCCATTGCTTCTAAAAATCCAGTTTCCCTATATCCCTTGAAGAAAGAAATAAGCCCTTGCACTTTCTCAATAGCAACATCAATAAGCATATCCTTTGCTTGCAAATTTTTGCTTACTAAATTAACAACATACAATACCTCATACCAAATGACTATTGCCACTATGAATTGATACTCTCCAAGTTCATCTTTTGCTAAACCTAGAGCCTCACTGCTTGTCTTTGGATCACTATCAGTTTCGGATACCTGAAATTAAAAGAAAGTTTATAAATGTTATATATGGATGTAGCTATAGCCTAAAGGAATTACATCATTATCAATATAAACATATTGGTTACCTGAAGTAGAGTCTCCCGAATGCCTGAACATTGAAATCTAATAGCTTTAACATTTTCAACACGACTCTCCCAACGCGTAGCTGACACAGACTTGAGAGTCCATCCTGATATGTTCTCTTTTAAAATTTGCCATTTCTTAGTAGAATCAAGTATGACGCAGAAATACTTGGAACTCTTTATTTTCTTAATAATTTCATGCCGAATAGAAGAAGCAAGCAAGTGTAGCAATTTATTCTGAATCTTATGATCAAGATAATGAGCATGAGTTTCTTCATTTGTAATACGACGAACATGCTCCTGAATAACGTCGTCAAATTCAGCCAACATCTCTATCAAACCCAAGAAATTACCGTTGCTATCTTCATACAGTTTGCCATTAGAACCACGAAAGGCTAAATTATGCTTGGCAAGAAATTTTACAATGGAAACAATTCTGAATAATACCTTTCTCCAATGTTCCTTTTCTTTCTCCAGTTGTCGCTGAGCAGTTTTATCAATAGTTTGATGCTTTTCCAATCTACTACGCAGCTCATACCAATTAGTCATATTCAAAACATGATCTGCACTTGTCTCGTGCTCTTTTAGTCTGTTGCCAAGATGTGTCCAATCATTGCAACCCTCATTTGCCAACTGACCTTTACGATGGCCTTTTGCAAATAATTTACAACCAAAGCAAAAGACGCGACCGAGTTCCTTAGAATAGACAAGCCAATCTCTATCACAATGCTCACCATTTGACATCAATCTGATATAGAATAGTGCAGAAAACCTTCTACGATTTGTATCCTTAGGACCTTTCCTAATTGACAAGTCTCTTCTTGGACCCTTCTATGCTAAAATATCAATCTGTTTAGGCTCAAGAGAATCCCAACATCTTGGATCAAATATATCAGTCTGAAAAGAATCATCAACATCCGCAACAGGTGAACTATTCAAATTAACATCAATATGATCTTCCTCTACCTCGATATTATCTGTCTCTGTCTCATCATCTCTAGAATTATTGTAAGGAATAATTGCAAGTGTAGGGATAGAAGGATCAACCGTCTGATTACCGGATGACTGATTACCGGATGACCCTTGTGATGATTCTTTTCTAACAAACTTGTCCATAGCACCTTTTTTAGATTTAATTAATTCTTGTTCCTTTTCTTTTAGCTTACGCTTCTGGGCACCAGATTTATATTTCCCCATGATGATTCAAACCTATATTGTTGAAACACAAGACACCTATGAATTCAAGATTAACAAAATTGCTAATCTGTTTGCTAATTATACGAACTGACGAACTTATAATTGGAGAATAAAAAAGGGCTCACCAAGGCACCAAGCGATCAACAGATGTGCGAAGAAGAGCCGAAAGCCGACGGGGATTGTTCCGTCGCAGCGTCAGGCTGTTCTGTCGCCTGTTCCGTCGCAGCGTCAGGCGGATCGTAGATCGACAGGCCCTGCAGATCGATTTTTCTATCTGGCTCTTCGAGTTCGATTCGTCTTCGCAGTTCGTATTGGAGTCGTACGCTGGCGCCTGGCGGCAGGGGAAACGCGAGCCTCTTCGGTTTCCTTCGTTAGTTTGCTTTGGCTGCCACGATTCTGTGATCGATCGAAGCCCACAGACGACCGAGCGAACGGGAGCGCACGGCCGGACGCGAGCAGCGCAGCGCTACGCGAGGATGCGGCCCGCCCAATTCACTTCATAAGCATATACCAGTACATAGGCCTATATAAAAAATTTGGGCTCCCCAAAATTATGGGCCCTGTGCGGCCACACATGTTGCACTGCCATGGGCCCGAGCCTCTAAGGTAGGAGATGGATTACAAATCCTATACTACCAAATACATATGTAACCGGAATATATCTCTAACAACCATGTTCATGCTCCAAATCTCCCATGGTTCTTCTCAAACAACGGAATAGTTTATGCTACTTGTTGCCGGTCGACGAATCTCCTTTAATTTTATAGTCCACTGGATTGACGGGAAAAAAATAAAGTTCTCAACTGTCTTTGACTCCCATCTCTCATCGTTTGCCGACCTGTTTTTTTACTTCTCTATGTGCGTGCTCCTGTCCCTGGGGAGAATCTTTGGTTCAGCCAATGCATCCGCGAGGGCGAGGCGCGAGCGATGTTCGCGCGTGACCTAATTCGGCACAACTAAGCAAGAACAGCTTGCGATCGACGCTAATGATTTACTCCCTCCCACGTCATGTCGCATGATCAAAACATCCGAGAGTGCGTCCTGCCCAACCGCTAAACAGCTCGTACATGAAACATCCAAGTACATTTCTTCAAGTACATCCAGTTTTTCTTGCAAACTTATTAATGCTTCGAAAACATATGAATCCAATTGAGTTAAGTAAAATTTAGGAATCCAGTAAATGGATAAAAATAGGCATAAAATAAATAAAGAAGGTGCTCAGAATCAAGTAGCTGGTCAAGATAGAGAAGAGAGATAGCTAGCGCGAAATGGAGTTGAGAAAAATAAAAGCGTGTTTTAAAAAGAGAAATCCCAACAAAGGAGGCCGCCCCCAGAATTTCAGACAGCTACACAAAACAAACTCGACCAGCCCTGCCTGCCTGCTGCTGCCGGTTACCGCCGCCTGAGTACTCCCGCCGCCTGCCTCCCCGCTATCTCGTCTCGAATCTTCGTTCTGCTGAGTCGAGGAAGCTCTGCTTGGAAGATCGACTCAAGAAGTCGAGGCCGAGATTCAGCGGCGGGATTGATTGATCGGGCGCCAGGGAGGGAGAGCCGATGAAGGGGAAGGCCGGGGCGCTGGAACGGAGGTCCTCCGCCGCGAGGTGGAGGCTGCTGCTGCTCTGCGCCTTCAGCTTCGGCCTCGGCATGCTCTTCACCAACCGGTGGGTCTCGCTCCCTCCCTCCTACCGTCTCTTTCGGCACGAGTCCTCGGATGGATCTCGCCCTCTCTCCGCTCGGGTTAATGGCGCGGCGGCTCGGATTTCTTTCTGTTTTTGACTCGCCTGAGACTTGCAGTTTAAAAAGCTTTGCTTTGTTTTTTTTTCTATTTTTAGTCCTAGCCAATGGCTATGCTACTGCTGGGTGGCTTTGAATTCCTTGTCGTGCTGAGGTTTAATTTGGAATGAGATTGGATTTTAAACCTGTCTTCTTCTCTTTGGTCTTTCCTCTTCCGAGCTCATGGCGATCTGGGTTGGTGGAAAGCTCGCGTTTCCCTTTATTATTTATTTATTTATTTATTTTTAAGAACAAGGAGATCGTGTTTCGATGTGGACTGCTGCATGTTTCCCCATGTTCCATTACATCCAAGCTCTGTGAGAAGAAGGAATCAGCTGCTGTTGCTTGCGTAATCTGTGAATCTAAGCAAGACTGGATTGATTTTGCCGTTTCGCGAAACGCCCGCATGAGATCTACCATAAAGAGAGCTTGCGTTTTTTAGGAGAATGTTCCATTTGGGTCGCGTGCTACTCTGCTTGCTTCTCTTAATGGACTGAGGGGCCCTTTGGATGGTTTCGGTCTTGCTAATGAAGTATGAATTTACCTACCTACTTGCTATTTAGTTAAGCTTGTTGGAAGAACTCCCTGTTTGTCCTTGTGCGGTTGGATTTGTACTTTACTTGCAAGGGTAGCTGTGTTGAGCAGGTTTTATCTGGACAACAACTTGGCTAGAAAAAAATTAAACGGGATTTAAGGTGAAAGCTGTTTGGTTTAGTTGCTTTTCGAAACCTTCAGGTGAAACAGATGACAGAGGGCAAGCATCGTTTTGGTTCTTGATCTCAAAGGGACTTGAAGTGCTTGTTCTTGGTTGTTCTTTGGCATATCTTGAGTCTTGACGAATCGTTTCCGTTGCTTTTACAGCTTCTGGACGGCACCAGATACCAGTAACCACATCATGTCTCAACGCAGGAGGCAGGATCAGGAGTTGCAACTCGTCTCAGAGGATTGCAATACGAAGAGGGTGGGATTCCAAATTCAATAAATTCGCATGATTACACCATCAATTTTACATTGCTTTTGGACTGAACACTTTAATCTTGATTGGATTACAGAAGCATGGGGCAGACAAGGATATAATGGGAGAGGTAACCAGGACCCACGAAGCCATACAGTAAGTTCATTTGACTCCTTCCAGTGTTAAATCTAAGAGTTCAACGGTGTTTGGATTATTTGTATCTGAAAAATCCTGTTGGGATTTTTTGTGGTCTTAGATTGTTGGATAAGTCCATCTCAACGCTGCAAATGGAGCTTGCAGCCAAGCGAAGCACGTTGGAACTGGTCCGTAATGGTGTGCCGGTAACTTCAGAAACTAGCCAACCAAGGAAAAAAGCATTTGTGGTTGTTGGAGTCAACACCGCATTCAGTAGCCGCAAGCGTCGCGATTCAGTTCGGGAGACATGGATGCCTCAAGGTTGGTAATTCCTTGTTGTTAATTCAGATGAATAGTGCTTACTGAATTTGGGTGTTGATGAACTAATTCGTTTATTGTGGTTTTGCTTCATGCCACAAGCCATTTGTTTACACTTAGCAGCATCACGTCTCTTTATCTTGACTTAAAAAAAAATCCGTAGTCACCATTGTTTGCTATCATGGCATGATGGGTGTAAATCTATTGGACTAATTATCGGTGCACAGCCCTGATGAACCACATGGCACTGATAAAGTGATAGTCATAATAACTAAGCTGTGTTGCTGGCCTTATAACTTGTATCTGCTAGTACCGTAGAGATGTCGAAACTGGTGGGCAATGGTGTCAGCTTATGAAGTTAGTGGTTTTGTAGATATCTGTCCCCCCCCCCCCCCCCCCCCCCCCCCCCACACCCAAGGAAAAAAAGGAGTTGGGACACAATACTCCCTCGTCCCAGATAATGCTGCATATAGTTTTTGGTCAAAGTTTATAAAGTTTGACCAAATATAAAGAGAAGAATATCAACATCTACAATACCAAATGTACGCAATATGAAAATATATTTCATGACGGTTCTAATAATATTGATTTGATATTGTAGATGTCGATATTTTGTGTATATACTTGGTCAATTTGTTTTTGACTTTGACCAAAAACTATATGCAGCATATTCTGTGAAGGAGGGAGTACTTATCTAATAAGCTAGCTTACTGAGTTTATAAAACATAATCCCTATGTACCTGTTTTTTAGCTGATGACTACTTTGTAAGATAACTTACTGATTCTTTTCTTGTAGCAATGCTGTTCATTAAGTAGGTGTGCGTTCTCTTTTCCTATATTATCCCTTGTGTATTTTTGTTAAGACAACCATAACCTTTATAATAACCTCCATCTTGATATTTTTTACATCATTATTGAATTCCAAATATTATCATAGTCCACCATTTTGTTTCCACTAAAGCTCTGTTTCTGCACTTAGGTGAAAAGTTGCTGCAGCTTGAAGAACAGAAGGGAATAGTTATTCGCTTCACTATAGGGCATAGGTAATCAGTTGATTCTTGTTATCCCCAGATCATTTGTAATGTTTAATCATTTATGGTGTTCCAGTTTTTTCTGTCTGGAGCCTGTATACATATCAGTTTGATGCATTTTTCTCTTCTAGTTTAGAATGAATCAACTTCTGTTAACATTTCTACTGTCATGGTCTTATAGATAATCTGCTCCAGACTCTACACAAGTTGGCATTGCTGTCTTGCTGACATATTAAAGAATATAGTAGTATTCCTGCAGGCATCCATAAATAAGTTATAAACAACAGTTTTCACGAAATTTTGCACCCAGAGATGCAAAAATTTCTTGCTAAGTTGCGATTTGGCCATTTGCAGCAGGACATCTCAACTCTCTGAGTTGCAATTGCTAACTGATTTAATTCAGTTTCCTCTTTCTGTGGAACACGGGTGTTGTGGACTAGCAGCAGGGAGTCACAGGGGGGAGATCAGGACTCCTTTAGGCAATAGTGGTGTATTAGGAAATCTAGGATTGAGGAGTCTAATATGTTAGGAATTTGTACCATATTAGGAAAGGTCAAGGTCCTAAGCATCCACTATATAAGAATGTCATGTATCTATGTTTGAGGCAAGCAAGAAAAAACCAGTGTATTCTCTCAAATATTCTCTCACCATCTGTTTCGCTATCTTCACTATGGTAGTTATCCTGTTGTGGGTGAAGGTTCACAACAACGGGTCTTAGCTTTCTTGTTCTTCCATGTTGTCTTTCCTATCTGCTTCAAATTCGGTAGTAGTTCCTTACAAATGTGAACTATTTTGGTGATTGTGCAGTGCTACATCCAATAGTATATTGGACAAAGCAATAGATGCAGAAGATGCGCAGCATCACGACTTTCTTAGACTGGTAAGAATCTACCCTTCACTGATGTTATCACCTTAAACCATACTTCTTTGGCGCTAGCACTGATCATGTTCCGCTGCTGCTCATTTGTCATCCAGGATCATGTTGAAGGGTATCATGAACTGTCCGCAAAGACAAAAATCTTCTTCTCCACAGCTGTGGGCATTTGGGATGCTGACTTCTATGTCAAGGTCGATGATGATGTGCATGTGAACTTAGGTGCATTTTATTTCTTTGATGTTATAACCTTCTTTTGGAGAAAAAATCGATTCAGTCTGTTTATCACCTTATCGGTATGCTACACGTGTAAAAAACAGGAATGCTTGCCACTACCCTTTCGCGGCATAAATCGAAACCAAGAACATATATTGGTTGCATGAAGTCAGGCCCAGTTCTTGCTGACAAGTAAAGTTTTCTGGAAATTAAATGCTGGCTTGGGTACAACTACAAATTTCCTGTTTGAACCTGCTCTTGTCATGTAGGAATTTGAAGTACCATGAACCTGAGTCCTGGAAATTTGGGGAGGATGGGAACAAGTACTTCCGCCATGCTACTGGACAGATATATGCCATCTCAAAAGATCTTGCGACCTATATCTCAATAAATCAGTATGTTACTTTGATGGTCATGTTGTAAAATGGCCCTCTGGATACAAAATGTAGTAAATCTAATGATGCCTATGATCTTTGGCAGGCCTATCTTGCACAAATATGCAAATGAAGATGTATCACTCGGATCATGGTTTATTGGTTTAGAGGTTAATCATATTGATGAAAGGAACATGTGCTGTGGAACTCCGCCAGGTCTGTCTGCTTCCTCACCGTGGAACAACCCTTATCATACACTTCTCTAACCTCTCCTAACTGTATATCGACATCTTTGCAGATTGTGAGTGGAAAGGGCAAGCCGGCAATGTCTGTGTTGCGTCCTTTGATTGGAGCTGCAGCGGCATATGCAAGTCTGTCGAGAGGCTAAAGGATGTACATGCTCGATGCGGTGAAGGCGACTCCTCTGTTTGGAGTGCTCTCATCTAGCAAATAGCTTCCCTGCACGTAAATATGTAGCATGCTCAGTACACCCAGATGACCGTGCCTCAGATGGCTGAAACTGAAATTGCACAAAACGGGTCCGAGCTGATGGACTTGATTCTGGTAATTGAAGTTCGGCTAGAGGCAACACGTGTAGCGTAGATGATACTGGTTCAGTCGTTGAGAGAATTGATTTATGTCACCACCGATGACCTTAGGTTTATCCAAAGTCAGGTTGGTGACTTTAGGTTTTGCATCTTACATGTAGTACGGGTGATTTCACAGCTGCTGTGTAACAAATTAGAGATCAAGTGCTGTTGAAAAACATCTTGTGCAAATTTTGATCAATTCTTTCTATGCAAATTCCCTTGGTTATTGTTTCCCTCATCAAGAGGAACTAATAGTGCACATGTGTATGCTCCAATATTTAAGATATTTGAATGAAATCACCACGGTTGTCACTACAAAGTTCAGATTACCAATACTATAATGTTGGTGCATTATGAATTTTGAAATGTGCCCAAACATTTAGAAGTTAATACTACCTCCGATCGGTTTTAATTGTCGTGAGCTATACATACGATTTGTATAGTCCCAGTTCTTTCTCCGCGACAACCAAACCGGACCGGAGGCAGTAGTTTATAGGAGTTAGATGTCCAGGTTGTAGTAGTTTGCACACAATCATCCGGTGAACCTGGTTGTGTGCAGGCAGATATTTAGAACAACACCACTCAAACCTGTAGCCAACTCAAACATGTTGGCCAATCAAACATAACTACCATAAGTATTTTAGCTAGAGCATAGTATTGTAAATTGTAAACCGCGACCAAATGAAGCGCACATTGTACCAACATCGGTCTGCGTTGAAGCGCATGACGTGATCACTGGGCGCCACGGCGGCGCTTGCTGGCCCCAGCGCCCTTGCCACCGCCTTCAGGTATGAGCACCTGCGCCGCGTACGCCAATTCCTGCTGCGCCTTGGCGAGTTCCCTCTTCTTGGCATTGCCCAGCTCCTTCTTCAGCTGGCTGATCTCGCCCTTGGCCTTGGAGAGAGCATCTTCCTTCGCCTGCAACTCGGACCGAAGCACGTCACCACCATTGCCAGCAGCCATCTTCGTCTTCTTCCCTGCCCAAGATGCCGCACCTTGGGAAGCTCCCACACCTGCGAATATAACAGTCAAACATTAGAACATCTGTACTCCATGTACACTATGCCGTTCTTCACATGTGTTCGTACCGAGACTCGCTGGGGCGCGGCTAATCTTGGCGGCGACCAGGTTACTCTCGGACAGGAACGTCTTGAGGTCCACAACGCCATTCCCCTGCGACAGTCGGTGCACCACCGCTGCGTCACTATCGGTGAGCACAGGGTCGCTCATCGCCTCCTTGGTCGCGACGCCCCATTTCACGGGGCAGCGCCACGGCGCGCCCGGCGGGGGCGACACGAGAAGGAATTCTTCTTTCCACCCCTTGATGGACGTGGGGAGACCGGTGAAGAGCGCCGGAACGCTCTCCCTGGCGCGGAAGGAGTACCACCCCTTACCGTTGGGCAGCGTCGCAAGGGCGAAGAAGCGTCGAAACACAGGCAGAGTGGGCGCGCTGGCGCCGCGGAAGTGGCAGAGCACCGCGAACCCGACCAAGAAGCGCCACCCGTTGGGCGCAAGCTGCGACGGCGCGATGCCGAAGTGGGTGAGCGCGTCGCTGACGAACGGGTGCAGCGGCAGGCGCATACCCGCGGCGAAGGCCTGAGTATGCACGCAGATCGGAACTGCCGCAGCAGCACTGCCTCGGGCCCCGCGCGCAGGAGGAGGGGGCGGCGCGCAGGCTGCCTGGGTGGCGCCGGCGAGGTGCAGGCCGAAACCCTCCGGGATGCTGTACTTGGTGCGGACCCCGGCGAGGGCCTCCTGCGTTCGCAGCGTCGACTTGAACTGCTCGACCATCGGCCAAGAGAGCACCGTCTGATGATCAAATCTTCCTCCTCCTGCTCCTCCACCACACGGACGCGGCTGCTTCGGCGGCTTGATGTCTTCCACGGCGCCGACCCCGCCGTCGGCATAGTCACGCCGCTCATCTTTTACACGGACGCTTCCTCCCCCCGGACGCGGGCGCGGCTGCTTCGCCGGCTTGACGTCTTCCCCGGCGACGACACCGCTATAGGCATAGTCACGCTGCATCACTGCCGGCTTGACGTCATCGTCGTCGTCGAAGTACGGCTCGAAGGAGTGGACGGTGCGGACCTCATGGATGCGGTGGGAGGAGGAGGAGGAGGAGGAGGAGGAGTGGAACCACGACGACGACATGGCGCTCTGGATCCGTATGGACTTGGACGGAGGGCGGCAGCGGTTTAGATCGCGATTTGCGAGAGAAGGAACGGGCACTTTAACGTTGGTGCGCGACGCTTGGGTTGGGTTGGGGGTTCTTCCTTCCGGTGGAAGATTGATCGGTTTGCTCTATGGAAACGGATCAACCGATTTGGATTGCACGAGAAGATTGCGTCCGTTCTAGGGACTATCTCTCTTCTTTTGAAATTTGAAAACCTGGAAACTTTCCATGAAATGTGGGCGTCCCGGCCTTTCCACACACCGTTTGTTATCCTACAGTAACAGTACGGCCCCTAGCATTCCTTTCACATAACATATCCTCCAATTATTTCTTCGCAAAATCTATTTGTTGCCCACGCACTATTCTGGTCTTAAAAAGTGCTCACTTCTCGCCCTCGCGGGATCAGGAATTCAGGATCGTGCGGCTTGGGCGAAGCTGCGCAAGTGTCAGACTCCAGAGGGGAAAAAAAGAAGATTCGAGACAGCTCGCCCCCATTCCTCTCTCGTCTCCCCGCATCTCTCTCCTCCCCGATCTCCATCACTCAAACACATCTTAGCCACGGGATTGACGCGTACGACGGCGGTGGCCATGGTGAGAGGGGTCGGCGGAGGACCATCGGCGGCTCGGACCCGCAGATCGAAGCGTCCGAGGCGCGGGGGTGGCCGTTGTGAGAGGGACGGCGGAGAAGCATCGGCGGCGCGGCCTACTTCCCCGGTGGCTGCACCGCATCCCCAGCAGTCTTCCCCGCCGTCTCTCCTTCGACGCCTCCAGCAGCACGCCGCGCTCCTCGACGCCGGAGTCGGGGTAGATCTCATGGAGCTTCCGATGACGAATATCCGCTTCCCCAGCCGCGCAGCCGGGCCGTGTAAGACGCCGCTCGTCTTCGCTCTGCTGCTCGCTGCGGCGCTCGTCTCGCAGGCCGACGCGGCGCCATGGGCAGGCGCTCTTCATCCTCCTCTTCTTAATCCACGGGCATGTCGTCTTCCAATTCGAGACGGAACTCGTACTACTCTTCGAACACTTACGTGTCCAGACACCGGCGCCTCCTAGCGTGGCCACGGACGTCGGCGCGCGCTGGGCATGGTGTTCTGGTTGGTGTCCGTCAGTTTCATCTTGCTGGTCACCGCCGCGACGTAGTAACTAGTACGGTCGGCCGACGACCACCTTTGTTAAGTTCCAGGTGCTCCCAGTTTTGTTCAGTTCAGCAGCAATTAACCTTTCCGTTTCACTCAAGCCAAATGAGACCGCAGCAATTTTAGGCTGCCTTTTGTAGGCATTGAACGAGATTGCTGAGAGAATGCTGGCTTCCAATAAGCCCTCGTATAAACTCATGCTGGCTGGTAATGTGACTTTTACATACTTTAGGTGTGTATATGACTTCTAATACTTTGGATGTAGTTCTGATTGTACTGTAGCTATTTTTATTACATCCATGAACTGTGCAGCAATATTACAGAATGTAAATTCCTCAACTAGCTTTGCAATTTTTTGACCGCATAAATTTTGATGCAGCAATAGTTGGTTCGATGTAGTTTTAGCTGTACTGTATCTATTTTGTACATCAATGTGATGTACAACAACATTTGCATGACGTAAATTCCCCGACTAACTTTTGCAATTTGACCGCATAAATTTTGAGGCAGTACTAACATGTGATTTTGCTTGGATATAGTTTTTAGTTGCACTAAAAATTATATTTGTTAATTTTTTTTCTTACATCCATGTATAGTGCAACAAATTTTATAGAATGTAGTTTTTCCCCGATATAGCAGTGTCATCTCATTGGTTAGATGTACTTATGGATGTATTTCTTAGTACTAATCTACCTCTAATAGAGATTCATAGCTACTTTGGACACGAAGTTACATGCATGATTGTACAATAATATTTGAAGGATTTAAATTGTTTGACTAGCTTTTCCAATTTGATCGTATAAACTTTGAGGCAGTACTAACACGTGATTTTGCTTCGATATAGTTTTTAGTTGCATTGTTACATCCATGTATAGTGCAACAACTTTTATAGGATGTAGTTTTTCCCTGATATAGCAGTATCATCACATTGGTTAGATGTAGTTATGGATGTATTTCTTAGTACTAATCTACCTCTTAATAGATTTGTACCTACTTTGAACATGAAGTTACATGCATGTATTGTACAACACTATTTGAAGGATGTAAATTCTATGACTAGCTTTTGCAATTTGACCGCATAAACTTTGAGGCAGTGTTGCACTAAAATCTAGCTTTGCTAATTATTTAGTTACATCCATGAACTGTGCAATGACTTTTATGTGATGTAATTTTTCGAGTTACCCTTATGATTAATGGAGCTCGATCATTTGATTTGTGCAGAAAATTTCGAGTTACCTTAATGGTATGCACGCAATATGATTTGCAAAAAAAATGGCATCTTCTCAGGGCATCTCCAGCCGTTCGGCCCCCCCAGGTTTTGAAGCGGCGCTTTTTAGGCTTAGCGCCGCCCCGCACCAAAACCTGGGGGGGGGGGGGGCGATTTCACCAGCCGTTCGGCGGCCCAGGAAAAACACACAGCCCAGAAATTCGAAAGTTCTTCTTCCCGCCCCCAAAAGTAGCCCGAGTTCGGCGATCACAGCAGCCATAGTTGGGCAAACATTACAAAAAACGCCACAGTTGGGCGATCAAATAGTCTTGATCAAGCCACAGTCGGGCGATCACGGCCACATTCGGCATTCTGCTGATTCACAGATCAGATAGAGGCCGGCGACGCCGCGGCGTCAGAGTCGACGATGGGCGTGGTGGTCGGAGCCGGCGCCGAGCTCGGAGTGGCCTCGAGGTCGACGACGGGCGCGGCAGCCTCCAGGTCGATGGGCGCGGTCGGCGCAGCGGACGTAGGCTGGGCGGGCGGCGTCTCGGCTGGACTGGCCGAGGAGCTTGTCGGGCTGTCGTAGCTCGTGTCCGTCGGGGTCGGGGCCGGAGCCGGGACGATGTCGCTGAGGATCAGAGAGCGCTGCGCCATGAACCATGTCCTCACCTCGGGGTCCATCGCGGCCGGATCGCCCGCCGTGAGGAATGCGAGGTCGTGGTTCCTCTTCTTCGCCACGGTGCCGGTCCTGAGGAGGTCGATCTTGACCTGGGAGTTAGCCATGAGCGCCGCCCACCTCTTGTTGGCGGTGTCCTCCCTCTTGGCGGCATGGGCCTGGGCGTCGGAGATGCAGGTCTGGATGGACGCCTCGAGCTTCGCCGCTGCCGGCGCGGCGTCCCTCGCCGCCTTGGCCTTCTTGTGGCCCATCGGTGGACGGCCATCAGACGCACCAGCAGCCGCCGCGTCCGGGACGTACTCCTTGCCCTTGCCGATCCCACGGCGTGTTTCCGCCCACTTCTCGCACCCCTCGATGACGACGAAGACGTGGAGAAACTTGAAGTCGGCCTTCTCGTCCTCCTTGAACGCCTCGAGCATCCGGACGAGCTACATGGCGACGAGACCGGCGGCAATGAGCTACATGGCCTTCTCGGTGATCCAGTTGGCATTGCTCATGCCCGGCGGCTTCTCCTTCGGCGCCCTTGGCTTCCACGCCTTCTTGCCGATCATGGAGGTGGCGGAGAGCGCGGGGACGGCGACGGCGCGGGGTCCTGTGAATCGGGCGGGAGCCATGGCGGCCAGATGTGGGGAAAATGGCGGGAACGGGGTGGGGTGAGGGGATATATGTGGGGAAATGGCGGGAACGGGGTGGGGTGAGGGCAAATTATGGAGGGAAATCGCCTTCTCTCACCGACAAGGCTGGCCCGCGGACGCCTTTTGCCCCCCCAAGCGGAACCCAGCGCGCTGGGTTTGGGCTGGGTTCGCCGGCGCGAAACGGCGCTTAAAACGGCGGGAACCGGTGCTAAATCGACTTCTGGGGGGGCGGCTGGTGGATTTTTGGCCGCCGCGGCGCTAAAAAGGCCTCCTGGGGGGGGGCGGCTGGAGATGCCCTCATGGCTCTCTCTCTACCAATGAAGTAACACTCAGTTGCTTGTGAGAAGTAACTAGCAGCGGCATTTCTACCAAATGCAATCTGGATGGTGCTTCAATGTTTAATTGTGTTCTTTGTTTTTTGTGTAGTTTTTGTGCTTTCTTAACTGATTTTTGTTTGCTGGAGTTGGTCCTTTGAAATTTCTTTTTAAAATGTTTACAAAACTTTGAATGCTTGTAAAAGATTAAACAAGCAAGTACTTCTGTGTATGATCCTTGATCCTGAAATAAGAAATCCGGAAAAGATCAAATAAGCAAGTACTAGCGGCCTGGATAATACTTTATGTCTTTTATTGATCCGTGTATGCCACGAAACGACAAAACGTAGAGCATGCAACGGGCCACCGGTCCCCTTTCCTATTCTGGTAATAAATGCGTTCGGACGGGGGGCACTCCGTAAGGACCAAATGGTGCGCGCGCACCGCGTAGCCTCGTCCTTATTTCTTATCCCGTTCCTTGGTTCAGAAGTTTTGGAGCACGTTAAAAAAATCGTTGAAGTGTTAGTCACTTTTGAGCATTGATAAATTTCATATACACTTTTCATTACCATCGACAGTGATAAATGGACAAAAGAAATCAGGGCTCCATGTACATGCCTATTAATGGAGACTACGTCTACATCATGAAACAAATCATGTTTACTGCAAATCCCTGATTGGACTGACAAATGGGATCCACTATCCGTTTAGGTGTTAATTAATTCTCTCCGAGCTGGGGACGTCATCTGACCGGTGGCCCCGGATGATCAGTTTTGCTGTCAAATCGTCATCAAGGTCGGATTTGTTTTTTTTTTACAAAAAGTTCGAAAAAATCTGGTACTTTTCTGCGATTGGAACCAAAAGTGATACCAAAATGGAATTGAGTCGCGGAAACTGATAGTGGACCCGAAACAAATCACGGGGATATTGCTAATAGATGAACCATAAATTTACAAATGCCTCGTCTAAGAATCAAGTCTAGTTGTTGCCATTGTGTTCGGTTTTTCCCTCCTAATAGGGTGTCGTGTCCCGGGGATGGAGCACGACAGATTCAGCGAGATACGGTGGATTACCATGATTTCTTGAGGGGAATTAGGGGATGAGAGGTAGACGAATGAACGGGGATGAGGAACGGAGCAAGGATGAGAAACAGAGTTCAAACTTCATACATTTCTTCGATATCCGATGCAGTACAGGGGGTTGGCCTTTTAAGGCTTACATGACTCACACTGCCCTCTGGGCCCCACATCTTACACACCGAGCCCACACACTTACGGGTCATGGACCCAGGACATGGCACAGGGGAGGATGTCCACTGTCGTTTGTTGATGCTAGTATGATTTAAGGGTATGTTAAAAACTAGTGCCCTTAGACCATCCTAGCAGATACGTAGAAAACATTTTGATAACGAGCGGGTCTACTCTCACAACAGATCGTAAGTATATAGGTACAATAATTCATTTTATATGTTGGTCCCACCAGTCGTGCCTATCATTTTTTTTCCTGTCACATCACATTCTTCCCGCAATGTCTTCCCGTCTTGTCACTGACGCACCCGCCAGCCGGCCTGCGAACCGACGGGTAACATGCCCGTCCAATCGTTGTCACCTGCAGCCAACCCGCCCAATTGTCGCTGCCTGACCATCGAGTAGGCATTGGGGTTCCTAATCCTCCGACATGGCTTGGTCCAGGGCCGGTGCGATCGACTCACTATCTTTCGTCCCTCCCAACCCTAGATTTCTAGTCCCGACTAGGCCGACCGTGGCCGCTGCTTGAGCGAGTAATCGATGAGTCGCGCCCACGGATCGAAAAAAGACACGGGAAATCAAAGATTGACACTGGAATCGAGCCTCTCCGCCATGAGATCCATCGCCACCTTCGAGCCTAAAACTTCCCTCCCACCAACGGTTTTGTGGTTTTTTTTTAGTATGCTCAAAAGCTTGCCCCCACATAGTTTTTTGTTGTTGAAAAAGTACGGTCCCGAAGGATCGAGAGACACTGCATTAATCATCGCCGATGGGATTACATGTTACATTAAGGACCTCAACTTAGAAGAAAATTACAACCAAGTCCTCATAAATTGCAAAAAGGACTGTAGATCTTATAATAGGAATGCAATCAGCCTTCTCCACCGCGAGCTCGGATCGAAGCCTCGAAGCGCAGTCATCTTCCTAGTCGCCGAACACAAGACTACTTGGGACCGGATCAATGATGCACGACGCGCTGAAGCTGCAAGGGGGCCTCCCTATTTGCACGTCGGCCAGCAGGTTGAAGAAGAATTGACGGTGGGAGTCAACTCTCAAGGTGGGCGACATGAGAGAGGAAAGCGGCGAAGTGGATCCACTCCCGCACTGTGAACATTCAAGAAAAAAAGATTACCAACATCATACTACATCGTCATCATTTAAGCGTCTCGTTGTCGATGGGAACGTCGCTTCCCACTGAATAATATTCCGACTAAATGAGAAATGTTTGACGCTCTGATGGTCTGGGCGTACAACCACCCTCCTATCCATACTATCACATGCAGGTTCTCTTAAATGTTGGTAATCGTCACGCAAGAAAGCGTCAAACCTGGGTTTTCTTGAGTTACTCTTGCTCTACCTAAACCCTGCATGTGGAACTCCCTCGTTATGGATTACAATGCCCATGCATGTTTTAAGAAAAAAATTGACCATTATTAATTTTAAACATAAGCCATATGATATACTTTATGTGGTTTATATTACTAATATATTATTAATCAAATTAGCGGTTAAAGCTTTTCTTAAAATATGTGCGGGCCTTATAAATCTGAACAGAGGGAGTGCCACTTTTGCCATTACAAACTCAAAGTTGCAACACACGGCAACAACTCCAGCACTTCTTCACAAAAAACACCAACAATTTAAATGACATACACAACTACATTACCTCTCAAACCGATGCCCAAGTAAACAATACGTTGAATGGTGGAACGTACCCATACGAGTGACGACGTGGCCGATAATTGCGTACCCGTGCCATCTGCGCACCCGTGGATCTTGTTAGAATTTAATTAATTAATGTAATTAGTTAATTCAATCTCTACTTGTAACCGCACGTGGATATCCCCACGATGTGGAACCGACATATCGTTCCTGGAGCGTCGCCTCCAGGAACCGCCTTCCGAACCGTCGCGTCCTTTGGATGCGTCCGTTCCCCCTGTATATAAGTGTTCAATCATCAATGGAAAAGGACCTTTTGATTCATTCACTCGCTTCTCTCTCGATCGCTCTAGTTTTCTTCTAACACGTTATCAGCACTGCCTCTGCCGAGATCGACAGATGAACTGAGGAGAAGAAGGACACGAAGGAAGAAAAGGTGAGATGCCTCGCCTACCGATGTACCCTCGCCGCCTGGTGCGGGACGACGGCCGTCGCTGCCGCTTCGTAGCACGCCATCACCGGCACGGTTTTGGTGAACGCCGGCGCTTCGACGGTCGGCGGTACGGGCTAGGCCGCTTCATTGGCCGCCGCCACGGCGCCGGAGGCTACCGTGCACACCACCACGGTGCAGGTCGTTTCCGCGGCCATGGCATCCGGCGCCGCCCCCGTGCCGGTCCGCCCCCGTCACTGCTCGGGACCGACGAGATCGCCGGCCCGGCACTGGAAGAGCAGCCACCGGCGTTCTGGTGCTCTGCGCATGGATGGGTTTTCTGCCCCCTGCACGAGTACGGATCCGCCGCCGGCGAGGACGCCGTTGGGCAGTCGCCCACATCCGTCTTCGATTTTGGCTCGACCAGCGCCAGGGCCGCCCACGCCAACGCCATGGCGCCGCGCCTTCCGTCTCCGACCCCTGCGGTTGTCGAGATTGAGGGCGACGCCCTCGCCTACGTATCCGCGCCGACCGGGGCCTCCATGTTCACCTTCGGCTCCGGCGTGAGGAGCATGACGAGCGCCCTTGCCACGTCTCCGTCTTTGCCGCACGCCGCTGCCGATGTGCTCCGCCTGCCGTCCCCAACTCCGGACACGCCACCTCCTTCACCGCGCGCAAGGGCTCGCCGCCGCCTTCTGGCCCTCGGCCTCCCGCTGGCCAGCCCGCCGGCGAACTCGCCAATGAGCAACAGCGGCCTGGCCGCGCTCGGGCTCGCGAACGGCGCCTCCAACGGCGTCGCCCCAGGGACCCTGCTCCCTGGAGGATCCTCCGACGAGGAAGAGGGCGGCCGGAACACCGCTTGCCGCTGGTGAACACTGCTGCGGCAGCATGTTGGATGTGGCGCTCGGCCGGCATGGACGCCTCCGCCTGTGCACGAGACTAGGGATTGAGAAATTGGGGATTTATTTCCTACCCTCTCTCCTCATCTACTTAAGTTGACTAGGCTAGGCTCTGTACGAGTCCATGTGCATCCGGCACTAGTAACTTGCTGCTTGTTTAAATATTGTAGCGTAGATATTTGCTTTAGTAGTTTAACTTACTAGCAAATTAGTATTATGACAGTAGCTCTAGCAGTAACTCGTTCCTGTTTACATCCTGTTTAATTCAGTACATGTATTCAGTACTGTTTTTCTGTTGAGTACCAAGTATTCCAGATGTTGATGTAATATATTTCCGTGTGTGTACATGTTGAGATTTATTACGTTTCCTATTTGCAATTGAGATTTTAAATTTCTTGCAAATATAGATGCAAATCAAAGTGATTTCTCAAATTGATGTTTTGGGATCATGATGTGGTGTGTAGATTTATCTACCACTACTGTTTAAGCCTACATTTTGTCATTTTGACATTATGATTGCCAATGTGCTCTCCCATACATTTTAATTAAGTTATGACATAAGGCATTCGAAGTGTGAGTATCTATACTCCGCTAATGCTGCTAGATCTACTCCAAAATTTTTTGAGATTATCTACAATGTGCCATACTTAACAATTTGAGTTCACACTAATGAGTTCAAGCCACTTCTTGAAACTTTTATTTTGCATAGTTCATTACGACATAACCATGATGGATTTTAATTTACGAATGTAAATTAATATTCTCTGGTTTACCATGTAGGTAAACGATGGCTCGAGAGTTTGATGCACTCGCTCTCAACGGCCACAACTACCCTATATGGGCCATGGACATCAAGATCTCCCTTGCGTCCCGTGGATTAGTGCGTGCAATCCAGACCCCGGAGAATCCACCTCCGGCTGGAGTGACGCCGCTGACAGATGAGCAAAAATATGCTGCTTTGTACATCATAAGGCACCATATTCACCCAGATCTGAAGTCTGAGTACTTGGAGGAAGAATCCCCTAGTACCTTGTTTCAGGCCCTCAAGACGAGGTATGAACAGCAGAAGGCAGTTGTCATGCCTGAAGCACTCCATGATTGGACACACCTCCGACTCCAGACTTTAAGTCTGTCGGGGAGTACAATCATGAGGTTCATAAGATCAGTTCCAAACTGCGCTTTTGCGGGAAAGAACCTACTGATGCGGAGAAGATAGAGAAAACTCTGTCCACTATGCTCCCATCTGACAGGATCCTCCAGCAGCAGTACCGTGCTCGCGACTACCAAGTCTATTCCGATCTTATTCATATTTTACTTCAGGCTGAAAAGCATGATGAGCTACTCGCTAAGAATGGCTCTCAGCGCCCGGTTGGTTCTCAACCTCTACCTGAAGTTCATATGAATGTCGAACGGACGAAAGTTTGATGGTGGCTTCAAAGGAAAGCCCTCGAACTTCAATGGTAAGCGAAAGCGCAACCGGAACAGGAAGCCCAGAAACTCAGACCGTGGGAAAGGCACCGCAAAGCCCAAGTTTGACAAAACTAAGCTTTGCGACAAGTGTGGATGCTACACGCACCCCACTGACAAGTGCAAGACCCCAAAGCATCTGGCCATTCTGTACCAGCAATCCCATGGACGCAACGCACCTCGAGGGAAAAGGTTTGAAGCCAACTTCAACCTTCATCCAGATGGCAGTGATGGAGCTGGTTGTTCGCAAGACGTTCCCCGGGACCTAGCAACGCCGTTACTCTCCTTCCGTCAGAGGACCCTACAGGAACGGAGGACATGATGGTTGAGTACGCCTCAACCGACGTGTTTGGAGACTTCGACTAGTCCCGCTACCTCCTTAGTGATTGATATATTCATGTCCATTTGTGATGTTGTAATAGAACATAAGTATTGTTGTCATTTATATTGTATCAGCACTTTGATATAATAAGATTGTAATCTATGTATTTAAATAAAGGATTCTTATTGAAAATTCTTCATTTTTATATATAGTTCTCTACGGGACAATCCGATGGAAGAGGAATTATGCCTTGTGGACAGTGCTACCACAAACTCCATACTGAGGGAGTTGAAATATTTCCAAACTCTGAAAAAGATGAATGGAGATATTTTGACAATCGCTGGACGCGATACGGTAATTGTTGGCACTGGACGTGCCATATTTACCCTCCCAAGTGGTACACAAGTGACAATTGAGGATGCCCTTGTATCCCGATTCTTCACGTACCCTAATCAGTTATCGAGATATCCGTAAGAATGGTTTTCACATTGAAACCCATGAAGACAACAAAGAGGAGTATTTACTCTTCACAAAAGATTACGGATATGGCAAGCAAGTACTTGAAAAAATTCCTTCTCTGTCGTCCGGACTGTACTATACGTACATTAAGCCCGTAGAACATGTTGCTTACAAGGTAATTTTCCAGAATGTTAACGCATTCCAAACCTGGCATGATCGCCTAGGCCATCCTGGTATCGGGATGATGAGGAAGATTACTAGCAATTCCATTGGTCACAATTTGCTTGAGTCCAAATTTCCTCAGTCATCGGATTTTGTGTGCACATCATGTGCCACGGGAAAGCTTATTCTGAGGCCTTCGCACCTCAAGATACAAGCTGAACCACTTCAATTTCTTGAACGAATTCAAGGAGACATTTGTGGTCCCATCCAACCATTGTCTGGACCGTTTAGGTATTTCATGGTTCTAATTGATGCATCTACACGATGGTCACATGTGTGCCTTCTTTCCACACGGAATCATGCATTTGCCAAGATAATGAGGGAAGTAATTAAGTTACAGGCCCATTATCCAGAAAGTCGAATTAAATCAATTCGCATGGACAATGCTGCAGAATTCTCCTCACGTGCTTTCAATGACTATTGCATGGCCTGGGGATTGAAGTTCAGCACTCTGTTCCATACGTCCACACTCAAAATGGTTTGGCTGAATCCCTAATTAAGAGGATCAAACTCATTGCAAGACCTTTGTTGATGAATTGCAGCTTGCCAACGTCTTGTTGGGGTCATGCAGTTTTACACGCTGCTGACTTAATACAATTGCGACCTACTGCATATCACAGTACTTCCCCTCTGCAATTGGTACGTGGAAATCCACCTAGCATTTCCCATCTGCGTAAGTTCGGATGTGCTACATACATCCCGATCTCACCACCTCAGCGGACATCCATGGGCCCACACAGAAAACTGGGGATCTATGTGGGGTACAAATCGCCGTCGATTATTAAGTACCTGGAACCCCTTACTGGGGATCTATTCACAGCCCGTCACGCTGATTGTATATTTGACGAGGAACATTTTCCGGCATTAGGGGGAGATTTCAAGTACCAGAAAGAATGCCCGGAAATTGATTGGAATGCTCTTGCCATTTCAGCCTCCGATCCACGTACCCAAGAGACTGAACTACAAGTTCGGAAAATCATAAATTTGCAACATCTTGCAAATAATCTGCCAGATTCATTTACTGATCTAAAAGGTGTCACAAAATCCTTGAATCCGGCCAGAAATGCGCCCGAAAGAGTGGAGGTACCAACTAAAACCACTCAACTCCCCATTCCCAAAAAGAGGGGGAGTAGTACGGCCTCTGACCGGATCCTGCTTCTCGCAAGCAGCAAAGGAGAGTGAGGAGAAACTCCTCAAAGTCAGTAAATGCAAGTCAACTCAACGTTGACAAACACCTTATGGGTAGTATACACCCAGTGGAAGGGCAACCTCCACAACCCAGCTCCAGCTTGCACACACTGGCTGGGACATCGGAACACCTAGACTCACGCGTATTGGGAAATCACGAAGAGTCATCAACGGTGCACGAGATATCCATCAACTATATCGATTCTGGAGAATCATTCAACCGTAAGTCTACGATTGTCGACACTTATTTTTCTGTACAATTGCAAATACCCTTCTTAATGATCATGATCCAAGGACTATCGTTGAGTGTGAAAAACGCTCCGACTGGCCTCAATGGAAGGATGCAATACAAGCAGAATTAGCCTCGCTTAATAAAAGGAAGGTATTCACAGAAGCAATACCTACACCTCCCAGTGTTTTCCCTGTGGGATTCAAATGGGTTTTCCTCCGGAAACGGAATGAGAACAATGAGGTGGTGAGATACAAAGCAAGGCTCGTAGCACAGGGTTTCACGCAGAGACCCGGCATTGATTTCAATGAGACATATTCTCCAGTATGAGTGGTATCACTTTCCGATATTAATATCTTTGGCAGTGCAAAATCGTCTATCTATGCAGTTGATGGATGTCGTGACCGCATATCTTTACGGGTCACTAGATTCGGACATTTACATGAAGGTTCCTGACGGAATCTCTGTCCCGGATGCAAGCGCAAAACGCAACATGTACTGTGTAAAACTGAACAAGTCTTTATACGGCTTGAAACAGTCGGGGCGGATGTGGTACAACCGACTTAGTGAGTTCCTCTTCAAAAGGGTTACTCCAACAGTGATGACTGCCCATGTGTTTTCATCAAGAAGTCCTCTTCAGGATTTTGCATCATTTCCGTGTACGTCGATGATCTCAACATCATTGGCAACGCACAAGATATTGATGAAGCACGCAATCATCTAAAGAGGAATTTGAGATGAAGGATTTGGGTAAAACCAAATTTTGCTTGGGTCTCCAACTCGAGCACCTTCCCTCAGGAATAATGGTACACCAAGCTGCCTATATCCAGAAAATATTGGAGAAATTCAATATGGACAAATCCTACCCATCTAAAACTCCCATGGTGGTTCGATCTCTAGACGTAGAGAAAGATCCGTTCAGGCCGAGGGATGATGGAGAAGAGATGTTGGGACCCGAGGTTCCATATCTCAGTGCCATTGGAGCGCTTATGTATCTTGCAAATTGTACGAGACCTGACCTCGCATTTGCAGTGAATCTACTTGCTAGACACAGCGCAGCTCCCACCAAACGCCATTGGGCGGGAGTCAAGAATGTCTTTCGATATCTCCAAGGCACAAAGGATCTTGGCCTATTCTTTCAGTTCCAGAGAAACCTGGACTCTAGTATGATTGGATACGCTGATGCTGGCTATTTATCTGATCCCCATAACGCCAGATCGCAATCCGGCTTTGTGTTCCTACATGGTGGAACGGCCATATCATGGAAGTCTTCGAAACAGACTCTGGTTGCAACGTCCACCAATCATTCTGAAATAATTGCAATATATGAGCATCACGCGAATGTGTGTGGCTTCGCAGGATGATAAACCACATACAACGGTCATGTGGAATTGGTTCTATCGAATCACCTACCATTATCTACGAAGATAATGCGGCTTGTGTTGCACAGATGCAAACAGGATACATAAAGAGCAATATCACTAAGCATATTGCCCCAAGTTGTTTTTCCCCATCAACTCCAGAAGAGTGGGGAAATCAACATCTTGCAAGTCAAATCATGTGATAATCTCGCTGATCTTTTACGAAGTCTCTACCAACTTCAACATTCCAGAAATACATTCATGGGATTGGTATGCGACGGCTTCGGATTTGCAAGAGTCAGGGGGAGTATCTTCCTGAACTTTTCCTGTTCAAAGCATCATATTACACTCTTTTTCCCTTTATGAGTTTACTTTTCAGGTTCTCATTAAGGTTTTTAATGAGGTAATATCAACATAAGGTTATATGTCATACTTTCTCTTTTCCCCACCGGGGTTTTTAGGAAGTATACATGACATAATTATTGTCCTCCAAATTCTATGATTCATTTCATATTGAGTTAACGGAGACAATAACAATTATATGTTGTATCATTTTCTCCTTATTTTCCCACAGGGTTTGAAGGAGTTTTAACAGCATATCCTACACTAGTCCTCATATTTTTCCCACAAGGTTTTTGGAGGACTACTCACATTTTTCCCACTGGGTTTTTGGAGGAGACTATTTCAAGATGATGAACACGCTCAAGGACAAGTAAAGATTAGGGGGAGTGTTAGAATTTAATTAATTAATGTAATTAGTTAATTCAATCTCTACTTGTAACCGCACGTAGATATCCCCACGATGTGGAACCGACATATCGTTCCTGGAGCGTCGCCTCCAGGAACCGCCTTCCGAACCGTCGCGTCCTTTGGATGCGGCCGTTCCCCCTGTATATAAGTGTTCAATCATCAATGGAAAAGGACCTTTTGATTCATTCACTCGCTTCTCTCTCGATCGCTCTAGTTTTCTTCTAACAGATCTGACACAAACACATAGGGCTCAACCAGCTGGATGACAGAGGACACGGCTAATGCAATCCCAGATTTAATTCCATAACTAAAACGTGCATTCTTGCGCGACGATTACCAACATCATCATTACATCTTCATCTTGGAACAACACAAGACAAAATGAAAATAACTTTACAGGCCACACAAAAATAACCAATCAAAGAATACGAAATAAAAGGGAACATGAAGACATAAGGAGCCAAAGAAATTTTTTCCAAGACCAGTATAATCATATTCACCTATTTCATGTTCGAAAACTCCACCTTATCTTTTTTTTTCCAAAACAAAGATAAGCCCTGACAAGGGGTCAAAGAACACGAAATAAAAGGGAACATGAAGACATAATGGAGCCAAAGAAATTTTTTCCAAGACCAGTATAATCATATTCACCTATTTCATGTTCGAAAACTCCACCTTATCTTTTTTTTCCAAAACAAAGATAAGCCCTGACAGGGGGGGGGGGGGGGGGGGGGGGCAACAACCTATTTTTCGAAAGGCAGCAAGACAGGACCTACATTTGGTATTACTGGGCAAAAGCGGACAAATCCTAAACTCACGTTTCCAACATGCCAAAAATTGTCAGAACTACTTGTGAACCACCTCCCCAAGTTGCTGGACAAGCGTCAGCAGGAAAAAAAATCTCGACTGCGTTAATCTAGACAAACTCATGCCAAGACTCGTTGCTATCTTTCTCAGCATCAAAACATAACCAGCACCATCGCTTGATCTGACTAGCCATTGCATTTTGCAAACAGCTCCTTCTGTGGCTTCCTCTAGTTCCCAGTGGCTGCTTTCTGAACCATCTGTTCCTGTATTCTCAGGCTTATGAGGCCTCTCACTCAGCTCTGCCCGCAAAGATAAAGGAGAAGTAACTTGATATCGGAGTTGGCTTCCATGGACAAAAGCCTTTGCTCCAGCTCCTTGTGGCGCCTCACCTGCAAAAAATTGGAATTGACATCATATATCAAAAATGATGGCATTTGTCTTGCCTTTTCTAGGAATGCACGGCAGAGCTCAAGAATGTATAAAGTACTCCCAGGCTTGGAGTACTCGATGTGCTCTCAAGACTGGAAACATCATCCTAAAAGTTGTGAAAGGTTCAAAAACAATATTGGTGACAGACACAGCAGTACCTATCAGGTGACAAAAACTCAGATCTAAGTTTGAAAAACAGTGCTATTTTGAATAGTAGTAACTAGTTTAAATTGAGCTGTGAATTTGGCCCATTAAAATATTAGCATCATATTTGTCTTTTTTGTTTCTCGAGATGCATGTAATACATTATTAGTGTTGTGATTTTGTTTCATAATTTTTAGCACGTCAAACTATAAGGTTGCACTGGGAGTGGTCCAAGACTTGCAGTACTCAGAAATTGTTGGCAGAGCTCCTACCTTCCTCAACAGAACAAAAGACAGGAAACATTTTCAAGTAATATGCAACTACAGAATTATTCCAATTTCAGATAATTAGGCTCAAGTTTTGGTTAAACGGGCACACTGAAGAGAGGATTTTTGGCTCCCGAGCTCAGTGATCCTTATCTTTTGAAACAATTGAAATGATATTTTAAGTTTCAAAAAAATATAAAAACAATTACGTGGATGCATATACATATTATCTGCATAGTTTTGTTCGATGATACCTGTACTGTAGGCTACACAAAATCATGACTCTGAAAAGGTGAAAAAGAAGCTTGGTACATTTGTCTTTTTTGTGCCGTACACGTCGACATGTATATGTACTTAAACGTTTTTTCAGAATTTTTTGAGACATAAAAATAATTATTTTGATTCAAAAAAGTGAGCACTGGAGCTCGGGAGCATCTAGTGTTTTTCGCACATCGAACCAGTAATCATTACAAAGTGAAGATATTAGAAATGAAGGATGAAAAAAAGACTTACATAGTCAGCAATTTCTTCCAAACCCAAAGGCTGCACCTTTTCATCTTTACTCCAGCCTAGTGATATCATGAAATCCAAATCCTCTGAAGTAAATATGGCATCAGCTGCATACTCCTCATCTTCTGGTTCAGTAGCCTCTGAAGATGAACTAGCTTCTTCATTGCCAGACTGGGAATTCTTGTACCCATCATCTGAATCTGCAAGTGCTGAGGAGGAACTACCTTCTGCATTGTCTGAGACAGACATCTGGAATCCTTCATCTCCTCTGTCAGCTAGTTCAGATGAGGAGTCAGACTCCACATTTTCAACTAGAAGCTGCTGAGATTCAGCAGGTAAGATGTCTGCAGGTTCAAACGATGAATTGTTCTCCTCATTGTCAGACAGGTGTCGCTGAGATCCCTCAGAAGAATTTGCTTCTTCACAGAAACAGGTTCCATTCCCCGTGCATTTCATTCCAGAATTAGGGCAAGAATCATGCTTTGCATCAACTACACTGGATGGAGATGGTTCACAACTTGACTCTACAGCTGAGCTTGAACCATTAGATGACTTGGTTCGCAATGATTCGAAGAATTTAAGTCTTGGAACTAAACCAGATGGACTTTGCAATAGAGGAGGATCATGTGTGGAAACCTTAGGCTTTTGGCTGAGAGGTGTCTTCGGTGGTTCCACTGAAGCCACGTGAGCTGGAGGACTCACAGGATTGACTGGAGAGTCTTTAGGTGTCTGTGGGGTACCATTTTGCTCTCGGCTGAGGATTTTAAGGCTTCCGGAAACAGAAAGCTTTGTTTTGACTGGAGCTCGAACAGAACCATTGGCAGGAAGTGCTATTGATTGTTGTATTGCCTTACTAGGACCACCAAGATCTCCATTCCTTGATCCTTTTCTTTTGGAAGAACTTGTTACCTGGATAATCTTGAAATAAGTTAGCTAAGCAAGATATATTGATTTAGTGTACTGTAGAACTTCGCTGACATAAAAAAGGTGAGACAAAACATAACCAGAAAGCGCCAATGCCAGAGCTGCTGGCCCTTCCTAAGGTAAAACTTGAGTCTAATTATATATGTTTAACACAGGTAATGCCGCACTAGCAAACAAGGTACCATGATATCAAGCAAAGGTTTAGCATACTACAATCATGAGCCTGCTGAGACCAATTAGAGCAACGCATGTGGCAACAGCAGCTAAGTTTAATAGGGTATTCAGATTACTAGTTTCCAAAGCAAATTATTTTCCATCTATTATTGCTATCTAGTTATTAGACAGATACACCTCTACATAAGAGCATCAGCATTTTCATCACCAAACAAAAGGTGTAAAAAGTGCCATCTATACTAAAGTCTCGCTCATTTCAAGCTTGTGCCATTTGGCATCCTTTCACAGTATTTACCATTGGTTAAAGTTCAGATCACTCATATGTGGAAAACAACCGATCAAACTAAATTCAAACGGTAGTTGTTAGGAACACTTCAGAATAAGTATAATTTGTTCATTTGGGTGAAACAAGCGAAGCACAATAATGTGCTTCATAGCAGTAATTTTTCTCATGCCTCTAACATACGCAAACCCGAGAATGTAATATTCCACTTCCAAAGCATATTTATATCACCGCTGCATTGCCAGATACGACATGTAAAGCTTCTTCTCAAGAGTTCCCATAAGTTGAGTGATGTTCACGCATAATCAAACATGCAGTGCTAGAGGAAAGAACCCAATATTATTTTTGCGTATTTCAAGAGACAAAATGAGCTGCCCCATGATTATACCATAACACATGAAATAGAATATGTCCTGTCCAACACTGACAGTCATCATATATTTGTATATTGCTAAATTATTGTTTGGCAACTACCAACAAATATGGGAAGTGATTTCCACTCACGTAAAAAACCAAGATTGCAGGCAAAAGATACTAAATGTAGAACTTTGTTCAGGAACAAAGGCAGAAGATAACTCACAGAAGATTTGCTTGCTGTAGATGTCATAGGTCTTAGAGTATTTTGTCTCAAAGTTCTTTCTTCAATCTTCTGAGCATCAATTGACAACTATAAGGAAAAGAGTAAATTCACATGAATCCAGAGAGCCAAGATTACTAATGAGAACATTATAAACACCATGCCATCGTTGTTCCTACCTGAGGTCCAAAGGAAATTCTCTGAGGAGCTTGCATTACAGTCTCCGCCATACTTAATCCAGTTCCACTGTTCAATGTTACTTCAGGCTTTTTACTAGGAGCAGCTTGTGGTATAGAAGAGGCAACAAGATTTTTCTTTGGCTCGCTTGATACAGGAGCACCTACTAGCTTAGAAGTCCAGCCATCAGATGGAGTAAATGGAGGCAAGCTCTGAATTGGTGTGGTGATACCAGGAGATGGGACTCTGCTTATGTCTTGCCTTCCATTCTTGTCCTCGGCACTAAGCTGTGGGAACTCTCGCTCAAAGGTGACACCAACAGTATTCCTTCTAGATGTACTACCACTATTTAGACTAACTACTCCCTTACTTGATGTGTCTGGTTTAGAGCGAGCACGATTTAACCTATCCCTTTCAGGTCTACATGAGCTAAATGACTGAAAGCCACCACGATCTGCTGCACCAGACCTACTCTCCCTATCACGGGAATCAAAATCCTTCTCCCGTTCTTTATCCTTGTTCCTTCCAAAGTTTGCATAGCCCCTTGTCTTCCCCGTGTCATCCGATCAAGCCACCGGGGCCCACTTGAGACTGAACTCCTCCGTGATGAAGATTGCCGGGAACTCTGGTCACGAATGTGCCCAGATGAACGGTTTCTTGATGAAGCCCCCTTAACTTGAACATCTAAAGATATACAGGAAACAATTTGTCAGTGTAATACGTCAGATTTGCAACACAAAACAATAATGCCACTTATAGTTGAATACAAGTTTCTGAAACCACAATGTCTCACCCCACTACAGATTAATTCTTCATAATGGTATTTGCAGATAAATAGTATGTGCTCATAATAGCACATAAAAAATTACTCTAATTGCAAAGAAGTACTAGTCTCATAACTTTATTAGAAAAAAGTGGTCCAGCAAATAGACATCCTACATTCCTACTTGGATGATATATATACAAGAACTATATGAACAAGCATTGCAATGGTACTCTTCTAAGCATAGTACGCAACCATAATCGATGCAACGATTCTGTTTATTTATGAAGTTTAGCATTAGTAGGTTAAACAATGAAGCACCATGCCATAACCCAACAGAACTGCTTCTCGGTAGAACATTGTACACGGTCCAGTCCATGTTATGCCATTCTAGTAACATAGTTTCCGTTTGCATATAGTACTCGCTCAGTAGTTCGAGGCAACACGTTCCACCAAACAACTATTAAATGTTAACTGGCACTAGGGAGTAAATAAAGCATTAGCCCCCTTGGTTGAAGGCTTGAATATAGCAATAACATCTATTTTGAAACAAGGAGTATAAGTGTCCTGACCCTTCCGACAATGTTACCTTGTTTGCAGGTAGTACAAATCACAGTAAAACATGTATAACACCCAAGCAATTACTAATTGCAGCTGATACCACCTAAACCATATGAGCATCGTTTCATGCTACATAGCTATAGGAACCCTTGAAACTAGACAAGAACACATGGATTCAACAGCGATAACCATAATTGTGCCACCTAAATCATCTTATTTATCCAAGAAACCATACCCCAATTCAACAGTCAAATCATAATCACAATGGCAAGATAAAAGCTACAGAAGCATTTGTCGACCATCAGACTACAAAAGCACCAAAAGAAACCTTATCTTATCTAAAGAAAATCCCCCACGTATGTATCGCATTTAAATACACGTGTATAGCTCCAACGTGAATCGAAACGCATCCGTTTCACAACGGAGAATCGAAACGCATCGGATGCGTTTCACAACGGAGAATCGAAACGCATCGGTTTCACTACGTATGTCCACATTCCATCATATAATCCCACAGATAGCAATGCACACGAGGGCATACATCACAATTATAGCACTGCCGACTGAGAGAAACAAATACAGAATTGGAAAGGAGGGTGAATTCACCTTTGCGCGTCGAAGCTGCAGCCCAGAGGCTAGCGGCACCAGTGGCCGTGACCTGGCCCTGCATCAGCCATTGCGGCTTGAGGGCGGGTATGTCCTGCTCCATGGCGAGGGGCACCACTCACCATCTACCCACAGGTGGCGGCGGAGAGGGGAGGTCCTCCTCCTCCACCGATCCAATCCGCTCCGCCCACCAGCCCAATCCGCGTCCGCAATGCCACACCACCGCCGCCAACGCGCCGCTCCTCTTCCTCCTTATCAGCAATCACCTCATGGCGGCGACCTCCCCGACAGCCCCTTCCGCGGAGGCACCGCTACCGTCCCCAAACCCTAGCTAGGGAGCGCCTCCGCCTCGCCGCCCGACCCAAACCCTCAAACCCTAGATAGGGCTATCACGAGAGCCAGCCCTACAAATCAGCCCCCCGAAAAAATCACGGGAAAAAAAATTCGGGGCCGCCGCCTCCAATTGCCCTCGTATCGTGTCGTATCGCGCGGCGCCTCCTCCCCGATTGAAGGGCCTCGAATCCGCTCGGAATTCAGCCGGCGAGACGGGCGACGGGGGCCGGACTGTATCGGCGTCGATTTCTTCCGCTGGGTCGGCGAGTTGCCCTCGGCGAATTGAAGCGGCCGGCGCGGCGGCTGCGGGGGCGGAAGGAGGGGCAGGCAGGGGGGGAAGCGAACAAAAAGCAGTTTGCGAGAGAGGAGGATAGGGATATATATTTTGTTGGGGTTTTTATAGGATTTGGCTGCCTAGCAGCGGGGCGCTCTCTCGTTGTTGGACTTGTACACGTTCCGGATGGGGAACTGCACAAACCCTACGCAAATTGCTTGTTTTTTTGCTCCGGAGGTGAACTTTAGGTGGATAGCCTGCTCTCCTAGTGTGTACTTCCTCCGTTCCACAATATATATGTTTTAGTCTTTTGCCACATTCATATGTACACACATGTACGTAGACACGTTTTAGTGTACATGTCCACTTTTTTTGGTACGAATCTAGACAATATGTGTAACATCTAAAACATCTTATATTATGGAACGGAGGGAGTACTAGGCATCTATAGGAGACGCCGCATATTCATATAATCATATGTGGTAGATCTCTCCATTTTTTTGGATGCCTTTGTTATATTTGTGCATTATGCTTGGTGTCTTTATATGCTTTTGTATTGTGTATTATGTTTGGTGATCTATAAACTCTATGTTGTTTGTTTCTATTTTCGGTTTTATGCGAGCCAGAAAATGTTTTATGAAGGAAGTGTTCTTGTTGTGTGAAGAAACACACCACATAATGGGTTTACAATACATAAATATATTAGGTAAGTATGCTCTGCATATATTAATTTTTTTAAGCAATGTTAATCTTGTTTGAAGCGTTGTGTCAAGGTACATTTGAATTAATTTTGCCAATAAATTTAGTGACAGTTGGGTTTCCTTTGTGTCGGTTTTTTGCTTGGTTCAGATTTTGTCTGGTTTAGTAAGATCTATTTTGTCAGGTAGTATCTTAATAAGTTGATAAAGGAAAATGTCGTTTGTGGTGGAATGGTTAAAATTCAGTTTAGAAGATAATTTTTCTCTTATTATTACCTAACCAGTTATCGCGTAATGTTATTTACACCCCATGAGTTTTCTTGAACATGTGGCCTACAAATAGACATAAATAATATAATATAGAAGGAATTGTGTTTAGTAAAGGGTTTGCATCTACCTTATATATGTATGGTGTATGTTTGTAAAAGAATACATTTGAAAGCATTGTAAGTGCACCTCACGCAATGTGTATATCATAGAAACAATATTTGGTTGTGTTAAATTGATTGTTTAACACTTTTAAAAGTGTACAAAATATTAAAATGGTATTTTTTTTTATCATAATCGACATGATATCTAGTAATTTCCACTTTCCATCAGACAGACACTAACCTCTAGACTTATATTTCTATGAAATTTCCGCTGCGGGGCGCTCTCTCGTTGTTGGACTTGTACACGTTCCGGATGGGGAACCTGGACAAACCCTACGCAAATTGCTTGTTTTTTGCTCCGTAGGTGAACTTTAGGTGGATAGCCTGCTCTGCTATTGTGTACTAGGCATCTATAAAATATTCCGCATATTCATTTGCGGTAGATCTCTCCAAAAAAAAATGGATGCCTTTGATATATTTGTGTATTTGCTTGGTGTTTTTCTTACGATTGTGTATTATGCATTTATGCTTGGTGTATTTATATACTTTTTGCGGTTCGTTTCTGTTTTCGGTTTTATGCGAGCCAGAAAATGTTCTGTGTGAAAGAAACACCCTAACAATCCATAATGGGGTTTACAATACATAAATATATATTAGGGTAAGTATGCTCTGCATATATTAATTATTTTGAAGCAATGCTAATTTCGTTTCAAGCGTTGTGTCAAGGCACTTTGAATTTACTTTGCCGATCATGCCAGGTGGGATTTCTTTGTCGGTTTTTTCTTGGTTCAGATTTTGCATGCTTTAGTAAGATCAATGTTGTCGGGTAGTATCTTAAGAAGTTGATAAACAAACATCGTTTTGTGGTGGAATGGTTAAAATTCCGTATAGAAGAAAACTATCTTCTTATAATTACCTAACCAATTATCGCCTTATGTACGAAATAAATTAGGGTGTTTACACCGATGAGTTTTCTTAAGCATGTGTACAAATAAGATTTATAAATAATATAGAAGGAATTGTGTTTAGAAAAGGGTTCACGTCTACATCATGTCTGTATGGTGCATGTTTATGAAAGTGTATGTTTGAAAGCATTATTACTCCACATCACAAAATGAGTATACCATAGAAACAATATTTGTTATTATAAATTGAATTGATTGTAAGTGTATGAAATATTTAAATGGTATTTTGTTCATCATAATCGACATGATTTCTAGTTATTTCCACTTTCCAGCAGGAACACACTAGGCTCCAGACTTATATTTCTATGAAATTTGTGTTGAATTACACGGTGGAGTTTCCTTAAAATGATATTACGCACTAAAAAACTACATATTCTTATTTTTTATAATTTAATCATTCTCTAATCTCATAAGATCAACTCGATCCCTAAAAGCACATGGAAAATTCTTCGCGGCAGAGGGTTAGTTGTATTCCAGATTGTTTCACCATAGCAAGCTAGATGTTAATATACGATGGAACTTTCTAAACTCAAGAGTTAAATTACTTATTGTTATGTAGATGAAATAAAATTTCTCATTATGTATCACTAATACTGATACAAAAAACTATTAAATTGCTTATTGTGTCAAGGTACTTTGAAATTATTTTGCCGATAAATTTAATGCCATGTGGGATTTCTTTGTCAGTTTTTGCTTGGTTTAGATTTTGCCTGCTTTAGTAAGACCAAGTTTGTTACCTAACCAGTTATCGCCTTATGTACGAAATAAATTAGGGTATTTACACCTGAGTTTTCTTGAGCATTCTTACAAATAACAATAATAAATAATATAGAAGGAATTGTGTTTAGTAAAAGGTCAATGTTCTCCTCATATCTGTATGGTGCATATTTGTGAAAGAATACGTTTGAAAACATTGTAACTCCACCTCACACGGTGTGTAAATAATATAAATAGTATTCAATTATGTTAAATTGATTGTTTAACACTTCTAAAAGTGTATGAATATTAAAATGGTATTTTTTCATCATAAATTACATGATTTTTAGTCGTTTCCAGCAGGTACACACTAGCCTCTAGACATCTATTCTTATGAATTTTGTGCTCAATTACATGGCGGAGTTTCCTTAAAATGATATTACACACTAAAAAGACTACATTTTCTTATTGTTTATAATTAATCATTCTCCAATCTCGTAAGATCAACTAGATCCCTAAATGCACATTGTTAAATTCTTTGGGCCAAGGAAAATAGTCAGTATTGTATTCCAGACTGTTTTCACCATAGCTAGCTAGAAGTTAATGTACGGTGGAGCTTTCTAAACTTAGTTCAAATTACCTATCGTTATCTTTCATTATGTATCACTAATATTGATACAAAAAGAATTATGACTACTTATATTTAGAGAAGGATTACATTTATTGCTAAATGTCATGGAGTGATAAGAAGATTGAGTACAAAATTATATGTGAACATAGAAGAAAACACCAGTAAAGAAGCTAGTCAATATTACTCGAACACATATATGTTAACAATTTCATCGTGGCAAGATGTGTCATTGTCACTCAAATAAAAGGTTTATACAACTACATGAACATAGGGAAATGGAAAACCCAAAAAAAGATGTCGTGATATATTGAATCCTACATGAGTTGAATGCAAGCGAGTCAGTATTAGAAGTTGTTCAATGGAACCATAGGAAAACATGAATAAAGATTGATGCATGTTACAGTCCTCATAGACAAACATAGAAATATCTCAGATCTAACGTCTGTGTAGAAGAAATAATAGTATGGGAAAGAACCCACCTAAGTTTTAAAGAATACATTCATTTGAACCAAGGGGCCTCCTATATAAAAACCCATAGAAATCCTACATAGTTCCCTTGAAAATATTTTCTTCAAGTAGACTTAACTAAGATAACAAGAATATATGCAACTTTCTTTATATGCTCGTCTAGTAGTTTACGAATTGGTTCCATGTATATCTCTATGGGCTCGCGTTTTTTATGTTTCCGGTGGCTTGTAACTCCCTACAATTTACTGTTAGATCTGCTTCCAGATTCGTGATGGTAAAATTCATATACCTTGTACTAATAATGTTTAAATAGCGGGTCACGACAAATAGTAGTTGCTCTACAAGTTGGCTATTGTAGCATTAAAATGGGTCTAAATGGAGCTATACCGGGTACTATTGCAGAGAGGATGAACAGAACACCCACGGAGAGAGTCGGAGCTTTGTTCTCTCATGAAAAATTATCTATTTCGTTTTGTGCTAAAGCACCGACTCATGATATTTATTTACTAATTAAACATGTCCCCCATGGTTCCTCTTGCAGGTGATATTCCTCAGAGAGTTTGGCCATGAAAGGAAGTTTCCTACAAGAATCTGAAAGTATTTGTGTGCAAAGCATGAAATCAAGACAAAGTGTGCATCAATCTCAACAGGCTAAGTGATGAATTTGGCTGTAGACCATATATAACCTAGTCCCGGAGAAGACTATAAGGAGACGAGATATGGTGTTTATTGAAGAGGAAACAATAAAAGATATTGGTAAAGCGGGAAAGCCGAAGACTACCACACCTCAGGTTGTCCTGGATCCAGTTAACCTTCCCTTAATGCATGACTATCATGGGGGAGTTGGTGATGTTGAAGATAATGAAGATGCATCTGATCAAGGTTGTACAAGACAGGTACATGAACATCCATCTGATTATTATGATGATGATGGTGATGATGACGACGACGATGATGGTATTGATAATCCACCTGATTCACCACCAGTGTAGCAGTTGAGAAGAAGTGGATGGGAACATGTACCTTCTAGCAAGTATCCACCGCATACATATATGTGGTGATGACTGATGAAAGTAAACCCTCACGCTATGAGGAGGCAGTGTTTGATGAGCACAAGAACGAACGGTCGAAAGCCATGCAAGATGAGATGAAATCTATGTATGAGAATGCCATATTCGAGTTAGTGTCTCTGTCAAGGGCAAGAAAGCACTCAAGGTGGGTGTAAAGAGTCAAGACTAAAGAACATAGCTCACATCCAAGATACACGACTATATTGGGTGTGAAAGGTTTTAATCAGAAGAAGAGGGTGGTGGCTCTAAGTTAATAGTGCCAGAAACAATGCTTGTACGTCACACATCAGTTGGGAACCCCAAGAGGAAGGTATGATGAGTGCAGCAGTAAGTTTTCCCTCAGTATGAAACCAAGGTTATCAATCCAGGAGGAGGACGACGTTGCTTCGAAGGTGTTGGTGAAGGAGTGTAGTGCGGCGCAACACCAGGGATTCCGGTGCCAACGTGGAACCTGCACAACACAACCAAATTACTTTGTCCCAACTTAACAGTGAGGTTGTCAATCTCACCGGCTTGCTGAAAACAAAGGGTTAAACGTATCGAATGGAAAATGATGTTTGTTTGCATAAAACAGTAGAGAACAATGATTGCAGTAGATTGTATTTCAGATGTAAAAGAAAATGGACCGGGGTCCACAGTTCACTAGTGGTGTCTCTCCAATAAGATAACTAACATGCTGGGTAAACAAATTACAGCTGGGCAATTGACAATTGATAAGTGCATATAACATGCATGTGTGAGCTGTGGTGTCTACTATGAGATTCATTTGGGCATTACGACAAAGTACATAGACCGCTATCCAGCATGCATCTATGCCTAAATAATCCACTTTCAGGTTAACATCCGTACCCCTTCCAGTATTAAGTTGCAAACAACAGACAATTGCATTAAGTAATGTGCGTAATGTAAACAATACATTCATCCTTGAATAAAGCATTGCTGTTTTACCCCTAGTGGCAACAACACGTCTACAACCTTAGAACTTGCTGTCACTATCCCAGGTTAAATAGAGGTTGAACCCAACTATCATGCATAAATACCCCCTCTTGGAGTTACAAGTATTCACGTGGCCAAGGCTTCAACAAGTAACGGAGAGCATGCAAGATCACAAATGACATAAACATGATAATATAATATTCAGCTCCACATAGGTATCAATATAAGTCGGATCCCAGCAAACACAACATGTATCATTACAATAAGATGATCTTGATCGTGATAGGCAGCTCACAAGATCTAAACATGATGGCACAAGTGGAGAAGACAACCATCTAGCTACTGCTATGGACCCATAGTCCAAGGATGAACTACTCACGCATCACTCCGGAGGCGGGCATGGCGATGAAGAGCCCTCCGGTGATGATTCCCCTCTCCGGCAGGGTGCCGGGAAGAGCTTCAGGAACCCCCCGAGTTAGGGTTGACGACGGCGGCGGCAGCGAATATGTTCTGGATGAAAGGCTCGGTGTTTTAGGGTTTTCGCGTCTCGGGGAATAAATAGGCGAAGGGGCGATGTCGGCGGACCCCCGAGGGGCCCAAACCACCTCCAGGCGCGGCTGGGCCCACTGCCGCGCCACCTGGTGGTTTGGCCACCTCGTGGCTCCCCTTCGTGTCTCCTTCGGACTCCGTGTACGTGCTGGAAAAATAGGGACCTGGCCTTTTGTTTCGTGCAATTCCGAGAATATTTCCAGAAGTAACTTTCTGAAACCAAAAACAGCAGAAAACAGGGAACTGGCACTGTGGCATCTTGTTAATAGGTTAGTCCCAGAAAATGCATAAAAGTGATACGAAGTGTATATAAAACATGTAGCAAATGGTATAATATAAGCATGGAACAGCAGAAATTATGGATACGTTGGAGACGTATCAAGCATCCCCAAGCTTAGTTCTACTCGTCCTCGAGTAGGTAAAACGATAACAACAAATAATTTCTGAGGAGACATGCTTTCACACAATCTTGATCAATATATTGCAAGGCTCATGTCATGAATGAAGTGACTCAAAGCAATGATCTATAGTTTGCTAACAAATAGATAAAGAATAAACAATGAATCATATAAGCAAAAACTTTTCATGAATAGTACTTTCAAGACAAGCATCAAAAAGTTTTGCATAAGAGGTAACTCATAAAGCAATAGATTCAAAGTAAAAGGCATTGAAGCAACACAAAGGATGATTAAGTTTCAGCAATTGCTTTCAACTTGTAACATTTATATCTCATGGATAGTTGTTAACATAAAGCAATATAACAAGTGCAATAAGTAAATATGTAAGAATCAATGCACACAAAGTTGACACAAGTGTTTGCTTCTAAGATAGAAAGGAGTAGGTAAACTGACTCAACATAAAGTAAAAGATAGGCCCTTCGCAGAGGGAAGCAGTGATTAAATCATGTGCTAGAGCTTTTTAGGTTTTCGAAAGCATATAGAGAGCACAAAAATAAGTATTTGAGAGGTGTTTGTTGTTGTCAACGAATGGTAGTGGGCACTCTAACCCCCTTGTCAACCAGACTTTCAAAGAGCGGCTCCCATGAAGGACGTTATCTCTACCAGCAAGGTAGATCATCCCTCTTCTCTTTTGTTTACACATGTATTTTAGTTTCTTTATAGATGACACTCCTCCCAACCTTTTGCTTACACAAGCCATGGCTAACCGAATCCTCGGGTGCCTTCCAACATTCACATACCATGGAGGAGTGCCTATTGCAAAATTAAGTTGCTTACTGATAAATCAGGGCAAAACATGTGAAGAGAATTATTAATGAAAGTTGTAATTAATTGGGGCTGGGCACCCCGTTGACAGCTCTTTTTGCAAATTATTGGATAAGCGGATGTATATGCCACTAGTCCATTGGTGCTCCCCTCATGAATCAAAAGGGTGAGATTTGTTGGGTATCATCCTCATGTGTGCCATGAGAAGATCACGTTAAGATTATACTAATCTCCGTTAAGGGTTAATCGGTGTGTCCGGTTACCCAACAAATATAATGCCACGGTGATAGATGATTCTCCGAGATTCTTAGTTTAGCTTTGTTCATTATTGACACAGCAACATAAGATACATTTTGGACTGAGATCTTTTCGGCGATGCTCATGCCTCTAGTATAGGCTTTGCATACGAGCTTGCATGGATTTTCATGTGAATGCATGTCCTTCTTTTCTTTCTTTCCCTTGTCACAGTTAGCCACGGTGTTGGATTATAATTCGGTGATTGCTGCTTATGTCCTTTGTATCAATGTGCCGTCGTGGATTGCACGGTTCTATTTGCGAGCCTATTAGGCTATTACCCATGCGTGAATCTTGTTGACGCTTCTATTGCTTTATCCCAAAATACCTGGGATCGATGCGGCGACAAACTCGCAGCCTGCGGCTGTATATCAGTCTTTTATATGCCCCTGATGGATCAAACAATTTCAATGTCATTACCTTCGCTACACAGGGGACATTATGATGTAGTACAAATCAATACGCAACTAATCAACAAACAGACCTTCAAATGTGGTACTGTGTTTACATTATTTTGTCGAATAGACTCATCTTTTGGCTGCTAGTATTCTCATAATTTTCATCAAACCAACCTGCACAACTAGGAAGCTGGGGGAGGGGGCCAAAAGAATTGGGACTAAATGGTGCTCCATCCGAACCCCTTCACAAAAAAATAAGAACAAAAAGAACATCATATGTGTTTCATTTGTACTCCGTATATGGGATGAAGCAACGGATACTGAAGCTATGTGCACTGAATTTTGCATCCCAAGTGAACGCCTTCAGCAGATATTCAGACTTCAGGATGGATCGGCAGCAGCAGCAAAGACAGCCGGAGTGCCGGAGAGATCATGGCCAGGCGAGGCAGGCCCTTCAAGATATACCGACCGTCTTCCCCAGCAGCCACATCACGAGCGAGAACTCGATCATGAAGAGCGCATGCAGCCATGTCCGGTCAACGACAAAGCCGTACACCGTGATCCCTGCCCGGTTGTTCTCCAGGTACGTCACTGCAAAATAAGCACCGATCGCCATTAGCTCGCTACGTACCAATAATGAAGCTGCTTCTGGCGCATGGCAAGGCAACCATGGATTCCCGCGTGTGTTCTTGAGCTTACCCAGTGCCTGCCTCTTCTGAAAACACATGTTGTTGACCTGGAAGGGCACGAGCTTGGGGTCGTCGAGGGAGTCGTCGCTCCTGGAGTCGTCGGCGTCGGACTCCTCGCCGGAGGCCACCCGGTAGGCGTTGGCGGGCGCCATGTAGCCCGTGGAGGCGGGAAGGGCGGGGTCAGGGTCCTCCAGATCATTGTCGAAGGCGTGGATGGTGGCGTCGGCGTGCCACGCCGCCGCGACGCTCGTGATCGCCTGCGTCTTGTGCGTGATCTTGGCGGCGCTGTGGAGGCAGACCAGCAGCCCGGCCACGAGGCTCACGGAGCTGAGCTGCATGCAGATGGTGGAGATGTACGGTGTCAGTCATGGATCGAGGTTAATTAGTGCAATGCAGGGGTAACATGACGAAAATTTCATGGAGTTTGGGGTTGGATTTACTCACGAGACAAGTATATCCAAACAAGTTCTGAAATTTTAATTGTACAAGGCCACAAGGGCTCGAGTACTCCACTTACTAACAGTCTTTACAAACGCGAACTGAAAAATTCAAGATTTGGCTCCTGAACTCTCACCCCCAGAAAACACAGTAACATTTCTCTTCCGAAATTGTATGGCTTCATCAGAGATCAATTATCAGAGTTCTAAGGATTCTCGAGCAAATCTTTAGGAGCGTAGCTGTATCGCCTTTTGAGGCAACAAAGACAGCTAGATGTGTGTACCACATTAATTATCGTCTTTTGTAAGCATGTGTATACCTATCTCCATTAGGGCTCCTTTGATTTGGAGGATAGGAAAATCAAAGGAATTGGAAAGGCATAGGAATAGGAAAGGATTACATGTGTAATCCTTTGCCTTGTTCCTTGTGCAAAGGAATCAAAGAATGAGCTTTGAGTGGATTTTTTGTTTCCTGTACTTTTGCCTTGAATCTGAGAGATGTAGGAAAAATTCCTATGATTTTCCTTTGTACCATTCCTATGAATCAAACATGTGAACAGTAGCATCTTGGGAATATTTCCTAATCCTTTATGTTTCCTCCATATTTCCTCCAAATCAAAGGAGCCCTTAGTGGATTCAGTATTCCTGGTTCATTTCTAACACCACATAATTGTTATCTGAGCTTGATGAATGTAATCGTCCCATGCTTAGCTGGATCTTTAGGTGACATGATAACTTGCTCTTGCCTAACTTGATTTGGCATTTTCAGTACCGAACCACCAAAATTGCACAATGACGTGGCGAGATTTTTATCATGGATTGATCTGTGCCTACCTAAAATTAATTAACCTCGAGAACAGCAGAGTACTCACCGCGAGTTCGCCGGCGGTGGCTAGATTGATCTGCGCATGTGGCCTGGTGGTGGCGAGCAGCGCGGAGAACTGGGTGGCGGTGACGAGAACGAGGCAGAAGATTATGAACCGGCGGTACCTGTGGCTGATTCGCCGGAGCTGGTCCCTGATCCGGCGGTGGTGCTCGAGCACGACGGCGACGTCGGCGAACCTGCCGAACTCCCGCGCGAAGCCGACCATCCGCAGCACCTGCAGGTAGCAGATGACCCGGAAGAGCACGCAGATCATGAAGAAGACGGCGGTGCGGTAGACCCAGGAGGCGACGTCGACCGCGCAGGCGGCGGCGTTCCACCAGGGCGAGCGGAAGGGCGCGGCGGCCCAGTACCAGTAGACCTTGTAGGCGGTGTCGGCGAGGGAGCAGGGGATGAGGAAGCAGGCGAGGACGCGGAAGGAGCGGTTGAGCTGCGCGGTGTAACCCACGCGCACCTCGTCGGAGTCGTGGCGGAGGCGGTCGATGCAGAGGAGGCGGCGGAGGCCGACCCGGAGCAGCGAGGCGAGGGAGAGGTAGGCGAGCGCCGCTGCCAGGGTGAGCGAGACCTGCACCTGCCCGTCGAACGGCCGCGCGGGCGCGGTGTCCGGGAGCGCGAGGGTGACCGCCGAGGGCGCCGCGACGGCCAGGAGGAAGAAGACCGCCCACGACCCCGCGGAGCGCAGCCCGTCGGTGTGGTCGACGCACATCCAGCGAAGGCAGGCCCGGAAGCTGCTGAGCTCGTCCCGCGCGTGCGACGCGCACCGGGTGTACTGCGCCGCCGACTTCTTCCGCGGCAGCAGCGGCGCCGCAGCTGACGCCGACGTGTCCGCCATGGCGATCTGGGAAGCTTGTACTAGATGCTTATAATGGATTCCGCTCTAGATGTGTATTCTTTAAGCTTATCACTACCAGATGTTGTGTATAGTATACAAATAATGGTGGATTATGAACCGGCGGTACCTGTGGCCGATTGACAGGTTGCGTGCTCCGGCGGACCGCAGGCTCCACGGTCACCGGGCATGATGATGATGATGGATTGATGGGAGCATCATGTGCCGGTGGTTAATTTATCCACCGGAAACGAGAATGAAAACAGGTGTCTGGCCAGGCGCCTAGGATTAATTCCTACCCGGTTCGTTCTCTGTGGTGGGTTGGTTACGTGAAACCATGTGCATGCCCAACCTGCTGACAGACGTGCTCGGCTACCTTGTAGCCACAAGTGGCGGGAGGGATCAGTTTAGTTATGTGTTTAGTCCTCAATCATCGGGCATCTCGGGGATACGTGGAAGCGTTGTATTGTTTGCTCCGCTGGCGGATAGACCGCTTTCCGCGGGACGGGCAAAGACGAGGTGTCCACACCTCGTCCCCGAGACAGAGGAGAACAACGGATGGAGAGAGGCGGGACCGTGGGAGCGCAAGTTGTTGCCACTTTGGGACAAACTAGTTGAAATCAGCGCGGCGACACGCCGCGTCCTTCGTGAGAAATTTTATTTACGGTCTGTTTTCTTGTTTTATAGTGCATAATATATCTTGTAAGTGAGTATGTTTTGGAGGTTCTGATTTTCGTAGTGCATCTAGTATTGGTATTAGCTTAACCACGGATACTGAGTTATAGCAATATATATGTGGGAATAGATGTACACATAGTTATCGGGGCGTTCGTTTATTAAAAAATAGAGTTGCCTGGCTAAAGTCATCAAATAGTTGCATGTTTTCTACTTACAAAACGTTAAAAAGTAAAAACATGTTGCTGGTCTGATTAACATAGTGACCAGATGGATGTCATAGAAGCAGTGGCTTGATCAATATGGTAGACACATCATCGTCACAAAAATTACCACATAGGACTTATACTTGGCTAACATAAGCTTTGGCCTGAAATGTGTTGTAATAAGTTGCATTAAAAGCTATACAAAAACTGTATAAGAGATGTATTAACGGTCCCAAAAGTGTGCATACCTGTGTTTGCAAACGTTGTCGTTGTTGGTGAATGCGAGAACAATGATTAAGCCACAGTCTCATTCGTCGTGCTTCCATGGTCAGCCGCCATCGGTGATGCGGCCAGAGAGCTGGAAACCACTGTGGGAATGAGAGGAGCAAGATCACCTTCGGTGCAGGTGGTTTCACCAGTCATGCCGCTGTCGGTGCTGGCGCAGGTGATGCCAACGACATCATTGTCCGCAGCGGTAAAACCGTTGGCTAACAGCAGATCCATCTTCGCCACACGTTACTATAGAAATCTGGAACCTGCAGTAGATCGACAAAAGGAAGAGCATCTAAGATTAAAATAACCAGGAGGAGGGGAAAAAAAGGGTCAGGCGCAGTGAAACCAGGCTAACCTCGGACCTGGCATTCCTGCTACCATATTTTTCTTTCGAACATTTGTACCCATATCCTTGCTATTGCCTTCCAATTGCAGTCATGGCATGCTAAAGTACTGTCCCTGATTAGGCTGCAGGCCGTCAAACATTATTTTACACCTGAAACTCCTTACCCTGGAAAACCTATTGTTAGTATGCACAGACCATGGTGCCAAAACGCTAAATGAATAACATTCAGTGGCCCTTCATAACAATTTCACCGTCAATGTACTCAGAACACCACCCCTTCTCGCTAATAGGTCAGTCGACCGCTTAGACCCCACCAACCAACAGTATATGACGGAACAGCATAAGGAGGTCCATATGTAACCTATACAAAATAACAATACATAGGGTATGTAGAACAAAAAAAAGCTGGGTAGTCACCGATGCACAGTCAGCACCGACACAACCCATTGGCACCAACTTTTATCAAATAACAGGGAAGTATTATAATGCCAACTTAAAAGCATGCAAAAGATTGTAGCTGAAAAGACAACTCAGTCGTATCTATTATTCTCACCTCAAAGTAGCAAAGTCATGGGCCATTCAGAAACACATGCACAATTGTGTCTGCACAGTAAATTAGTAATCAAGTGGGTATTCTCATGCATAACTGAAAGTACATAGAATTGATTTGTGTTTTCTGAAGTATCTGAACTGAACTCGATAAATAAATATAGTAAGCTAGATGCATTTAACTATCTACACGTACATACAGTTGGAAATATCATCCTAGGCTCAATAAGAACCTTCCTATGCACAGGTTGGGAGGCTATTGCGTTAAGAACCTTTTTTCTTGATATTCCGGGATGAAGAAACAAAATTTTCAATTACACTAACTTAGCACACCCACAAAGTTATTTACATCATACATATGGCTAGTTCTAACATCAGGGAGTTTCATAAAATATCTTTATGATATATGTTGGATCGTAAGAAAAAACTTTATAAAAACATGCAGCCCTTGAATTGGGCAACAATATAAAAATGTACAATTCATGTTCCCAGATTCTAGTTGATCTGCTGTAGAACCAACTTCCATTTTTCGAAAGCTTAAAAGCAACTTGCATGTATATCCAGACATAAGCAAGTTTACTCGAAACTATTTTTTCCTATAATTTATACAACTGAAGCTCACAATGGGAACCAAAGCAGATATTAAAAATTTAGATTAGACTTGCAGCATTTGGCAATAAATGGAACCTCAGAGCCGCTTACACCAAAAGACCATGCAAACCTGCATATTTGTGTGGAATCCAACTGAATAGCATTTTCTGAGCCTGAAACTGTGTATAAGGCGATCAGATTATCCTGGGGCTATGCTCTGCAATTGGTTACTAAGTTAGAAAAATGAGAAAGTATAGCATATGCAGAAGACTCTTTGACTAGAGTTGAAATAATATCAATCTATCTAACTATTGTATATAAAACTCATTCTATATAGTATATAGTACTGTTAAATTTTGATTAAGAGAAATAATACTACAGAATTGGCTACAGGATTTACTAATCTGATACACACACATGGATGACGTAAGCAATATTGTAGAGCCTATGAATCAATTTTACCAAACAAATCTTTTTCTTGTGGTTGCTACATCTGGAAGGAGTTTGGCCATATTCGTTAACCATGGCAGTTACCTCAGCGATTAAGAAGAGTGGATCTGTCTTGTATTAGTTAAGAGGGACATGCTAAATTACTCCTCACTATATAGATGCTAGTTTGAGGAAAATGGATATTGACATGACTACAACAAAACTATATGATCAGGTACATGAGAAGAATAAAAAGAAGAAATCAGTGCTAGTTTACAACGCCAGATTTTTGTAAGTGCTGTGGGATACAGTGAGAATAACCCGAATAGCCGAATTAGCTCAAACTAACCCCAAATCAACCTGCAAAACGATATAGACAAATATTAGCATTTGAGATTTTGTTGGTGCAGTACATAAATAGAAACACGTATCATGCATACAAAACTTTAATCAATAGAAGAAGGGATCATGAGTATATGGGTTAATCACCAAGAAGAAGACCCGGATGCATACATCTTATGCAGATAAGTTAATCAGCTGAATATATTTTAGCACGGCCATACGAAATGAGAAATCTGAAAATACTGCCGGCGGGGCTGAGGTTGCCGGCTGCGGCACTCCCTTCTCTCGCTCGGCTTTGGCCGCCGTCGAGAGCAGTGCAGGGATGTAAGCCTGAAACAGAGCAATGAAATGTGTTCCTGAAAAAGATAACAATCTTGCTTTGCATGAAATTAAACATGGGAGGATATAGCTAGTTGCCAAAATAATTTTATTTCACCAAGAACTTAATTATCTATACTTTATATCTGGGGGAAACTCATTTACAGCTAAAAATAAAAGAAAAAATGATAGTTGCCTTCAGAAAAAAAACCGTAATCAATAAGACACGTGATATTTATTCTACTGAAATCATACAAATATGAAGGGTAAGCAAATTAGTTTCTTTAGATTGCGTTACACAATTGACGATGCATATATGCAGCATTCGGAGAACAAAGGGCGCTGTCAACTAATCATTCACCATGTGATTGTCCGTGTAAAAAGTAACCATTTTTACCTATAAATGGTATCAATACAAAATACATGACAACTACTTCCCAAAAACCCATATAAGCAGCAAACAGTCAAATTAGGATGCATTCTTATGGTAGCTATTGGGAACAATAGCATCCGTTGATAAGAGGTAGAATGGTAGCTACTATATAATGAAACGGTAAGTACTATCGGCCGCTACGGCATGGAAATATTTTTATCAAAAAGAGAAAGCAGCAACTACTCCTTTCTCCATGCAACGATGAGGTATCTGGGCAAAAGTTTCTCATCATGGTGTTTCAGGTCAGCGCAAACTCAAATATATTTCCTCTAGGATCTTTCGTGAGCAATAACAAAAAAAAAATGGAACAAATGCTACTGTTCTTGCCAGGAGAACAAACATGTGAAACAATATTTGCAACAACATAAAGGAGAGGGATCTGAGCACGATCTATCTCCTTAGCACGCTCGCCCCTCCCACTATCTAATCAGCAAGGAAATATCGAGCTAGGGTATTCCACATGGAGAGAAAAGGGAAAAACCAGGGGACTGAGAAAAAAAGAGGGAGAAGGGGTGGCCTTACCTGGAATCATCGTTGCCTGCCTGCGGGACTAAGGTCGCCGGCTGCGGCACTCCCTTCTCTCGCTCGGCTCCGGCCAGGAGGAGTGTAGAGCTGCAAGCCTGAAACAAATCAAGTAAATGTGTTCATGTAAAACATAATATATCATGCTTTACATGAAATTAAATATGAGAGATTATAGCTAGCTGCCAGAATATTTTCTTTGACGGAAAATAAACTTGCACTATGATTTTTATCCTAAAATGGTCCAAGAATAACCTGCTCGAATAGCAAGACTAAGATTTAACTCCAATCTTCTACAGAACTTCATCGGTTGCCCTTGAACACATCTGAAAAAAAAACACAGGATAATGGTTAAAATACTGACATATATTCCCAGCAAGAGAAATCGGTAGGAGCTGATGCTGACGATTTCAATCTTACTTCTAAAGGCCTTAGCCACATGGCGCTGGTCAAAATAGTTTCTGAAATAAACAAAATAAAAAGGGTGTAAGAATCCGCTAGAAAATAATCAAAATCATTAGCAATATAGAAAAGATCAATATTGGATGGGGCACTCAGGAGCTGAACCAAAACTGACCACGCATGAGCTAAGTTGCAGTGGATTCAGCAACCCTTAACTGATGCTAGTTGTGATTAAACTTTTCCTCCTCCCGGTGCTTTTGTAAGCATTATCTAACCTTTGCTTCTCATCTAAATAAAAAAGCTTAAAGCTCCTTGCAGCCTTGCAGGGGATAAATATCCAAATTTTATCTTCGTAGTGGGTCGGAGCAAGATCTAAAAATGTACTGTTCTTGAAGACTACTGGTAATAGAAATCGACGAAGGTACTTGTCAATCCAGATGAATGCTTATTCTTGCAGCAGGCATGAAAGGAATCGATGAAGTACTCACACGTATTGCGGCCGCTGGCGGAGGGCGGGAGGCGCGTAGAAATCGCCGTCGTGCAGTCCATCGTGTAGGTCCCGCTTTTGCTGCTCGCCTTCGAGCTGCGCAAGGCCAGAGTCGTGGAGCTTCGTCGCCGGCGAGGTACTGCCGCTTGGAGGCGGCGGCGGTGGGCGAGACGGAGGAGACGGCGCCCCGGTGGAGGCCGCTCGGCCGGCGCTGTTCCTCTACCGCACGGCCCCTCTGCCTCCTCCTCCTTCGTCGCGGCGGCCGCGCTGCCCGCGCCGTGACGCGGCGGTGCTGCTTAGGGGAAGGTCCACGGCGGCGAAGCCTGGAGGCAGGTCGCGGCGGCGCGGAGGGAGAGGGCCGCGAGGGCCATAGCTTGGTCGGCGGCGTGTGGAAGAAGGTCGCCGTCGTCTCGCGCCGCCGTCGCCCGTACGCGAGAGAGCGTGGGGAAAATGGGGAGGAGTGGAGAGGTAGGGTTAGGGTTTGTCTATTTATAATTAGGACCGATTCGTAATTTGCGAGAAATGCAGGGATGTTTTTGCAAAAGAGCCGCGGGAACCGTCGGATCGGCAGCGGACGGCCTGGATCGAGTACTGTAGGACTGCGGGTTGATTTCCCGTATATAGGGGTCTTTTTGCAAAACCATCACGGACGTGTGCTGAGAGCCGTCCGATCGCCGAACGACGGCCGGGATCGTAGCACTGTAGAACACTGTTCATTTCTGCAGTGTTTACTGTCGCTGCTACAGTAGCTCGGCTGCTCTCCGATCGCAAAAGTGCACATTTGATATACTTAGTAATTTTCAGGTTTGTGTTCAGGTTTGGGACAAATTTTCGCGTACCTTTTTTTTTTACATATATATCAAGTACACTAAAAGTGAAGTACTATGAATTTTAAGTATATATTATCTCCACTAATACAGAGGGTGGTTGATCCAAATAACGCCAGCCGTATGATTATCCATCTAACGCTCCAGGATTGCTCAATGATGTGTCAACTATAAGTCATACCCCCGTAATCATAACCGTTAATTACCTTCATCTAACGATCAGAATTGTCCCAATGATGTATCGACCCAAACATCACCGGGAAGGAAAACTTCGCGCAGCGTTTCCGGTCCCCTTGCGTAATTCCCGCAGGCACCAACTCCCGCTCCTCTCCCGTCGACTGGATCCCAGCAACTGCAACGCCGCCTCCGTCAACCGGATGGACACATTGGCCTGATCTAGACTCCGCGACTCGACTTCCCGGTTGCGGCGCCGCCTCGCTCGGTTCAGACTCGGGCACGCCCACACACAAATCAGGCCTCAGCGCTGCACATCCATGACGTCGCCGTCGGCTACGTCTGGTTCAGCGGAGAGTCTATGTACCAACAAGCCTTCGTATTGGTCGTTCTGGACTGTTGGACATTAACCAACGAAATTATTGCTCCTTTGATCTCTCAACCATTGTGTCGCCAATCGCCATCTCCGTCATTATGTTGTTATAATCTAGAATCATCTAGGCTAGAACTTCTACGGTAGTGCCTTTAGGAATTGATCTAGTTCGTGATGGAAGAGGAGAACAGAGATGGAGGTGGAGGATGGGTACCTTCTCCTTGCGCAGACGAGTTCGAGGTGCGGCCATGGTGGAGGGTGACCGGCGAGTTGAGAGAGTAGCAGTGGTCGGTGGTGCTTCCCGTCGGCTAGCGCTAAAACCTAGATCGGATTGGGGGTGTCGGTGGGGTGTACGGCGCACGGTCAACCTTTACTGTGTGCCGCCGGCCCCCACCTCTTTATATAGTGCTGGCGACAGGGGCCCACCACCATAGGGTTGGGGCCCCCGATCAGGGCGCAGGTCAAAGAGGCCCGGTGGGCCGTTGGGCCCAACGGGAGTGGAGATCAATCTAACATTCTCCTCCTTGATCTCAACTTTACTTTTAACTTTATAACTTTATACTCTACTATTTTCATCACGATTAGTACATAGAGCATGTTTCATCGTCACAGCTCAATTGCCGATGAATCAGACAGTTACAATGTACTTCTCTATTTTGAAACAAATTATGTTCCTTTTGGGCTCTCATGATCCAGGAATCATAGGATTTCCCTTAAACCCATGCCGGCTACGTGTTCCATGAACACACTGGGTGGTAAGCCTTTCGTAAGCGGATCCGCAAGCATATCCTTTGTCCTTATATGCTCGAGACTTATAGTTTGATCCTGGATTTTATCTTTTACACATAATACTTTATCTCTATTGGTTGGTAGCATTACTCGATTGTTGTTGTGAGCATAGAATACTACGGGTGGTTGTCGCAGTACTCTTTAGTGGTTTGTCAATACAATCTACCCACTTTCAAGTCGGGTATAATTTCTTTAACCATATCACCTGCCATGTGGCTCATAAATGCTATAAATTCTGCATACATCGTGGACGATGCAACTATTGACTGTTTAGAGCTTCTCAAGAAATAGCTCCTCCAGCGAGAGTGAACACGTATCTGACGTGGTTTTTCTATCATCTCTGTCTCCGCAAAATCTGCGTCTGATACTCTCTTATCTCTAGGGAATCAGATCTTCTGTATGTTAGAATGAGGTCCTTTGTGCCTTGCGCATACGCAATGCTTTCTTTGCCATTTTCAGTGCTCTGGGCCTGGATTCTCTGATATCTACCGAGTACTCCGGTGATAAAGCTAAGTCAGGGCGAGTGCACACTTGTGCATACTGGTTAAATTCCAACAGACGAAGCATATGTTTTGCTTTTCATTTGATCGATCTCGTACTGGTTCTTGGGACATTGGAACCTTGACTAGAGGAGCAGGTGTGGCACTGCACTTATGATATTATACTTTTTAAGATCTTTTCAAATATGCCTTCTGCGATAGTCCTAAAACTCATTTTTCCTATCTCGGTGAATTTCTATTCCCAAAACATATGATGCTTAACAAGATCTTTCATATCAAAATTTGAGGACTAAGTACTTCTTTGTTTCTTGTAGTAGACTAACATCACTGCTAGCAAGCAAGATAGCATCCACATACATATTAGGAAAATTATTTTCATTTCTAAACTTTGCATAATTCAGTTATCCTCAACACTTCTCTTTAAATCAAAACTTTTATTGTCTCATCTAAACTTAGATACCACTGTCTAGAGGCTTGCTTTAATCCATTAAATGGATTTCTGATGATCCCGAAGAGCAAGTCTTGATGCCTGCACAAATAAACGGGATTAGGTTGAGACTCCAAGTGCAGAGTGTATAGTAAGTGGAAGACAGTTTTCCCCACGAGGGGTGACTCGAGGGTTTAATATCGAACTCTCGGGGAATCTGAAGTGGTAGATTTATCTTCTTATCCTTCTTTTGGTTACCTACAAAACAAGGTTAGATGTTTTGGTCCTCAACCTCACCTGTGGTTGTCAAGCACAAGGTGTAAGAATGATATCAGGATAGTTATGCAATGCAAACAAGAAATAAATATGCAATGATGGTGGATGCAATGTAAATGATATTTTTGGGTTTTTGAATGATGTATGCAAGATGAAAAGTATTTTTGTATTTTCGGATTTAATGATGGCTGAAAATAGAAAAGTGGTATATGGTGTTGGAAAGGTGTTTCTTATGATTAAAAATGGACTGGGGTTCATGGTTTCACAAATGCACTCTCTCTTTATAAAGTGGTAGACAATGGAACACACACAGTTAACATATGAGATTGCAACACAGGGTTTGATAACAAGTTACTTAGATATATGGGCATCACGTCCTAACATAGAGATCTTTTGGTTATTAACCTCTCTTATACTCCACCAAGATGCGAACTAAATCATAACACCTCAGTAATTAAGATAACTCAGAGTATAGCATTAAGTATCATGACATGAAGTGAAAATAAGAACATGCTAGATCTAGTCATGGAGTAGTGGCAATGGTCACACCCACATCCCCGGTAGCATGGTATTTTAGTTTATCCCTAGTGAGGTAACAAAGTAAGGTAAAGATACCAAAGTGGATCGCAGAACTTTCTCTCACGTTCACTGCACTAGCCACCCCCCGTTACTCCAACTAATGCACACGTTCCCCCACAACGCTCTCATAAACATGCTTGATCAAAACAAGTAGACAAGAACGGGGTACATAATATGCATCTATACTCATAACTGAAACAAACATTGCAATCTCAAACATATATTAACTCATAAAGATCCACCACAAAGGTATTACAACGGTGACCGTAATCATGTTCAGCAGCTCATACGGTGCTAATTAGTGAAGCTCAAGAGAGGAGAGATACATAAGTTACTTCCACAAACCCATAGTCCAGAGGTGGACTACTCCCTCTTCATCATGGAGACGGTGGAGAAGTCGATGGAGAAGATGGAGACCACGCCGGCAGCGCCCCGCCGGAGTTTTCCCCCTCCAATCTGCAGCTCCTGATCTCCGTTTCGGTGTTTCTGTGTTTGTGCGGCGCTCCTTCCAGAGAACGTCGGGGGACCTTTTTTATAGGCGTTTTTAGGTCAAGACGATGTCGGTGGAGAAGATCGACGGCAACGGAGCCACGAGGCCCAAACGGGTGGGTCCCACGCGGCCAGTACTGGCCGCGTGGGCCCCCGTTTGGCCCTCGGCCTCCGTTTGCTCGCTTCCTTCCCAGTCTTCTTCCTTCCAAATATTGACGCCCGTAAATTTCCAGGTGATTTCGTTGACGTTTGGGTCCCTGAAACATTAAAATAAAAACGGGTTTTCTGCCTGTGCAGGGTTAATTCCATAAAAATAGGAAATAAGATATTCCAAAATCATATAAAACATTGATATAACCCTTATATGATGCAAATATGATTGGAATATAAGCAATTAAAGTGCAAAGTTCATGTATGCATTTTACATGCATCAACATCCCCAAGCTTAATCCATGCTCGTCCTCGAGTATGAAGATGATAAAACTAACATGGACTTTGCAATTTAATACTTAACAATGGATATCAAAGATGATTACTATTGCTACATATAGTCAAATGATTCATTCTTCAAAGGAGTAGCAATATGCAAATAGTTTATGAAGTGATATCAAGTATTCAAGACAAGGATGTTCATTGATAGTTCACAAAGTGTAACATAGTAGCAAGTAATATGGAACACATGTATGCATAATGATAAGTAGAACATCCTACAATGGTCATAGAGTGTAGATGAAAATCTGAATATGATAGGTGTACACTTTGGAAAGATGTATATGTGAGTAGAGGTAAAGCATGCATAAGTTTCATCCAACTTCCAAACTCTTCTACTTAAGTTAATGATTGCAATAAGGTATTCATTGGTGTCAAGCTCTCATTGCCCCTATCATAGCATCTTGAATGATTAAGGTTAAAGTGAAAGCAAATATGAGTAGTGTGCTTGATAAAGAATGGGTTGAATGTCTCATGCCCCTTGAATACAAGTACTTACACCATGTGTTACTCAACTTGGGAAACAAAGCAAGTTCAATTAAATATCATTGTAAGCATAATAGTATCATCAAGAGCGTCAACTGGGGTACCTCTTGTCCCAAGATATGGAACAAGCCCATATCAAAATGACAAGACAAACAAACAAAATGAACAATCTCAACACCCTTTTTATTTACCATTTGGAATAGTTTTTTATTGCAAGGTGTATCACAGAAGGTTCACCATAGTATGTAAGTAAATTTCCACCATGAATGATGCATGGCTTAGATTAGCGGCCCAGGCGTCTCTCTAACCATTTACACAAACTCATTTAAACTCACTCTATTTCCACATTTATTTCAACATGATAAGCATCCATAGACAAAAGCACATGATATCAACTAAATGAGATGAAGAGCGTGTTGAAAGCTTGCCATGTGACAGCACATATGGGCTAACTTCCAACCCAAAACATTCATCAAGCCACAAACATCATAATCTTAATCACAATGGGTCAAGTTTTATTATGCAAATAAAAGAACATTGTGCATCAAGTTCGTGAGAGCTATATAACCAATTTTTTCCATTGCAATCAATAACATAAACATTTTCATTCAGAGGTAAGATAACACAAACAACATGTTAAACATACTCGGAATAGCATAAAGCCAATAGGTAGATATGGTGGACTCACTGGAATAACTTTGGTTGAAGGTGTTGGAAACAAGTTTTTGCTTGTTGGAGTTTTTGGGCTAGCAAAAGGGAGAAAGTTGACCATCTAGATGCATGCATGAGTGTCCATAGAACTAACTAATCCATGTTAAACCAAGTAAATAACAATCAGCACCAAAACATGAATAAGTGATAGCTCTACAAAAAGAATTTGCAAACTATTACTCATAAACAAGCTCATGAATCATGCAACTATATGTATCATTAAAAATCAAGTCAAACATCCCTTTTCCCAATCTTATAAAAGCATCCAACATATTTCAACCCATATTTCCAGTAGCTCTCTCATATATAATTGATAGTGTGGTGGTCTCTCAAGACTCAAACAAAAAAAAAAACGACGCTCCAAGTTTATGCGATAAAGTGTTTCGATCGAAAAACAGAAGTTGGACGTGTGCAAACCGAGAGTGTGTAGGTCCAGCGGGGTTGTCTTCACATCCCCAAGCTTATGGTCTTCACCATCCTTGGATAGCTCTTGGTGCATCTCCTCCAATCCCTGTGAAAAAACTTCAAAACACCGTTTCTCCCATCTCTTTTCTGTGGGGTGCATTAATAGTGATAAACAAATAGGTTCCTTGCTGCATATAATCCTTGAACAAAAATTCATATGAATGTCCAGAAAGTATATAATGTTGTATGCCTACTCATAAACTCAATTGGATCAAAAAGATTCAACTTAAAAGCTCAAAGCATGCATCAAACAAAATGGGACAGAATCTGTCCAGAAAAACAGCAGCAGCAAAACGTATTTTTCTACCCTACCAAACTTTCTCGAAAAATTCCGAAAAAATTCATGCATACAGAGGATGAAAAGTTGCAACTACAGTTCAAATATGAGCTCATTCGGAGTTACAGAATAAGAATTAAAAATCATACCGTGCACTGACTCGTGCAGGAATAAAATCTCCGAACGCTATAAGCAACTTTTCAAACCAAAAAGGGTAAAACTTGGCACTTTATTAAAAACTCCAGAACCTAACTAGACACAAAATCTCTTGTTACAGCAAGAGGACACAAAGAAAAATCACACACAAAAATAACCGGGTTGCCTCCCGCAAAGCGCTTTCTTTATAGCCATATAGCTAGGCTTCTTACTTGTTGTTTATTGTGGACGAAGCTCATGAGGGAGCTTGAACTTTGGTGGTTCCCTCTTCCTTGGAAAGTGTTCCATGCACTTCTTGTGTGGAAACTGAAACTTTACATTCCCTTCCTTTGAATCAATGATAGCACCTGTGGTACGAAGAAAAGGTCTTCCAAGAATAATAGGACTAGAGGTTTTATTCCCCATATCCATGATTAGAAAATCCACAGGCACAAAAGTCATATGTAACTCTACCATAACATCACTTACTTTTCCCAAAGCATGTTTAATAGAGTCATCAGCAAGTGCTAGTTCAATAGAGCATTTTTCAAGATTTTTCAATTCAAGCACTTCATATAGTTCTTTAGATAAAACAGAGACACTAGATCCTAGATCAAGTATGGCATGGTGTGTCTCTTTTCCAATAGTTACTAGTACCTTAGGTATCCACATATCCCCAAGCTTAGGTGGTATCATAGCCTCTTGGTTGTACCTAGCAATCTTTTCTTTCAAGACATGATTAGCAATATAAGAACCAAAACCTGCTTGGTTAGTGTTGATGGAAGGATCACTTGCAAATTTTTGTAAGATAGATATTAATTCATGCAAGCTACAATTTTCTAAGTCAAGCAAAGGATCCTTGACTTCATTAAGCATTTTAACTTCCTCAACTTCTTCCCAAGCAAGATTCTCATTCCTTTTCTTTAAAGCAAGATTCAAGGCTATTAGGAGGTCATCCTCCCTTCAACATGATTCTTAATATCCCTATCTAAAGGTTCCAGCATAGAAGATATTCTTTCATTCAATTCCCTAGTCAACTTCTTTTTAGACTTGGCATAGTTCAATATTGTTTCCATTTTCAAAGAGATTCCAGAAAGAGTGTTATTTGTCTTTTTCATCCTAGACTTGGTATGAAGGATAAATGAATGCAAATCATTTTTAGTAGGATAGTCCTCCACATAAGTTTGTAGACATAAAGTTGACCTATCCATAGAAGCTTTTAGTTGTTTGATCCCAGTTTCATATTTGGATTCTATAGAATTCCCAAATAAATTTTCCATCAAATTATTAGCATGTGAGGGATTTCCAGAAGCAAATTTTCCACTAGTCAATGAGTCTAGAAAACATTTAGACCAGCCATCTATACCTTTATAGAAGTTTCTTATCACAGTGGCAGGAGTATATTTAATGACACCATTTTTACTAGTGTCCTTAATTCTATACCAAGCATCCATCAATGACTCTCCATAGTATTGACCAAAGTTGTTCATTTCAGCACTAGGATTCATTTTAGCAAGTTTTTTTTTGGTATTTTTAATTTTTTATGCAAAACTGAAATAAATATGATATGATATGCAATGACACTAACAAAACAAATAAATTGCTTTGTAAGTAAAGATGGATAAGATGGTGCTCACGTAGGTGCAACCTCCCCAAGCTTAGGTGTTAGCACAAGTTGGTGACGTTGACTTTGTTGTGAGATGAATGCGATGATGCACACCCTTGGATAAATCTCTCAGCTACGATTCCCCGGCAACGGCGCCAGAAAACGTCTTGATGATCCCGAAGAGCAAGTCTTGATGCCTGCACAAATAAACGGGATTAGGTTGAGACTCCAAGTGCAGAGTGTATAGTAAGTGGAAGACAGTTTTCCCCACGAGGGGTGACTCGAGGGTTTAATATCGAACTCTCGGGGAATCTGAAGTGGTAGATTTATCTTCTTATCCTTCTTTTGGTTACCTACAAAACAAGGTTAGATGTTTTGGTCCTCAACCTCACCTGTGGTTGTCAAGCACAAGGTGTAAGAATGATATCAGGATAGTTATGCAATGCAAACAAGAAATAAATATGCAATGATGGTGGATGCAATGGTAAATGATATTTTTGGGTTTTTGAATGATGTATGCAAGATGAAAAGTATTTTTGTATTTTCGGATTTAATGATGGCTGAAAATAGAAAAGTGGTATATGGTGTTGGAAAGGTGTTTCTTATGATTAAAAATGGACTGGGGTTCATGGTTTCACAAATGCACTCTCTCTTTATAAAGTGGTAGACAATGGAACACACAGTTAACATATGAGATTGCAACACAGGGTTTGATAACAAGTTACTTAGATATATGGGCATCACGTCCTAACATAGAGATCTTTTGGTTATTAACCTCTCTTATACTCCACCAAGATGCGAACTAAATCATAACACCTCAGTAATTAAGATAACTCAGAGTATAGCATTAAGTATCATGACATGAAGTGAAAATAAGAACATGCTAGATCTAGTCATGGAGTAGTGGCAATGGTCACACCCACATCCCCGGTAGCATGGTATTTTAGTTTATCCCTAGTGAGGTAACAAAGTAAGGTAAAGATACCAAAGTGGATCGCAGAACTTTCTCTCACGTTCACTGCACTAGCCACCCCCGTTACTCCAACTAATGCACACGTTCCCCCACACACGCTCTCATAAACATGCTTGATCAAAACAAGTAGACAAGAACGGGGTACATAATATGCATCTATACTCATAACTGAAACAAACATTGCAATCTCAAACATATATTAACTCATAAAGATCCACCACAAAGGTATTACAACGGTGACCGTAATCATGTTCAGCAGCTCATACGGTGCTAATTAGTGAAGCTCAAGAGAGGAGAGATACATAAGTTACTTCCACAAACCCATAGTCCAGAGGTGGACTACTCCCTCTTCATCATGGAGACGGTGGAGAAGTCGATGGAGAAGATGGAGACCACGCCGGCAGCGCCCCGCCGGAGTTTTCCCCCTCCAATCTGCAGCTCCTGATCTCCGTTTCGGTGTTTCTGTGTTTGTGCGGCGCTCCTTCCAGAGAACGTCGGGGGACCTTTTTTATAGGCGTTTTTAGGTCAAGACGATGTCGGTGGAGAAGAGATCGAGGCAACGGAGCCACGAGGCCCAAACGGGTGGGTCCCACGCGGCCTGGTACTGTGGCCGCGTGGGCCCCCTCGTTTGGCCCTCGGGCCTCCGTTTGCTCGCTTCCTTTTTCCGTAGTCCTTCTTCCTTCCAAATATTGACGCCCGTAAATTTCCAGGTGATTTCGTTGACGTTTGGGTCCCTGAAACATTAAAATACAAAACTAGGGTTTTCTGCCTGTGCAGGGTTAATTCCATAAAAATAGGAAATCATTAAGATATTTCCAAAATCATGATAAAACATTGATATAACCCTTATATGATGCAAATATGATTGGAATATAAGCAATTAAAGTGCAAAGTTCATGTATGTATTTTACATGCATCAATTTCTTCAGGCGGCATCCCATATCTTCCTTGCCTTCCATGATAAAACCCTTGGGTTGTTTCATGTAAACATTTTCTTTTAAATCCCCGTTTAGAAATGTCGTCTTTACATCCATTTGATGTAACTCTAAATCAAAATATGCAACTAGTGCCATTATGATTCTGAAGGAATCCTTACATGAGACTGGTGAAAATGTCTCATTGTAATCTACCCCTTCTCTTTGTGTAAATCCTTTTGCCACAAGTCGTGCTTTATACTTTTCTACATTCCCTTTTGAGTCATACTTAGTTTTGTATACCCATTTGCAACCTACAGTTTTGGCTTCTTTAGGAATATCTTCTAAGTCCCAAACATCGTTGGAACTCATCGATTTCATCTCTTCTTCCATTGCCTCCACCCACTTCGATGAGTGAGGGCTTCTCATGGCTTCTTCATATGAAGTGGGATCATCTTCCATATGAGCTATTTCTGTATTGTAAACTTTATAATCAGTAGAAATAGCTGATTTCTTAGCTCTTTTAGACCTTCTGAGGGTCTCTTTCTCTAGAAGTTGCTGCTGCACCTCCCTTTCATGCTCAACAACAGGTTCAGTCGGCTCCTGACGGACAGGTTCCGGATTTTCACCCGTAGTTGTCACGGGTGGAGTTACAACAGGTGCTTGCACCACAATCTCAGGAATTGTCTGTGCAGGTACAACAGGTAGTGCGAAAAATGGTTCCTGAATCATCGGAAGAGGTACACACCCTCTTCTCCTCAAGATCAATTTTCCGAGCTACCATTCTCCCCCTCATCATTTCGTCCTCTAAGAAGACTGCATGTCTTGTTTCTACAAACTTTGTGTATCTGTCTGGACAGTAGAAACGAAAACTTTTTGATCTTTCAGGATAGCCAATGAAGTGGCAACTGACTGTTTTGGGATCTATCTTTGCAATATTTGGATTAAATACTTTGGCCTCAGCTAGGCTCCCCCACACCCTGAAGTGTTGTAGAGAGGGTACTCTTCCTGTCCACAACTCGTACGGTGTTTTGGGCACCGACTTGCTTGGTACTCTATTGAGAATGTGAATGGCGGTTTTAAGCGCCTCCATCCATAATCACAATGGCAAGGTGGAGTAACTCATCATGTTGCGCACCATATCCATAAGTGTACGGTTACGCCTTTCAGCTACTCCATTTTTTGCTGAGGGTCATACGACATTGTATACTGGGCCACTATGCCATTCTCCTGTAAGAACCTTGCAAAAGGTCCAGGGACTTGGCCATATGGAGTGTGCCGACCGTAGTACTCCCCCCACGGTCAGATCTCACTATCTTTATTTTTTTATCATGCTGATTTTCTACTTCAGATTTGAATATCTTAAATTTATCCAACGCTTCAGACTTTTCTTTGATTGGATAAATATAACCATATCGGGAGTAATCATCTGTGAATGTTATAAACGAGTCATAGCCATCCACACTTTTCATAGGAAATGGTCCACAAATGTCAGTGTGAATGATTTCTAGTGTTCCTGTGCTTCGGTTTGCACCCTTTTTGATTTGTTTTACATACTTTCCTTTAATGCAATCTACGCATTGTTCTAAGTCTGAGAACTCTAATGGAGGAAGAATTTCATTTTTAACTAGACTTTCTATTCTCCCCCTCGAAATATGGCCCAAACGACATTGCCATAATTTCGATGAGTCATGAGTTCTCTTTCTTTTCTTCTGTTCTTTTTCCGGCGCGGAAACATGCTCATTCACTTTACACACAGAATACACTTTTTCACGTAGGGATAATAAATAAAGCTCATTGTGAAGTAAAGCAACACCCACATGAGTATTATTACACCATATGGCACACTTGCCATGTCCAAAATAACATTCATAATTATCTTTGTCCAAACGTGAAACACTAATCAAGTTTCTGTGTAATGAAGGAATATATAAAACATCTCTAAGCAGAATCGTGAATCCATCAGCTAACTCCAGGGAGATGTCGCCGACAGCTTCGACGTCTGCTTGAACTCCATTCGCAACTTCAATGCATCTTTCGCTTCTTTGCGTAGCCCGCGTCGAATGGAATCCCTGTAATGAATTTGCAACATGAACAGTTGCACCTGAGTCAATCCACCAAGTAGATTTCGAAAACTGTGTATACAAGGATTCATTTACAAAGGAAACAATGTTGTTACCTCTCTTTGCCATTATGGACTTTAGCCAGACAGGGCAATCTTTCTTGTAATGCCCGGTCTTCTTGCAGTAGAGACAGGTATCTTTGTCGACTGGAAGAGACGACTTCTGCTGGTGCTGATATGGCATGGGAGCTTTTCCATGTGGCTTTGAAGGGGAACCATTGCTACCTTGATTGTAGTTCTTTTTCTTATTATCCTTCACATAGTTCAGATAACCACCATGTGAGGCTTTAAGTCTTTCCTCTTCTTGCACATACATGGCTATTGTCTTTTCAATGTCCCATTTTTCAGGCGACATGTTGTAGTTGACAACAAAAGTGTCAAACTGATTTGGCAGTGAAGCCATAACAGGTGAACAAGAAGTGCAGGCTTGAGCTCCAAGTCATCGTCCATGGGCTTAAGTTTAGCTGCCATGTTGGACATCCTCAGAATATGCTCTCTTATGCCATGTCCACCTCCTGTGTACTTTTCTGTCACCAGCTGCTAAAGCATATATCTTTGAAGAACCAGTAAACTGACTCTTTATCTTTTCAAGAAACTCCCTTACGGAAGCACACTCTGCAATTGAGCCCACAATAGCGACCTCAATTGTGTTCTTTATGAAAGCCATGCACTTTTTGTTGGTGGTGAGCCACTTTTTGTTCTCGAGGGTATATGACATCTCCAATGGAGCATAATCCCTCCTCTTTTTATCCCAAGCACTATCATCATCTTTTTCATCTCTGACTGGCTCTGTAGGTTTGACCGGCTGTGGAGTGTCCACAACCCAGTCCACCTCAGCACAAACAAAAGCCAAGTCGACTTTCTTTCTTCATTCAGTGTAGTTGTCACCTCTAAGGGTTGGAACATCCTTGATGCAGCTCATCAAGTAGTACCCTCCTGAAAACCACAATGAAGTGAGATCATAACAACAATTGCATGCAATAATCCAACGTTGGTCAAAATTAAAACATACAATTGTTTGTGCAATTAAAACTATATCACCGTTGGGCAGAAAATAGCAACAAATGCACATATAAACAACAGTAAATCATGATTATGTTATTAACAACATTGGTCATAATAATAAAAGAATCATAATCATTTCAATAATCACTTTAACATGCTCTTAAAATTTAATTCTTTCTTTAATTCTATTTTCCTTTTAAGAGCACTTTTATTTATTTGCAGCGGAAAACATGAATAAAAAATTCATGGACTTTATACTTTTCAGAAGCATTACTTTTACTTTTCTATTCTCTAAACAAAATTTCGTTGGATAATTTTGAATAGAAAAAACTGGATGAAATTTGCCCAAAATTTGGACAAAAAACAGATTAATACATGTTTCTGTAAAAAATAACACAGAAAAGAAACGGCCTGTGCTTTTTGCGCGGCCCGGCCCACGGCCTGCCTCGGCTCTCCAGGCGAACGGCCCAGCCCAGCGCGGCTTGCCACGGACGCGGTCGGGTCGGCTTTCGGCCCAAAAGGCCCGCGGGAGCTAGGGTTCGCCCAGCATCGCATCCTGTCCGTCGGATTCCATCTGACGGTCCAGCACGGTTTTTGCTAGATCAAAACCAGCGACACCGGCCCCGACCCGAAAACCCTAGTTCATTTCTTCCCCTCGCCTTTCACTCATCTGTCCGCGCTTCGGCGGCGGCCCGCGGAAAAACGGTGGTACACCGGTGGCCGGCGGCCGGCGACGGCCGCAAGCCCTACCGCCGGCGATGCTTTCCCCCTTTCTTTCCTCGCTCCCGCCCTCTGTTTCTTTTAGGGTTAGGGTTCCAGTGCGCCGCCGGCTCGCCGGCGATGGCGGAACGCCCCTGCGCGGCGAGCCCCTCCTTTTTTCTGTCACCTCCACCACCACCACGCGCCCGTGTGAGAGAGAGAGAGGAGACGCATGTGCGCTCCCGCTGCCCCTTTGCGCCTGTGCGGGCGGCTGCGGCCCGTCGGCGTATTCTTTGCGGCGTGGCGCCGTGGTGTCGTTGCCATCCCCCTCGCCGGGCGCGCGTTCCCCTTGCGGTGAGCGCGCCGCCGTCGAGCGGTTTGGCTGCGGTGCTTCTTTGCCCCGAGCGGGGTTGCTTCTTCTTCCCGATGCCCCAGTTGGTGCGCATCGGGATCGAGAGGAACGGCGCGGCAGCGACGGCAGCGCTCTTTCCGGCGAACCGGTGAGTTTTCTTTGCCCCTTTTCTAGGTTAGGGTTACGACGGGAAAAAATTCTTTTTCTTTTCTTTTCTGTGATTCTTTCTTACCGAAAAGTTCTAGGATCTAGAACAGCTCTGATACTAGGGTGTAAACGGATAGGATAATTTCCGTACCGAATCCGTCGCCGAATCCGTTTTAAAGAAATATCCGGTTCCGAAGAATTTGTCGGATAAGGATATCCGATTCCGAACTGAGCACCCGGATACGGTATAGGATATGGTATGTGAAATAGCATCCGAATATGGATTATCCGAATATTAATTAGGATTATCCGATGGTTATAATCCGAATAATCCGATTTTCTACCGAAATGTCTAAACTAATAGAGCACAATTTGTAGTTATTGAGTTGTGAAGTTCATTTGTGGAGCGCAATTTGTAGTTAGTTCTATTTGCCTAAACTAATAGAGTACAACTTTGTTAGATTATTACGTTGTTGAGCTATTGTTTTTGGTTATGTGGGTTGATGATGTACATTGCGCATACCGATCCGACTAATTTTTTTTCCACCCCGAATCCGCTCCGTTTCCGTTCCGAATCCGTGATTATATCTATCCGCCCCCGAATGTGCAACCGTTCATTATCCGATCCGATCCGAATCCGAGAAAAGAATATGGTGAAGGATATGGTAGAGGCAAAATCCGATCCGATCCAATCCGTTTACACCCTATCTGATACCAATGTTATAATCCTAGAATCATCTAGGCTAGAACTTCTACGGTAGTGCCTTTAGGAATTGATCTAGTTCGTGATGGAAAGAGGGAGAGCAGAGAGATGGGGAGGAGGATGGGTACCTTCTCCTTGCGCAGACGAGTTCGAGGTGCCGGCCATGGTGGAGGGTGACCGGCGAGTTGCAGAGAGTAGCAGTGGCGACGGTGGTGCTTCCCGTCGGCCTAGCGCTAAACCTAGATCGGATTGGGGTGTCGGTGGGGTGTACGGCGCATGGTCAACCTCGTACTGTGTGCCGCCGGCCCCCACCTCTTTATATAGCGCTGGCGACAGGGGCCCACCAACCATTAGGGTTGGGCGCCCCCGATCAGGGCGCAGGTCAAAGCCACTTCCGTTGGGCCCACACGGGAGTGGAGATCAATCTAACATATGTACTACAGCTTTATTTCATTTTTTTTCATGGATGAGAGAAGATGGATTGCGCCGCGGCGACTCAAGCCACTTCCGTGCCGAACCAAAAATCTGCTCCACGACGGTACTGTTCTCTGTGATACATAAATTCAATTAATATAATTTGCAGTATGTATATTGGCAGAAGTATTGGATGATCCCTAAATCTTTACCTGTCTGGTCGATTATTTAACCTCGGATTATCAATTGCTTAAACCAATACTTCATACATCAGTTAATCGGGGCTTTATCAATTGTTTTATAGGAGTATGAGTATGAGTATCAGTGCTGATCAGTTGTTTGCTTCTGTGCGTGGTCGCATTTCAGGTGTCATTTTCTTTTCATGGCACGAATATATATTTTTACTATAATTTGTTATCTCGAATTGTTGCAGCTCTCGGACTGGTTATTGAATATGTGGCATGGACCTATATTGCTATCTTGAATTCTTGATAACGAGGGATGTCGCATTCTGTATTATCAAGTGAAAATTGTTTATGTTTCTGTTCATGCTACTCTTGATTCTACTACTTGTGTGCAAGTTCTGCAGCCGTTCAAGATGTCAAGAACATGAAACTTTAAGCAGTTGCGCATTTCAGCTTAGCAATCCATACAATTGACTATGTCCATCTGTACAATGTATACCTTTTTCTTTTGTAAGTTTCACATGCACTGAATTTCTATTATTCCAGTAAGTGGTGAGGTTTAATTTGGCACTGCCTCTAGGTTGCTAAAAAGGGTTATATTGTGGAATGGAGGTAGTAGATCTTTAGTAAATTAATCTGTGTTTACTGCTCTAAATGACAAACCACCATTTAAAGTTCTTTATTCTCTGTTCTACATCTATATTCAGTTAAGAGGGTCTGCAAGTAGGGATGTAGCAGGAGTATTGAATGGTTGCTAAAGCTCCACCTAGATGACCAATTGTTTCAGCTGGTACTTAATGAAAACACATTAGATCATTGTTTGGTCAATCATTTATAGGAGTAGGAGTATCAGTGCTTGTTCAGTTGTTTGTTTAAGTGTTTACTGACAGTTGAGTGTAAACTTATTTTTGGTTGCATTATTTGTTTCCCACCGAGAGCTTAGTGTACTCAATAAAGTGCTTCACAAATTTTCTGCATAAGCACATGGTGAAGTCTGTACTATGTTTGGTGCCATCGATGGTCTCTCACAGAGCTTACCAAATATTGTATTGGACATAATGTTTTGGCTCATGGGTGCAGATGAACCTATTGTGCATAATGCATTTTCAACACATTTCAAAATGTTAAAAAAATTCAAACAAAATTTTTGAGTGTTCATATAAAAAATGTCTATCCGTACAAAAAAGTTTCGCATCGAAAAGACATTTTGTGTGACCGGTATAAAAAGAGAAAAAAATGTTACGTGCAGAGGCATTTTTGAACACCGTGGATTTGTCTTTTTTACACCTGCCGCACCAAATGTCTTTTCATCCTGATTTTTTTTGCACGAACATAGAATGTTCATATGTACATCCGAATTTTTTGTTTGACATTTCAAAATTTGTTTTTTGGATAATGGGTGTAGATGCACCTATGAGCTGAAGTGGATTTCCCATATTGGATAACAGCACTTTCTACTATTCTTGGTTTTCATCTGTCTGCTGCTATTTTCCATGGCTATAAATTTAATAATTTGCATTGTTACAATGCAGGCGTTGGATGTTTTCTATGGATATGAATGTTGCCAGTTCTGCTGAACCTAAACCTTCTTAAAATCTATTACCTTTGAACCAGTCCAAGAGCTAAACATCATTTGGTTGCCTAGGGCATCATTTGATGTACTATATAAAATAAGCAGGTGCTTGAATATTATCGCTAGGCCATTTTTCATCTGTACTTCGACAGAAACAATCATATGAATGCTTTGCATCTTCACAGGATAAAATATATTATTAGATTGTCCTTGAAATTATAGTCATGGCTATAATGACATTATCTTCAACTGGCATGCAAGGGAAAGTTCATGGAGAATGAACTCATATAGGTTAGGTTCAGAGTTTTTCGAGTCTTTGACAAGCCGGGGAAACATTCATGGAGAATGAATTTATCTCCACTAATATAAAAAGACACAGAGGGTGATCAAAATAACATTAGCCATATGATTGACATCATCCAATGCACCGGATTTGTCCAATGATGTATCATCATAAGTCGTACCCCCGTAATCATAACCATTTATCACCAAAATCTGACGGCCAAAATTGGCTTAGTGATGTACTTCTCTTGTTAGGAGATTTCCTTTCGCGGTTTTCATCGGGTGCATGCAGAAACGGTTTGACACGTTCAAGCCTAATTAAAGGGGAGAGAAAAATCAGCAGATTTACCACGTCCATAACACCATAATTAATGGGAACTAATTATAGCATCGCCTACCTTAAAAAACACAGGGCGCCCCAGAATCTTGACGGGAGAGAGTATACTCCGCACATAACAATTTGCTATGCCCAACACGTCTAATCATTATTCCGTGCACTTACCCCTATTTTTTGTGTTTAAACACAATTTGTATTTTAAGGAAGTTCTAATACTCATTCCATCCTATTTAGGTGGTATCTTAGTTTTACGTGCACCGAATTTGATCGTCAATTTCGCTAACAAAACATGTGTTATTTGTTTAAAAATATCATGAAATTCAGATTTCAAAAAAGTTTTGAATGGTATAACTTTTTTTTTGACACATATCACCCGTTTTACTGGTGAAACTTATGGTCAAAATTGTAGCCTCTAAATAAGGAGTCCACCTAAACAGGGACTGATGGAGTACTTACAAATCTGGCTATACTCTACTAACAATTTAAATTGGAATGGGTTATATATTCTATGCCATAAATATTAAGTTAACGTGCATTGCACGTGCTTTATTACTAGTTAGTTTTAAAGTACGAAAAAAGTTCATCCAAAGTTATGGTCTGATTTTGAAAACCTCTTGCAACGGTTAAAACAGTTTGTAATTTGCACGAACTGTTGTAAAGATACTAGGGGACTAAGCGCGGGCTTCGCCGCGCCCGTGGGCTAAAATTTCGAATTGTTCAACCGTACAATTGTTGGAATTCAAATATTGTCTAGGTTGAGAAGTTGTTTAATTTTTTGAAATGGCCAAACTGGGGAGCTGTTCATACTTGAATTGTTTTCACGTTTATGCAAAGGATTCAAATTTGGAAAATGTAAATTTTGTTTAGGGATGTGTGTACTGAAAACACTTAAATTATATTCAACTTTTACATTTGCCGTATTTTTATTTTCATATTTTAAGCTTATGTTATAAATGGGTTATTGTGTTTAAATGAATTGCCAAACTTAATGTAAGTAAGTTTTTTTTGTACCAAATTATTTTATTAGGTTTATCGTTTTGAATGATATTGTGGATTTTATTTTTCTGGATTTTATTTGAGTTGGGAAAAAATGGAATCCATATTCTGTGAAATCTTGTGTGGTTTGAGCCTTTATGTAATATCTTAACTTTCAATTTTTTCAAATAATTTGGAGAAGTTCCCAACGTATTTGCAAAGGGCAGCTTGATTTTTTCTATTTTTTTGGAAATTGGTTCGAATTGGTTTGGAGCTCTATTTGAAAATGTACAATTTGTTTGGAAATAAACAAAACGGGGAAACATTCTTTGTTGACGCGATTTTGGATAAGTTTTGTCGGTTTCACATAAGAAGGTGCGTCGTGTGACCTACTATGCATATGGTACAAATTTTTATATGTTTGTTTCCTATTTTGTTTTATTGTTATCATTTTCCTTGTTTAACTTCGTTCTTTCCTCTTTTTTTTTGGGCCTCTTGTTGCCTTCATTTACTTTATTTATTTCTGTCCTTTAATTTTTTTATTTTTTTTGCCTCATTATTGCTTTCATTTCATGTTCATTTTTTTGGGTTCATTGTTATATGTTTTTTATCTCTTTTTTGGTTTATTTATATTTTTGGTTTCACCTTTTCAACACATAAGTATATACAACATGCACCCATTACAATTTGTTTGGAAAATAAACAAAACAGGGAAACAAAATAAAAAATAATAATATTTGAGATATATATATTTTAGAGGATTTCATTTTTTCCTTCTTAGCGAATTTAATTTTTCAAATGTGTTGCATGTATTTGTTTGTGAGAATTATAATATATATTTATTGTGTAAGAAACAATTTGTAATATCGAGTATTTTTAGATATTTGGAAATCTGGGATGGTTGGTCATATTTGGAGTATAGCATAAAATTTGTTTTAACTTCATAATTAGGGTGACCGTAATGTGTGAGATATATTTTAGTGTGCTTTTAATTTTCGAGAAAACAAATTGAATGATTAAATTTGTTTTTTTGTAAGAACATTTATTTTGAATGTCTTGTCTTTTTTGTAGGGAAATTATAATTTTATAACAATTTTAAATGCTAAAATTTGTTGCTTTTGTTTTAACATTTAGTTCAAATGTATTAGTTCTTTAATAGGAAAATACTGTGAAATTAAATATAGCAACAATAAATATTATTGCTATTGTTTTGCAAATTAAAACGTCTTGCATTTTTTTCCTTGATCGTTATTCCATTTTTTTTTACATAACAGAAGGGAAGATGGAAAGAAAAAAGAAAATAAATACAAAGATTTTTCTAACAAAATTGGATGCTCAAATTTGTTGTTCTTTTTTGTAACATTTATTTTCTAACAATTTTAAATGCTAAAATGTGTTAATTTCGTTTTAACATTTAGTTCAAATGTGTTAGTTCTTTAATAGGAAAATACCGTGAAATTAAATGATTTTTAAACTTTGTGGAATGGTGGCTATTGAAAGTCGTTTACAATTTGAAAATATGTAAATTTGAATCTACATCATATGCCGTAAGTGGTGATTTTTTCCCGTGATATTTCGACCTATTTTTCCATTTTTTCCCGGTGGATAGTTTTAAAATTAGTGAATTTGTAACATTATTTGATTTCCAGAAATATATATAAATTAGCAGACCCACGTTTTTTTTTCGAATTTTTGGATTTTTCCCGAAAAAAAACTGACAGCCTGGGCCCGCGCTGACGTCGCGCTGACGTCAGCGGTGCCCTAGGCTGGCGCTGCCGCGGCGGAGACCACGGTGCCGCCGTCGAACGACGGCGAGCCAGGACGCGCGCCACAGCGTGCTGGACGCGCATGGATGCGAGAGGCCCGGGAGCGGCGGCGCCGCCCCTTATTGGCCGCCGGAGCGACGCCGGTGGCCCGCGGACGCGGCGCGGCACGGCGGTGGCCATCCCGGTGCGCCGGCGACGTTTCGAGACGCGATCCAGGGCGGGGAGGTAGAGGACGCGGTGGCGGACCTCGCCGTGCCAGTCGATTTGGACGGGGAGGCGCTGAGCGGCGGCGCGCCGCGTCGGCGGCGCCGACGACGGCGGGCTCGCGCGGGGAGAAAGAGGAAGGGGGAGGGATTGTGTGATGCTTTTGCACTGAAGCCCCTGCAGTTTCCACAAATCGCAAATCAGTCCTTTGCGGGCTTTTTTTGCAAAAATGCTGCGCCAAAAATCGTGCACGCGGGCGACCGGGAGTGACCGGGGGCGACCGGGGCGACGTGTCGCCCGCCCGTTGGTAGAAAATGAACCAGCTACAGTACCGGTTATTTGAGGGCGTCGTGGGCCGATCTGGACCGTCCGATCGCGTGATCGGACGGCCGTGGATTGCCGGCGACGTGGAAGGCCGGAGGAGGCAGCGATCCCACCATCTTTTATATATAGTAGAATATTTCATTATTAATTTTTAATCTTGAAGAAATGCACCTACAACCTTGAACATTAGGCAACAGTGGGACGATTCACAGTTGATACATTTGAAAGTTGAAACCACGGCGTTCACTTGATACCATCAATGTCTGGTCGTGCAACCTGAGGAGGCGCAAATTCCTTTTGCCACTCTATGCGGCGCAACAAGCATGCGTCCGTTGAAGGGCATCCGCCAATGGGCCGGCCCATTTGGCACTTTTTTGTTTTTATTTTATTTTTATTTTTATTTTTCGTTTTTCTCTTTTCTCTTTTCTTTTTGCTTTTGTGTATTTTCTTTTTTATCAGTTTTATGCTTTTTTAAACGTTGATGTGTACAAAAATGTTTATATTTAAAGGAAACTATTCAGTCAAAAACATTCACTAGGCTCGAAGAAAATGTCCACGTGATTTAAGAGAATATTCAGAGTTTCAAAATTTTGTTCCTTGATTCAAAAAAATTTCATATGGTTCAAAGAAGTTTCACCGTATACGAAAAATATGTTTATTGGGGTTTAGAAAATGTTCACAGATTAGAAAAATATATTTTTGAATTATTACCTTGACTTTGTAAGTCAAATAAAAACTTGGTTTTTCCTGAGATTTACTAAAACAATAATATTTTAAGAGTTTATTTTTAAAACTATACATGTTAATGGGATGCGATAATGCGGCCAAATTATTGTTTCCTTCAGTCGATTCTACACACACATGCGCAGCTGAGAGCGTAGGAGCACCCTGGAGGGAGAACAACCGGCCCCTAGCTATAATCTCTCACCAAGTCATTGGTCTTTACTGCTGAAATAGTGGGTTCCAAGTTCCAACAATACGAATAATGGTCAAAACTATTTCTTCTGCTATAAACGACTTTAACCGGCGGCAAGTTAGATTTTTTTTCAACCGAGCCAAAAGACTTGCCATTTTCATTAATTAAGCAGAAGTGAGAATTCGGTTAATTAGCGGAAAACCGACCTAAAACCGAAACAACACCCTCGACGACCGTCATAGAACACGACCGTTGCGAGGGCACATTCAACCACCCTGGCTACCCACAGAAGGTACACACGCCACCGAAGGAAGAGTCGTCAAGGTTGCCCCCATGTCAGCGTCATCAAGCTGCACACCTGCAGCGACTCCGACTTCAAGAAGACCACCAAGGAGACCATTGCCGAAGCGGCGTCGATAAGCCCATGTCGTCCTATGCCAAACTGATAGCTCTTCGTGTAGAGGCAGACAACTCTGATTCTGCTGAAGAGCTCCGAAGAGGAGATGGGCAAGGCCTCCGGATGGCAATGGGTACCCGATACCCGCTAACCCGGCGGGTACCCACACTAAATGGGGAGGGTTTGGTGACGATTTGAACCCGCGGGGCTTCTTAGCGGTAAAAATCCAAACCGCCGGGTCTAGCGTTGGCGGGTATGGGGGTGCCAAACCCACACCCGTGAACCCGCAGACCCGTCAATGACACGTGACCCCACATGTCATATACTCACAACCTCACCTAACGCACGCACGTAGGACACACCACACCACGCACGCAACACAGACCACACGTCCACACCACGGCACCACGCACGCAGCAGTTCAGCACACTGCACACACCACACGATCCCATCTTATCTTCTTCTTTTTCTTTTGAAATCATCTTATCTTCTTCTTTCTCCCCCATCGCTCCTGCAACCAACGACTAGGAGAGCAGCGCGCTGCTCCCTCCTCCCGGCGGCCGCCGACGCCCTCGTTCCTCGCCGGCGGGGATGCCCTCGCCCAGCGCCGCCGACGCCCTCGTTCCTCACCTCTACTGGCCCATTCTCAGGCGCCGCCGCCGCCGCGTCCGAGGACCCCGAGCTCCTCTATCCTGCAGCGGAGCGCCGTCCTCTGTCCTCGTCGCATCGCGCCGCCGCCGTGCAGATCCTGCCGCGATGTGCATCTTCGCGGCCTCGCGGGTACCCGTCGGGTCCCCCGTACCCGGCGGGTGGCGGGTATGGTGAAAATGTGTACTCGGTGGCGGGTATGGGGGCGGGTGGCGGGGGCGGGGAGAAGGGCGGGTGCGGGTATGGGGTGCCAAACCCGCACCCGAACCCGGCGGGTGCCATCTGGAGCAAGGCCTGCGGCAAGGAAGAACTTCGCCACCAGACCGCCCCATGCAGGTCATCGTAACGCCACTCAATAGAAGAGGCTTGAATAACATAGCGGCCCCGACTTCACAACCTGGAGAGATCGGCACGAAGCCACTCGGACACCCCGGAGCACACGGCAAGTTAGATAGACGTGCAACCGACATCAAGTGCGTAGAGGGGTGTAGAAATAACAAAGTCGTGAAAGTTAGTGGCGTTTTACCAATTCAAGAAAAACTAGCGGCACACCAAATTTCGATGAGATCTTGTGATATGTTGTAATTCACCCTACAAAACACACAAACTACTTATCTTATTATTGTTGAGAATATCGGCTTAAGAATATATTTTTTTCCTAAGGATAGAACACATCAGGCCGAAGATTGCATCCCATGTTTGCACTCCAACACTGAACCAGTGAAGCATCTTCCATCATTTGCGAAACAAACAAGTGCAGTAGGTACGTAAAATACCTGCGGTTAGGTTGCCGGCTCGCCGCGATAATTGCCTGGGCGCTAGCTGCTGACAATCCCGTTGCCCATCGATCCGTCCTGCTTCTTGCCGGCAATCAAGCCGAGAGAGAACTCATGGAGAATTTGGGATCACAGGAGCAGTAAATGGACTGAATTCAACTAGAGTAGTAGTAAGGAAATCAGATAAGGGCTAATACATATTTTTTAGATAAAGGGAGTTTTATTACTTAAGATGTTTAAGCATTACACCTAGCCTCTGCATAACTAAGATGCACACAGCCGTAACAAGTCTGAAGTACTGAAAATAAAAAGGCGAATTACATATCATCATGAGAAATTGTAAAAACGCTTATGGTGGTGGAGGGTCGATCCGCAAATTATGCTGCCATCCATGTCGGGATAAAAAGTCTCCCGCCGTATCCTCCAGTCTTGTACAGACCTCCATAAAGAGGTCTCGATACCCCCACATGTTGCAACTGAGACCACGAACGGAGTGTAGCAGTAATCCGGTAGATAACCTGCATAAGAGAGCAATTTTTATCGTTAAAAACCTTGTCATTTCTACATAGCCAAAGCGACCATATTACGGCCAACGCTGCCACCCTAATAAGTTGTTTGAACTTATTATCCACCCCATTCAGCCAATTGCCAAAAATATCAGCAATGCTTTTAGGTGGATAAATAGTAGAACCTATTTGGATTATAGACCATATAGAACTAGCCAATTTGCACTCGAAGAATAAGTGTTTTATTGTATCGTCCTTGTGACAGAAGACACACTGTCTACTTCCATGCCAATTGCGTTTCGCAAGGTTGTCTTTTGTAAGAATAACTCCTCGACGAAGATACCACGCAAAAACTTTGTTTTTTAGTGGAATTTTCATCTTCCAGATTTTCTTATTATTGTCAACCGGCACATCTGGTTGGATGAGTGTTGTATACATGGATTCCACAGAGAATTTACCGTAAGTGCGCAAATTCCATCGAAACTCGTCAGTCCCTTGTGTCAAATTGACAGTGGTTAGTCGCTGTAACAACTCGTGCCAAGCAACCAGCCTAGGACCAACTAGATTTCTACGGAACGTCACAATTGGTTGGTTATTAACCAACACTTGAGCGAGCGTATCGCTCTTGTGACGTCCTTGGACTATTCCATATAACGCTGGATATTGTTCCCTGAGTGGGGTAGTACCCAACCATGTATCCTCCCAAAACCTTATCTCAGACCCATCCTTAATGGAGAAGGCACCATATGGGAAGAAGAATTTCTTCGTCGCCATTAGGCCGGCCCAAAAATGCGAATCACCTGATTTCCAAGAAACCTGTGACAATGCACTTGAGCCTACATACTTTCTCCTAAGAAGAGTTTGCCACACCCCCTCTTCGGTCAAAAGATTAAACAGCCATTTACCAAGGAGGGCTCTATTCTTGACCTGTAGGTCATGGATACCAAGACCTCCATGGTCCTTAGGTCGGCACACTACATCCCATTTTGTCAGTCGGTATTTCTTTTTTTCATTATCCCCTTGCCAAAAGAATCTTGATCGAAAGTAATCCAATCGATGTAAAACTCCCTTTGGTAATTGGAAGAAGGATATCATATACAGCACCATATTCGTTAGGACTGAATTTATGAGCACCAACCTCCCTCCCAAGGACAATAATTTTCCTTTCCAGCTACTCAACCTTTTTTGGAGTCTCTCCTCAACATGTTTCCATTGAGCTATCGTTAGCCTCCTAAAGTGAATTGGGATGCCAAGATAGTTAATTGGAAACTGACCAAGCCCACAGCCGAATAACTCAGCATATTGGGTAGCATCCTCCTGAGCATCGCCAAAACAAAACACTTCACTTTTATGGAAATTAATTTTTAGACCGGAAAGTTGCTCGAATGCTGATAATATTAATTTCAGATTCTTTGCCTTTTCCATGTCATGTTCCATAAAGAGAATTGTATCGTCCGCGTATTGCAGAATGGATAAACCACCATCCACTAGGTGTGGCACCACTCCAGCAATTTGCCCATCAGACTTCGCGCGTTCAATGATTATGGCTAACATCAGCAACTATATTAAACAATATAGGTGATAGCGGGTCGCCTTGACGTAATCCCTTTTTCGTCTGAAAGTATCTACCAACATCGTCATTAATTTTGATGGTGACACTTCCTCCGGAAACGAAATTATGTATCATTGTACGCCACTCGGCGGAAAATCCTTTCATCTGGAGTGTCTGTTGCAGGAAAGACCATTTGACTTTATCATAAGCCTTTTCAAAGTCTATTTTTAGGATAACTCCATTTAGCTTTTTCCGATGCATCTCATGAACCGTTTCATGTAAAATCACAACTCCGTCAAGGATATTGCGACCTTGCATAAACGCCGTCTGAGTCAATTCCAGTCAACAAATCGATTGAGAAGCGATTTATTGGGAATCAACAAATCGAGATTTCCTCCTCAATCAATTCCAGTCAAACGGCCAGAAATCACAACTCGAAGACGGGGCACCATGATTGCAGAAAGAAAACCGAGGCGAACGACTAGCTGCGCTCAGTCATTGGTCGCGCGTCGCCACGGGCCTTCCGTCAAAAGCTAGTGGGCTGGTTTGGTGCCGTACTATGGGTTGGACATGTCAATACATGGGCTGGGGCACCTGGTAATGGCCCGGCCTGCTCTCGTCCCATCACCCGACCCAACCCATACTCTCTCTTGTTCTTCCGCCCGCCACACACGCGACCAAATCGGTAGCAGGTGAGGCAGCGCCGGCAGCTTGCAGGCTAGGCGGGCGGCGGCGGCGCGGAGGAGTTGCAGTCGGGTAGACAGCAAGCGCCGGCGCCGGCGCCGGCGGGGGGGCAAGCAAGCCAGCGGCGGCGGGACAAGCAGGCAACGCGTAGCGGCTTCGATTTCCATCCGCGTGAGGTACGAGTCGAACGTATTTTGTATTTTCCAAAAAGATCCCCGTCAGACGTCAGGGTCACACACGCCTTGACCTGGAAAAGTCCACGCCCTAATCCACGATCAGTTGGCAACCACAGGGGCACACCGGTCATTTGGCACCCCTGCGGCGGCAGCCAAAGCCGAAGCTACCATCACCACCGCAGCGGCGGATACGTCACCGATCCTCTTCACAAAAAATAGGGAGAGTTGCCAAAAGAAAATGGCCCAAGAAAACCCAGCAATTAACGGGAGGAGACGAAGCGAGATAAGAGGAGGAGAGAGAGAAACAAAGGTGGTAGATGTGAGCCACCCTCTTTGTATCCCTCGCCAACTTCTTCTCCCACCAACTTCTTTTCCCCCCTCGTCTCGCGGCCGCTGCCGCTGCCGCCTTCGCCTCGGGCCGCTCTCTCCTGCCGCCGCCGGCCGACCGAAGCCGCCGGTATGTACGCGCCGTCCTCTGCCTATCTCTGTTTCTGTTGCACGTAGCGCTGTATTGATTCTGCCCGCCGCCGCCACCGCCAGTGTCTTAGTTATCGGCCGTGTTTATAGGACTGGCTGGCCGGCGTTTCTTTTTCCGTGAATTACTCGCCCGTTCTTGGCGGTGGCGATACTTCCTCGCTTCTTGCTCTACTGCAGTTCTCAATCTCGTCTGTTCTTTGTCCGTTTGGATTGGAAGGTGGTGGTGGTTGGGGATGCGTCTGGTGGGGGTGGACTTGTGAAAAATTCTTGTCTTCTCGAGGGGTTCGTTGGATTCCTCTGATTGGTTCGTGGGTGTGTGGTTCGGCGGGGCTCCTCGCCACCTATCTGTTTGCGATTGGTCGATTGATTTAGGGTGGTTTCTCCGTTGGTCTGATGGTTTGTAATCGGAAGTCGTGGCATGGAGATTCGGTACAATTGCATTGATGGATAGAATGATAATCATGACTGAAAAAATTGGTTTTGATGAGTAACTGTCGGTTCTGTAGTTCTTGACTTGATGGCAGATTCTGTAATTCTCTTTGACCGTACTGTACCTGGAGCCGCATTGCTAGCTAAGGTGACACGGTGATCAACTATGATTGTTTTTGTACACCAGATTTCTGGGATATCAGATGTGTAGCAGGATTTTGTAGGCCCTGTAGTCAAGTGTGTGTGCTTGTTCAGTTCTGGTAACTGGTAGCAGTGACAAGTACACCACCTTATCTGTTTCTACTTTTAGGGGTACTGCCACACTCCCTCTGCTCTCAGAATGAGCCCCACGTGATGGAATCATGGGAGAAAATGCAGTGCGGTTGGAGTTTGTGCTCGAAAGCTGGTCTATCAGTAGCATTCTAGTTTGTTTTTTATTCTCTCATGTTTGCATTTTGTTGTGCTTTTCATCGTTTCGGAATGCCCCAGTGGAAGTTATGGACCTTGTAACAGTGCACACTAGACTGCCTAAAGGAGCGGCGTTTCTGTCCTGAGGGCTTGAAGATAATGGGTTTATGTCATTATGTGCTATGGCATTATAGTATGATTGACTTCTATAGGATCCGTTTTATTTATTCTGTCTCATGCTACGCAATGAGTATCATCGTCCGCATGCATTTGATTGAGGTGACTAAACAGTCTTTTGGCATGCTTACCGGATGCATGATAGAACTGCACCGAGAGAGCTATTCGATGGGAAACATATTTGGTGCAGAAAATTTAGTTACTCCTATATTTGTGGGCCCTTATGGCTAGCTTTCTGTCTGAGTGGACTCACTTGATTTTATTTTCTTTCCCGAGTCAAACCTTTTGAAGGACCTGAATCTTGCTCAATGGTGTTATATCTTACCTCGTTTATTATGTGTTCGTTAGTAATGGAGCTTTTACATGGTTCCTGCCCCTGGGAACATAATTGAAGCAGGCTAAAATTATTAAAATTATAGTTTATGGTTAGCAACATGCACCATGTTATGCTAGAATTGCCCTCTTATGTCCATTTTCTTAGAAGTGCCACGTGAATGACCATAAGGATAAAGGTAATATCTTACCATAAGGATAGTAAGATTTATTGTATGTATTATTCTTGCTTGTTCTTGTCAGAAATATGTGTACTAGTTTGGAACCATTTTTGTAACATGACTTCGATGGAAGCATTGAACAAATACTCAATTATCACCGGGTTGCTTCTTTGAACAACATGGGTGATATTATTACCTATGATCAAGAAATAGTTATGATCGTTAAAACAGTGTTACAAAGTGCTGGCATTGTTGGTATACCGTGAAGCACATTAGTAATGGACGGCATAATCAGAACTTCAGAAGCCCTTGATTACTTGCGCTGCATGCATTGCTTTCTCAAAGTCTCCATTTTTAACCCAATACTGTTGTATTTACCGATCTTGTATTACTGACTTTAATCTGTCTAGTATATTCTCATATTGGTCATGATATTACAGGTGGCAGTTCAAGTATGGTTAGCTTGAGGAGACGTCGACTATTGGGACTTTGTTCTGGTAAGACAAAGTCACTGTAATAACTTGAAACATCTTGCTCATAGGTTGTAAAGAATTGTTTAGATAATTTGTGTTGTGAAAATGCGTAAATGTTTTCAGCCCTATGTATGTGAAGCTGCAAAAACACTGATGAAAATATACATGGAAATAACCCCTTATAATTTCAGCTGTGCTACTTAAGTTACTGATGGAAGCTACTAGGCTCTTAGGTTAATTGTTGGTTTGAGAAATTACCAAAGTGCTGCTCAAATACTATTGGAAAATGAGGTATTGATATTTTCGGTACATTACTATGTTATTCATCTCACATGTGCCTTCCCATATTTAGAACCAAAGTTGGATAAAATCATTTGCACTATTTGGGATCATTTACTAGAAAGCATCTTCATAGATCAATGAACTCTGTATGATGTTATCATCTGGACAGTTACATCAGCTTATCTTTTGTTTCAGGCAAAGATTCATTGCCAGTTGATCTTCCTAAGCCTGTTGAGAATGAAAAACATTCGGAAGTTGCACACCCAAATGTGAACCCGTTCAGTGTGCACCCATTGCCCTTGGTGAGTTTAGCAATTGCCTCTGTTCCTTGTAAATTTGATGGACAGGCTGTAGCACCATGTTTAGTAATAGTTCCCGCGTTTCTCCTGCCTTTTGTATTTTACAAATCCTGATGTGTTTTGTTAGTGATTATTCCGAGGAACCGTTTTGTGTTTCCAGTGAAGTTTAAAGCTTGTTGTGCGCAGTTGCAAAGACGGTTTTCCTAATAAAAGAAGTTTATTTGTTGCAGACCAGGATTTCTGATGTACTCCCAGAATCCTCAAATGGTTCCGACTCTTTGAAGGAAGAGAAAAGCCAATACTATCCAGGTTTATTACATAGCATTCTTAGTATTTTCTTTATCCGTGTAAAGTGCATGTTATTGTTATCATTTTGTATTGCAGGCGATGTGTTTTAGAATTACATATAAATCTTCGAGCAAAATAGGATTTGGTAAAAAAAAATATCAGTATTCATGCACTACATTTTCACAGTATTAATATTCTTCGATCGGCTAATCTAAGCGGGGACTGTTTAACCGGGGCACGTGCCCCAGTTAGTTATGGTGCGACGGGTCTGCGATTGAAATCTCCCCCCGCCCCTTGTAGGGAGAGCACATGCATGTAGAATCTGCCACCTCTGACATCATTGTATTCATTGCTAAATCTGAATATTCAAAATTATTTATCTTATGAACCGTTAACCCGATTAGCAATCCGTCTTCAGCGTTGTGTTCGTATGGAGGGCTTCAAAACTAGATCCAATGCTTTAAGTTTCGACGATTTATTTTTGCTACACCTGTTGTCATTTGTATAGACAGTGGTTGCCAAATAAACATAGAAGAGTTGCCAAGATAATAATGCATAGTTGCAAGATAATTTTATCCATGTGTGTCATTGCAATGTTATAGAGAGCTAGCGATTGAGTATATTAATGTTTACAGTAACTAACAGACGATGTCATGTCATACAAAGTAGTATTATGTTGCTTTGCATCGAACTATGTTATTAAAACTTGGCAACTGAAACGAAGTGATAACAATTCGGCAACTGCCGATGAAAAAAAACTTGTCAAAATATGTCAACATGAGATTTAGTTTCGAATGTCCCATTGCAACTAAGCCAACGATGAAAACGGAGCATCAATTGAATTAGCGGTTCCAGATAATAGTTTTTTTATTTTTGAACATGAAGGGAATCTCGCTGATGTCATCACATGCGGGAAGAAACGCCACACCTAATGCAACCGCGCGGTGGCAGCTGTGTAGTCTTTCGATAGAGTTGCAGTCTCCTTGTCAAAAGGATAATTTAGATTCTGAGTTTGATTTGTCAGCTCCAGTAGATAGCACATTCATGTTTAACTTTCTTTTCTCATACTAAACATTATAACTACTCAATTACTGGACTAGTTGATTGTGAAGCTTTTCTCTAAATGATTCACCCATCATGCCTTTTTTTGAAGGACATAACCTCTTGTTTTCTTCCATTCCGTATTGGTGTCACTAGCCTTATCTTCATCCTTGCTAAAGAATCACAGCAGGTGCAATGAATATCATAATTGCTTTACAGCGGGTCACTATATATATTTTTTTCCTTCTAATTTTAGGCAAGGAGATTAAGCGCAGAAAGCGACATAGAAGAAAGCAGTATGTGGACCAAGAACCATGCATAATGAGAGGGGTCTATTTCAAAAACATGAAATGGCAAGCTGCTATAAAAGTTGATAAGAAACAAATTCACTTGGGCACTGTTGGAACACAGGATGAAGCAGCCCGGCTATATGATAGGTATCACCATACTTATTTCTGATCATGACGGTGCCTTTTGCTTGATTTGCATTCTGCTGTTTCTTGTCTATTCAATTTTCTTGACATTTTTCAAGAGCATGGCAGTTATTGTCGCACAATTTTTTTAACATTTTCCTGTACGACGTACCGTCCATAGAATGAACATCAACGCCCTGGATGGCATGAAGAGCGAGGAGCTAGGCTGCAAAGTTTAATAATTCTGGCCTAGTATATTGCTAATTACTAATTGCTAATTGCTAATTGCTACATAAGCGATTACCTTGTACAACCAATATACCTGCTAATTGCTACATAAAGTATGTTTAGTGTTCTCTCAAATAATATTTGTATCAGTATAATGGTTCAACAATTTTAGAATAATTATATGGTAGGTCATAAATGACAACACCCAAAGAAAACCTCGCTTTATCTTCGTCTTGCATACATGTGTCAAGATTCATGCACCAAACTGCTGAAAAGAAGGTGGGCAATCCACATATACTGTAACAGTGTGACTCAATGAGGCCTACACGTGAATAAAATCTCACTTATGACCCAGAAGGCCTATACGTGGATAGAAAGAGGGCAAGAGCAATTTTCTTATTAAATTTCGAAAGCCGAGATTTGAACCCTAGACCTCTGCTTTGGTACCATGACAAGTTTCATGCACCAACTAGTGGAACCAAAAGTATGAACTCGGAAAGAAGGTGGCCAATCCATGTGTACTGTAATAACATGCATTATAACTTCATCTTAGCAAAAGCGATTTTTTTATAATGAATTTCCGTTGTGGCAAAGTGCATGCATAATTTTTCAATGCTTGATGCGTTTGACAAGATAAAGTCAATGATTAGTCATGCTAGCATAGTTTCCCAAATATTTTGGTTCATGGGCCTGAGTTACAACTTACAATCCTATGTTGGAAACCTAATAGCAGGCATGTCTCCTCGGATACTTTTGCACTTTTGGTTCTTAATTTTGATCAAGTGGTATGGATGTGATGGCATGCCGAGGCCAGATAAGCCTAGTTTGTGTCATACTGATGTTCTTGTTTTGATTCAACATCATTTGATAAGTTAAGTATATTATCTACGTGCAGGGCAGCTTTTATGTGTGGAAGGGAGCCAAATTTTGAACTTTCGGAGGAAGAGAAAAAAGAACTTGACACGTACACGTGGGAAGACTTCTTGGCAATAACCCGCAACACCATAACCAACAAAAGTAAGATCTATGCTGGAGGCGTTGTTTCGGCCTCATATAAGTAGATACTCACAGATATTTCATGTCGCAAAAAGATAAATTTTGCTGCTCTAAAATGACTTTTTATGAGACTTTTTTTTAATACATGACATAAAAATGTCTTTTTTTCATGAAACTGTGTGCTAACATAGAATGTGATGTACACTTAATAATGCATTTTTTTGGGTGGTGGGAGCATATGCTCGAGCCAAACTGGACTTCCGGACCCATTATGAATTATTTTCGTAGTCCTTTCTTCCTGCCAGCAATTACTGCAATAGCATAGCATAATTTGTTTTCACTTTGTCTCTAGAACAAAGAAAGGTTGGGTCACTAAGGCGTAACGAGGCGGACTTATTCATAGGAGATACTGAGATGGTCAATGGTGGTGGGTCTTCGCACTCTGATGATGGAGACATTGAGACATCGGCTTCTTAGATGGCGGCCAGGTCATGGAAACCCAAATGGAGCGTCCGACAGATTCGTTTCGATATAATTTACATTTAGATATTCTTCCCTCCGAATAATTAAATCCATGTGCATAAGGCCCTGCAGTCTGATAAAGGTAAAAGGTTAGATAATCATGTCATCTCAAATAAAACCGGAGATGTTCAATTATAGAAGGAAATTTCGCTGAGCAATCATGTTTACGATTCCAGAATTGTGTATATCTTGTCGATAGATTTACCTCAAATTTACTCAACATGTAACTAGTTTACCTTATGAATAATCCTGAAAGAATAGTTTCCATTTCCGATGCCTTATATATTTCAGTGAGACATTGATGCATTCTTTTTGTATTGTGTGTCAGTGGAATTTCATCATTGGAGGTAAGAACAATAATAACAAGGTAAAATGCAGCAGCAGACAACATTTTTTTTATGGCTGTGCGGCCAATATTTCTACTCTTGAAATATCGCTGAATTTGTTAAGGGGTCTTGGATAGAATTATCAACAGTGCGAACGGGCAGCAAAAAAAAAAAAGTCCGCGAACAGTTTTCTAGGTCCACAAGCTATGGAACTGTGTTTCGGCCAAACTTAAATGGTTAATGGGGTAGGACTATATTCTCCTTTCTCACCTAGAAGCCATACGTGGATGTGTGGTTCCTCCAATCACCACATCAAGGAATTGAATCTGGGTGATTATAGGTACAAGTTTTACGGTGGTTGGCATTTTTAAGAACCATTCATCCATCCGATCTAACGGTGCTAAAATATGTGGTACCAGACTGACGGTACCCAACGGTACCGCGGTACTGAAAATAGTGCGGGGCCGGTACCGAAATTATGTGGGACTGGTATCGAAACTACATGGGACCATTACCTGTAATTATTTTTTAATTATTTTCAAGGGTAAATTTGTTATTTGCTCACAACCACTCTCTCCTACCACCGAATCACCGACCAGCCGCCGGCGCCCTCCCACCAGTCCACCACTCCTTCCCCTCCAGCAGCACCTCGAGGGCCCCGTCGCCGACCTCCTCCAACTACCCTCCAGCAGCACGTGGGCACCGTCGCCGGCTTCCTCCACCTTCCCTCCAGCATGCAGCAGGAGTCGGCTGCGGGCGCCGTCGCCGGCCTCCTCCACCTCCCTTCCAGCAGCAGGGAACCGGGCGTCGTCGCCGGCTTCCTCCACCTCCTCTCCAGCAGTAGGAGCCGGCCTCCGACATGGCCGCGCTCGTCTGCATCCGATTTGTCGTGCACGACCACGACAACCTCCTCGTCGCCGGCGAGGCCGCACACATGGTACGGGGACGCCTGGAACTCCAGCCACCCGGACTCGAAGACGCTCTTCGCCTCCGTCAAGGACGTCATCACCCGGTGTGCTGATCGTGATCCTCTCTCTGTCTTTTCCGTCATGTTTCATCCTGCTGTAACTGAACCATGTCAATCTGTGACTCTGTGAGCCAGTAGCTGTTGTCAGCTTGAGATTTAATGTGAATGTACTTCTTAGCACCTGAAAATATGCTAATGGAGCATGTTCTCTACTCAGGTGCAGCTGAGCTCCTTGTAAGCCTATTGTTGATTTTAACAACAGTATAGCTACTGCTCCCATTACTTGTCATTTGTAAGCCTAATGTTGATTTAACGACTAATGTGGTTCAGTTTGGGTAGCAGTTATCTGAAACTAGGATTAGTGATCTTGGTGGCATAAACATTACATGAACGTGTTGGTACAGCTAAGCGTGCATTTCTATAGTAGTTATAACTTGGTAAGATTTGTGCAACATATGAGGCCCATTCCTATCAAAATAGAAGCTCAGCTTGACTGCAAATGTAGTACCCTGTTAGTTTTGGTCTTTTGGAAATGAGGGAGTGAAACCAATTGCATATGTGTTTTTTCAAGTTCTTTTATGCCATTTCAGAATCGTCTTATAATGTTTTGAGCCTTGATTAACTTTTATTGAACACGGGTAGATAAGATGGCCTCTGCTCATGTATATGTGAGACTGAATAAAGGTCAGACAGTCGATTACCTTAGTGAAGGTGTGGAAAATTGTGCGCAGCGTGTTAAAGCGAATTCCTTTCAAGGTTGGTAAATTAGTTCAGGAGGCATTGTCATATTTGACATGAATTGGTGTTAGTACCTTCTTGGTTTGCCTTGGCGATATGCTTGTCGGCTTCAGCCAGTCACATGTTCCTGTAAGTTATTGTTGTCCCCAAACTCACTGAGCGAAGTAGGCACTCCTTACTTTAGAAATCACCAGCAGATTTACATGTGCAAACTGAAAATCTTAGATGCAAAAAGATCGATGCAATCCTAGCTTCAATGGAAGCTTCACTAGTTGTGACAACATTGAAAACTGAAACCTCTATGTGTGCATATGTGCATGCCACACCACTCAAGTAGATTTATAGGTCTAGAAGGCATATATCTAGCTAGTTTCCTATCACCTTGTGAGGAATCATCCAGCCTCAGATGATAGTGACGATGGAAATGGGTGAACAGGTTGCTTATATTGCAAAGCTTCTACATATTTTATCAAGGTTTTCGGCTACATTATTTATTATTTGATCTTATCACCTTTCTATGTTTTTGGACAGGGTCAGTTGGAGCCATATGGAGATTCATGGAATACAACGATGGGGGCAAGATGCGCTCGGACGAAGATATGTCATCGACAAGAACGAGCGAGTTGCGCTTAACAGTCCTAAGATGGCATTGACTTTGGGCAGTGGCAACAAGAACATGATCGCATAATCATTACGCACGCAGAGAACTTAAGAACCAGGATGGTGTTGAATGGTTCCTTAGTACAGTTTGCAGTGTTCGATGAATAGAAATTGTCTGTGATATTAATATTTACTCGTAGTTTTGATAAGAGATACTATCTGTGGCTGTGGGAAATAAGGCCTATCCGTAGAATCAGCTGCAAGACTTATTAAACCACTGCATCTCAGTTTGTAGACTGTAGAAAATATACAAATTGAACATGTAATCAGTCATACAAAGATAACATTCATACATGAACCTGTATGTTCTGAACTGAAATGTCTCCAGAATGAATTTAAAAGCATATGCCTAGTACGAACTTAAATTGGGCCACAAATGTCACAAGATCAAGGATTTTCTAGTGCATTACACGACATATAATAATCATACAAGAATTCAGATTCAAGGATGAATGAGAACTTGTCCCAAATAATCACGACTTGCTGCCTCAAAATACTTGTCCTAAATCGCAAAATAATTCGGATTCAGGGATTCTCTGTGGTCTGTGCTTCCTCCTTAGATTTGACCTTTTCTAGACAGCTTATCTTGAGCTTTTGGCAATTTACATCCTTCAGCTGAATAATGTTGCTTCTGTCATATGGTGTATAATCATCGACCCGTAAACGTTAGTGACCTGATTTCACCCACCCTCTTGAATCTGATGTAGCCTGAGAGGTTCAGTGTATGCGGCTTGTTGAGTCACCTAGACTTTCATGTAGATAAAAAAGAAATGTGTTATGAGACATGTCCAAATGCTCTAGGCTGAAAAGACCTCGGAGACAGTCTCCAACATAATTGAGACTATCCTCTTGTGACTGGTGATAACTTACCACTGGCAACATGAGAATCCATCTCTCGGCACTCTTCCTTCCATCTAGCATTCTGAAAAAAAATCCGGGATGTAGTTAATGATGTGTTCTACAAACATGCAAAAGATCAACTTCAAATACATTGTATTCGGAGCTACACAAAAATGACAAAATCTAACAAATTTAGAGATTTGAAAATAAGCATACTCAGATCCACAATTTTGTCATTTTTGTGTAGCCCAGAGTACAACGTATTTAAAGTTTATTTTAGGCACGTTTGTAGAATACACCAATGGCTACATTCGAGATTTTTTTCAGAATTTTTTGAAACACATAAATATTTTTTTCAATTTTTTTAAAACGCCGGGATCACTGGTGCCCGGGAGCACAAAATCTCTACCCGAAGGCGGCTCCTATATAGACAATATGGAAACAATTCCAATCTAATATTGTGCAATCTCTAACTACGTAATGTATCTTGCCCTCACAGCCACAACCGTAGATGTAGCATCGTGAACATCAGTGATGTGGAAACTAGCGGGCTGGCATCTCTCTTGGAGTGGTAGCGGAAATGTCGTGGACAATTTCACGACCCGGACGCTTGGACTGTAGAGGAAGCTGTTATGGTGCTCAGGCGAGGTAGTAGCCCTTTGTGCTGATGTTGAGGTAGCCAAGAACGGAGGGTAGTAGCTGTAGTCGATATAGCTGTGCAAGAGGACGCCATGGTCGATGTCATGGTGGGGGATGATAGTGTCGAGGTAGCCGCAGATGAAGAAACATGCGCAGAGGGGGACGTGATCTAGGTTAGAATTACGATGGAATCAAGTGCATTGGGTGTCACAGGTTTCACCCGACCCTGTGAGATTTATATCGATAATCCCATCTAAACCACCTATGCCAAACAAGGCCTCATGAAATTTCATTGAACGTGAGTACCAGCTGGTGCGGACAGGTACGACGCTATAGCTCCCAAAGAAAGGAACGTGTGTGTTGCTAGGAAGCTTACAGTGCGACGGTGGCACAATGTCGATCCAGTGATGACCGAACGATCAGTTACTCAGTTATTTTAAGGGATAACTTCTGGTTCCGTCTGCGTGTTTTGGCGATGTGTCCGGGTGGAATGTTATGCTAATTCTAGCTAAAACAAAATCAATATATACTGCGACAAACACAGGAAGAAGATTAGTACAACTCTGTCCAATTATGGCATCTTTCAAATGGTAAACGATACTGGACGAGAACAGATGCAAAATTACACACTGGAGATCGATTGTTGTCATCACAAAAAAACAACAGGTGGGAGCGTAATTTTGCATCTGGGCGGGCAACCAGAGGACACTACACATATTTGTTTCTGTGTTTTATCAACTTATGTGGAGTGGTGTCCGTGATTTTTTTTTTAGAAATGGGGATGTCCCGGCCTCTGCATCGAGTGATGCACACATCCATCACTCGAGTGGTGTCCGTGATATGCTGTTGTTCCTAGAATCCTTCTTCCTTAGGCCATTCTTTTGCTATTTTCCAAAGTTTTTATGGAAAAACTAGGAGATTCATGTGGATTTACTTTGCAGCTCAATGTTGAGCTCTTTGGAACATACACAACTAATTAATATCAAAGCTTGAATTTCCTAGTCGAGGTAGCCGCTATTTTTCAAAACTATTTCAGAAAAGGCTGCCTTAATTTCGAACAGCTCCAATACAAGGTACTACATGATCAGTTCGGTCTGGAACTCGGTCAGGCACCTTGGAATTCACGGTCGTTTATGGCCTTGGATCGGAGCCTGGCGGAGACGGCCGTAGCGCAGATGGAGAGGAGCATGCCGACGAGGAGCAAGATGAGGGCGACGATCGCCCTTTTATAGTAGTCCTCGAGAACTTTCTGGCCGGACGGGGGCGTCCAGGAGATGCCGCGAACGTAGCGCAGAACGTCGTTGGTCGCGCCGAACCCGGCGCTGACGCCGCTGGTTAGCACGAGGCTGACAACCATGTCTGCACCCATGCTGATGTCCAGGATCATGGCGCTGGTCGTCATCCTCTTGCTCTTGCACATGAGGTAGAGGGCGACGGGTATCTGCAGCAGGCTTCCCGCAATTCCCAGGATGGCCGACGCGACCACGTACCTGCAGTATTCGATTGAGCACCGTCAGGGATGAATCCTTCAGTACAAAGATGGGGTTTAAAGTAACAGGACAAGCTGATATGTATCACACGTACGAGTAGCTCTGGAGCTTGTAGAAGTCGATGTTGATGAGATCGACGTCGGCGTGGTTGGCCAGGACAAAACGCACGGACATGAGCAGGACGGCGATCATGAGAAGACGCGCGAAGAGTCCGGCTGCAACCCACGCCGTCCACCGTGACACGGCCATATTAGAACGAGCTATCGATCGATCGATCTCCTCTCGTACTCCAACAACCACTCTTGTAGCTTGAGTTGAGCCTTTTGGGAAGAAGCGCATATAGTATATTGCTAGCAGTTGGGGCCTGGCTTTGGCTTTGGCTTTGGCAAGCTGCACTACGCATCCGGTTCCATTTGTCACCAAAAGGTCACCATCGGCCGGCCGGATGCGGCGCGGGCATGGCGGGGAGGCGGCCACTCCGGCGCTAGCTCCCAACATGTATGTTGCTAGGAAGCTTACAATGCGACGACGGCATATGATTGAACGATCAATTACTTACTATTGCCTCTGTTCCAAAATATAAAAAGTTTTGTCAGTTCAGTTTAAGCTACCAAAACGTGTTACGGAGGACCGACGGAGGTAGTACTTTTGAGGCTTAGTCCTGGTCCTTTCTGCGTGTCTCGGTCCTGTTGAGTAGTTTGCTGAAGAAAGGACGAAGAACAAGAAAGAGTTACATGCTGTGTACAGCCCACAGTGGAAAAATGGCGTCGTTTGAAACAAGATACAGTTCATTTTTCATAGAAAACTACATTGTAAATTGATCCCCATTTTGTGTTTTTTTACATAGCGGCCTAAAAATGGCGTCATTTAAAACAATATTCAGTTCATTTTTTTTCATACAAAACCATATTGTAAGTTGATCCACATTTTGCACTTTTTACATAATGGCGTCGTTTGAAACAAAATTCAGTTCATTTTTCATACAAAACCATACTCTAAGTTGATGCTTATTTGCAGTTTTACATAACAAAAAAAAAGTAAGATATGAATTCTGAAAAAATCGTGGTCGGCAGGATTCGAACCTGCGCGGGCAAAGCCCACATGATTTCTAGTCATGCCCGATAACCACTCCGGCACGACCACAATTTGCTAGTTTTGCAGTTTAGGGTTATTTATCCAGAAGACTAATACAAATGTATTACCTTTTGGTACTTTGGTCGTCCTTTTTGTAGCAACAACGTGTAATGATAATAAGTGAAGATGACGGATCCAAAGGGCATATGGACAAAGAGAGGAAGATAATGATGCGTCGGCGAAGGGAGCAGAGAAAAACGACGAAGCCGAGGGGCGGACTGTGAGAAAAGGAGGGATTTTTTTTTATGACAGAGCAGTAAGATATTACTGATTTTCATTGACAGTTAGGAAGAGTTCAGTATATAATAAAACACGAGGAGCAGCAACATAAGGCAAACTAAAAGACAATGGACTAGGGAACAGAGAAATCATGGTGGTTGGAACAGTCTGCTAATAGGCGCAAGGATCGCATCCTACGAGGAGTGGCCTTCATCAATAATCCTCGCAAAAACATGATCCACACTGCTGTGCTAGCCTGAGCAGAGAAGATTTTTGCATCACTCCCTTTCCAAAGCATCCATGTGACAAGCCAAAGAAGCTGCAGGGAGTCCGCCGATGGCAAGCTGGCAATCGAGGAGGCAGGTGGCAAAGAGATGGAAGTTGGTCGCAGGCTCCAAGTTGCACATGGGACTGGTCGACCAGCGAGGGATGTTGCACTTGATGAGGCTGTCAGCCGTCAGAAAGCGGCCACACACCGCAAGCCAACACAAGGCCTTTGCTCGGGGTAAATCTTTGGCGGACCATATCAGCAACCGATCATGCATCAGAGAACTCCATGCCTTGGAATTCGATCATGTAGGCGGAGTAGGGTCTGGACCGCTCGACTTTGAACTTTAACGCGAATCCTGCACCGTCATTGAAGGTGAAGGTGGCGGCAAAATCCAATAGCTCACAAATCATACTGAAGCCGGTGGTTCTCATAGATAGCATTGTCAAGATTGAGCTTGCGGTGGGTGCAGTGGTTGAACATCTCATCAGCTAGCCCTATCCGTCATTCTCCTCGCGCCTACCTTCCCTAATCAGTAATCAGGGTACGTGAGCAACCGATAAAACAAACCACAACATTTTTTTGTTTTAGATATTTCGATCGTATCATTTAAGCATTTACCCGTAAAGCATCTTTCATGCATGCCGTTTCCAAAGAAAAATAAATCTTTCATGCATGCCCTTATTGGGCCAGGCCTCCTCCCAGACAGCCCAAGATCCAAGCTAACAACATTTATTTCCGTTCCTAAAAAAACATCATTCGCCCATTTTCGCACGTTCATCGAGGCCCGGCCATAGCCGGGGAGTTCGCCCGACGCCGTCTCTCGCGGCGCGATGGCGTCGCTCCCGGCTCCCATGTGCCGCGCGTGGGGGGAACTGGAGATTGGTTCAGGAGAAGAGGAACCAAGGGGGCGACCGCCGCCGCCGGCACCTCCTCATCCCCATTGTGGCCGGGTATGCTTCTGCTTCTCTGAAGCTCGAATTGGATTCAGAGTCGAGCCTCCTCCTGTCCCGGGAGGTAAATGCAATGGGGTTCAAGATTATCATGCGACCATCACCCTATGAGTACTTGCGGATGTTTATGGTCCTTATTTATTCATTTTCTATTGTGGCGCACCGAATAAGTACTTTTAGGATTGCTGTACTTTGGCCTCATGGAACTAGGCATAGCACTCTTCTTTTCCTTGGAGTGGAAACAAGTGCTACTGTGTAGCTCTGCATAGAGATGCGAGGCTCCTTTCTGATGAAGAAATAGGGTTTCGTCCCGCTATATTAATATAGCAACCACTCTAAACAACTTTGAACTCTCTGATGGGGCAAACAGCACAGTCCAGCTCAAAAGGAAAGAAAGAGAAAAAAAAAGAGAAAACAATGCCGACATCGGCGGATCAACGAAAACGAAAGTGATTCGCAACCGCTACGTCCTCTCCGGCGTATTCCCACCATGATACTAGCGCTCTGAATCGCCGCGTACCAAACAACACCTCCAAGAAGGAAAGCGACGACGACGACGCTGCTGCCCGGACTGGTCCTAGGGTTTTCCCCGGTACGCTCCGAGGAGTGGGGAAGAGGCACACCCGACGCCCTTCAAGAAGGAAAGGCGACACTCTCAAGCGTCACCACGTCGGTGCCAAAACGACATGGATTTCTCCCGACCCCCAAAAAACCACATCCCGGACAATCTGTAGCGCTCCACCAAATCCTGCCGCCCACCAACAGACGCCACCGCGGTCTTGAAGTCACCAACGCCGTCTCACCATGGCAAACACTGCGAGGCCAGACTGAGAAGAGACAACCGTAGACAATAGGTGGCGGTACCACAACCACGCGGGAGGGAACAACCTCCACCATCATAGGCGGTAGCCGACCGGACACAACAACAAGAGCACACCAGACCATTGGAGCCGAAGGGTGGCAGCAACACGGCCACCTGGAGGACGTCCTCCACCGCCACCTGCGGGTGCCGACCGGACGCGGTAGTAAGGACACACCAGGCCGGCCAGGCCCGGCCGGGTCCCATGAGGACCCGTAAAGTCCCCGCCACCACGCTGCTGCACGTAGGCCACGCCGCCGCTACCCTCTTGACCGATACCATAGGTCCGGCCGGACCCAGACGAGTCCGCGAAGCTCCCGCCGTCGCGCTGCAGCAGGGGCGGTGTCGTCTCCACCAACCATACGAGCGGTGGCTCGTAGTCAAACCGGAGGCAGCTGGGTCACGTCCGGCCCGCCCTGACCCAGATCGGGCCCGTAGGGCCCAGATCTGGGCCGGCTGGGCCCCGGCCGAGCGCTTTCCGACCAGCCTCACTACCAACGATAGCACCACCGCCGTGACCACCACCTACGCCTCCGCAGGTCACCCCGCCGTCGCACAGCCCTCCGCCGCCTAGGAGCACCTCCTGGAGCCACGCCGCCGCGCGCGGGCGCCTCTGCGAGGGGAAAGGCAGGAGGCCGCCGCCGGCGGCGCCGCCTGGGCCTGGCCCGGCGACGTACGCCGGCAACGGCGGAGGGGGAGGAAAGGAGGGAGGGCTAGAGAGGCGCCGGCGGCGCGCGTCCCAGTCGCCTGCGTGGGGGCGACCAGGTCGCGGGAGCGAAGGGTCTGGAGGGATTTGCCAAATAGAGTGATCGAGGCTCCTTTCTCTCCATATGTTTCAGGACGTCAAATTTTAATGACAACAACGTATTGATATGCACACATTTTTCATAGCCTGTTGTATGTAATATTTTACATACATACTGCATCATTTTAGTTAGTCCTCGTAGATAGTTAGGGATATGCTTTTCTCAAAACGAATATTATAATAAATCGTATTGGTGCATCTACACAAGTAGACCTTCACCGGCAAGGAAATTTAATCAGTTTTGCCCTTAAAATATCGGGTGAGAACAAAAGGGTGACATCTATTCGCTAACTTTTCTTGTACTACATAGTTCCAGATCTGAAAATTGTCAAGTGGAAACTTGTCGGCATGCCGAACAACCTTTCTTGTATTTTTGTTGGTCCAATATATTGTCAAGCAATGTTGCACACGTATTACTGGTCTAGTTGTCAAAGAAGGCTACCGTTGAAATTTTAATGACAGCAATTTGTAGTTTTGTTAAGGCTTGCAAGAGGAAGCCCTCAATTCTTCTGTTACAACTACAACAAAGAACAATTCTTTTTTGTCTGTAATCGCTGATCCTTATCATTAGAAACTAGCAGGCCCATTAATAGGGAATATATATGAGTTTATGTCTATATGGGCCGCATGATTTATGTAGGAATAGTTAAAAATGCTGCGGCATACATCGTCATGATCACAGAATCTTGGCTGACTTGAGTCAAAATTGGAAGATTCAGTGCAAGTATAATACTTATGCATGCGGGCAAATTAAATGGGATTCATCACACATATACTGTCCATAGAAATGATTCTGTTGGACCTGTAAGTTGCAAGGAGTGCTTCAATTCTATAGTACAAATAAAACCTGTCCATCTCTTATATTTTGATTAGATACTTCAGAACAAAATAAGAACAACAAAAATTGATGTTTTCCCAATCTCTCGTCCAACTGTAACCCACTAACACAATTGGACTCGCTAACTGGTGTAGTGGTTCTTACAACTTATAACAGTGTTTTTTCTTACATGTTGTCCACACACTAGACTCCAGATTCTGACATTCTTGCTTATCTGCGGAGTATCTAGATTACCTCCGCCAGAAGACGATTGCAGTTCAGATTTTGACATATAAACATCACCTTACCAACTACTCCTATCTTCATAGGCCATAGCAGTCGTGTCATCCTCCTCTGGATGTCAGTTTGGTACTTTTGAGAAAATAGAAAATATACCGTGGGGGTATCCCTACGGTTTGGCTGGTAAAAAAAAAAATACATTATTGTTTTAGAGAAAGTCTGTTTCCCATGCCAAGCTTATCATTTTTAAAGGACAGATGACATTGCAAGCAATTTTTTGAAAAATCGTATTTTGTATTAATTATGCATAGCAGAATTATTGATCAAACTAATGATAATCCTATACTATTTGAATAAATTATTTGGCTTTAAACCATGTCCTTTTCTTCGAAGGACAAAAATGGTTATTGTCTTACGAAAGCAAAAAGTTTCCTAATGTTATAGGAGAAATGCAAATGGAATAGTAGTGCATGCTTCCGTGAGAAACTCATCTTGGTTGACACCTACACCTTTCCGTAAAAGTTGAACTTTTGACTGTCGAAGTGATAGTTTTCTTGGACCTGGGTTGTAATATGAATCTATGTTAATATTCCCCAAAGTTGAATGTTTTTTATGCCAGTTGAATCTCATTTTTCAATGTTCCTAATTTTCATGTTTGCTTGAAAGTTACTTATTTGCATGGTAAGTTCTGAGTCTAAAGGTTTTCAAATCTCGGTAAAAGTTCCCCCTATATGAATATTTGATTCTATTTGAAAAGGCGGAATAACTGGTTTAGAAGAGACCCATGACAGTGAGTTTCATAACTCCCATTCAACCGTGAATTAGCATCGTCCATAGTAATAGCCCCTATATTGAGTAAATTACACGGATCTACCACATTTGGGGCTCAGGTCACACGTCAGTACCATTCTTGGTGATTTTTTCAAGTCAGTACCAATCGTGGGGCTAATGACAACAAATTGCACAAATTCCTATCTAACAATATTTTGACACCCATACTGACAGATGGGACCATCGGTAAGAGCCTAGTTGGCAGCACACGTGGACGTGGAGCTGAGGTGGACGTGGGACCCACCTGTCATCCCCACAACATTTTTTTCTCCTCCCGTCTCTTCTTCATCCTCCTGTCTCTCTCCCGCACGGAATGGGTGGCGGAGGGGAGGCCTAGGTGGGAGGCGTAGATGTGGAGGAGGAGGGAGAAGGCGGCGCGGTCCGAGGACACGTCGTGGGTGAGCAACTCGTCGAAGAGCACGGCCGCATCGGCGGGGCGGCCGGCCTTGGAGAGCGTCGACATGGCAGATGCATAGGAGGTGGCGGTCGGCGCGCCGACAAGGGGATTGACGCATGAGGCGCAGCACGCGCAGTGTCGCGTCGCCGTCACCATCACCGTCCTGCGCCAGGGCCGCAGAATAGGAGGAGCACGCGGTGGCGGTGGGGGTGTAGGAGCGGGGGAGGACCGGAGGAGGCGGCCGAGCGAGCGCACGGCCACGGGCCATGCCTCCTCCAGGTCGGCAGCGGTAGCGGGAGCGAGATCCCCTCCGTGTTGTCGCCTCCCGAGCCGGTCGCGGATGATGGAGCCCCGGCGGCGGCGCGGCCGAGGGGCTCGCCGGCGAGCGGTGTGCCGCGCTGGCCTGTGATGGAGGAGCTCCCATGGCTGGTGGTGGAGGAGCTCGAGGTGCGGAAGCCGTGGCCGTGCGCCCGTCCGCCGCGCAGTGGCCGTGCTCGTCTTGTCCGTGAGTCACGCGACGCCACGGATGCCCGCGTCGTGGCCGTGCTCGTCCGGCCCGCGAGACGCGCTTCACAGGCGGCGGCGGCGCCTGCGTGTCCTGCTCGCCGTGCTGACCATGCACTCCTTGGTGCGCCACGGCCGTCGGCGAGGCGAGGCACCGCGGTCGGGCCAGCACTCCTCCCTGATGCAACCGGCGCATCTATGGCAACGGCGTCGCCACGCACCAAGGCCCGACCTCTCCGGCGCTCCGGCGTGGGATAGGGGGAGGGGGCCGAGCTGACTGGAGCACGAAGCAGTGGAGGCGGCGAGAGAGAGAGGAGAAGGAGGAGAGAGAGAAAGAGGAGGGGAATTGGGGAGAAGATGTGCCTGACGAGTGGGCCCATATCCACCTCACCTCCTCGTCCACCTGTGCTGCCAACTAGACCTTACATGTGGGCCTCACTTGTCAGTTGCTGACAAAATGCTATTAGAACAAGATTTGCGCAATTTGTTGTCATTAGCCCCACGATTGGTACTGACTTGAAAAAATCACCAAGAATGGTACTAAGCTGTGACTTGAGCCTCAAATGTGGTAGATCCGTGTAATTTACTCCCCTATATTGGTGCGTATACATTCCCCCTGGCCTTTATTATGGAAGCCCATACGTGTAAATGCCATCTGTATGCTCACCAAGTCTGCCAATATATTAAGATCATGGAACAGTTCACATCTTGCACTTGGGAAAATCCTCTTTGCAAACAACCACCGGAACAGTTCACTTTTTAAATACATTGCACGCTTTTCCTAGCATTATAAAATATATGTTGAATGTAATAGCATATGATATAGTATTGTTGAAGGGACAAACATCAGAGAGTAATCCAAACCTATTCTCTGATACCTAATCTTCTTTTGGTGCCATAAAACAATTTTCTATGGTCAAACCTGATGATTACCTGATCACTACTATATATACGTTACTTGCTATATGCTTCCTCTTTGCCTCATTACTCCAAGACCTTTCCCTCTTATTGATATGGAGCTTGAGCTTAGTCTAGGAGATTCTCTAGCTCCAGTGAGGCACACCATACCGCCTGCACCGGCACCTACACGCACAGGCAAAGGAGAAGGCCATGATCTTGCTCTCGGGCTTGGAGTAGCGCCGACCGAAGGATCTGAACAAGATTTCCAGAGGAAAAGCCCACGACGAGGAGATACCGTGCTGCTAGAAGATGATGAAGAATGCCCTCAGGTAGAGTTGCCTGTCGAAGCGAGCCTCAGCTGCCCCCTGAACCTAGCTTCTGCACAAACCAGTAAGTTCAAGAAAATTCCTCAGACTATGTATGCTGTTGGTTTGATTGATTCCCAGTAGGTCCATAGGTGGTTAAGTGCTTTAAAGCATAAAGTTGGTGTGTAAATTGCTTGTGTGGTGATAGGTCCTTTTCTGTACAGGGAGTGTGAATTCAGATGTGCTCAGACAAGGGTTTGATGTGAACGCTGTTCCGGTGGACGGTGAACCTAGGTCTTTGTCTCCATCATCCATGCAGGTCGAGGTTCCTTTGATGCATGCAGTTGATCAAGAAGCTTCGGATGATGAGGAAAATGGAGGTGCCAGGGTGAGGAAGAAGCTGAGGCTGTCCAAGGAACAGTCTGCGTTTCTAGAGGATAGCTTCAAAGAACATAACACCCTAAGCCTGGTATGACCTATCTTGTTCTGACGTGCTCTATCTTTAATGCCTGATTCGGTAAATTATAGATTTGTCTGTCTTCTTCTTGACACTCTCTTAAGAGCATATAACTCAACTGTTTTTCATGTAACTGCTTGATGAATATCGATGGTGTTCATAAAAGCACATATAGTGAGCATATAACTCAGCTTTGTTATATATGTGTATGAAATAGTCCAAAGTGCGTTCTTTTGATGAAAACAAATAAAAAGGATGAAATGTTTCAATTAGAAATAGGTCTTAGGAGTAATTTTCACATCCACAGCAATGATCACTCGTTATCATGCATGTGAGAGATCAGGCATGTTTAAATTCTTACTGCTGATGGGACACATGGGTTGTTTGGGCTTTTTGTGGGACAGCACATAGTAATGGAAATAAGAAGTTTAACAGTAAATTTATCTGCAAATAAAACAGTACGTGTTGATATTTAATCAAACATTACCCATTTTTTATTTTTCTTCATTCTGCACACAGGAACAAAAGAGCAATTTAGCCAACCGGCTCAACCTTCGACCACGCCAAGTTGAGGTCTGGTTCCAAAACAGAAGAGCCAGGTAACCGAATATACCTAAAATTATCTTAGTTAGTAGTATAGTAAGTTGAGACTATATTAATTTTCACTCTCTCTCTGAACAATCTCTTCCATCAAACATCCATGACCCAATTTAACATAATCTCGCAGGACGAAGCTGAAGCAAACCGAGGTGGACTGCGAGTACCTGAAGCGCTGCTGCCAGACGCTGACACAGGAGAACCGAAGGCTCCAACGAGAGGTGGCAGAGCTGCGTGCTTTCCGTCCCACGTACTCTCTCTACAACCATCATCACCTGTATGGGGTCAGGGCGTGCCCGTCATGTGATAATAAGGTTACAACCTACAACAATCCTCTCTTTGTCACTGCCAATGCGTCGGTGTCATCTCCGGGGTCGGGTGCATCGCCGCCATCGGCGATGTCCACCTTGTTCGCCAGGCCTCACTTTGGCCCCTTCACCACCGGCCACACGGTGCTCCGCCGCCAGCCATCAGCGACCTCATGATGTGGTTGGCTAGATTGCGCTTGTGCATGTTGGCGTGTAAATATTTTTCTTGTGTGTTTGTTCATCAATAGATGCTGTACATAGAAAGCAAAATAGAACCATACTCTCTAGCTAGCTAGTTGTGTATACGCAGTATAGGCGGATGTATATAGACCTGTTACATGTCTAGATACATCCACATGTGATGTATACCAAGTCATCTAATATGCAACGGAGGGAGTAGTTGCGTATAGGCGGTGCTCAAGCTAACAAATTGCATGTGGTGTCGTGCTCAAGCAAAACGACCCGATGTTAATTTGTATTAGACCTAGCTTTGTAGTAGGTGTGGAATTTGGTGGGTTGCGTGGCTGACTTTGGAGGAGTTTGGCTTTTCCCTTGTACAAAAAAACTATTGTAAAGGATGATATATGTGTTGTTTGTGGGGTGTGTCATCCTGGAATGGCAAGAGTCTTCTTTCTATTTGTGTACCAGTGGCAGTGTGGAATATATACTTTTGTTTGGTGAAACGTCATGACCTATGACTTGTGTCCGTGGTTGCGTGATTTCAAGCATCGAGAGGCCGTATCACTGTCAGTACGTGAACGAGAAACAATGAAACTGCTGTCCGTCCGTGGTTGTCATCAAAATAAACGAGGCAGTTGGAGCGACGAGCACGCACGTGTCCATTTGCAATATAGTATTGTGTAACAGGCTAACAGCACATCATTGTTGGCGGATCTCTCTAGGGCCAAGTGGAGTTTTTTTCTTGTCTCCCTCCGTTCCAATTTACTTGACTTGGATTTGTACAAATGTGAATGTATCTATACTTGTTTCGTGTCTAGATACATCCGTTTGTAGACAAATAGGTGTCAAGTAATTTGGAACGGAGGGAGTACCAGATTTTCACCGTGAATGCACCTCTGAAACTAACATTTTTATCCGTTGCGGCACCATGGTCCGGTGTGCTCTAGCTCCGCGCCTGGTTGGAACTAGGCATGTAGGCGGACGTCCGCTCCAGCTAAAATATTGGTCTGTCTCGTTCCATGTTTAGTAGAATCGATTAACAGTTTGCTTAGCAAGTCACTGATTATCAACTAACAGACGTGTCGGGCGGACGTCCGCCCTGTCCGCCGGACCGTCCACCTGCATGCCTAGTTGGAACGCGGATACTTTGTTTCTCGGATGCAAACTGTTCTCTGTGAAAGTTAGATGGAGATCTAAGACATAGCATCGGCTAGAGGTTTTACCCGCGTTATTACTACGTGAAAAACTGTTATCATCCAAACTATTCTCTGTGAAAGTTATGTGGAGCTCTAAGGGCATGTACAATGCAAGATGCTTAGGGAGGTGCTTACAAAAATAAACCGGTTTTTGTTTAAGCACCGGTGCTTATTTACACTAGGTAGATGCCTAACTAGGCACCTTTCCTATACAAATAAGTACTGGTGCTTAGGAAAAATGTTGATTTATTTTTCTAAGCACTCCTCTAAGCACTCTCCATTGTACATGGCCTAAGTCGACATACCATCAGCTAGAGGTTTTACCCGACTATGTCAAAAATTGCAGTTAAGTTTTCACGATTACCCACGTCGAGACAAGGAAAGAGACTATGTGAAAGTTCTGTGGAGCTCTAAGTCGACATACCATCAGCTAGGGATGAAAACGGAGCGGAAACTTTCCGACTTTTCCGCGGAAAAACGGAAACGGAACGGAAATACGGAAACGGAATTTTGCAAAACGGAAGTGGAAACAGAAACTTTTATGCGGAAACGGAACAGCGTATTCCGGCGGAACAACCACGGAAACAGAATTTCCGTTTCCAGAAATACGGAACTTTCCGTTTTCTGCTACGCGGTGCTAATCGAATCCAGCAGGCCCAACAATTCTAGTGGGAATATTTAGGCACAACCCAAGATGTCGATAAATAATAAGAAAATGATCTGAATCGATCATGTTTAGACCCTATGAACTCGCATATTATCTCCCTCTCGAGTCTATCCCAGTTTGTCATTTCACTGCCGCGCTAGGGTTTGGACGATAGTAGGATCTTTTTTATGTTGCCAAAGTTGTTAACGTATGTGTATTATATAATCATTATATCTTTATTTCTATTTCATCTTAGAAACTTGAGAAGTTTGTTGGTTTGCATGAATTATTCTGGATTATTTAAGGGGTCTCTTGGTTTCGGCAAACATTTGTTTATATTCCGTGTCCGTATTGTATTCGATCTGTATCTGGTTGCGACAATATTTGTTTCCGTATCTGTTTCCGAGGTTTCTGTATTCGTTTCTGCTTCCGTAAAAATATATGAAAACAAATATGGCACTACTTAGTTCCGTCCGTATCCGCTCCGTTTTCATCCCTACCATCTACCATCAGCTAGAGGTTTTACCCGTTATTACTATGTCAAAAATTGCAGTTGAGTTTTCACGATTACGCACGTCGAGACAAGGCAAGAGACAGGGAAAGTTGACAAGGCCGGGTCGGACATACACGTGTTGATGTCGGCAACCCTAGAGTAGCTTATATTCGCGGTCGAAGGCTTGATTGGGCGAGCCCACGTAGACGACGACGGCGCAAACGAAACCATCCCTCCATTCCATCATCCATCGACGAAAACGCAAGACGCTTACGCGAGTGATCCAGCGAACGGTTCAAACCAAAGCGATTAGGCCGGCAAACTGATTTTGATTATTGGATTGATTGATGTGCGCAGCCGGCGGACAGACAGCTGATACGACATGATCGATCGACCGAGATCTTCTCGCTCTCACACTGTGGTGGGGCCCTTACTGCTTATCCACTGGTGTTATCAATCAATCATAATTATCAGGGTGTCAGGAATGATAAGATGGCTAGCTACCTGGAGCACGTAGCTCTCATTCATTCTCTCAAGGGGGAGAAGAACAACACGGCGATGATCATGCATGTATTTTCGTTTCTGCATGTCTAATAATTATAGTCCATGCGTGCATGATCACCTAGACTTACACCTATCTGCATATACTCCCTCCGTTCTACAACTTAAGATGTTTTAAGTGTTACATATGCATGTCTAGATTCATATTAAAAAGAATGGACATATGCATTTAAACGTGTCTAAATACATGTGTGTACATGTGCATGTGGAAAAAGGCTAAAACATCTTATATTGTGAAACGGAGGGAGTATATGCATACTGATTGTGAGCACGTCGATCTTGTCTTATCGGGCATGCACATACACGATGTAGACGTGGATATGAAAACAGCCTACAACCGGCTAAAACTACACCTAGTACATGGCCACGAGACTTAATAACTTACTCTCTCCGTAAATAAAATGATGTCCCAACCTAGTCCAAATTTGTATGTATCTAGACATGATTTAGTATGTAGATACATGCAAATTTGTGTTAGGTTGAGACATACTTTTATGGATGGAGGGAGTACCAAACATAATGATCTTTGCCCAGAAAAGGGGTATATGTGAAAATAACGACATCAACGGCATGATTCGGTGCAAATTGTGCGAGCGCTCATGAGCGATTTCATTGGCGTATCTCGCTTAACTCATGTAGGCAGGCTGCATCACTCTTCCCTCTCTTTTTTTGACAATCAATATCATGATATATTTATAGTAGCGAAAAGTACATGGTAGATATATAGACTGACTATAGCGATTACAAAATAAAGTCTAAAAGAAACGAGGAAATTTTTGAGATCTTCATACTCTTTCTTATATAGACATGACACAATCTTATACTTTTCTGAAGGTAACCGTAGAAAGATGCCATATATATAAAAACACGGACTGTAAATACCACCGAGAGTTCTCCCATAATTATAGTTTTAACCTGCAATGCCAAGATCACGTGCACGCACACAGCTATTAAAGTAATCAACCAACATCGGTAAGAGTAACGGCACCAGTATATCAGGAAAAAGCAACCGAACCGACTGGTCGACGTCGCTGGGAGCCGTGAGTAAGAATCACCATTGTCGAGGACGTAGCAGCCAGCCGGGACAAATATTGCGAGAACAATTCTCCTCGCGGCAATCATGAGAAAATATCCAAAAATCAATCATGCTACATCGCTGCTTCCCTCCTTAATTCGCATGACCCTATGCGTGTGGCTGCGCTAGAGAAACAGATAGCGTTATTTCCCTGGACTCGCGTAATCATCCTCTCTAATATCTTGTGTTACAATCTGGCGAAACCTTCCACACCGCAAGGCCCGGAAGGCTATATTTTCCAGCTCTTCCCTCGTTCACGTGCTTGTTTATGTTGAAGTAATAGGCAGTTTTCGGATGAGTTTAATTATCGAAATCACCCTAAAATATGCACTAGCAAATTCAACCACATACGACATATTAGATATATCTAGCAGATTTACATATGACCCAAGTACTAGTGCAAACAAAGATATGACATGCGTGTTGATCGGAAAGGTCCCTACCACGGCATTGTTGTTGTCGGCCATGGCGATGAAGAGGACGCAGTCGAAGTCGACGTCGGTGTTGGCGCGGAAGCCGTCGAACAGATGCGATCAGTCGCGCCGAGAAACTCCCCAAAAACCTTTGGCCGTCTCCCGGTGCAGGATCTCAACGGCTGGGGTTTCGAATGCCTACTCTCCTGGATGGCCAGGTACGCGGTCGCCGGGATGGAGAAGCCTGCAAGCAGCACAACAAAGGAACTATAGATGGGAGTCGGACAGTGGTGAGTGCGAGAGAGTTTTCGAGCCTTCCGCTTTGTCCCTTATAGCCTGGGAGGCAGAGACTACATTCCATGCGGTCGTGGAAGATTTTACCAGGACTTCGTACACATGTGAGCCGACACGTACACAGTGCAGATGTGGGTGTGACGTGTGCAAAAATAATCTTCACCAAAAACAAGCTCTAACTCGATTCACGCGTCTAGATGCGGGCGGCAGCGGAGGAGTGCGTGAAGACTCCTCCTATTCTTACTCTTTTACTAGTGGAAGAAGGGCTGCCCTTCAATCTGCTCCCCATCTCTCCCAACTAGCAACATGGGACTATAAAGTTTAGTCCCACTAGTCGCAAAACTAAATAGGGCGCTCATATTTCATGATTTTCTTAACTAGATGGGTTTTAGACCATTAAATCCAACAGTTTCTTCTTCCATCGCTGACTGAGACAGAAACAAGCTCCAATTCTTGTTGTATTTTATTTTGAAAAGGGGCAAATACCCCGGCCCTCTGTGTCAAGATGCACACAACTATCTTTATTAAACAGTCTCAAGTAATAGTTATTATTGTCATTACATCTCATGGATCGCATAAGGTAGATGCAAAAAATCATCCACTGGAAAACAGAAAACCTGACGGCTCTATACATCCTTGAGTCAATTACTGTATTTCCAGGAAGTCCGGCTGAAAATATCACGTAGAACTATCTCTATACGCTTGCACCCATACTCCTGTTGAAAATATAAGCAATTTAGCATATGATTTAATCCACGAAAACAGTAAAAAATTCATGACTAGAATAATAGGAATTAAACTAATCATGCGATCTACTACAATAGTAGATAAGCAGATCAAATGTAGCGCAGATACTAGTAGCAAAAACTCTAGCAGTATCTTAAACAAGAGGATCAAGAGTTCATACTATGCAGCGGCAACAGAACCGTTGGCGTTGTTGTTGTCGCCCATGTCGTCGATGAAGAGGCTGCCGATGTCGGGGAAGAAGTCATAGTTGGGGAAGACGAGATGGAGGCGGGGTTCCGGAGGCCTACTATCCCTTCAACCGGTGCACGCCGGAAGATGGGATGGAGAAGTCTTGGAAGACGGCAGCGCAAGGTTCTGGAACTAGGACGGCGAGCGACCATGTGTTGCGAGCGCGAGTATCACAGATTAATTACTCATTAAATTTTCCCGAACTGCAAAAATATAGGCACGAGTGACGAGACGAGCGAGCGGCGGCGGAGGAGGAGGAGGAGTGCGCGGGAGAGAGCCTTCTGTTCTCATAGGCTTACCAAGTAGCACAACACTCCACCTTATAAGGTGGTGCAACTCTCTCTCAACTAGCAATGTGGGACTAAACAGTAGTGTCACTCCACACACAGCCACTACATGAATGGGCCAATGAGAATTTCAGAATTTTAGTTGGGTTTTGGGCCTACCAAAGGCCCACTAGCAAACTGCTAGTGTAAATTCCAACAACTCCATGTGCTCCCACTCAGAAAATACCATGTACATATCCAATACGTAGCCATATGAATAACCTGCAAAAGGTGACTTGTTAAAGGCAAATGCTACGCGTCAGTCGGGTGTAGCGAGCCCTTGCTACAGCCGCCTCCGTAGCCATCCGATCTAGTTAAGTGAAACGATCTCGAGCGTCTGATATATGTAGCAAAAACGTTTAGCGTGTAACACTTTTTGTATGTGTATGTAACATCTCATGTAGCAAAACAAATGTTTTAGGAAATGTTGTGTCTGATGAATGTAGCAAAAAAAATCGATGCAACAATTTTTTTTTGCGCATGTAGTACGGGTGTGTAGCAAAAAATATCGGTGTATAAAAATTGTAATATGTAGTCAAAAATGATGTAGCATTTTAAACACATTCATGTAGCAAAAATCAACAACATATCCAACAAATCCCAATTTCGATGTATCAAAACCTGAGTACAACGTCACTTTTGCAGAAATCGGAGTGGCATGCGACTGAAATCAGTGTAGCAAATTGCCCATGCTTGCACAACAAAAAGAAGTCTCACATGTAGCAAAATCGCAAATCGCACGCAACATCAACAAAATTCCAACAAAAACTGACCTCCACTGTCGACTCCGCCATGACAAATTCGAGCTCGTCGGAATGAAATCGGCCACGCCGGAGGTCAATTGAAGTCAGATCGAGTGGATCTCTGACCCAACTCCTCTTCGGATCGATCCGGCGTCGTGTGACAAGCTCGTCGTCCATGGAGCCATCCGAGATTTCGTCCGGTGAGCCCGTGCCGTGGAGGCACATGGGGAGGACGAAGGCTGCCGTTGGGGAAGGGCATCGGCTTCGGGAGGTTCCGTCCATGGCTTCCATGGAGGATGTCGTCTTCTCCGGCCTGGTGGCGCGTGCGGAGGTCGCCGTGCGGGCTTCAATGGCGAGCCCGCGGAGGTCGCCGTGCAGGCCTCAATGGAGAGCACGCGGGCGTCTTCTCCGGCCGGCGGCGCGTGGGGAGGTCGCCGTGCCGCGGGCGTTCTCTGGCCGGCTGCGCGTGTGTGCGCTGCTTTGCATCACGCGTGTGTGCGCGTCGCGCGTGAGCGACCTGGCTGTAGCTACAGCCGGGTGGTAGTTAGCATTTTCCCTTGTTAAAAATAATATTTGTGTGTGATCCAAATAGCCCAAACGAAATCATAATCACCCACTCTAAATTAAGACCGCACCTTGAGTTTTTCAAGTACGCCATATAAAAAGTTATTCAACCAGTGTCTATATGTCCTTGTCTTCAACGTTGATTACCCGGTGGTTCTTCATGTGAACCACAGTCACTACTTGGTCAAGGCAGTGTATGTGCATTGATCTTCAGTTCTTCGTCGCACAACGGATGTGACTCAAGGCGCAAGTTGAATTTTGCATCAAGCATTCGCTTTTGCCTTGAGTTTTTCATTTGATGTTGTATTCGACGTGTTCTTCAAGTGCGCTTGATATCCTGATATATGGCGTCTTTCATTTTTTTCTGTCTTCCACCAACTAGAGGATGTCTCTTGAAAATTGTTGGTGTTGTTGTTGCAAGAGTCTTCAATGTAGAGAGGGCATCAAATCTTTCAATAGACTCATCACTGCTTCTTGATACTCGCGTGTGTCGGAATTCCTCTTATTTCTTAAGGGAGCTCTTGTACCGACATTGAGTTTTGTTCGACTGATATCCTTGTGTTTTACTGCTTCAACTTTCAGTTGATCCATATGAATTTTGCTTCAGTGCGATGGATCAACATGGCTGTGGTTAAACCAGATTAACCAAGTGGGACTGTATTTCTGTGTACACTAGATGAAGTTGTTAGTCTCCTAACCGTGTTGTCGTCTATCATCCAAAACACACACAGAAGGATATTAGATGCACCTTTCAAAACAATGCGACTCTAGGCCTACATGGCCATGCAAGCACCCAATCAAGAATGTTTCTATCAAGGAAGACAACACCAATGCTAAGAGAGACCTCTAAGCTCGGTGTGCACCTACCATGAAATGTAGGGTTCAGAAATCTAGATCCAATTTACGAGGTCTAACGCAAAACCACCACGCTAACTCACCCTCACAACAAGGTGAGTGACCGAAAAAGGTCCTCATGTAGTCGTACATACCGTGCACCAAGTCCTTGTAGCGAATGAGGAAAGATCGATAGAAAGGTCTGTTTGGGGCTCCAGATATGCCTAGGGCGACCGGGAGGTAGGCATTCTCGTAGCAACAATTGATTACAATTTAAGGACTTATAAATAATTATTTCTCTTTCGACGTGATAGCTAGAACAATGATAGCCAGCCGATTGAAATCTTCTCGTCCTTTTGTACTTGCACAAATCTAGATGTATAGATCAGTCTGTTCTTAATAAGCGTTTACATAGATATAGTTATTTCTCGCCCGTCTGAAGTACTGAGAATTAGGAAAACCATTGCTAGTTTCGTTAATAAATTTTAACACGACTGCACATTTCATTATTATTAATTTAATATGTAGAGTACATTTTTGTTATTATTATTTTAGAATTTTAACATGTATTAAATTACAAATAAGACACAGCAAGGCAGAGAACACCGAAGACACTCATTTTGCATGGAACGGCGTCCTCACTCTCATGCGTCGCATGCCAACAATAGGACAAGGCAGGAGCACAAGTAAATCGACGAGTACGTGGACAGTTAAAACGGGACGGGAGCGTCCTTTGGCGCGAAAAAAGGGAGCTCCCATCCTCCCCCACCATTCATCTCTTTCCTGGAAACAAAACACCGCTGTTCTTCCGCGTTCTTGATCCACCGACGGACGACCATTCTCCGGTGGGAATTTTGGGGAGGTAATGTTCATGCTATACTGAATTAGAGTTATCTGGTGATCGCATGCGTTTCCCAGTATAGCTTCGATCCATTTTTTTTCTTTGGGATTAGAGGATCCAGCAAGATCCATTGGCTCATTGCCAGATTCTCCAAAAGTTTAATTAATTCTCCAACGATCCACCTTAATTTTCTGCCTTGAGAAATGTGTTCATGGATCCTATGCTGTGTTGTTGGGAATGTAAATTCAGGTCATGATCTGCTGACCGCCCCCAAGTTAACTCGCGTGCGCTATCCAGTCCGGCGAGAACAATGTCTTGCTGCGGCAGCGCCGAGGAGGACACCTACGGCCCGCCGGCCAACCAAGCCGCTCCCCCCCCAACGTCAACGCTCCCGGTATCCACACATGCATCCTCCTCGCCGCTGTCATTTTTCTTTTCAGTTGCCCATGCATGCATATGTTGCACACGTCGATCAGTCATGGAGCTCGATCTTTGTCTGATGGCGTTGTCGATGATTGCAGGCAACAGAGGGCCGAGAGGGCCAGGTGCCCCGAGGGCCGGAGGGCCGGCCAAGCCCGTCAACATCGACGTGCCGGCCATACCGCTCGACGAGCTCAACAAGATGACCAACAACTTCAGCGACAAGGCTCTCATCGGAGAGGGTCCTACGGCCGCGTCTACAATGGCACCCTAAGCGACGGCCGCCCGGCCGTGATCAAGAAGCTCGATCCGAGCGCCTCGCAGGAGTCTGATACAGAGTTTGCTGCTCAGGTGCTTGCAAATCCAACCAATCCTCTATATCTTCCTCCCAACCCTGAGACGATGGTGATCGATGAGGCCGCATCAATTTAATCTGGTCAAACTTAATTGATTTCTTCTCTTTGTGTTCTCCTCATGATCTCATTGCCATAGCTAGCAATGGTCTCCAAGCTAAAGAACGAGTACCTCGTGGAACTCATGGGCTACTGCATGGAGGATGGCAACCGCATGCTGGCCTATCAGTTCGCGACGATGGGTTCTTTGCATAACATCTTGCACGGTGCGTCTCCTGTATAAATTTTCGGCCTCTGTCAAGTTAAATGCCAAATTAGTGCAGACAAATTGCAAGTGTAACTTACCGATTCTTGCTGGTGTAGGCAAGAAAGGAGTGCAGGGCGCTGAACCCGGGCCAGTCCTGAACTGGGCTCAGCGCGTGAAGATAGCTTATGGAGCGGCTAGGGGGCTAGAGTACCTTCATGAGAAAGTCCAACCATCAATTGTTCATCGAGATATTCGGTCAAGCAACATCCTAATATTCGACGAGTTCAGCTCCAAGATTGCAGATTTCAACCTGACGAACCAGGGTACCGACACTGCTGCTCGGTTACACTCGACTCGTGTGCTAGGAACTTTTGGATACCACGCTCCAGAGTAAGACCAAATGGCTTTTTAACATGACAAATTTTATGCAGTCAGTTTTGATCATGGGGTATTAACCTTGCTCACGTTTTACTGTTTGGCTTTGGGTAATATTCAGATATGCTATGACAGGGCAAATCAACCAAAAGAGTGACGTCTACAGCTTTGGCGTTATCCTACTAGAGCTACTGACCGGAAGGAAACCAGTTGACCACACCATGCCGAAAGGGCAACAAAGTCTTGTTACTTGGGTATCCTACATTTCCTAATTGAGTTACCTTCTGTACAAGTCATTCATTTGCAATATGTTTCTTACATATATATGCTTCACGATCATGTGAGACAGGCCACTCCAAGGTTGAGCGAAGATAAAGTGAAGCAATGTGTTGATCCAAAGCTCAACAGTGACTACCCTCCAAAAGCCGTTGCCAAGGTATGAAACTGTAGCAAATCTGGCAAAACAAATGCAGTGTAAAATTCAACAGTGACCATACCAAAGTTGTTGCTTCATGTTTTCCAGCTAGCAGCAGTTGCGGCGCTGTGCGTTCAGTACGAAGCCGATTTCCGGCCGAACATGACGATCGTCGTGAAGGCGATACAGCCTCTTCTCAACCAAAAACCGGCTGGGCCCGCCATCGAGGCGCCCAGACCCTGATGAATCCATGCTGGGCGGCAGAAAGAACCTGAACTCGCACGGTTCCCTGTGTTCCTGATCGCTGTCTATCCTGAAGGAAGGAGCCGTGTGTCAATGATCCGATATCAACATATCGTGCTTTCTGTAAGAAGACACTGAGCGATCCATTAGTACAGCAGGATTTTAAATATAGAGAGGCATTTTTGCTAACTGGTGTAATGGATTAATATACGATATGTTTGTCAAGTCAAGTGTACCTTAAGTCCTTGATTAGCTAAGTTTAGCTGCTCTTCCTCAATAACTTGGCAGGGATTGCATGGTGCATTCTATGCAGTTTTTTCTTCTTAGTTTTGACTACTTGGGAACTCCACAGGCTAAACTGTTCAGGAGGGTTTATAATTTATTGTGGAAGAAAAAAACTCCCTGTCCAGAAAATATGACAACACCATTTCACTAACTGGTGTGGTGTATTGATGTAAATTTTGTGTGTCCTGTGTACCTTAAGGTCCTCAAGTAGGTTCCCTGATCTTCCTTACAAACCATGGAGGAAAGGATTGTGTGAGTTCCTGCCTGATACCTGTGACAGATGAGAACTTTGTGGGTTGAGAGTTTAGACATCTCTGCATGCATGTTCAGCCTCTCAAAACATTTGTCGTGAAGCCTGTGTTTCTCCCCTGATGGTTATCAGACTGTGATCTCAACTCAGAAAGTTGTAACTAAACCTTGAGCTCAAGTTGAAAGAAAGGTAGAGATGAAAAGGAAGATGTAGTACCATGGCAACATCTCATCTCGTGGCACAGTCCAGGCATCAATATCAATTCTAATATACCAAATTCAGTTTAGAGCACATCAGTCGGCTCCCCTGCATTTTTTATTGAATCAATCATCGCTGTATATGCAGTTTGGGCAAAGTCAGGTTAGATGAAATTCTGTCAAAACTCGGAAGTTAACAGAATTCAGACTAAAGTATTCAGTACAAATGTAAAGTACACAAATAATATAAAAAACTTCCTTACAAATGCAAAGTATGAAAATAATATTGAAACCTTTAACTCTTCGGAAATTCCGACCACCATACTTTAGGCAATCGCTTGGCTATCTATCTAGCAATTCCAACTCAAGACTCTGACCAATGGCCCGTGCTTGGCTATCTAGGCAATCACTTTTCTAATGTAAATTGAGAAGGTGCAAACTCCATGTGAAGCCCCATCACCAAATTGGTAGGCAGTAAAATCGCCTCCTCTGGCTACATATAAACTATGAGCTTGCAGTGTGTGTAATATTTTGTTCGAATAGCATATATATAACTGAACATCACACTGCCAACAAAGCAAATGCAGGTTTTGCATTCATATATGATACAACGATGAACATAAACTTTGCACGAACAAGAAACGTGTTGGATACTTAAGACAGAGTGGCTAAATGTAGAAGTATGAGGTATCGTATATTATTGGGACAAACAGAGTAAAGACTGGATTTGTCTCGATTACTGCGATAGATTGCAGATGAGAAAGCAGCATAAGTAGTCTGAATCAGATTACAGCATAAATGCATTCTTTTCTTTAATCCGTGCAATGTAAGAAAAATATAACAATTGCCAATAAGAACAGCTCTCAAAAACTAAGCTAGAATAATATTATCGGGTGAGAAGAAGCCTGCACAAGTTCCTACCAAGTCGAAAATTGGAGAAGGCCGTGCGCTACAAATTAGGGAAACGCACTCACATGTTTATAAGAACGCAGCTTCGATTAAGATATCATTAAGTGTAATGAAGTATCCCTCCTGCCGACGATGCACAAAAATATTCCTGGATCCACATACTCCTACTGATAACCCTTGTTAAGTATGTGTAGTTTCATCAAGTAACCTAATAGCTCCCTTATTTATCAAACTCTTACTCACAACTCCTCTGCAGCACAACTCACCCAGCAATTCCCGTGCCTCCTTGACCAAACCTTCGTAAGCCAAGCCTTCAATCAGTATAGTGTAAGTTGATTCATTTGGCATGCAGCCATTCGATATCATATAAGCAAACAGATCAATAGCATTGTGTGTTTCGCGCCTTTTGCAAAGCCCAAGAAGTATCGCATTGTACAGCACCGTGTTGGGCCTTATGCCCATATCTTGCACTTTACAAAATGCTCTAATTGCCTCTTCAATTCTATCTTCTCGACAAAGACCAGAAGATATTGTCGAATAAGTGATGATATCCGGTTGGAGCCCTTTGGTTACCATCTCATTCAGCAGCTGTAAAGCTTCCTCTGTCTTGCCAGCTTTAGTAAGGCCATCAATGACTGTGTTGTAACTAATCAAGACAGGAGTGCACCCTTTTCCCTTGAGTTGATGAAGCAACTCAACAGCGGCATCAACCTCCCCACCGCGACAGAGCGCAGTAAGAAGCGTGTTGTATGAAACGATGTCAGGGTAACAGCCCCTGGACACCATAAGTTCCACAAAACCCATGGCTCTATCCATCTTCTTTTGCTTGCAGAATGCATGAAGTATTGGGTTGTAACTTAACGAATTAGGTGTGCACCCATACTTTGGAATTTGATCAAGAACTTCCATTGCAGGCTCAACTAATCCTCTGCGGCACAAGAAACTGATGAGCATATTGAATGTTACCACGTTTGGGGGGCAGCCCTTCTGGGTCATTTCAGCCATGAGCTTCTCAGCATCCTCCCACCGCTCTGCAGTACACAAGCCCTTCAACACAATGTTGTAGCTGACGGTGTTTGGCTCGCATCCATATGACGGCAGGCTCTTCAAGAACTCGATGGCATCGTCAACTCGCCCTTCTTGGCAAATTCCATTGACAACGACGTTATACGTGACGATGTCTGGGGCGCACCCCTTGTCGCGCATCTCGTCGAGAAGCTTCATGGCTTCCTTGTACCCGCTCCTCTTGCAAGTGGCCTCGAGTAGGATGGTGTAGGTGACCACGTCGGGCACACACCCGCGGCGGAGCATATCGTCGAGCACCGCAAGGGCGTTCCCTGTCCTGCCACGGCCACATAGGCCGCGGATGAGAGTATTATAGGTGTACGCGTCGGGTTCCATGGGCATGTCGGCGACGAGCCGGCGGGCGGTTTCGAGCTGCCCCGTGACGCAGTACCCGGCGACCATCGCGTTGTAGGTCATGACGTCGGGCTCGCACGCGTCCAGCACGCGCCGGGCCTCCGCGGTGCGCCCGGACGCGCAGAGCTTCTTGATGAGCGCGGCGCAGGGGCCCGCGGCGGCGGAGGGTTTGAGGCCGGACATGGACTCGACTAATTGGAGGGCCTCTTCCAAATCTCCGCGGCGGACGAGGCCTCGCAGGCGGTCGTTGGAGGCGGCGGGGTGGGGGACGGCATTGGGAGCTGCTGCGACGCCGGCGTGGACGAAGGTGAGGCGTGGCTTGTGGTTGAGGGTTTTGGGGGTGGGCAGGGAAGGGTAGGGGTGGGAGGAGGCGACGGTAGGGAGGGCGGACATGGCGGGAGGCGGCGCTGCGGCAGGCGGGGACGCAGCCATCGACGTTCGTTCAGCGGCGACGATAAGGTGACTGTGAGTGGGGCGGTGGAGGCGTGGAGAGCTAGGAGCCTCGGAGTCGAAGACCGCTTGCTCTGTGGGCCTTAGTTCGTTAAGCTAACTGGGCTTCACATGTCCTGCAACTTTTGTGGGCCGGGCTTAATATAGATTCAGCCCAGAGTTTCGCGGAGTCACGGCGGAAGGCGAGCCAAAATGAAGGAGAACAAGGGTGTAGGGCCCATAAAAGGTGGTGTCTATTATCTTGAATGGTTCTGTTGATTATCTTAATTCTTATCTTAATAAGAAGAAATTCTCAAAAAAAAACTTAATAAGAAGAAACTTTTCAACCAAATAAGAAGATTTCTTGACAAGTGACTGATTATTTTCATCTACATATGATACTTTTATGTTATGCAATACAAAAAATGATTTAATTGTAGTATTTTCATCCATACTCTCTAGATCATTCCAAGTATTCGGTTGAGAGGGGGAAAAAACAAATAAGAAGGCTTATAAGAACTAAATCATCATCTGGGTTATCCAGTTAGTTTCCACTAGCACTTGCACGTGCAATACATTGACTGCATTTTTCACGGATTTAACTGAATTGTGTGGGTCCCATAAAGTATCGAACGAGGTAAACATCTTCTATTTCTCTTATATGAACATACTTTTCTTATTTGTGCATGTTTATATCATAATCAAAATTACTACAACATTCAAATCGACTTCATGGAAATGTTGAAGATCAAACTTGTAATGATCTCCACGAACTAGCTTCCTTCTTTGTTAGAAATGTAATTAAATACGACGGAGCATTCCACCACGTACCTAATGTGAGAGACCCTTGTTTAAAAATTCTTATCCTCTGACAATGTGAGAGACCAGATCAATAATGAGAGACAGTTTTTGAAATTGTCCGAAATCTAGGACCGTAAAAATCTGAACCCCACGGTTATATCATAGTCGGTTTTCTAAACTAACCGAATCTTGAGGCCAAAGTCGGTTCAATGGGGAAACTCACACTAGAAAAGCCAAACAATCTGGACCGGTATGGTTTTCTCTTAGTCGCTTTGTTATGGACGATCTGATTCGAATACCAAAAGTTTGGAGTCAGTTTATATTGCAAAGCGACATTCTTCGTTCCTATTATTGGACTCGGTTTTTACTAAGCTCTAATGATCAAGAGTATTAGCAATTATGGCTTTGACTCAGCTGGAAAACCTCCGGGCTATGGTGGCTAACTCTAATAATTGGTTTTTTACTAGTGGGTAGGGCCAACACTAGATGATTTGTTGAGATGTATTGTTTTGATATTTGTTTGGCGACTCACAACTTCAGGGGTCTTCTTGGTGAAATCTATGTATGGTGACCTTATGAATGGTCATCAAGTTTTTTTTTTGAAAATATCTTTGTAAACTAAAAGTAACTTTCAAGATAAAGATTTTTATGTGATTAATCAATAGAAAAGTTTTATTTACCAAAGGAAACCTAGCTAAAAGAAATTAGAACGGGTGTAACAAAAATGCTTTTTGTTCTCGGAGGAAACAATGAAGCATTTGTTTGTCTCGTGTCTTTTTTTCTTTCGAGAAATCGATCTCATGTGTTTTTGCTCATCTTGTTTAATTTCAATCTTCCTCCACCAACGGGAATTGGTTTAATGGAATTGACAAGTAAACTAAATCTGGATAGGAGTTTCAACTTTATGTTGGTCGATATGAAATTGTTGAAAGGGCATTTTGTGATCCCTCGTATTTTGTGTGTTAGTTAACAACACTAGTGACATTTTAATCAGGTGTTAAGTGATGCAGGTTTTTAGTTGTATTTAAACATATGAGCATCAACACCGAAAAGATTAGGAAAAGAGCAGCCGGATATTTTGCTACCGGATATTCCGGTTTCTATCGGATTATCCGGTTCTGGAGAAGAAAAGAGGAAAACGGCTAAGGACTAGAACTCAAAGCGCACTGGAGGTACCCGGATATTTACAGCCGGATATTCCTGATGACACCGGATTATCCGCCTGACCGGATTATCCGGTACCAACTTGGACCGGAATATCTGGTCCCCAGTCTCTCCAACAGACAGAATTTTGGGAGGGGTATAAATACCCCCCCCCCCCACCTACCTCAAGTCAACTAGCTCATCCAGAATTAGTTGCTCACCATTGTTGCAAGACCAAAGCTCACCGATCTCCCAAACCCTCCACCCAAACTCACTCATATTTGGAGGATTGAAGGAGAAGGCCCGGATCTACAACTCCACCGAAGCGTTCTTCATTTCCCCCTCATTCACTTGAGGGATTCAAGCCTAGGGTTTCCACTAGGAAAACCTAGGCATCTTGTTGTACTCACTTGCTTGCTACTTTTGTGTAACAAATTCGTGGTGTTGTTGTAAGGGCTCCGGATTCCGCCTTGAAGGATTCCGATAGTGGAAGGTGAACCGAGCTTTTGGGCTAGGTTCATCGGAGAATAGGGTGAGGCCATTGTATCTTATCTTGTTTAGGCTTAACTTGTCATATAGGTAAATTCACCATAGTTGCATATCTAGAGAATTTACCTTTGTGTCAAGCCTTAATCGAAAAAGAATTAAAATTTGGAGTAGCACCTATTCACCCCCCCCCCCCCCTCTAGGTGGCCATACGATCCTTTCAATTGTAGAAATAACTTTGATCTTAACAAAACTGGAGCTTCCAAAAAAATTGCGGGTTATACACCTTCGCTACCCATTGCATTCATCTATGGTCATGTCTTCTCCCGTTGTATCAACGGGGACTTATAGCTTCTGGACGCAATCGTCTAATGATGGCCGCTCAGAATATTTTCAGCCAGGCTGCCTGGCTAGCGACATACTAGTAGACTACAATATGTCTAGAGATTATATGTTGTTCATTTTCAAATGATTGATTCATGTATCGACTTTATGTGACTCTTGAATTTGTAATAACTTAAGAACTCTATAATATAAAAATGGTTATGTCCATCGATTGATAGAGATCCCTGTTTACACTCCCCTTTTCGAAAAAGGCTAACATGGTGCTAAAAGAGTAAAATGTAAACAATATTACAGAGTTCGGAGTGTTAAAAATGTCATGTTTTTACTAAAAGTTTCCTCGTTCCCCTATCAGTGTGTGATCAGCATTGTGTCAATAGTCCAGAAGATCTGCTATTTCTATTTGGTTAGCATTCATAATATATTTTTGACGGTAACCGGCAGGAGCTCTGCCATTGCATTAATAGAAGAAATAATTGATCCAGTTTAGAAAGGGAAACTGGACCCAAACCCATACATTGCACGGTTAATTACGGGAACCGGCAAAAGGAACTAAGGCACATCATCGAAGCCGAAAACAAGAGTCCCTAGGCCCAGGTCCATCGGAGACCCCTTGTATTTGGCAAAACCAAGCAACACCACCCCGAGAGCACTCGGGCGACAAAGGGAGAGCTCGCACCTAGCCTTATGAAGACAACAACTAACCATTAACTTGTACCAACTCACGAATTGCCTGGAGCGCCGTCGGTGAAGGAGGTTGCTTGCACATCTGTAGAAAAGGCTTCATCTTCTCTTGCACATCTTCCTCGGAGCCTGTCTTTGAACTCGTGTCCATTGGCAGTTCTCCGAAAGCCTCGGCCAATCTATACTCAGCTCGCTTGGAAGTGGGAATGGTGCAGTCTTTGTTCTTCTCTTCCAATCTGCAACTTTGCCTCCTGACCCAAGGGGAGCCGCCTTCAATCTGCAAGCTAATCGGTGCATCGAGCAAGGATAGCGGTGTAGTGCAGCTGAAGTTGTTCAGAATCTCATCCAGTAAGGTGGGTAAAGTCTGGGAAAGCGGCATTCCATTGCCACCAACTGAAATGTCAGGCTCAAGGATCTTCAAGCTAAGAGAGTCTCTCGGCGATGCTAGCTCCAGGGGTGTAACAGCCCGAAATTTGTGAACCTAAAAGTGTGATTAAAATTTTCGCTTTTCATTTCTTATCCATCATGGCATCCTTAATAAAATTGCTCAAGAAAATATACATTGAGAAACCTCAAATATGAATTGCTTCAATAACAAATTCAAATCAATGAGAGAATTCAAACCTGCAAAGCAAAAGTACTTTGACCTCTTATATTTGTCAAGGAAGTTCCAAGAGTTCTGAAAATATATTTTTGCACTTGCTATAAATTTCCAAAGGAGCAACATTTTTGAATTTAGCAAAATGCTCTATTTTAAACCTCTATGAACAAATGTTGTTCAAAACATTTTATTTGGAAACCCCAATTTTTGTGGTGCTTCTACTTGTTAGTGGGAGGCTACATGAATTATCTCATATTTTTTCTAAATTGTTTAAGTGCCCTAAAAAATCAATTGAAAGGCTGCTGGAATTTTAAAAGAAACAGCCAGGGACCAATCTATGATAGAAGATTTTCTGCCAGGGGTTATCTGTAAATCGACCATCTCTTTCCTGTAGCGACCGAGCAGAGCTCGCACCGCACGCGCCGGACCAGCTCGCCGTGCCGCGCAACGCCATCGCCGGGCCCCCCTTCCCCTCTGCCCTCTCCCCTGCAAGGAAGAGAGCACCACGCGAGCCCCACTTGCGCTGCTCCCCATTTCCCTCGCTCACCTGCCCCATCTTCTCTCCCGCGAGGAAACCGAGCCGCCATGGCCGCCGAGCTCCGCCGCCGCCTCACCGCTGATTGAAGCTTCCCCTAACGAATCGAAGAGCACCACCAGGTCCGCCGTGATCTCCTCTTCAACCAGGCCAAAGGAATCGAGCCAATCAGCCCGGAGTCGTCCGCACCGGCTTCGTCGTCTCCGCCGTTGTCGAGTACCGCCGGGAGCGATTCGCCGCCGTCGCAGCGTCCTCGACCGCCTCCATCCACGACGAGCTCGAGCACGCATTGAGGGTGAGCTCCACATGCCCTTCGTGCCCTCCCCTCTCCTCCTAGCGCCTCCCCGCGCCGTGCACCTCGTCGTCGCCACCGTAGCCGCACTCCCCGTCGCGTAGTTCACCGCCCGGCCGTGGAACCGGCTAAACCGGGCTGCCGACCGATCCTCTCTGGCCCATACCCGGCCCTAGAGCCGGCCCAGACCGGGCTGTGTGCCGGGTGCCTCTGTTGCCAGGCCGGCCTGTCAGCCGGCCCAACCGGGCTGGAGGCCGGCTCCACTGTTTTTTTTTTGGAGATGCTCCTTTTTCTTTTTCCCTCCCTTTGCGCATGATTCCCGCTCCCCCCTCGCGCATTAGAGACATCGACTCCGATGATTCCTTGTGTTCCATCCCTCCCTCTCGAATTCGTGTATTTGAATTATTATTGTTGTTGAAAATAATTTAATTAAAAGAATAAATTTAAAAGAGGAAATTAAAAATATAATAACTTTTGATCGGGACCTCGGAAAAATGTGTTCGATATACCAAAATGTTCAGAAAACCGTGATTTATCCAGAATCAACATCATCATGCATATTTGATCAAAATTACAATAATGTACTTCTAGTAGTATTAGAAGCATTATGTTTTAATATGGGTTTATTCCAAATAATGCAATAAATATAATGGGGACCCCATTTAATTTGTTGGTCATGATCAATGCTTTTAGGGTGCATTTAAAATGGCATGCCATCATGTGTTTGCGCATTGCATATGTTAAGCATGTGTGGTGACTGATTGTTCTCTGGTATTGTTTGTGCATCGATAGATCAAGGAGTTGAAGTGCCACCCCCTTCTCGTGACGATCCGTACTACCAGCCGTATCAACAAGGCAAGCGTAATCCCCCCTCTGAGCATATCTTATCCTATTTTCCACAAATATTTTCTCCACTATAATATTGCATGCGGTTCCAAATGTCAATTTTGATCGGATTAGAGTATCCTATAGTTGCATTAAGTTCCCGATGCCAATACCTGTTCCCCTCCTATTATCCATAGGTATGTATTGTTGGCCGAGATACTTAACTATGCTATGTTGATGCTTAGCCATGCTTAGTAAATGCTTAGCTGTACGATGGATGGTTCATGCTAGAAACAGGTGATGAATTGTTCAGATGATGGTGGAGAAGTGTGGTGACAGGTAATAAGATGCTAAAGGTGGGGATGAGAGGCCACTGTGGTTGTGGTGTTTTGTCTCACTCTCGCCGCCTAGGTGCGAGTTCTTTACCTCCCGAACCAAGACTGAGCGTGCAACCATGCGTGAGGCCTATGCAATTGCAGGAACCCTCATAGACTAAATAACTCGGGCGGGGCTAGCCAGGGTCCTCTAGTTCGGGCCTCCATTTGCGCGTGCGTGATGATGGTGGTATGAACTGAGATGAGGATTGTGGTGTTAGGAAAATAAGTGGCCGTGGGGCAGGGTGTTGCAGGCATGGTTGCCCTACCGCCACTGATGATCCTGGAGAGTCCTTAACGAGGGAGAAGTCGACACCGTTCCCACCCAGCCGGCTTTCCAAGGAAGAGAGCTAATTGCACAGGTAATGGGCCGGACGGTACGCGTGGCAAACATTGTACACCCCTGCAGGGTAAATCTTTTCGAAAAGCCGTGTCCGCGGTTATGGACGACTTGGGAAAGGACGATAAGATCATAGAATAACATGAACGGAATGATTAAAACCTGGGTACTAAAGGTACCACTCAAGAATGTAAGGTTGACTTCCTCGAGGGTGATTCGGGGAGGTGCCTTTGATGAACAGGTACAGTGGTTGATGATGAAAAAGGTGATCAAAGTAAAGAGTTACTTCTTACCTCTTTTAAAAATACTCTGAATAGTCGATGCCATTGAGTTATGTTTTCATAAATAAAATCAGCTTTATGCAAAACAGCCATAAAACTTTGGAAGCCTCGTCGAGCTAAAGCTCTATATATAATCTTGCGAGTTCGTCGAATTCAACGTCGTTTGCTTTGTTTCAGAGGAGGACTTCACCGCCCTCGAAGGTGGGTTCTTTGTGGACGTCGACGAGTAGTCTGGGGTTCCCAGGTGGCAGCTTGGGACATCCCGGAACAGCTGGCGCTGGATGTTTATCTGCAGGCCTCTTAGGCCATAATTTGGTTCTTGTTGTTTAGAACAACCTAAATTGCTTCCGCTTGTTGTACTGTTGGGTCTGTGACCTCTGGTTGTAATTTGCTATCTTTCTCTATTATAAGAGTTGAACTATAATGATTTGTGTCGTAGAGTCTGTGATGTGCCAGTTGTTCCACAAGTCTTGATCTCTCTATTATGCTTTGATAGTTGAGCCTGTGTTAAGGCATCAATCGGGGTGTTGCGTTGCCGGTGATCAATTCCGAGCAACGCCTGCCAAAGGTTTTGGCCGGGGATTGGTAAACCCGTAACCTCCGGTTGTATCGCTTAACCGGTGACACTCAGCATCACTGTATAGCAGTCGGGTCGGGGCGCCACAAGTTGGTATCAGAGCAGTACTGCCTGTAGGAAACCCTTCTACTGGTCGACGTTGAGTCTAGTGTTTGTGAAAATATTTTTAACCTAAAAATGAGTTGTGAAAACCATCTTAGAATTCTTTTTACTCCTTATCTGGTTACCCTCTAATCTCGGAGCAATCTTACCTCGATTTGAGTTTAAAGTTTTATTTCTCATCTGTGACTTCAAAATTATTAGGATAACACTGAAGGTAGAACCCAATACTACGTGTTATGTGGACCTTTAGTGTTATGTGTCCGGTTGCTCCCGCTGCGCTGAAATTCCAAATCAACTCTGATGTTTCTACCGAGTCTAATCATTTGATCCTTTCTTTGGGTTTTAACCCACGGACTTGAACAAAAGGTCCCGGATTGTGCCAACTAGAGTTTGTTAAGTTGTGATTTCTTAACTCTCACTAGTAGCACATGATGCTGATCTTTGACCCAAGTTCTGTCTCGTTGATCCCTTGCTAGTTGTTACGCAAAGCATTACCGTCCCTAGTCTGAGTACTTGAGTACGCTAATGCTAATGTCTCAACCATACCGAGGTGGATACTAACTGCGTCCTTGTCAAATCTACAGAATGGCACAACGTCCTCCGCTCTACCAAATCGAAGCCACCCCAGGGACCCACTCGACACCCTTTGATCGGCAGGACTCCCATACATCTAAAGATTTGCCCAAGAAAGCTAGAGACAAACGCAGGTGTTACATTTGGAGGGAACGCGGACATCCGTACTGGAAGTGCCCCCTAAGGTACCCCAGAAAGAATGGACCACCACAAGGAAAGGCATGTAGTCAGTGCGGAAGGGGTGGACATCAGGCGAGTCAATGCCCCGGCAGTTGCCCGCACTGTTTCAACGCGCATCCACTTGGCAAGTGGCCAACCGCTAGCGCCACTTGCTACCTATGCGAAGGAAATGATCATGTTCCGGCTAATTGTTCTATGGAGTTCATAGTGGAGGCAGTAAAGGATGCCCATGAGAAGATTGCTCAGCATGCCACCACGCGCCCCACTACTTCGACACTTGGGGTAGGCGGGAGTGGGTATCGTCCTATGCTACCTGCTCCACCAAGATTCACTTGCTACGCTTGTGGCCAGGCTAGCCACTACTCCAGGGAGTGCCCCCAGAAGGCACCTCTCACGGGAACTCCTGCACGAGCCCCCACCCCGCCAGCTGGCAAGGCTGGACCTATTGTGCGTGGCCGCCTGAACCACGTCTCTGCTGAAGAAGCTGAAGAGGACCCCGGCATCCTTATGGGTGAGCTACGAATCAACAATAATCTTGCTACAGTTTTGTTTGATTCTGGAGCATCGCATTCATTCATATCCATAGCTTCTGTTCTGCTCCACCTTAGAGTGTCACACTCTTTTATATCAAGCACTCGTGCTAAGCCTCATGCTCTTCTTGATGAAGTGATGCTCTTACAATTCATTACTCTCCGTTTTCCGAGTGACTCGTTACTCGAGAAGGATGAGACGTGAGTAATGATGTAACTATCGGATATTCTCAGCAGTTCTTACTGTGCCGAAATCCAAGGACATTCCTTGTCCTTCTTATCATGATTGGTTAGCCGATCAATAAGTTGAGTTGGACTGTGTTCCCAAGTTCGTTTTTCTCTGGTGCCCTTCCTCGGTCAAAGAGCTAGGTTTGTGCCGAAGTTCCCAAGACCACATCGTCTTGCCTTGAAAGGCATGATTCTCTCTCGAATTCAAGACATATCGGTGGATCGTGATATTCTGGAGGTCTTTCCAGAAGTATCGCCAGGTTGTCACCTGACCGTGATGTTGAGCTTATGAGTAAGCTGGTTCCCGGAACAACTCCCTTCTCCAAGAAAATCGTGCTGGATGTCCAGAATTATTCGGTTGAGCTTAAGCAACTTGGAGAGTTGAAAGACAAGAGCTCTATCCCGACATAGTTCCTTTTCAAAGGGATGTCTAGTCTGTCAGTGTCGAAGAAAGGTGGTATTTCCTTGGTGGAAATGCTAACCTCCAAATCTTTTGATTTGAATTGGGCTATCGTCAAATCAAACTCAGACCAACCTACCTGAAGGTGTTAGTCTGACCAATACTTATGCCTAGTTCTGGTGAAATATGAGTCTACCGTCTTGGAGTATCTGGATAAGTTTGTTGTTGAGCCCATCAACTACCTTCTTATCTTCTCCATGTTTGAGGAGACTGATATTGGATAGAGGGCGTGAGCATTGGAAACTTGTTAGAACCAACTTTGTGTCGTCACAAGGTATGTGTTCTGAAGTTAGAAGTGACTTTTCTTGGTTCACGTGCAATTGCTGAAAGATGTCGCCGTGGATCCGAGTGAATTGTCTGGTTCCCTCCGAATCATTTCAACTCGATCATGCACATGTAGAATATTCTCGGAATGGTATGTTGTTACCTCCTTTCCTTGTGAATTTCATCTATGCATCCAAGCCATTGATTGAGTTGTCCCAGAAAGAGAGGAAGTCTGAGAACTTCTTTTGTCTTCGTTGGTGTTTCCCCAGCAGAGACTCCTTGGTGTATTATCGCGAGTAACTCAAGTAGGGCAGCTGTCTCCTGACAAGTTGTTAATACGTGAGTTCCGCAATCCCGTTCCTTCTTGGGAGTTAGACATTCTAGTCTAGCTCTTGGGTTTCTAGCAACTGTAATCCGTTGGTATTCCGTGCAAAGACTTCCTATTCATCCAGGTGGAGTCTGAAGTATCCCTACATCTGACCAGATCTAAATCTCAATCAGAAACGATAGTTGGTGATCCTCAAGAAGCTTGTTCCCGACGTCTAGAAAATCAAGAAGTTTTTCCCGATACTAACGTTCCCGGGGCTTTTAAAGTTCTCTCGATCTAGCTTTCCGATCCTTCTCCAGTGATCTGAAATGCTCCTCCGTGAGGAAAGTTCTACTCAAGCCGACTAGTACAAGTTACCTCTTCATCTGTTGGAAGCTTGTTTCGACACTCTCCCTCAGAAATTTTAGGCCTTGTGCAAAGTTCATATTCTGAATCTTTGGGAAACAGTTGTCTACCAACTGGAAACTCTTATCAATCTCCCGTCAAACGCTTGTGTCTCCTAACTGTCGATTCAAGGGATGCTAGAAGTCTCATCCTAGGTTATACTAGGAGGTACTCGGCCGCTGTATCTTTACAAAGATCCATCCTTCCGGTGAGGTTTCCTTCATTCCTATGGTGTACGTTGATAGTGACCTCGAAGTGAAGCCGATGAAGATCTTCATAGTGCACTCGATCAACCTCTTCGAGAAAGAAGCCACATGAAGCGAGAAGGTCGTGTAGTACCGTTGTAACCCCTTCTCCCTCTTTCCTACTCTAACAATCTCGGGACGAGATTCCTGCAAGGAGGGTAGAATTGTAACAGCCCGAAATTTGTGAACCTAAAAGTGTGATTAAAATTTTCGCTTCTCATTTCTTATGCATCATGGCATCCTTAATAAAATTGCTCAAGAAAATATACATTGAGAAACCTCAAATATGAATTGCTTCAATAACAAATTCAAATCAATGAGAGAATTCAAACCTGCAAAGCAAAAGTACTTTGACCTCTTATATTTGTCAAGGAAGTTTCAAGAGTTCTGAAAATATATTTTTGCACTTGCTATAAATTTCCAAAGGAGCAACATTTTTGAATTTAGCAAAATGCTCTATTTTAAACCTCTATGAACAAATGTTGTTCAAAATAATTTATTTGGAAACCCCAATTTTTGTGGTGCTTCTACTTGTTAGTGGGAGGCTACATGAATTATCTCATATTTTTCTAAATTGTTTAAGTGCCCTAATAAAATCAATTGAAAGGCTGCTAGAATTTTAAAAGAAACAGCCAGGGACCAATCTGTGATAGAAGATTTTCTGCCAGGGGGTTATCTGTAAATCGACCATCTCTTTCCTATAGCGACCGAGCAGCGCTCGCACCGCACGCGCCGGACCAGCTTGCCGTGCCGCGCAACGCCATCGTCGGGCCCCCCTTCCCCTCTGCCCTCTCCCCTGCAAGGAAGAGAGCACCACGCGAGCCCCACTTGCGCTGCTCCCCATTTCCCTCGCTCACCTGCCCCATCTTCTCTCCCGCGAGGAAACCGAGCCGCCATGGCCGCCGAGCTCCCCCGCCGCCTCACCGCTGATTGAAGCTTCCCCTAACGAATCTAAGAGCACCACCAGGTCCGCCGTGATCTCCTCTTCAACCACGCCAAAGGAATCGAGCCAATCAGCCCGGAGTCGTCCGCACCGGCTTCGTCGTCTCCGCGGTCGTCGAGTACCGCCGGGAGCGATTCGCCGCCGTCGCAGCGTCCTCGACCGCCTCCATCCACGACGAGCTCGAGCACGCGTTGAGGGTGAGCTCCACATGCCCTCCGTGCCCTCCCCTCTCCTCCTAGCGCCTCCCCGCGCCGTGCACCTCGTCGTCGCCACCGTAGCCGCACTCCCCGTCGCGTAGTTCACCGCCCGGCCGTGGAACCGGCTAAACCGGGCTGCCGACCGATCCTTTCTGGCCCATACCCGGCCCCAGAGCCGGCCCAGACCGGGCTGTGTGCCCGGTGCCTCTGTTGCCAGGCCGGCCTGTCAGCCGGCCCAACCGGGCTGGAGGCCGGCGCCACTGTTTTTTTTTGGAGATGCTCCTTTTTCTTTTTCCCTCCCTTTGCGCATGATTCCCGCTCCCCCCTCGCGCATTAGAGACATCGACTCCGATGATTCCTTTTGTTCCATCCCTCCCTCTCAAATTCGTGTATTTGAATTATTATTGTTGTTGAAAATAATTTAATTAAAAGAATAAATTTAAAAGAGAAAATTAAAAATATAATAACTTTTGATCGGGACCTCAGAAAAATGTGTTCGATATACCAAAATGTTCAGAAAACCGTGATTTATCCAGAATCAACATAATCATGCATATTTGATCAAAATTACAATATTGTACTTCTAGTAGTATTAGAAGCATTAAGTTTTAATATGGGGTTTATTCCAAATAATGCAATAAATATAATGGGGACCCCATTTAACTTGTTGGTCATGATCAATGCTTTTAGGGTGCATTTCAAATGTCATGCCATCATGTGTTTGCGCATTGCATATGTTAAGCATGTGTGGTGATTGATTGTTCTCCGGTATTGTTTGTGCATCGATAGATCAAGGAGTTGAAGTGCCACCCCCTTCTCGTGACGATCCGTACTACCAGCCGTATCAACAAGGCAAGCGTAATCCCCCCTCTGAGCATATCTTATCCTATTTTCCGCAAATATTTTCTCCACTATAATATTGCATGCGGTTCCAAATGTCAATTTTGATCGGATTAGAGTATCCTATAGTTGCATTAAGTTCCCGATGCCAATACCTGTTCCCCTCCTATTATCCATAGGTATGTATTGTTGGCCGAGATACTTAACTATGCTATGTTGATGCTTAGCCATGCTTAGTAAATGCTTAGCTGTACGATGGATGGTTCATGCTGGAAACAGGTGATGAATTGTTCAGATGATGGTGGAGAAGTGTGGTGACAGGTAATAAGATGCTAAAGGTGGGGATGAGAGGCCACTGTGGTTGTGGTGTTTTGTCTCACTCTCGCCGCCTAGGTGCGAGTTCTTTACCTCCCGAACCAAGACTGAGCGTGCAACCATGCGTGAGGCCTATGCAATTGCAGGAACCCTCATAGACTAAATAACTCGGGCGGGGCTAGCCAGGGTCCTCTAGTTCGGGCTTCCATTTGCGCGTGTGTGATGATGGTGGTATGAACTGGGATGAGGATTGTGGTGTTAGGAAAATAAGTGGCCGTGGGGCAGGGTGTTGCAGGCATGGTTGCCCTACCGCCACTGATGATCCTGGAGAGTCCTTAACGAGGGAGAAGTCGACACCGTTCCCACCCAGCCGGCTTTCCAAGGAAGAGAGCTAATTGTACAGGTAATGGGCCGGACGGTACTCGTGGCAAACATTGTACACCCCTGCAGGGTAAATCTTTTCGAAAAGCCGTGTCCGCGGTTATGGACGACTTGGAAAGGACGATAGGATCATAGAATAACATGAACGGAATGATTAAAACCTAGGTACTAAAGGTACCACTCAAGAATGTAAGGTTGACTTCCTCGAGTGTGATTCGGGGAGGTGCCTTTGATGAACAGGTACAGTGGTTGATGATGAAAAAGGTGATCAAAGTAAAGAGTTACTTCTTACCTCTTTTAAAAATACTCTGAATAGTCGATGCCATTGAGTTATGTTTTCATAAATAAAATCAGCTTTATGCAAAACAGGCATAAAACTTTGGAAGCCTCATCGAGCTAAAGCTCTATATATAATCTTGCGAGTTCGTCGAACTCAACGTCGTTTGCTTTGTTTCAGAGGAGGACTTCACCGCCCTCGAAGGTGGGTTCTTTGTGGACGTCGACGAGTAGTCTGGGGTTCCCAGGTGGCAGCTTGGGACATCCCGGAACAGCTGGCGCTGGATGTTTATCTGCAGGCCTCTTAGGCCATAATTTGGTTCTTGTTGTTTAGAACAACCTAAATTGCTTCCGCTTGTTGTACTATTGGGTCTGTGACCTCTGGTTGTAATTTGCTATCTTTCTCTATTATAAGAGTTGAACTATAATGATTTGTGTCGTAGAGTCTGTGATGTGCCAGTTGTTCCACAAGTCTTGATCTCTCTATTATGCTTTGATAGTTGAGCCTGTGTTAAGGCATCAATCAGGGTGTTGCGTTGCCGGTGATCAATTCCGAGCAACGCCTGCCAAAGGTTTTGGCCGGGGATTGGTAAACCGTAACCTCCGGTTGTATCGCTTAACCGGTGACACTCAGCATCACTGTATAGCAGTCGGGTCGGGGCGCCACAAGGGGCACCTCCCCAACAGAGTTGTCGGCCAAAATCACCTCCAACGCCTCAATCTGCCCCACGGTGGGCGCCAACTGTCATGGTGGGATCACGGCAGATGCCATAGGTATGGCTAAGATGGGGCCGAATGGTCGTTGGGGGAATCCGGGGAGGGTTTATGCACTCAAGAAGTGCACACGCAAGAACACGAACGAAGAAACAAGAAACCAAGAACACAAAGCACACCACGATGTACCCTGCTTCGGGGCCCTCTTGTGGAGGTAACACCCCTACTGCAGCACTATCCTACTCAGTGTATAGCTCAAAGTGACAAGTACAAGCTGCTCCTCGAGCTGTATGATGATACAATGGTGAGAACTTGAGGTAAAAGATGGAGCTACACGGGAGGAAGAAGGCACTCCGAGCTAGATCCGAGGTGTTTCCGGGGTGTTCCGAGGTTCCTTTCTCTCTCTCTTTCTCTGTTGATTTATCTCTCCGTCGGGGCTCAAGCAGGAGGGGGGTGAAGCCCACTATATAGGCCAGCCGAGTTACCGTTGTGCCCCTCGCTGAACACTGTTGCCATGCCTCTGCTCCGGTCACCACCGTACCCTGTCAGGGACAAGACATGGCATGCCCATCTCCTGTTGCCTAACGGCAGAACTAGCCTGTCCCCTCTGACAGAGACAGGACGCAGCCACGCCGTGCTACCTCGTAGCCTTTTCCCCGGATCTCGCGTGGTCAGCGGTCAGAGACGTGCAGCCCCGCCGAACCCGGGGCACGCCTCTGCCAGGCTCCGTGACAGACGCTCCCGCGTCAGGCGCTCTTGTACCAGGCTGGAAGTGACAGGAGCATTGACTCCTGCCCGACCTACGGCCTCCTGCCTTGGTTAGCTCGGGTCTTGCTCCCGCTCCTTACCTCGGGTCTTGTACTTAAGATCCGACCACCTCGGATATTACTTCCTTCAAACAGCTTCTCCTGCACTCACCATACAAACCATAGCACCGAGGTAGTAGGTCGGCTGAACATAGCTCGGACAGTGAACCTCGGCCCAGGCCAACGGGATACCTCGGACCCCTGGGCCAAGATAGGTCGGCCTTTATCTCCAGGTCAAGATGAAGCTCGGACTCCCAGGCCCAAGCAGGTCGGCCCTTTCCGTACCTCGGCATATCTTTAAACTCTTCTTTATGCCAAGCCTTGACCCTACCCGGGGGTAGCCCCCCGACATTAGTCCCCGAAGCTGGTGCGGTCCTACGACCTCGGATGGAGGGCCGTAGCAGGTTCAAAATAAGCAAGGCACCACCTCTAAAACCGACCTTAAAATAGCTCCGCCGAGGTACTTCCCACAGACCATAATTTAATCCGAGGTTGATCTGCAATCTGAACTTTCCGAGCTGTTTGACTCAGCACAATCTTGCCCAAGATTTCCGAGGCACGTGGCGAAGAATCTCTGCCCGGACCTCGAAATCCGGACCTCTGAAAGACAGGTCCTGACCACACGCCGCCCTCGTCAGCCGGACCCACCAAACAGCGCACCTGCGCACTCAAGTGCGAGACCAACTTGACCGCCCACGACTCCTCGATTCTCGCGCTGACCAGCACAGGAAATCCGAGGCTGGCGGTTGCCACTCTGCGGCCCACGATGTGGCCGATCGTGCGGCCACCAACCGCGCAACCGTGCGCTCCCCGCACACGATCCCGCGCCTCCCGGTAACCGCGCGGTAGTGCGCAGTTACCGCACGCCGTTACTGCACGCGCTTATAAATAGGGGCCCAGGGGTAACTTCTCTTCTTCTTCCCCACTCGCCCACTGCTCGTGCCCTGCCTCCATCGCCGCCGTCGAGCACCTCGCCGCACCGGAGTACGCGCCGCCGTTCTGCAGCATCGTTCCGCACCGCCGTCAAGCGCCTCGCCGCACCGGAGTACGCGCGCTGCGCCTGGCGCCATCGACTCGCCGCCGATCCCTCGCGTTCCTCCACGGTGAGTTCTTCGCTTCCCCTCCATTGCCATGGATGAGTTCATCCTCGATGAACTCGAGGATCCTGATGAACCCTAAGATCTTGATGAACTAGATGATCCCCTCGAGCCCTTTTAGCATTTTAGATCTCACTAGATTTGTTTCAGACGCACCCGTAGCACTGTCCTTTTAGGTTTGCCCCTGATGAACTCGAATTTATTTCCCTTTTTAGCTCACCGGTAGATCTTTGCTAGTATCTCGCATGGTAGAAACATGTTTCCCGCCTAAATCCTTTAGCTCGGCTGTCTTGAATGATCCGAGGTATTTTACCCCGGCTATCCTGAACTGTCCGAGGTACTTACCCCGGTTGAACCTCCCTCTTCTGCAGGAAAGCTCAACATGTCTTCTGCCTCGGATCCCGCCGAGGAAGGAGCATCTGGAGAACGAGGTAGCTGGGAGGGATCCGATGTCACGGAGGTCGACATCAAATGGCTCCGAGATTCACGGCGGATCCCGGCTAAACTCATCTGCCGAGTTCCGAAGAAAGGAGATATCGAACCCGAGGTGGAATCCGGGGAGCGGGTCGTCTTCCTGGATCACTTCGAACGTGGCTTCGGGCTCCCGGCCGGGAAATTCTTCCGGGATTTCTTGAACAATTTGGGCTACAGCCACACCACCTGCCCGCCAACGCCATCCTCCAACTTTCGGCCTACGCGACCTTTTCCGAGGGTTACCTCGGATTATGGCCAAGCATCGAGTCCTGGGCCAAGTACTTCCAGCTGAAGAAGCAAAGTGTCCCGAACAAGAAGGTCGTGGACAAGGAGATGACTGCTTGCGGGGCGGCCTCGATTTCACCTCGGCGCCTTTCTGAGTTTCCTCGGATCCAGGGCCTGGACTCCTGCCGCAAATGGCAACGCTCCTTCTTCTATGTGAAGAACCCGGGCAAGAAGATCTCATCAATTTGCCGGAGTTCACCATTGGAACCCCCGCTGCCCAACTCAACTGGGATTATGAGCCTGCACCCGACGCTCCCGAGGTTCTTCTGATCCACCAAACCATGATGTCCCTCCAGGAGAAAAGCTGGGGGCAGATGACATCTTGCGCACCATGATCACCCGCCGAGTTAGCCCTTTACAAGAGCGGGCCCATAAGATCTGCCATATGAGTGGCCGCTACGACCCCACTCGCACAGCACCTTTGAACTTGATGACTCCGAGGTGAAGAGGCGCATCCGGCCATCGCCAAGACCACCATGCCCGACAAGTGGAAATGGGGTGTCAAGCCCTATGACCGAGATCACCTTCCAGCTCAAGTAAGTGTACTTTACCCGACGTAAAATATTCCTCGGTTTCATTTTCACCCCGGCCTTGTATTGATTCTTGTGCTAACTCGGTTTTACCTTGCCACCTCTGCAGAAGTTCACTCGACAGGAAATCGAGGATGGCCCCCTTTCTTCTAAGGAGTGGACTCCCGACCTGCCTGTCCCGGCCGCCGCCGAGGTTGAAGATCCGGACAATGAGGATCACCTCCCCATTCCCAAGGCCACCTCGGGTAAGACTCGTGGTTTCACCTCGCACCGCCCACCAGTTCGATCGTCTATCCAGGATTGGCCCGATGATGACGATGATGATTGCCAAATTCTGGAACCTGTCAACGTTATTCCCATTTCATATGCTCCTCCAACATATAAGAACTTTCATCCAGCGTCTGCAGCTTCCCGGAAGCGCTCAGGACCTGGTACCTCGGATGCCGAGGCTTCCAAGACCTCGGAGACTGCGGCGCCCAAAGCCAAGCGTGCCAAGAAGACCTCGGCGAGGCACAAGAAGCGAGGCCCCGTGGAGAAGATGCGTAAGTCACCTTGCTCCTTTTTACCTTTCACGCTGTTCCGAGGTTAAGTTTTTTATACTCTAACTTAATCTTTTCTTTTTCGTCTAGCCCGGCTCGGCAGATCAAGCAGAGCCATAGCTCGATACACTCACCACTGCCTCCAGTGGTTGAAGCTCAGACACCGAGGTCGAGGTTAACCTCGGCAGCCCCGCCAGAGCCTCTCCTCCAGAACGGTCCATTGACCTCAGCAGCCCGGAGAAGACCATCTCCTCCCCGGTGCGTGTCTCCTCCGCCGAACTTCCACCGCCGAGCTCTGACTCCGGCCTGGGGCACTCTGCTCCCCGCCGAGATCAGACTCCTCCGCCTCCTCAGAAGGATGCGGAGACAGATCGCGCCAAGACTCCGGCTAAGACCGTGCAGGAGCCTCGGCTCTCCCCCAAGTCTCAAGCTGCGCGCAACCAGCAGCAACAGCAGCAGAAGAAGCAGAAGAAGCAGAAGAAAGATTCAGCTCCAGTTGTTGAGCCCCCCAAACAGCCACAGCAAACTCCAATGCCGCCACCGCCACCGGGCCCCAAGGCTGCGAGCACCCAACTGGTGCCGCATGTTCCCCTTCTGCGCCGAGGTCCACCTTGACCAAGACCGCGCCCTCGAGCTCTCAGGTCGCCACCTCCCGAGCTCTTTCGCTGCTACCATCCAGCCGAACATCAGCAGCTGGGAGGTCGGGCAACTCCGGACCAAGAGCGGGAACAGCTTAGGCTCGGAGAAGCACTATGACATGGACTGGAACTCGGCTGACACTGCCGAGGTCTCCTCTAACCCGAGCTCTGAGCATCCAGTTGGACCTAGCGCCGTGCTCCAGTCCATCTACAACATGCAGACTGCGGTCCTTGATTGCAGCAAGAAGGCCTCGGTAAGTTTCTTTACGCAACTCTCTTTCTTCCTTTGAAACCAAATGACAAACATACACTATTCCCAGTCCCCGAGATTCGGGTTGAGCAATTGACACTCCACCGAGTTAAAATTGCTCGGCTTGAATCTCAAAAACTTGTCATTTCTCCCATGCTGAGTCCCCGAGGCCAATGCCAAGTCCCCGGGCCTCGGGTGCTAAAAAGACCTCGGATTTCTTCGAACTGATCTCTCTATTTTTTCAGGAGTGCAACAATGCTCGGACAAAGATCTTCAAGAACCTCCTGCTGGATCACAACAGACTGAAGAAGTCTCACCGGACTCTTCTATCCGCAAGGAGCAGAGCGACAAAGATTACGCCTCCAAGTTGAAGACAGCCGAAGATGAAATAGCTCGGCTGCAACAAGAGCTGAACCGGGCTAATGAAGCCAAAACTGCTGTGGAGGACGCTATGAAGGTCAAGACCAGGCCGCCGAACAGCAGCAAGAGCTTGCCAAGACCCTGGAGAGCCGCGCCACCTCGGCCGAAGCCGAACTTATCGCCCTCCGAGCTATCGAAAAGCTGGTTGTCCGAGCTCGCTCGGATTAATCACCAAATGGACAGTAAGTTTCTTTCCCCTTTTCCTTATTTTCTGCCGACCTACACCCCGTGCCACCGTATGCCTTATTTCAGCGACAGCCTTTTTGTCTTCTTCAGAGAACTTCGAGCACTCCAAGGACAAGGCTATCCGCGAAGTTCAAGCAGCTCGGGCAAAGAGGGCTGAGACAGAAACCCTCAGCGAAAGCTGGGATATCCAGGACCACCTTGTTGCCCTTAATGCTCGGATCAGGCCGCTCCGGGCCATTGGAACCAAGCTGGTTGATGCTGCCATCGAGGTCCACCGTGCCCTCTGGCCCAAGGTCAAGACTCCCACTTGCATCGACGAGCTCGCCACGAAGCTGAAAGGAGCCGAGGCTAGACTTCGGGAGTGGAGATGCTCATCAGCTCGGGCTGGAGCGGACAAGGCCCTGGTGTTCGTGCTGTCTGGTATGAAGATGTTGAGATCCACACGGTTACCTCCCTGCGCAGGGGCTCTCCTTGGAACTCCACCCCTGATGGCATTGCGAAACGCCAAGCAGCAGCCGACCGCTTTGCTAGTTATGCAAACACCCGGACCTTTGATGACGGGCGCCTCTATTCTGAGGATGAAGAGAGCTCGGACGAGGAAGCAGAGTCCGGTGAAGAAGTTCTGACGGCGAGGAAATTGACTTTGACGAGCCTGAGAGCTCCAAGGGCAAGGCCGGCAAAACAACCGAGGTGGCTGAAGGCTCTGATGATGACTTCAGCTTCGACGAACCTCCGAACTCCAAGGGCAAGTCCGGCAAAGCCGTAGCCACCGAGGTGATCTCCCCCGACGTGACGGACACCCCGGCATCCACTCCAACAACCGAGGTTGCTTCCGCGACCGAGGTGTTCCTGCGCCCGAGGCTCCTGCTTCCGAGGTCCCTGCTACCACAACTCGGCGACCGAGGTCTCTGGTTCCGAGGCCTGAACTTGTCTCAAGCAAAACATTAAATCCCCGGTATGCCGGGTGCAGATGTAATAGACCTTAAGTAGTTTGCCTTGCTACCAGTACTATTATCTTGCTATCCGAACCATGCTTTTCTAAGAATTTATGCCGAACCCTTTTGGAACGAGTCCCCGAGTTCACTTTCGTGTTTACTATACTTGGCATTCTTTGCTCTTGTCTACCATTTTGGCGTTCGACAGTCGAGTCACAAGATTGTTGTTTATAGCATACAGTACTTAGCAAATGTCGAGGTGTGTTTCAAAATCATCCGACATAAACGAAAGGTAAAGACAGGGGTTAGTAAACGACACATGCCGAACTATATTTTTGGACCGAGTCCCCGAGTCCATTTTCATGTTTCCCACGTTTTTTCATCTTTGCTCTTGACTACCATTTCGGCGTTCGTCAGTCGAGTCACAAGATTAGTTACACAGCATACATTACTTGAAGTTTGAGACGAGGTTCAAAATAGTTCGGCATATGAACGAAATTGACAAACAGAAATAAAACACAAGCACAAGAGCGAGGCAGTCCCCGAGCTTCAACCTCGGAGTGCCGACATTTCATTAAGGATTAACCGAGGTACATACATTGCGCCCTTCATGAGTAGAAAGGTCGGAGTAGAGCTATATTCCATGGTCGCCTGACCTCTGATCCGGGGTTGTCCAGCCCATCTTCCCTTGGTTCCTGCGCATCTATTAGATAGTAGAATCATTGAGCAGAGCTCGGCTCACAATGAACGGTCCCTCCCATGGAGGTGACAACTTGTGCCGACCTTTCTTGCGCTGCACCAGCCTCAGCACCAAATCTCCCTCGTGAAACACACGAGGGTTGATACTCCGGCTATGATAACGTCGGAGACCTTGTGGTATATTGCTGACCGAGATGAGGCCAATTCTCTAGCTTCCTCAAGCAGATCTACTGCATCCTCCCGAGCCTCTTTTGCCTCGGCTTCAGTGTACATTGCCACTCTGGGCGCATCATATTCGATGTCAGTGGGTAGCATAGCTTCTGCCCCATAGACCATAAAAAATGGCGTATAGCCAGTTGATCGATTTGGCGTGGTCCTTAGACCCCACAGTACTGCTGGTATCTCATCTATCCAACACCCCGGCGTTTTCAGCAGTGGTTCAATGAGCCGAGCCTTGATGCCGGCCAACACTAGAGCATTTGATCTTTCCACTTGTCCATTAGACTCCGGGTGTGCCACCGAGGCTATGTCCAGCCGGATTCCCTTGTTCATGCAAAACCGAGCAAATTCTCCAACAGCAAAGTTCGTGCCGTTGTCCGAGATAATGCTATGGGGGTACCCATATCGCAGAATGATCTCCTTCAAAAAAGTCACTGCTGAATGACCATCCAACTTCCGGATTGGTTTCACCTCGATCCACTTGGTGAACTTGTCCACCATCACCAGTATGTGCGTCATGTTACCTCGGGCTGGTTTGAACTCTCCCACCATATCCAAACACCATACCGCAAACGGCCAAGTGATAGGAATTGTTTTGAGCGCCGAGGCTGGCATATGCGTTTGCTTGGCAAACCTTTGGCATCCTTCACATCTCCGGACTATGGCCTCTGCATCAGCAAGAGCAGTGGGCCAATAGAACCCATGCCTGAACACCTTGGCCACCAGAGCTCTTGTGCTGCAATGATGACCACACTCTCCTTGGTGGATCTCCAAAAGCATCTCCTTGCCTTCAGCTGGCTCGACACACCGTTGCAACACCTCGGTTACGCTTCTTTTATAGAGCTCCTTGTTGATGATGGTGTACGCCTTGCCCTCCTTTGGATTCTCCTAGCCTCGGTTGTGTCACTTGGCAAGCTTCCCTCCGTTATGAACTTCATGATTTGCTCCGCCCACTCCGGCACTGGGTGCAAAGGAAAAAATTCTCGTCCACCTCCATTGGTTCGGCCACCATAATCTCCTCCATTATTTCCTCCACCATCCTGCGACCAGTCCCCGAGTCTTGATGAGCAGTCCCCGAGGTTCGGTGCGCAGTCCCCGAGCTCTGCCACGCAGTCCCCGGGTCCGACCAAACGCACCCGACGTCTACCTCCATTGGAACAGGTCCGGGCTCTTGCTCCGCCGGGATGAAAATAGATTCGGATTCAGGAGAAGGTTTGATTGAAGGAGTTCTCAAGTGATTCAGGGCTACCCCTGGTGGTACTGCCTCTTTAGATGAACCGAGCTTTGACAACACGTCGGCAGCATTATTTTCTGTCCGAGGTATATGCCTGTACTCACACCCTTCAAAGAACCCGGATATCTTTTGCACATGGAACCGATATAACGCCATGTTGGCATCCAGAGCATCCCAAGTTCCAGAAGATTGTTGCACCACCAGGTCGGAATCGCCGAAGCACTCTACACGCCGGATACCGATCTCCTTCGCCACATTGAGGCCATGGATTAAGGCCTCATACTCCGCCACATTGTTTGATGCTGAGAAATGAATCTGCAGCACGTATTTCAGCTGATCTCGCTTCGGCGAGGTGAGGACTATTCCAGCCCCCAGCCCGATCTTTGTCTTGGACCCATCAAAATGCATTTTCCAATAATTATAGTCCGGCCTGGGTGGCTCATACTGCATCTCGGCCCAATCACAAAAGAAGTCCGGCAACGCCTGGGATTTAATTGCATCTCTTCTCTCATAATGTGGTGCATATGGAGACACCTCAATCGCCCATTTGGCAACTCGGCCAGTTGCATCTTTGCACCCGATGATCTCCGAGATTGGAGCTTCGCACACCACCGTCATGGGATGCTCCTGGAAATAATGCTTCAACTTCTTGACCGCCAGGTAGACACCATACGTCATCTTCTGGTAGTGAGGGTAATTCTGCTTCGAGGTAGAGATCACCTCGCTCAAGTAATACACCGGTCTCTGCACCGACCTGCCACCTTCTTCGCGCTCCACCACCACTGCCACACTTACAACTCGGTTTGTGGCCGCAATGTAAAGTAACATCGGCTCATTGTGCAATGGTGACGCCAACACCGGGGCAGTGGACAACATCTTTTTCAGCTCATTGAACGCCACGTCGGCCTGCGGGGTCCATGTAAACCCGGTACTTTTCTTCATGAGCTGGTACAAAGGTAAGGCTTTTTCTCCCAGCCGACCTACAAATCGGCTCAACGAGGCTAGGCACCCTGTGAATTTCTGCACATCTTTCAAACACTTCGGTAACTTCATGTTCTCAATAGCTCGGATCTTGGCCGGGTTAACCTCGATACCTCGGCTAGACACCAGGAATCCGAGCAACTTTCCAGCCGGGACACCAAAGGTGCACTTGTCCGGGTTAAGCTTCAACCGATATTTTCTCAAATTCACAAATGTCTCCTCGAGATCCTCGAGGAGAGTACGTTTCTCCTTAGTTTTGATGACGATATCATCGACATACACTTGCACATTTTTGCCCATTTGAGAGTGCAGGCATTTCTGCATACACCTCTGATAAGTTGCCCCGGCATTTCTCAGACCAAAACACATGACACGATAGCAATACGCCCCATACGGGGTAATAAAAGCAGTCTTTATTTGATCCTTTGGGTTCAGTGGTATCTGGTGAAAACCAGAGTACGCATCGATAAAAGACAACAGTTCACAACCAGCAGTGGAATCAATCACTTGATCAATCCGAGGTAATGGAAATGGATCTTTCGGGCACGCCTTGTTGAGGTTAGTGAAGTCAATGCACATGCGCCACACCTTGACCACGGCTGGCTCGTCTTTCTTCTTTTCCACCAAGACCGGATTGGATATCCAGTCCGGGTGCAGCACCTCCATAATGAACCCGGCTGCAAGCAACTTAGCCAGCTCGTCCAGCACCACTTGTCTTCGGTCGTCTGAGAGACGACGGGTCGGTTGCCTCACCGGTTTCACCTCTGGCCTGACAAATAAAGAGTGCTCTGCCAACTCCCTCGGAACACCAGGCAGGTCCTTAGCCGACCATGCAAAGATATCCCGATTCTCACGGAGGAAGTGACAGAGCTCGCTTCCTATTTCTCGCCCAGCCCGGTCCCAATGATGGCCATATGCTCTGGGTGCTCCGGGTCAATGGGGATCTTCTTGGTCTCCTTGGGCACCTCGAATGCTGCAGTTGAGTCCGGGCTCATCAGTCCGGACATGCCGAGCTGTGTTGACTGCGCCATTGCCACCACTTGATGCAGCTTCTTCTTCTCAGCTGCGATCACCAAAGACTCGGCCAGATTAGACCCCGCCGAGGCACACTGAATGGCTCGCTTGTAGTCACCCGAGATGGATATGATCCCATTAGGCCCTGGCATTTTCATCTTCAGGTATGCAACATGGGTGGAAATCATGAACTTGGCCAGAGCCGGCCTTCCAAGCAATGCATGGTATGCACTCTCCAAGTCCACCACCTCGAACTCGATACTCTCAACTCGGCAATTATCCTTGGTTCCAAATGCTACATCCACCCATATCTTGCCCATGGGTGCACAGGAAACGCCAGGCACAATCCCATGAAAAGTACAACTGCTTGGCATCAACTGATTTGGCGATATGCCCAATTTCACCATTGTGTCTCGGTACATGATGTTGATGGCACTGCCATTGTCCACCAGAACTCGGGTAAACCTCACATTGTTAGTAGGCCCACACAACGTCGGATCTACCACCAGGGCATACTTTCCAGGGCTCGGCATGATCCGAGGTGTGTCTTTCCTGCTCCAAGTGATCTCCTGCTCAGACCAGTTCATATAGGTCGGCACCACCGGCATTACTGCATTCACCTCCATGGCACGCCTCTGCACGCTCTTCTTGTCAGTTGGCTCGGTCACAAAGACCACATAGCTCGCATGAGCCTCTCTATAGTCATTTCCGGGGTATTCATACTGCTGACTTGGTCCGGCACCATTGTTGTTGTTATTACCTCGGACATTCACAACATTCACGGGCCTTGCTGCTGCAGGCCTCGGAGGAGGTGCAGTGGTTATCGGGGTAACATTTGCTCCGGACAGATTTGGGTGGGACCTCGGCTGAAATCTCTGAGGTGGTCCTGCTCTGATTCCTCCGGCCTTCGCCCCTTCTTCTCTGATTCTGCGGTTCCAGCTGCACTGCCGGGTTGAATGGTTGGCTGGCTTGCGCGGGTCGGTCGTATGGTAACAGCAAGGACCATCTATCATTGATTCATAAGTCAAGGGTGGCTCCGGGTTCGGACTAAATGCCGGACCATTGATTTTGGCCTCTGGACACCTCCAGCTCCGGGCTGATCCGGGTTCACCGCTGCAACTTGGTTCGAGGTGTATGGGTAGTCCGGCTCCCTCCTCTTTTGTCCGAACTCTTGGCGGTCATTACACCTTGGTCCGAGCCGGTTGTTTATTGGCTCCCTCCTTCTGTTACGTGCCACTGCCTCTGCTGCTGGCTGCATCGGATCACCCAGAGCATAAGAATCTGCAATCCGGATTGTTTCTGCTAGGGATTTCGGCATATCTCTTTGGAGCCTCTGCCACAGCATGCTGCCATGTCGACAACCATCTGCAAACCAGGAAATGGCCTGTGCCTCTACAACTCCTTCACAGGAATTCCGAACATTGCTCCACCGAGTTAAGAATTCTCGGTCAGTTTCATGATCATCTTGCTTACATGCTGCCAGGAGCTGAGGTCGGTTTGGCCTCTTGTATGTACTAGCAAAGTTGCTGTTAAACGCCAGCTCCAAGTCTATCCAGGAGTTGATACTATACTCCGGCAAATTATTCAGCCAGATCCGAGCTGGACCTTCCAACATGTGCGGGAGATACCGGACCGCCCATCGGCGATTGCCCCCCGCTATGTGCACCGAGGATACATAATCTGTCAGCCAATCTTGCGGCTTGGTGCTCCCGTTGTATGGCTTGGTGTTCCGACCTAACTGGAACTGAGATACTGGCGGTGGTGGCTCCTTCATGATCCGAGGTCCAAAACACGCCGGACCAGGAGGGCCTTCCTCCTCCAGTTGCTCGGACAAGTAGATTCTATCCAGCTTGTTACGAACATCGCCTGGAGCTAACATCCGACCTCCTATCCGAGGTCCCAACGCCCCATCCACTCTGTGGTATCCAGCTCGCGCCATGGCCGAGTCTCCATCATCATATCGGTCATCGCCTTGACCGACATTCTGAGGTTGCTGAACATACTCCGGCTCTCGCTGATATTGCCCCTGCGGCCGGGTTGTTGCTGATACCTCGGGGGCGGAGGTGGTTTACCTCGGCCAGCCGACGCTGCTTGCCCGCCATTCTGATTTCCCTGACCGGAGTTACCCTTAGCTCGGCTTGCATTACCTGGGCCGGGGTTTCCCTTAGCTCGGCTAGCATTGCCCTGGCCCACCTTCTGCTTTGCTGCTAACACCGGATCATACATCTGCAGCTGCTTGTTCTGACCCGAGGTGACACTCCGGGCTCGATCGGCTCCTCCGACGAGTGGAGACGAGGCTTGCCCCTTGGACACCTGACTAACTGGCCTAGCTGAATAAACCATCTCTGAATCACCAGCCCCGGCATATGCTCTGCGGAGAGCCTCATTCTGCTGGTTAGCTACATACACTAACTCATTGACTCGCTTCTGCTGCGCACGCCATGCATCTCCAGTCAACCCGGATAGCTCGGCCCTGCCTGCCTCGGCAGCTCTGAGGTTCTTAGCAGGGGAACTATATACCGGCCTTCCAGTCGACACGCGACTCTCACTCCTAGCCGAGGTGGTAGGTCGAGCCTCCCTGTTTATCTCATCATTGAGCCCCTTGCCTCTCTGCCGCACCTCGGCTCCCCTATGTGTATCAACTGCTACCGGGGTGAAGCCATTCGCTGCATTGTACTCACGCAGATCTCTATTGAACTCATCTCTAGCTGTCATCATTGCTACAGCCTCCTTTTGCAACAGGACACGCTTTGCCTCTAGGTCGGCCACAGTCACCACTACATCCACTCCTGGATTTACTGGGTCTGCCAGTGTCTCCACTATCTCTACCAGGGTCGCACCTCGGCCCTGCAGCTCGGGGGTGCCAGGCAGCTCTTTCTCTAGCCTGGGCTTTGCAGATCTCACCTTAGCAACCTCGGCCGCTTGGATTTGCTGGCATCTACTTTGCCAGCGGCATCAACCGGACCAGTCATCATCACCTCCACGCAGCTCTCGGGGCGAGTGATACGCCGACCTAAAGCCGCGAGGAGAGGAGTTTCGTCGTCCACGAGCACCTGCTCCGGGTACTCGCGAACAACCTCGACAGCAACGTAGTGACGAAGCTGCCGAGCATCATGGTGAAGCCATGCTCGGGGAAGGGCTTGCCGGCGAAACACCCCGCGTTGTCGCTGATGAAGGTGAACTCACCGATCTTGGCGATAAGCCCGGAAAGAACACGCTCGCCTGAGCCCGTCCGGATGTAAACTCCCTCCAACGCCTCAATCTGCCCCACGGTGGGCGCCAACTGTCGTGGTGGGATCACGGCAGATGCCATAGGTATGGCTAAGATGGGGCCGAATGGTCGTTGGGGGAATCCGGGGAGGGTTTATGCACTCAAGAAGTGCACACGCAAGAACACGCAAGAACACGAACGAAGAAACAAGAAACCAAGAACACAAAGCACACCACGATGTACCCTGCTTCGGGGCCCTCTTGTGGAGGTAACACCCCTACTGCAGCACTATCCTACTCAGTGTATAGCTCAAAGTGACAAGTACAAGCTGCTCCTCGAGCTGTATGATGATACAATGGTGAGAACTTGAGGTAAAAGATGGAGCTACACGGGAGGAAGAAGGCACTCCGAGCTAGATCCGAGGTGTTTCCGGGGTGTTCCGAGGTTCCTTCTCTCTCTCTCTTTCTCTGTTGATCGATCTCTCCGTCGCTCAAGCAGGAGGGGGGTGAAGCCCACTATATAGGCCAGCCGAGTTACCGTTGTGCCCCTCGCTGAACACTGTTGCCATGCCTCTGCACCGGTCACCACCGTACCCTGTCAGGGACAAGACGTGGCCTGCCCATCTCCTGTTGCCTAACGGCAGAACTAGCATGTCCCTCTGACAGAGACAGGACGGCCCGCGCTACCTCGTAGCCTTTTCCCAGATCTCGCGTGGTCAGCGGTCAGAGACGTGCAGCCCCGCCGAACCCGGGGCACGCCTCTGCCAGGCTCCGTGACAGACGCTCCCGCGTCAGGCGCTCTTGTACCAGGCTGGAAGTGACAGGAGCATTGACTCCTGCCCGACCTACGGCCTCCTGCCTTGGTTAGCTCGGGTCTTGCTCCCGCTCCTTACCTCGGGTCTTGTACTTAAGATCCGACCACCTCGGATATTACTTCCTTCAAACAGCTTCTCCTGCACTCACCATACAAACCATAGCACCGAGGTAGTAGGTCGGCTGAACATAGCTCGGACAGTGAACCTCGGCCCAGGCCAACGGGATACCTCGGACCCCTGGCCAAGATAGGTCGGCCTTTATATCCTCCAGGTCAAGATGAAGCTCGGACACTCCCAGGCCCAAACAGGTCGGCCCTTTCCGTACCTCGGCACACCTTTACCCTTAACTTATGCCAAGCCTTGACCCTACCCGGGGTAGCCCCCGACAGTCTCGAAAGGGGCAAAAACCACTTCAGGAGGATCCACAATGTGCTGCACCATCAATCCACCTAGTTCAGGCGAGCAACTAGCCCCAGCTGCCGCACTGGCATCCTTGTCCTCTGACACGGCGAGCGGTGCAGCTTCCTCAATCTTGTGTGTAATCAAGGAAACCGCAAGACCAAGCCTTCCACCGAGATCCTCCATTAGCTCCCAAAGCCTGATACCTGATCAGTCCAATCCTGCACAGCGGCGACCAAGTCATGAAGAGGCAAGAACACCTCCTCCAAGCGAGCGGCAAACAAGGCTTGCAACTCAGCACTTAGTGCCACAGCCTGAGCTTCAAGGAATGGCTGCAATGACCTAGAAGGATCCGCACTGATGCCCGCAACAGTTCCAGCCTCACCGAGCCCACATGTAGCCCCCAGACTGATCGCATCCTGATTGGCAACAACAGATGCCCACGAGCGCTGAAGCTGATCAGAAGGGGCGGGCGGCTGCCGGTGCGAGGCTCTTGGGCAAAATCTTCGGACGACGCGGAGGCGCAGGAGGCGAGCTGGAGTGGTGATGAGGCTCTTGCCGGGCTGCAAGGCGCGCCTGGCAATCCCTCTCACGGTGACCAGGCTGGCGGCAACTCAGGCATCGGACAGGGCCGCGGCAATCGACGACGAAGTGGTCTGGCTCCAAGCAGCGGAAACAGAGGCCATAGGTCCGCCGCTTGAAGGCAGGTGGGAGCCCAGCCTCCTTCCTGGATGACGGGACAGGCGTCTTCCCCGGCCTCGGGCGGCGCCGTCCCCTACCTCAACCCAAGCCCTCTCCGTAGACACCACTGGCGCATCTGAGATGAGCACCGGCGTGAAGTTCGGAGGGAGCTCAGCAGGGGGTGGCCATAGAGGAGGTCAGGGAGCCCGGAAGGCGGAGGGGAGGGTGGGCGGGACCTCCATCACCACCATCAACGGCAGTAGGCACCGGCACCTCGTCAAGCAGGGCATCGGGCGCCTCCTCCACGCCGAGCAGCGAGCCGAGGTTGCCGACGACCAAGGACCGGAGCCGAAGGCGCGGCGGATCCGGAGCGATTCCGGCCGGGCCCGTGGCCGGCAGGGACGGAGGGGACTGGTGTGGGCGCAGGGAAACGGTGGACGAGGGGGCCGGAGCGGCCGCCGTCGGGAGGGGCCGGTGGTGGGCTGGGGAGGCCGGGATCGCGTCCACCATAGCGGGGCAGCAAGCGGCGCTAGCGGGAGAGCGAGAGAGTGGATGGGGAGGTGCTGAGGGGAGGTGGTCGGTGGCCGGGGAGGAGCATGGCTGTGGGGGAGGAGGGGCTGGCTGGGCGGAGCTAGGCGGCGGCGGCGGAGTCGCCAGCGCGTCGCGAGAGGCTAGGTTGCGAGGTCAACAGACAATATCTCAATTCTGAATTTCTAATTGAGATTTACTGACCTGATCCATTCATAATATATATAGTAAATACTTATACAATAAATGTTTTGCTGATGTCCGTTTTCATGTATATATAGAGGGGTTATACGTATGAAAAGGGGAATATGTGATGATGAAGAATACAAAAGTGAATTAGCTTACCTGCCAATGTTGTTATGTGGGGGCAGCTGGTGCATGTGCAAAGACAGATCTCAGTCCCCAGTGCAAGTTGATTCCCATTTATTTTGTTTTTTACTTCAGCTGCTTCAGGGGCTTGCCGGAGTTTTATAGGATTATTATTAACAGCACACAGGGATGTTCCTTGTTCCTTTCAGGATGTGGCACCTTCAGGCCACCAGCCATCGGCCCCACTTTGTAATTAATGCCCTATTCTGTGCAACAAGAATGTAACTATTTGTTCGTCCTTAAATGACCGGATGGTTATTTACCCTCAAAATAACATATGATCTACACCATCATCATATCCTAAATCACTGGCTCATGTGGCAGCTGAACACTGAAACTCGAGCACCTTCATGATAGCTCAGGGTTCGTCCGCAGCAATTGTTGCCGTGTAGTATCACAGTATCAATCCCTGGCTCTGTTCCTTTCAGCTAAATTGTTCTCTGTTCTTCGTGTGTTGAGGACTTTGGTGTCATCCCAAGACAGAGACAGGGAGAAGAATCGCATCCAAGCGAGTAGCTAAGCCTCGCAGTCGCAGCCACGAGATCACAGAAAGCGGATTAGGGAGGTGCGAAAATGAAGAGATTTCTCTTCTTTCCTGAACAAAAACTGTTCTGGTCCTCATGTGCATCATCTCCTCCACAACGAAACAAAACCCCTCACTGGACGGCCACAATCACATGCCATTGCCGGTTTGGTTCGCCTTAATTCGTCCCGGCCCCTTCTTCCTCCTCCTCCTCCTCCTCCTCCTCCTGCTGCCCCCATTGTTGTCTTACATTAGCCAAGATTCACATGAGCTCCAGCTTCACTGTTACCGGCTCGATAGCTAACACGATAATACCTCAGTATATTCAGGCGTACTGCTCACTGTAGACTGTACCAGTGTCCAGGGGCAGCCTTAATAGCAAGCTCGCGCGCCATACCCCAAGCTAGCCTGCACACGCCGTGCATTCACTTCTCTGTCCAGTGCCTGCCGTCTGCCCCCTCCCTCCATCCCTCCTCACGCACGCATTTAGCGCTGTGTGGCTCCTGCTGTCCTCTTCCCTGCATCTGCAACGGCTGGTGCAGCTAGCCGGTTCGAGCAAGGTAGGATCGATGGTGTGGAAGAGCTGGGGATGGAGGCTGCTGCTGAGCGCCGCGCTGCTCCTCGCGGCATCACCGACGTTCCTCTACCCCGCGCTGCTGCTGCTGCCAGCGACGTCTCGCTCACCTTGACCAGCGCCCCGCCGCGCATCTCGAGGTCGGCGTCGGCATTGTTCGCCTTCCGAGCTATGCAGAGCAGTGGCTGGACCTGCGGAGACTGCAACATCACCTGCAAGGTCAGTAGCTCCTGATGCCCGCGCTCTCACTGTTCTAGCTAGCATCATAGGCACGCGCCTTTTTCCAAATCCCAATTTTCTGCGCATTTCCAAATTCCAGTTTTCTGCGCATTTCAAAATTCCAGTTTTGAAATGACCATGTTCAGTGCTCATGTCATGTAGGCTGCTCCTGGTAATGGAAGCGCTACGCAGGCTTAAAATTAGCTTGCGCAGACAGAGAGTGCGTCCTCTTTCAAAGAAAACAACAAAAAGTAGTGAATAAAATGGATAGATTCGAAGTACTCCTACATTCTTCCCGATAATTGTAGTTTGAGTACTTCATAAATATGGCATTGAATTAAGCTGTACGAGATGAATGATTCTGCAGAGGACTGGAAGGTCACGCATTTCATTACTACAATGGAGTACTACTGGTATTAAAAAAATCACTAATTAAATAGTTTACTAGGTCGTGTTCAGCATCGGGGGCAAACATTTGAGGGTTTTTCTCAACATTTATTTTCTCAAATATTGATTTCTGTCGAAAGTTCTTTTATCTACATGGGGCAGAAAACTGCCGTCGCTCATCCAAAATGTAAATCTTTGTAGGAGTTCTACTAGTTAAGCATTTCTAACTTTATCCGTGCAAAAAATTACTACTAGCATCCATAATATCAAACTGGTTTACCACAAAATTTACTTTCATAATATATTGCTCCCTCATTCCGTCTCAATAAGGTGTATTTGTTTTTTTCAAAACTCGTGTTTTTTAATCTTTGACCATGTTTCTACAAAAAAACTATCAACTTTGACAGTACGAAATGAGATGAATTATATTTTCTTATTTCATTTATTTACTATTCTAGATGTCCGTAGCTTCTTCTATAAATTTGGTCAAAGTTAGACGTTTCTACTTCTAGAAAAATCAATACAATGAAACAGAGGGAGTAATAATATTTTCATGTGAGGTAATATGGTTGGCCTGGCCTTAATTGGTTGTGCCTGGCAATGCTCTTGCTGAAGACATTGTTTTGAGAGCGGGGACTATTATCTTTAGGGTGAAAACCCAAGATCTGGCCTTAATTGGTTGTGTCTGTCACTGTTCTTCTTGAAGACGTTGCTTTTGAAGATTTGGACATCAGGTGGTGTCTTGGTGGTGGTTGTGCGGCTGCTGCAATGACTGTAACTCTGTAGCGGGACTTTTCTTTTTATTTCTTCTTCTTATTGTCTTTCGGCTGTGTGCATCCATAACAGCTTTGGTTGTTGCGTTGTTGCAGAGGCTGGGTGTAATTTGTATCCGCGATATTAATATACACTCTTTATCTTAAAAAAAAAAAATATGGTTGGTCACAAACTAATGGCTAAGGTATCAGAAGACTGTGTCAATGTTCTAAAAGACTCATATTTTCACTTGGACGAGGTCTTACTAGTATCATCGGTAAAAAAAAAATCCGCAAGCAGCTGGATTACACATGTCTGCACTGCACAACATAATTCAGATACTTCCAAAGCTCAATGTATTAGCACAAGTTACTCCCTTGTCAGAGTTAATCAGTCATATTGGTCCCGTGAACGCAGCTGGACGGTGAAAGCACATCGGACTGCGGGGGAAGATCTGGGAACGGGAACGGCACAGAGGTGGTGAGCTACCATGGACTCAAGGACGGGAACCACACATTTGCGGCGTGCGCGACCCGGCGTCAGGGAGCGCCGCCGACTCGACCTGCGCCACCTACGCCTGGGATGTTGGTTGAGTAACACGTTAAACCCAGCCCAGCTGCAAGAATTCTCCACTCGATCTGCGATCACGAACTAATCTGAACCCATGTCGACGGTGCAGACACCGTTCCACCAACGGCGTCCGTGGCGGCGGAGTCGGCGTTCACGAGCTCGTCCAACGTCTCGTGCTCGTATCCTTCAGCGAGCCGTGCCCCGGCGCCGGCGGATTCACCTGCAACGCCACCTACTGCGACGTACGTGATAGTCGTCGTACTCCCAAAACTCTGCTCTCACTGCTGATCTCTGAACCTCTGAAACTTTTGTCTCTGCGTTGCGTCTGCAGCTCGTCGTGTACGGGCCCGGCCGCGTGGAGCCGTCGACCCTGGAGGAGGTCGTGCCGGGGCTGCAGTACTCCATCGCGGTGGCCGCGTCGCCGGACGTGGAGTACGGGCGCTTGATCCTGGTGATGCGCCGTGGGTTCTGCACCGACATGGCCGGCCATTACTTCAGGAGGACCTCCAACTCAAGCTTCACTCTCCGCTTCGGTAAACCAACCAGACCCGATGCCGTGGCTCACATCGCAGAGCACCTATCTGAATCTGAAACCTGATTCTCAGACAGGAGGAACGACGCGATGAATATCACCGCACCCATCCCAGAGAAGCTGCTGCAGATCGAGGGCGCCACCAGGGTGGTCCAGGCCACCAACGACGACAGGGAGCTGAGGATATACATGTCCTTCACCGAACCGGTGATGAACTCGTCCGCGGAGATCCTCGCCGTGCTCAGCGCCACCGGCGCCGAGCTGACGCCGACCAACAGGACCACCCTCGGCAATCGTCGGTTCGGTTACGTCGTGAGTTCACCGGCCGTCGAGCTTTCAAAACTTAATTAGCTTCTTAATTTGACTCAGCTCTAAACGTTTCTCCACTTGATCTGTGCGTAGGTGAACAAGATATCAGACACCGCTGTCGTGACCGTTGCATGCGATACGAGTTCTGTAATCAGCAGACAAGGGAGCCCGGTTTTTCCATCAGAACCATTCACATTTCTCTATGGTATGCATTTTTCACTGTAGTATAGAAAGAGAAGTTCAGATATGTACACTTCAACTTTATTTTAAGTCTTGAATTTTTCTCTTCTTCCGATGGATGACGACACATATATACAGATACTCGAAGGCCTTCTGTTAAACTAGCAACATCGACCGCGAGGACAAGTTCTCGCAACATTCCGGTCTTGATCAAGTTTGAAAAGCCTGTGTTTAACTTCAGTTCCTCCGCAGTGCAGGTTTCTGGGGGCAAAATATTGAGGCAAGAACTAATACTAGATACTCCATTTCAATGCCTAAATATCTAAATAAACCACTAAATTATTTGCTTCACGTATGGTTCGTTTTTTTTGCTGCTTTCAGCTTCCATGAAGCTAGTAAGAGCATATACACAATGCAGATCCAGGCAGTTGACAAGCTGGTTTCGGTCCAGGTCGCTGAGAACACAGCTCAGGACGTCGCCGGCAATCACAATCTGGCATCAGACCGCCTCCAAGTGAGACACTGTATGTAGTACGAGCATTCCTTCATTCTTCGAATATTGTTGGTACTCATTTATTGATAAAACGTACGGCTTGATACTCTGGGATCATCGTTACTCTTATTATGATCTGCACATGCAGATTCTGTCCCTGCATCGTCGTCATCAATCGCGACCATCGTCACCGTAACATTCGCGGCAACTGCCGTCGTCGCCACACTCCTCAGCGTCTCCACGGTATCACTCATTAGGTCCGGGACCATAACGAGGCCTTCGTCTTACTCGATCTCCGAACCATCACGAAACATTCTGGTAATCAGCATGGACATGCAGGAACTCTGTTACCACATACCAGTACTCCTACATAACAGAGAGTTCAGATTTCAGCAAGCTCACCTGCGTATGATCATTCATCGATGCTCGTATTATTTTCTTTAGAGAATGGCTTGCCACATCCAGATCTTCGCTCTGTCGAGATGGCTGTCGATAAACCTGCCGGTGGAGTACTACGAGATGGCGAAGGGGATCGAGTGGACCATTCCCTACATTCGCCTTCCATGGGAGGGGCCGTCTGCAGATCCATTCGTAGGGTACTCCACCATGCCTGCCATTGCGTACTCGGAGCTGGTGGACAGGATTGGTGTAGCGGCTGATCCCTACAGTCCTCGACCTGCACCGGCTGGTCAGCAGCAAATTATGCCGATGCAGATACCGGTAGACGGGGCGGCGATCCCGCTGCAGATCCCGGCGTTGGATGGGAAGCCGCTGACCGCGATGGAGTACCGATCTTTCTTTGAGGTCACACACACGAATATATTTCTTCTTTGTATTCGATTTCCATTGCTCCTCAATGCTAAATGAGCACAGGACGACTGAAATGCAGAATCAGGACATGAAGCCTGAAGCACAGATTATCATGAAGCTGCAAGATTTGGACGGGTAATGCTTATTGATGACCGAGTACTAGCACTGACAAAGTGACAAGATGCTAACTGAATTATGGTGCAGGTGGAAATATTTTGGAAGGAACATGTTTTGGCTGGGTGTGATTGGGGGAGGTCTGATCCTGCTGCATCTTCTCCTCCTCCTTTACTTGAGACTAAGGTACAGAGGAGGCACGGGAAGCTACGGAGCACTCGTCCTCCCCAGGTTTGAGATCATGCTTGCAATCCTTGCAGTGCCATGTATATCTCAGGCGTCTGCAGCACTCATCAGAGGTACGCCACAAGGTCATCTCAATGCTCGTTCCGATCGATGCAGCGATCGAGTAACTAATTGATTTCATGGGACGAACGACCGATCGAGTACCTAATTGATTAATTTGCTTGGATGTCGATCAATTAGGTGGGACTACCGGAGGGCTCGCCGTCGGGATCGTGCTCACGGGCGTCTTAACGGCGTTCTTAGTGGCCCTGTTGTGTTCCTGTCTTTGGGCATCACGACGGGGAGGCTCCTCCAGTACAAGGAGGTGCACCAGGAAGGGCAGGAGCACCGGTGGTACCAGGAGATCATCAGGCGGACGCTGGGCCCCGGCAAGCGCGGGCAGTGGACTTGGAAGGACCCCGGACACGCCGCTCGGCTCGTCAAGCTCGGCCCGCTGTTCGAGGACCTGCGCGGCCCGCCAAAGTACATGCTGACGCAGATCGTCGTCGGCGGGGGTGGCGGGAAGCGCGCAGCGGCGGACCAGCGGATCATGGCGTCGGAGGACGAGAACGAGGACGCGGAGGCGCCGCTGCTGCAGAAGGTGTTCGGCATCCTGAGGATCTACTACACGCTCATCGAGTCGGTGAAGCGCGTGGCGCTGGGCATCGTGGCTGGCGCGCACGCGTCGTCGGGGCGGTCGTCGCGCGCGCACGCGGTGGTGTCCTGGCCCTAGCCTCGTTCCAGCTCTTCTTCATGCTGCTCAAGAAGCCTTTCATCAAGAAGCGGGTGCAGCTGGTAGAGATCGTCGCGGTGGCCAGCGAGGTGTTCGTCTTCGCCGCCTGCCTCGTGCTCATCGACAGGAACAACAGCGGCAGAGGCGAACTCGAACAAGTCGAGGAGAGCGGCGGCGTAGGGATCGCCATGCTCGGAGTGTTCTCGCTGGCGTTCGCCGCGCAGCTGTGCAACGAGTGGAACGCGCTGTACCGGCAGGTGCAGTTCCTGAGCCCGGACAGGAGCTCCTTCCTGGAGGGAGCCAAGGCGGCTTCCATCGGACTGCTGCTGTTGGTGCTGCCTTCGTCGGTGCTGGGTGACAGCCTACAGACGGACCAGCCGTCGCCGGATAGCGGGGCGGATGGTGGCCAGAGGGTGCAGATCGAAGCGCAGGGGAGTTCGAACGAGCGGTCCTGGCTTGGGCAGCTGCGGGAGATGGCCAAGGCGAGCTTCAGCAGGGACGGAGAGGACCCGTCCAGCAGCAGCGCGTACAGGGGGAAACGAAGCCGGAGCTCCTCGGTGACGTCGCAGTCTGCCGACGCCAAGGCCAAGGGGGAGTGGAGGCCCAAGTCCAAGGCACTCCACAAGGATCTCGAGGCCATCTTCTCCAACAGATAGTAAACAACTATGCATGCCCGCCTCCAGGTTGGCTAGTAAGAATTCAGAGAGAATCAGGATATGCAAAAGAGGTCGAAGAACAAGTGGAAAACACTGCATATACTAGAAATAGGAAGACGCCATTAAATCTGACGCAAAATCGTCACTACGAGAATGTTGATGTGTCGTAGCGTTATTCTCAGGATCATTCGTAATTCCATTTGTGCATGCTAGAATGAGTTCTTGATATTCACTTTAGGTATGAAATGCAAAGGAATCTGTTCCTATGTCTTCTTGTATAACTCTATGTAACCAAATCAAGCTATATGGATTGTATCCGTAAAAGAAAGCATAACTATGAATGTTTGCGGAAGAAGTGACAAAACACAGCCCCCCTCTAAAACCCCGCGTCACCATGAATGTGGCAGGGGCGGAACCCTAGCGCGTTGGCGCCGGCAACCCTGTACCCTCCTCCAGTCCGCTTTCCCATTCCTTCATCAAATGATGCCACGCGGCTAAGATTAGACGGAGGACAATGGCGGTGGGGTTCGTGGCGTTCATTCGGTGGCGACCCTCTCCGTGGTGAAAACTAGCTCGTTCGTTGCGTTTTTTCGGATCAGAGGGAGTATATCAAATTTTCAGAAACACTTGCTACATCGAAATTAAAATTTACTGAGCTTTGGGAGACGATCCAATCGGTTCAGCTAATCGATGACGTACCTGATACTCTCAGCTGGAAATGGACCTCTAACGCTGCTTTCTCAGTGCAGTCAGCCTACATGATTCAGTTTGAGGGGCGAACCAGGTCTTGCATGCCCCTCACGGTCTGGAACTCTGATGCTCCCCTCAAATGCAAATTCTTCACCTGGTTTGCTTCCCTGAACAGATGCCTAACGATGGACAACATGTTGAAGCGGGGCTGGACCTGTGACCCTATTTGCAAACTCTGCAGTACGGAGACCGAATCCTAGCTGCATCTCTTTCTGCATTGCTCTTTTGTTGGGCAAATTTGGGACATGGTCCAAGCGAAGCTGGAGATCACGCTAAACCCAAAGCCGGCTGATGCATCTGACCTTAACCTGTGGTGGTTCCACCAAGCCTCGATCAGATCGCGGAATGCTGCGCAGTCTCTGAATGCAGTCATCACTTTGGTTTGCTGGTCAATCTGGAAAGAACGCAACGCTCGCACCTTCAACAACATTTCATCATCTGCACAGGCTGTTCTTAGCAAGCTGGTTGATGAAGCTGTCACTTGGCGCCAAGCTGGAAGATGTAGAGTGGGTGCGCTGGACCAAAGACCTCGCGAGCCAGACTAAAATATGTTTCCTTCCCTCTTAGTTGAGCATGGACAAAGCTCTGCTCCTTTTGCTGCTAACCTGTATTTTTCCTACGCTGATCTGTCTGTAGCTTTAACTTTGTAAGACCTTATTCTTTCTTCTCCTATATAAAAGAATGCAGCGCTGCTGTATTCGTCAAAAAAAAAAAGAAATTAAAATTTACATTGAGGGTTCTTCTACAATACACTGGACACCAAAATAAAGTCGAAAATTGAAAACAAATTGTTGAACCATGGGCCTTCTTTCTCTGCACCTACTTGGCCCATTTGGCCCATCCTGAAGCTGACTACTTAAGTGGTGTGTGTGCACGACTCCTCACTCTCCTCAACCCTAGAAAGACCATCCCAGCAGCCACCACCACTGCAGCTCATGGAAGGTTAGCTCTCCCTTCAGATCTTCATGGTATCAGAGCAACCGGAGATGGGGGCAGCTACTACAGTGGTGGGGCACTGGCGGCTACAGTGCTGAAGATAGTGAGGGAAGGCGGCAGCTGCTGGAAGGTGTGTCCCGTTGTCCAGGGCATCTCAGAACAAGGTTTGTGGTCTGGCTCTAGCATTTGTGGGGTGATTTTGGCAGAGGCTCTTTGGGTGTTTGTGTTTGAATGTTGTGAGGTTGCTGGATTCTGTGGGCTGTGTGTTTTTGGATCTGGAGGCATAAGTGACAGTGAAGTCAGAGTAGGTGAAGGGAAAGGGAGATACAGCTCCACATACTTCAGCAGTCATGGGAGATCAGTTAGCCACGGCGGTGGAAAAGCTGACACAGTTCCTTGCTGGGAAAAATGACGTTGCTTCCTTGAATGCCATGGTTCCTCAAGCGGAGGTAGCTCAGAAAGTGGAGCTAATGGCAAATGAGGTCAAATTGGAAGGTGTGGGAAACTATCTGAGTTGGTCCAGAAGGGCCTTGCTGATCTTGAGGACTAAAGGTCTTGAGGGATATGTGCTTGGGGAGGTTTCTGAAGCAACTGACAAAGGGAGTGGAGAATGGAAGAAGTGGAGCGTTACTAACTCTCTGATTGTAGCTTGGATGCTGAATTCTCTAGTGCCTGAAATTGCTACCTCTGTGGAGGCTCTCTCAAATGCAACAGAAATGTGGGATGCCCTCTCAAAGATGTATTCCGGAAAGGGAAACTTCATTTTGATGGCACAGATAGAAGATAAGGTGCATGACCTGAAACAAAATGAGAAGTCGGTGAGGGGATATGTGGCAGAACTGCGTCACCTGTGGGCAGATTTGGATCATTGTGATCCACTTGAACTTGAGCATTCTGAGTGTATCACATCTTCAAGACAATGGTTAGAAAGGAGGCGGTTAATGAAATTTCTGAAGGGGCTGAATCAGCCCTTCGAAAGCAGACGTGCTGCATTGTTGCATCAGCCCACTCTTCCTTCCCTTGAGGAGGCCATCGCAGCAATGTCACAGGAGGAAGTGAGGCTGAATCTTGAAAAGGGCAGTGAGACCCTACAACAACCAGCATTTATGGTGACTGAAAGGAGAGAGTACAGGGAATGTTATACTTGTGGAGAACCGGGACACTTGAGTCGTTCATGCCATGCTCCTAGAGGAGGGCGTGGTAGAGGAAGAAACTATGCAAGAGGTAGCTACCAGGGTGCAAGAGGTAACTACCAGGGTGCAAGAGGTTACTATCAGGGTGACCAGGGTGCAAGAGGTTACTATCAGGGTGCAAGAGGTAACTATCAGGGTGCAAGAGCTAGTGGCAATAGCAGCGGTGGTCACAACTACTCTTCAGTTCATAGAGCCAATGCTGTAGTTTCAGGAGAAGGGTGTTCAAAAACAGCACAAGGTGAAAGCAAAATTGGAAGTCAGGAGGATGTTAGCTATGGAAACTTTGCCCACTTTGTCCACACAAATGAAGGTAATATTGATTGTGCCTCTGTAGCTATACATGAAACTAATTCAGACTGGGTGTTAGACTCAGGGGCATCGAAACATGTTACCGGAAATCTTAAAGAATTTGAAAAATATAGTCAGTACCCTCCCACAAACAAGGAAACAATACAAACTGCTGATGGTTCATCACAGCCTATTATGGGGATAGGGACAGTCCAGTGCACACCAACAATCAACTTATCTTCTGTATTATATGTTCCTGCCTTTCCTGTTAATTTGGTGTCATTTAGTGCCCTGATTGATCAGATTGATTGCCGCATCACAGTTGACAAAGAAATGTGTTTGATTCAGGAGAGGTTGACGAGCAAGAAGATTGGGATTGGAACCAGGCGTAAAGGGCTGTGGTACATGAACCGTTCATTCCAGGACCAAGCAGGAGAACTGGTGTGTATGGCTACAAAAGAAGGGAAGGAGAACATGGCGATGGTCCATCACTGTAGAATGGGTCATATATCTTTTGATAAAATGTATAAGGTATTTCCTGATGTAATGAGAGGGGTGGACAAAACCAAGTTAAAGTGTGATGCTTGTGAGTATGCAAAACACACTAGAGCGTCCTATGTGAGTAAGGGGCTCCGGAGTATAACTCCCTTTATGTTAGTACATTCAGATGTGTGGACATGTCCTGTTGTATCCATCAATGGTATGAAGTATTTTGTGACCTTTATCGATTGCTACTCTCGCATGACTTGGGTATATCTGATGCGCCACAAGGATGAGGTTTTTCAATGCTTCAAGAATTTCTATGCGTATGTGAAGAACCATTTTAATGTGCAGGTACAGGTCATCAGAACAGATAATGGCACCGAGTATGTCAACAAGGGATTTGGGGGGTTCTTGTCTGAACAAGGCATTTTACATCAAACCTCATGTCCGGACACCCCTCCTCAGAATGGAGTAGCAGAAAGGAAAAATCGCCACATATTAGAAGTTGCAAGGTCACTGATGTTTACTATGAATGTACCGAAATTTTTATGGAGTGAAGCTGTCATGATGGCAACATACTTGATCAACCGCATGCCCTCAAGAATACTAAGTATGAAGTCACCTTGCGAGCTACTAATGGGGGAGAACAAGTTTCTGGTACCTCCTAAGTTATTTGGTTGTGTGTGTTTTGTGAGGGACCACAGGCCATCTGTGAGCAAATTGGATCCCCGTGCTACAAAATGCATCTTCATAGGCTATCCTTCTGGACAACAAGGCTACAAGTGCTGGAGTCCATCCGAGCGTCGAACTTTTGTCAGCATGGATGTTACATTTAGAGAGTCTGAACCATATTATGGCGAGAAGACTGACCTCAGTGTGTTGTTCGAAGATTTTGACCACCCTTTGTCTTCTCAGGTTGGTCAAGAGGGGGAGAAGCAGCAGGTGGCTCCGGTTGTGCAGCCTGACTCAAGTATAATGGTGGGTACAATTCCAATTGCAGTTGAAGAGCAAGGGAGAAGGTGGCCTAGACCGAATGAGGAACAAAATCCTCGGGTTTACATGAGGCGAAAGGTTCAGGGGGAGCAGCAGCAAACCCAGGACCAGGGGGAGCAGCTAGCACATTTTCATGGTGAAACACAAGTCAATGATGGGCATTCTTCAGTGGAGTCCAGCACCGAGTCAGAAACTACAGAGGATTTGCCTATAGCATTAAGAAAGGGGACAAGGGCTGCAGTGGGGAAACCACTGGAACGATATGGCTTTGCAACTGACATTGGTAATTATGTCTCATATGATGCCTTATCCCCCTCATATAAAGCGTTCATTGCCTCGCTGCAAGCGGTGTCAACTCCGAAGACTGGAAAGCAGCAAAGATAGACCCAAAGTGGCGTGCTGCAATGATAGAAGAGTTGGACGCATTGAAGAAAAATAAGACATGGGTGCTAACTCGACTTCCTGAAGGGAAAAAGGCAGTCAGCTGCAAGTGGGTTTACACCATTAAACAGAATGCTCAGGGGAAGATTGAAAGGTACAAGGCAAGATTAGTCGCTAGGGGATACAGTCAAACATATGGTATTGACTATGATGAAACCTTTGCCCCAGTAGCCAAGATGAATACCGTGAGAATCATAGTGTCTTGTGCTGCAAATTTTGGGTGGCCATTGCACCAACTTGATGTTAAGAATGCCTTTTTACACGGGGACTTGCAGGAAGAGGTCTACATGGAAATTCCACCGGGATTTGCGACGAGTGAAACTACAGGGAAAGTATGTAAATTAAGAAAATCCATCTATGGTTTAAAACAGTCACCAAGAGCCTGGTTTGACAGATTTAGGCAAGCCGTATGCAATATGGGGTATAGGCAGTGCAATGGTGATCACACTCTGTTCTATCGGCATTCCAGACAGCGCATTACCATTCTTGCGGTTTATGTTGATGATATCATCATTACTGGAGATGATGCGGAAGAAATTGAAAGTCTAAAGGGAAACCTGAGCAAGACATTTGAAGTTAAAGATCTTGGAAAGTTGAAATACTTTCTTGGTATCGAAGTTGCTAGATCATCAAAGGGGATAGCTTTATCACAACGAAAATATACACTGGACCTGCTCAGCGATGTAGGCATGCTTGGATGTAAAGCTGCTCCAACTCCCATTGATCAGAATCATAAAGTGACCGCACAATCAGGCGAACTTGTAGAAAAGGAGAAATATCAAAGGCTAGTCGGAAGGCTGCTCTATTTATGTCATACTAGACCTGATATTGCATATGCCGTGAGTGTGGTGAGTAGATACATGCATGAGCCAAGGAGTGGGCACTTGGAGGCTGTTCATCGAATCTTGAGGTACTTAAAGGGCACTCCAGGGAAGGGTCTCTGGTTTAAGATTAATGGTCATCTGGGAGTGGATGGGTATACAGATGCTAATTGGGCAAGTTGCCTTGATGATCGAAGGTCAACTTCTGGATATTGTGTGTTTGTTGGAGGAAATTTAGTGTCATGGAGAAGCAAGAAACAGCCTGTAGTATCCAAGTCTACTGCTGAAGCTGAGTATAGAGCAATGTCTCTAGGAGTAAGTGAAATGATTTGGGTTAGAAATCTTCTTGGTGAACTGAAACTGTTAAGGAAGGAATGCTTGAACTTGTGGTGTGATAATAAATCAGCCATAAGTATTGCAAATAACCCTGTGCAACATGACCGGACCAAACATGTGGAGATCGACCGATTCTTTATCAAGGAGAAACTAGATGCTGGAATCATCTCAATAGCATATGTGAGTTCTGGACAGCAGTTGGCTGATTGTTTGACAAAAGAATTGGGAACTAGAGAATGCAATAGTGCATGTGACAAGATGGGAATGATAGATATCTATCACCCCTCTTGAGGGGGAGTGTTGAACCATGGGCCTTCTTTCTCTGCACCTACTTGGCCCATTTGGCCCATCCTGAAGCTGACTACTTAAGTGGTGTGTGTGCACGACTCCTCACTCTCCTTAACCCTAGAAAGACCATCCCAGCAGCCACCACCACTGCAGCTCATGGAAGGTTAGCTCTCCCTTCAGATCTTCACAAATGGACAGTTCTTGTACGCGAACGAGCTAGGTCTGGGCATTCTTGTGCATCGGATGGAGTGGGCTTTTACAGTTGCGGCTTGACTCCGATTTGTGGCCCAATGAAGCATCCACATGACCACATACCTGTTCGTCAAAGAAAAGTTTCCTTCGGGAAGCCAATGGCGCCGCCGGTATGTGAAGCCAAGTGACAACCCTGCTCGGCCCAGGGGAGCCGGGGCGGCCGCCGCTGCCGGGAATGCACAAATCCAGTCGCGGTCGTCCGTTTCGCTCCCGCTACAAGTCAGGTGGAATGTTATAATGTGAATATGTGTACGAGTTAGAAATAGAATAGTATTTGTACACCAACTTGTACTCCAAGTTTATCTTTCCCCTTATATTTCTACGGGTCAGATCAATAATAATAGGGTTAAGTGCACTTTTGGTCCCTCAAATTTAGTAAAAGTCCAACTTTGATCCCTTAACTCTATTCTGGTCTAAACGTGGTGCTCAAACAATTAATTTGTGAGAGTGATCACAGAACCCTTAGGTGAGATAGGATGTATGGGAGAGTGATTGAGATTTGTGTCGTTGAACGTGCATGCTAATTACATAATGGATCTCAGCGTCGGATGAAGCTAGTGTTTGAGGACCATGTTTAGACCAGAATAAAGTTAAGGGACCAAAGTTTGACTTTTGCAAGACCAAAAGTGCACGGCGCCGCCGGCGGCGATATCTCCGGCGCCGCGCGTGGGAGAGAGGGGGGGGGGTGTGGGACGGTTTTGTTCGGAGGCCCCTGGTGTTTCGGCAATTCGCGGATCGGTCCTTGGCGGGGGGCTTTTTGTAAGATGGCGGGGGTTCTTATGCAAAGACGTGCGCCAGAAAACGTGCGAGGCTACGTGTCGCTGCGTGGTTGGTAGAAACTCGACTGCTACAGTAATACTGTAGCAGCGCGGGTTTTGGAGCGCATCTGGACCGTCGGACGGCGCGATCGGACGGCTGTCGTTCAACGGGCGACGTGGATGGCCGATTTGAAGCTGATTCTGTCCTACTTTTATATATGGGGGGAATAGTTTCTACACGTACTACGAGAGCTAACATTGCACTTCCACGCCAAAAGAACGGATACGCGTAGCCACGAACTAACGAGTGCCGGCTCTGTTCGGGCATAGTCGTAGCCCTGCCCTGCGCGTCTCATCAACTCCCATCGTTAACCATCACGTAGGTACGTGCCATGAATGGCCGCCTTGTCGACGTGATCGCCAGGGCAACCGTCCAAAACCAAAGGTGGACGATGGTACTGGAACCCAACGTTCGAGAAAGGCTGGAACCGCAGGGTGAGGCACGCAATGCCGCTAGCGCTGCTAGCTAGGGATAGAGATGTGATGTAGGTGTGCTACCGATGTACTCCCGGCATCCCGTGGGGTGAGGCTTTGTGGATGGAGTATGACGCAAACTATGTCAGCAGCAGTACCTGGAGTTTTGGCTGGTTTCCTGAAGTTGACTCGGGATAAGCGGATGAAACCATAAGAGCATCTCCACTGATGCTTTCCAATATAGCATCATCTGAATATAGCGTCTCTGCCTCCGCCCTAGTCTCCTTGGACCGCCGTAGTTGTCTAGGACCGTCACGATCTTGCAGTCTGCCGCAAACCACTCCTTCACCCAACCTTCTTCGGCCGGCTAGATAGTTTCAGCGACAACCGCTCGCCAATGGCAAGTTGTCGCTGGAACTCGGCCTCCTCCTTCGTCATCAGAGGGGCATGGGCGCTTCCATGTTATGTTTCTTAGGGTGGAAGAGATAGCCATGTGGTGGTGAGTACGGCTCATTCTTGACCTTGACGAGAGGGGCCGCCGGCCAGGACACCTCGTCTTTCGTGAGGCACGACTTTTACATGGTGCCTCCGCCGCCGCAGTGGAGAGGAGAGGGAAACAATGGAGGAGAGGAGACGATGGAGATGAGAGCATTCTTGAGGGGACGGTGCACGCGCTGGAACACGGTGAGGGAAGGTTGTTTGGCGCCAAAACAACGGCGATAGCTTCCACGCGTCGTGGAAGGTGAGGCACGACAGTCCGCGTGCCAGGGGACCGTTGCGCCGCTAAAACATGAAGAAATGTCGTCATCGTCCACGGTAAATTAAGCTGATCGGGGGTGAGCCAATGATAGATGTGGCCCGCCGGTCGGTATCCATCGTCGAGTCTGTTCCCGCGGCTGTCGACAAACCATCTGCAGCCCGTATGGACAGGGACCATTGCGGGTTCCCGAACGTGGTATTGAGCCCGTCCGGCAAATTTGTCGTTATTGGGGCCGCGACTGGGCGACGAATTCATGTCGATGCGCCTAATAACCCTACTGGGAACGCTATTAGAGCAGCGGTGAAGATGGTCTAATTTGTGTCGGCACGCTTAATAAACCTATTGAGAGCGCTATTGGAGCACCTGTCAGGACCATAGTCAATATATATGGTCTTCTTTTAATGTGCATCGAGACCACTTACTACATATATATATAGCATTTTGCTTATACGCCTTCAGATATATTCTGCTCTTGACCAAATACAAAAATAGAATTAACAAATGGACACGCCTTACCAAATTCATGCAAGTTTTGTGTCGCCGGACGTATTAAGCATGTGTTGATGGGTCCATTCCTTGGCCTGAGCCTGACCCGCCTCCTATCGTATGTCCAAGGCTAAAACCCCGAAACGGAACGCAAGAGAAAGCTGCAAGCCATAGTATAGCTAGACACCGAGAACGGAAAAAGAACAAGAGGCCAACGAAATGGGGGACGCGCCATGCAACGTCACGCCGCGGCGCCGGCAGGGGGTGCTGCTGTGGCGCGGCCTCGGCCGGCGCCGGAAGCTCCCCATCGTCCGGCTGGGAGGCACCAAGGCTGGCGGCGAGCGCGTCCGCGGGCGCGGGCTCCTGCGGAGGCCCCGGCTGCGCTGGCTGGCGGCGCGTGCGAGGTGGCTCCGGCGCGCCGTCCTCAAGCTGACAGCCATCTACATGGCAGCGTTCGAGGGCCCGCCGGCGCCGCACGGTGCGTCGTCGTGCCCGCCGTGGATCGGCGTGGAGCCCTGCTTCGCCACGCCGTTCGTGCCCAACGCCCGGCCGTTCTGGTGAAGCTAGCGCCCGATGCGCGGCAGCGGCACCGACGCCTTCCCGGCAGGGCAGCGCTTCTAGGCGCCGGCGACGTCACTGACAAAGCACGAGCGCGGTAGCCGGTAGCCCGTAGCCGCGATGTTCGCATCATTTGCATATGCATAAAACTCTGCTTAATTCTTCTTTTTATCTAGTGTCCTTGTTCGTCTTAAATTCGTTTAATGCAAAGAGAAAAGGGACTAACATCAATATATGTTTGTGCTCTTCCCTTCAACCTTCGGGCATCTTGATTAGTTTTCTAGTATTTGTTTTTCTGGCCATGCTAGTCATATGTTGAACCGGTTCGCATTGAAAAATTGAGACCTTTTTATGGAGGTGTCTGCGCGAATGGAGAACACGGCGAGGGATATTTTTATCTGACATCATAGCCGCGTGATGTTTGGATTGACCCTCAATATTATAGGTGATATGCAGTTCATAACTAGTTACCCGCCTGTGTTTACTTCTTATTTTGATTTTATTTTTACAAAACTGTGTGGTTATGCTATGTGTATCCTAGTTATGAAGAGGCCGGTGTAATGTCCTCGGAAAATTGAGAACATTGGCAGTAGACGATGCGCGGAATTTATTTTTAAGTTTGGACTTCTTAACGTACGCTTATTTGTTCCGTTATCTCTCTCATAGTGGAACATGGCCCTGTTATCGAGATCATGGCCTGCTAATCTGCTTGTGGCAGCATGCGTTGGGCTAGCTAGCGCGCGCGCGATCGGATCCAATCGATCGATCGGTTTCCGACCAGCGGCTCTTACCAGAAACGGAAAGATCTCAATAGCGCACGATTATTTATTTTTTGTACGTACACATATACGTATTGTGACAGACTGTTTCTGTTCTTTTCCCGGCGCGGCAACCGCTGATGCCAAAAATAATGAATTAACCTTGGATTCTATTCCCTTTTATCCCGCCATGGTTTGGTGCGAACAACTTTTCCCGCACAGTTAATTTGAATAACAAGGAAGCAAAAACTATTCCCTTTTGACGGCAAAACAAGAAAAAAAATAGATTTTTTACTTGCAGAAAAACCTTGGCGGACAAAATTAATTCCCTCTTTGGGCTATTGATATTTTAGGATAAAATAAAATGGGCGGGAGATCAAAAAATTCCACTTCCAACTAGTGTAAAAAAATTGAACAAAAAAGAACTAACACTTCCTACTAGTGTAAAAAAATTTGAATAAAAAGAAAATCTCATTTTGTGGTAACAATGAAACAAATATTTCACCAAAAAGTAATTAATCTGCAAGAAAAGAACAAAAATAAAGAACTATTGGCAAAAAAAAATCACTAACTGATAAAAAAAACTTACGTTGCTGTAACAAAAAGAGACTATTTTCTAGACAAGCAAAATGGATAAAACCACTAACAAGAATGGATCAATCTTTTACTAAATAAACCATGCAACAAATCAACAAGCAAAAAGATAAATGTCGGTCCACTGACTGAAAAGATATAGAATTAAGTTCTACAAGGAAAGAAAGTTACGAAACTGATGGTTCCAGATCATGCGGCTCATTCTACTGCCTGAACATAACAAACGTAGATAAGAAAAATGATCTTTGTTGTTAGCTCGGACCTTATGATAAAACGCCTAGAGCACATAGAACATTATGCTCACGGATCGTGCTGTGTTGCTGTTGATGTTAAACATCATCAACACAGCCATACCAGGAAGGAGATTACTGGATGTAGCAAAAACAATCCCAACCAAATATGAATCTTGTCCTTCCGTCAGAGCATATTCGGCTTGGACAATAGCTCTCTCCCCGTTCATCGACATAAATGAGTCTCTAGATTCACCTAGATCCATGGATTCAGAATGTGCTCTTGGGATCCTCTACATGAAACGAGTATACAGATGAAACTGACAGATATTATCATAGTTTTAAAAACCGGACCGGCAATCGAACCGGCGAGGGTCTCGGTTCACGGTTCATCGGTTGAACCACCGGTTCGTCCGGTTCATTTGCTGGTTTTTTAAAGATAGAACGGGGGAGAAATACTAATAATCTGTGAAAGAAATTAATGTATATAATATGTTCGTGTATTAGTCAAACGCAAGCAAAGCCTGGACGAGTTGGCTAGCCCAACTGAGCGCTTCGAAGCGAGGGCGGAGTCGCAGGATCGATTCATGTTGACGCCATCTCATTTTTCCTACGCGTAATGGCTTCGCCCGGTCTGACCGGCGGCCTGATAAATCCAGTTTTCTGCAGAAACCGTCGGTCTGACCGCGGTTTTTTCCGGTTCACTTGCCCGTCCGGTCCACTGCGCTTAACAAACCGCTGGGAGCTCTGGTTCCGGTTTTTTTCCGGTTCAACCGCCGGTCCGGTTCGGTTTTTTAAACTATGGATATTATTAACCAAGAGAAACACAAGTAAGAAAAACTCGAGTTCGAAAGACAATTGCCAGGTAGTTGCACTCAATATCTGAGAAAGGCAAGCAATAAAGATAAATACCATCTACAACGGAAAACCCCAGCATAATGGCGTTTTATCTATTAAACTGGTTCTCAGTTAACTCGACATCAAGCCCACTGGGGTCAGAGTTACAGTTGTATGATCTACATCTACAAAAAAGGTAGCCAATAAGAAAAGATAACAATGTGAACACACATGTATGTTGAACAAACAATATATGATTGATCCCTAATTCAGTTCTTTTTTTCGTGGTTTTCTTTCCATCTCACAACTTCCATTTCTTGAGCCGATCTTGCCCCGCACGATATACCCATGTCACATCAAATGGGGATACTATAAATTTATTATCAAGACTCTAGCATACAAGATATTGATAAAGAAATGAACTATTTAGATATTACCAGTTGCGTATCAAACAAGTTATCAATGTGGTGGAATACTAGAAATTTATTACTAAAGATTCTAGCATACAAGTTATCGATAGAAAATAATTATTAAGATATTACCAGTTCCATAGCAAACAAGTTTTTGGGCGGGGATACTAGAAAATCTATTACCAATACAATAACACACAAGTTATCAATGAGTAGGAACTAGTGAGATAATACCAATCACATATCAAGAAAGTTATCATCCAAGCTATGGGGTGTGGGTAGTAATAAATTATTACCAACACTTGCATACAAGTTATCGATAAGATGGACGTAGAATATATTACCAATCACATAGCAATAAAATTATCAGGGTGGGGACACCAGAAATATTTATAACCAAGACAATAACGCACAAGTTATCGATGACTAGTAACTATTAAGATAATACCAATCACATATCGAAAAAGTTATCAACCAAATTATGTATTGGGGAATACTATAAAAATAATTACCAATACTCTAGCACACAAATTATCGACGAGAATCAACTGCTACTATATTACCGATCACATGGCAAACAAGTTATCAAAATGGTGATACTAAAAATTTATTACCAAGACAATATCATAAAAAATATAGATGAAAAAAATAACTATTACGATATTACTAGTCACATATCAAATAAGTGATCAGGTGGGGATACTATAACTTGATTACCAAGACTCTAGCATACAAGTTATCCATAACGAAATGAAATATTAAGATACTACCAGTCGCGTATCAAACACGTTATCAATGTGGTGGAAACTAGAAATTCATTACCAAAGACTCTAGCACACAAGTTATCGATGAGAAAAGAACTATTGAGATATTACCAATCCCATAGCAAACAAGTTATTGGGTGGAGATACTAGAAATTTATTACCAATACAATAACACACAAGTTATCAATGAGTAGGAACTAGCGAGATAATACCAATCACATATCAAAAAGGTTATCAACCAAGATATCAGGTGGGGTAGTAAAAAACTATTACCAAAACACTTGCATACAAGTTATCGATAAGATGGACGCAAAATATATTACCAATCACATAACAATAAAGTCATCATGATGGGGACACTAGAATATTTATTACCAAGACAATAACACACAAGTTATCGATGAGTAGAAGCTATTGAGATAATACCAATCACATATCGAAAAAGTTATCAACCAAGTTATCTAGTGGGGAATACTATAAAAAAAATCAATACCAATACTCTAGCACACAAGTTGTCGATGAGAAAAGAACTATTAAGATATTACCAATCCCACAACAAACAAGTTATTGGGTGGGGATACTAGAAAATTTATTAGCAATACAATAACACACAAGTTATCGATGAGTAGGAACTAGTGAGATAATACCAATCACATATCAAAAAGTTATCAACCAAATTATTGGGTGCGGTAGTAAAAATTATTACCAAAAGACTTGCATACAAGCTATCGATAAGATGGACGTAAAATATATTACCAATCACATAGCAATAAAGTTATCAGGATGGGGACACTAGAATATTTATTACCAAAACTATAGCATACAAAATATCGATGACAAAAAGAACTATTACGATATTACTAATCACATATCAAGCAAGTTATCACGTGAAGGTTTTGATGAATAGAGCATATATTTAGAAACTAAGACTATGCGATAATAAGTTTTTGTAACATGCAGTAGTAAAGGAGCAATTATATTTATGTAGGACCTCCAAAAAATTACAAAATACTTTCAAAATTCCATACTGGTTGTTTTGGACATCGACATGGTCGATTAAAAGTTATAAAAGTGACAGCTAGCCTAGAACTGCTATCACCCTATCTGCATAGGATCTGGGTCACTCGGGATATGCATACCACCCAAGAGCTTGAGGGGAAACATAACTAGATCTCATGTTGTGGATAATTAAGTATCAGAAATGTCAAATGGATAGGTAGTACTGCGATAATAAAATATTACGTACGCTGGAAAGTCAAACTAGCATATCTTCCTACAAAATATTTTTCAAGTTTCTGAAAAATGGAGCTTCTCTACTGTGTTACACTCTGCGTTCCTCTGAAGCTTATCTTCAATTTAAGGAAATAATAACTTGAGTGTTGTTAATGAATATGAGCTACAAGTAAAACAAGTTACACAAAAATGGCAACTATAGAAGCTATGGTATAGTTCTATACAGTATTACGGTTAAAGTAGTAGTAACAAGAGAATAACTGTGCTCTGCTTTCCCAATGACAGTAAAAAAAACTAGCCACAGGACTTTAGATGTTTAACATTGTTCAAGGGATACAAAAAAATAAAGCTTCAAGATGAAGGACTACAGGCTAAAGGAGACTCTCCGCCTAAAGGAGCAGGAGCTAGCACACGAGTAAAAGGCAGAAAGCTCAGGCGGTTTAGAGACTGCGCCACTAGAAGATAGAAAATAAGGAGACACAAGTTACTCATTTGAGAGGTTACAACTTTCATCAATAAAGGTGCATCTTGAAGCATGACGTGGGCAATCGCAGGAAAATTACCTTGTCTAGGTCAACAGAAACACCATGCAAAGTCTGTAATACAGCTTGTACGCTGCTCCGGGAATGCATAGGAGCGTCAAACGGCTGATGCGTTACAACGACATCTTCTTGTTGAATAAAACTGGGAGAGGGATCAGGTGGAATTTGAACCCTCTTCTGCTTGAATAAAATTGGGAGAGGGATATGGTTGGATTTGAACCCTCTTCGGCTTGATGACATGGACGACAGCTGCGGGTCTTCTTCTTCATCGGGCCCTGCAAGAACCAGAAGTACGGGTCAGTACTGGAATCGGGCAGGCGAGGCCCGGTGCGATCCTACCAGTCAGCGGCGAGGCTTGGAGATCCGGGGGAGGGGTAGGGGTGAGGTATGGGAAGATGATTCCATGGGAGTGGGGGTCGAGGGCATCCATCGGGGGAGAGAGGGAGTTACCAGGGGGAGGAGCATGTCGCCCGGGAGGAGGGGTTGCCGTTCTCCTCCTGGTCCTGGACGGCCGCGTCGGGGGGAGGTGGTCTAGTGGTCTTCATCAGGGGGCAGGGAGGTCGCCGGGGAGGCAGCTAATGCTCCGCTCCTCCTCCTGGTCCTGGACGGTCGCAGTTTTGATGGGGGGAGGACGCCGGGAAGGGCGCGGAGGCCGGAGGGGTCGCCGATGAGTGGGCTTGCGCGGTGGCGGACATGGTTGCCGAAAGCGAAAAGGGAAAGGGGGGAGACACGTCCCGGACAAAAGAAAAAGGGAATAGAAGTCAGCCGCGAGTGCGACGCGAACAGAAGACCGAGCGAGCGCTCGCAATAGAGCCTTTTCGGCATGTGTTATAGGGAAAAGGTTGTAACTAAGGACGCGTTTGGTTCGAGAATTTGTAACGTAACCTGATTACGGTGGTAATAGATGATGTTAAAACATGTTTGGCTCGGTTGCTCCGTTATCCGTTTACCCGGTATCGGATTACAGCCCAGCTTAAATCTGATTCCGCCCAACCCCCTCCGTTATCAAATCGCGTTACCGGACGGCTCGGCTCGAGCGAACCCTTCTCCCCCGATCCCCTTTGGCCTCTGCCCCGACCTTCTTCCTAGGGCTGGCCATGGTGACAACAGAGGAGCAGCCCTCGGAGAAGCAGTGGGAGGAGCAATCCCCGGAAGAGTAGCGGGAGGAGCAGTCCCTGGAAGAGCGCCGGCGGCCGTCAATCCCCTTCTGATCGGTGTTGGTGGCCCGCGATCTCGCCGCGGAAAGGAGCTGCGGGCTGTCGCGGAAGATCATCACGGCGCTAGTGCGTGAGAAGCAGTGGGCCGCCGATCTCTTCGGTGCTTGAGGGCAGCGGTTCTTCTTCAGATCGCACATGCTCTCGTTCTTCTTCAGACTGCCGATCTCGTTTTTCTGGCCAACGACCACTTTCTCGATCGTGATTGCACGCCGTTCTTCCCAAACTAGGTTCAGATTCTGGATGTAATCGTCTTTAAATTCTGGATGTTGAGATTTTCTTCTTATGCTTGTACGGACTTGAAAATTCTATTTTTTCTAACTTAAATGGATACCGATACATCTGTTGAACCAAACAGGTTTATGTTTTACCCATTCCGTTAAACAGTGCCGGTGTAATCTGATTACATTTGCGTTTACGTTACCTTTTCTGAACCAAACGTACAAACACGTCCTAAATGAAACGTGAAAGAGATATATGACAATAATGAAACCAAATAATGGTGGTTGAGCAAGTAGAACAATTTCCCATGATGAATGATTTTCTTAGCGAACTGTGGTCCATCGCGTTACCCAAAAAAACCGGGAATGCTTCGTACGAGTGTTACATGGTTCCATAATACCCGTCAATGCTGGCCTAGGCCCAGCACTGAAGTGATGTAGCCCAGGTCACGTCCATCACCATGTCAAGCATCCCAACTCATCGCAAGTCACCACGGACCTCAAAGGTGAACTCATTCCTCTACGAGAACTCATTTCCCACCCTTTTGGATGGTATGCTACGTCATCTTCTATCTCTTGTTGATACTAGGAGTGTCACGACGACTACGGATACACGAGAGGATGACCAAGGTGCAAGAGGAATGGAGGACGCCAAGGCGGTGGCTTGGAAGAGGAGAAGGAAGAGAGCAAGCAGAGTCAGGGGTGGTACTACCGGCCCCAACGGCGGTACTACCGCCAGCACGGCACTACCGCCGCCACTACCGCCAGAACCACCCTTCGGGTGCCTTGTGCGGCACCGGCACCGGCAGTGGCACCGGTACTACCGCCGACGCGGTACTACCGCTCCTACCAGCGGTACTACCGCCGCTGCGGGAACCAGCAGGGAATATTCCCTTGTAATCCCTCTCCCACCTACCCCCTTTGGTCAACACTATAAATACCCCCTTGGCTGCCTAGGGTTAGGGTTAGACTATTTTTGAGATTAGAGTAGAGCTGTGCTCCTTCACCTCAAGATGATCTCCTTTCTCCCCTTGTGGAGATGGTTCCTCCCTTGTGGAGAAGATCCCTCTAGTGGATTCAAGACCTCTACTTGTAGTTTGACTACTTGCCAATCTTTCATACTCGGGTGACTTTATTGGAGCGGTTTGGTTGACCGTTGGAGAAACAACCATCCAAAATCCCTTCTTGTATCTACTTGCCGATCTCCCACCCTCGTGTGGATTCTATTGGGCCGGTTGGACCGACCGGTAAGAGAAACGGTTCTTGTATCGGGTTTGTGTTCTTGTATTCTTGGTGTTCTTCGTGTTCCTCGTGTTTCTTGCGTGCGTTCGTCCACTCCCGCCGTCAATCCGTGAAGATCGGGCAACCCTAGAAGTTCCTAACTTCATCATATGGTATTAGAGCAAAGGTTGTCACGGATTTGACTTTTTTTTCTCCACAAATCCCCAAATTTTTCTTTGATTTTGAGAAACTCGAAAATTTCCACCAAAAATAGCCCCAAATTGTTTTTGGATCGATATGTGAATCTTGTGCGTTTTTGCAGGTTTTGATCCATAGATCTACTGCTCAACTAGTTGATCTTGCTTCCTTTGCGTTCCCATGGCCTAATTCCATCAATTTCCCCTCCGATTCTGGATGTTGCGTTTTTGCAGGTTCTGGATGTTGAGATTTTCTTCTTATGCTTGTACGGACTTGAAAATTCTATTATTTCTAACTTAAATGGATACCGATACATCTGTTGAACCAAACAGGTTTATGTTTTACCCATTCCGTTAAACAGTACCGGTGTAATCTGATTACATTTGCGTTTACGTTACCTTTTCTGAACCAAACGTCCAAACACGTCCTAAATGAAACGTGAAAGAGACAATAATGAAACCAAATAATGGAGGTTGAGCAAGTAGAACAATTTCCCATGATGAATGATTTTCTTAGCGACCTGTGGTCCATCGCGTTACCCAAAAAAAACAGGGAATGCTTCGTACGAGTGTTACATGGTTCCATAATACCCGTCAAGCTGGCCTAGGCCCATCACTGAAGTTTATCCCATCCTGCAGATCGACAGTTTGAGCCCAAGACTAAGCCAAGCCGAGACAATGAACTCGACGCCCAGGCATCACGACAGCGCTGAAAGCAGCCGTCCACGAACAACAAATACAGTTTCCTTGGATCCACAACCTTTGCAGACAACATGCTCTTTGTAAATTGAAATGTACAAAGGTCCTAAACAGTCATAGAAATGTGAAACATCAGCCCGTAAATTACAGATGAGAAAGTTTACAACTGCAAACTGTAATAGAAACTTCCCAAGGGCTCAGGACAACACCATCAGGTTACTATGGAGGATTTGACAAGTGATAGCTTCGGATTCAACGCCTGAAACCACATGATGGAATAACGTCTATGTTTCCATGTAGCAGCAGCAGCCGCTGAGAAAAAACATCGCGGCTTCGGTCTACCATTCCATGGGATCCTAATCAAAGTCTAGGAATTCCATCCGTTTCCTCATCGAGCCCTTGAGATCTCTTTCTTCTCTTTCTGCCTTTTCAGCCTGAATGGAGGCAGAAACAAAGTTATATTACCGAAAGTATGAAACCAATTATCAGAAAGAGGCACGGTCCTGATTAAGCATACAAAATATAAAAAAACAACAGTAAAGGTACCTACAGAAATGCCAAAAATGGAAACTGGAACTATGGAAAGCAAATACTCTAACTTGGTTTGATAATCATAAACTTAGTATTGAAGCCATGGGCTTGGGAAGGACTCATGATCTTATCAAACTGCTAACGTAGAATTCCTCAACCCATATAAAAGGCACAGGTTGAAGGCTGGAGTTAAAGCCCATCAAGAAAGGTACTTTTTCTCCCGCTTCCAGATCAAGCACATTTCAGAATGCGATTAGAAATTATTCTAAAAGCTGGTAGTTTGCCCATCAAGGACATTATATGACGCCAACTGGAACTACTGACAAGCTGACCAGGCAGAAAACCTACTAAACTATGATTTATGCCACCAGTGTTGCAAAAACTATAAAGATTCATGGCTTCACACAACACAAAGAGAGGAGATAAAGACAGTCCAATTAACACATAAAAAAATATTTGCATTTGCCTCAGACTATTAATCAACTACCTACAATTATGTGTCATGTTCCTCTTTTTTTCAAATGATGATAGTACATACAATTCTTTGGGACCAGAAAAGCACTTTAGCCAAAAGTTTTGTCAGGAGGACTCTTGTGAAAAAACTGAGTATTTCTAAGATAAATGACTATCAACAAGCATAGCACAGATCTTGAAAGTATAAAGTGTGACGATAAACATTAAAGCGGAAGAAAAAGAGCAGAGTACCCATGAACAACAACAAGTGACTCCAAAAGAACTTAATCTAAAACAATACTAGGAGAATATTGTATCTCGACTATCTTCCAAACAAGAGTTTATCAATAGATGCACTTGCCCTTCTTATTTCCGCTTCTGAAACACAAGTCATGTGCGCAGGGAGTTCATCCTTCTCAAGATCCTGCTCAATTCAATACCGAATACATGAATACAGATATATGAACTCTATTTAGGGTCATCTGTTCTGCAAAAAGTGATCATTACCAATTCACCGATTAAAACAACGTTCTCTCCACGGATGACATAAAGACCAAGGGGAACATCACAATATATTTCTCCAACAATTACGCGTTCACAAGCACCTTGGAGAACAACATTTGCTGTGGATGTAACCATTTTTTAAGTAAAAACAATTTTGGTGGCCGACATTTTAAGGGTCATAATAAATAGGAACATGGATCTCACAGTGGCATACCAAACTGATCAAATGAACACAGAGTGCCAAGCAGCTTCCTTCCGTCACGTAGTAGGACTATGAGTTTCTCTGTAAGAAGGAATATGCATAAGTTGGTAACAGGATAGCAGACACAAACAAACAACATGTACTTGGCATGGCAACCATGCAAATGATCATATTCATATAGAGCAGTACAGTACACTGCAATATATGGGCATACGAATAGATATAACATCGTTCTACTTTCCAGATCAGAACTCAAAATTTACTATCCCACTATAGTTTTGTATCAATATGGCAGTTGAAGATTAATTGGTCTTCATAGATTACGTTTCAATAAGCTACTCCCTTCGTTCCAAAACATCTAGACTACATACGACTGAAATGAGTGAACACACACACTGAACTGAAACGTGTCTAGATACATGCGATTCAGAATAAAGCTAAAACATCTTATAATTTGAAATGACGGGAGTATTTGACAATGCTGCTAGCAGGCCGTTGTGATATGACCTGCCTGCAACACCAACCATATCACATGAAACTAACTAAAGAACTATTGCAGGTAATTAACTGCTCGTAGGCTAGATTGTGAATCAAGTTCTTTGTATTTTCAAGAATGGTGGTACTGGTACAAGTACAACCAGCTTCATGCGAGATTACCACTTTCTTTGCGCAAACCGTCTGAGGTTTTCATGTTTCAATGCCTCTGACCAATTTAACGCGCAACTGCAACCACAGAAGCAGTCACTATCAAGCTGGATCTTTAAACCTTCAACGAGTAGTCAATACCCTAAATTTCGTTTCGAGCAAGACAACAAATCCAATGTTGGCACAAACCAGGGCACTGGATGATAGATATCCCATATCCCAATTAGATCTTATAGCTTTCGACGAATACGCCGAGCAACCCAAATATACGACCACCAGCTTCTTCAACTACACCAACTGGAACAAAAGTCCCCACACCCGAAAGGCCAAATCTTGCAAAAAAAAAGTTACTCCTGCAACACAGCCTAGAACCAGCACCAGGGAAACGGGAAGAGAATCGAGGAAGAAATTGCAAGGGAAGGGTCTCACTGTCCAAGAAGCCGGCGAGGGAGGTGGAGAGGAGGAGCTCATCCGGGCCGGCCCAAGACATAGCGTGGAGTCTAGGTTCACCTAGGCAGATCGCATCAGAAGGCCGCAATCCTCGGGGACTGGGACTTGCCGATAAACCCCGCGGATCTGTGGGGAAATTTATTCTAGGGTTTGTTCCTCTCGCGTGGCTGGCTCGGAGCCGGAGGAGAGCGGGTACGAGCGAAGCTTTTGGTTCTTCCTTCCTTATTCCTTTTCAGCCGTCCTGGGCGTGTTGCGTCAGAAGTTGGATCTTCCAAATTCTACTACTACTGAATTCAAATCGAATTCAATCCAAATTCAAAACGACTTATTGCTGGATAAAGAGTACGGAAATGAATCATGACTATCTCGGACTATTGAGAATTTACTTGATTCTCAGTAGGCGATGTCATCAAATCTCGTTGCAACCTAGTATGTTAACTCGTGCCTAACACGAATAATGAACACAAATTCAAAAGTACAGACATTTTCTTAGTTACAACTTACAACCCCATTTGCAACTTTAAAAACCTCACTTGCAACCCATACATGCACGAATCAGTATGCAAATCAGACGCTCTATGCTTAGGCGAAAAATAACAATTCACCTAAATACTTTGATAATTCTAAAAATACTACCATGCAAACTTCTGATAAAATATGTAGTACTATCTGGATTACCTCCGTTTTGAAATAGAGAAAGAGTAATCTAACTGTCGAAACCCATGCTTTGGCCAAGGGTAAATGCAATAATATGTAGTTTTTATTACACAAAATAGACCTCATTAGATTTATATTGAAAAGCGCTTTTGTATGATTGTCATAACCAAGTCAATATTGTATGAGTAATTTACAGTCAAAACATATATTTAGACAATCAAAATACCGCTTATACTTTAGGGGTACATCATACTTTAAAAAACGGCCAAATTGTCTACGTTTAAGTGTGGTCAGGAGTCCTTGCTCTGCCTTTCAAGTTTGTACGTATCAATAATTACAAAAATTTAAACTTGCGCTCTCTTATTATAAACAATTTAAATTCACATGTTTGCTTCTGTGCCTCCTCCGACGGTGTCGGCAGGTGCCACGTGTCGCCTGGCTGGCTGCCGCCACGGTAGATTTATCAATTGCACACACAGGTGGTCCTTTTTGTCATTCCACTCGGGCATGTGGTTCTTTGTGCCAAAAATTCCGCCTGGCAAGCAGGATCCCGTGGAGATAGATTGATGTCCATGGCTGACCTGCGAGTTCGAGGATACCCACCCAAACTAGCCATGGAGCTATGAATGCCCTCCTTATATAGAATCTCCCTCCTTCGTAACACTAAACAATTGGACAATTCCATATAATTTGTATGTACCACTATTATACACCTCCAAGCAAGTATTGGCTGCAGCAACAAAATGAAATAAAGATGATCCAGAAAATATTTACCCCAAAAACGTTAACGTATTTTCACACCGGGCACATCAATTCCACCTCATAATTTATCAGTATTAGCTACAGGTCATACTAGTTCAGTTATTTTCAGAATATTATCAAGGCAAGGCAAATAGTACTCTTGGATAAATCTACAGCAGAAACAAATTGCTGGTACTGAAGCATGTTATTTTCAGCAAATGGCAGATCTGTTCTCCCTTACTCACGGAGTACTGCATCTGGAGTTGCATTCTGAGAACTAACAAGTGACAGTTTTTTATGAACAAGACTGGCATTATCAAGCCGCTCAGTACAGATACTAAAATTTATAGGGTCTGTATCCAGTACAAATGATTACATTTTTCATGCAGACACAACAATGAGATGGATGAGAATGCTTGAAAAAGTATCGCCATGGTGATTTCAACATTGTTGCCCGAAGCACGCAACCAGTCCGTAGAGATAAATCTATCAAGTGGAGAAGTTTGATGTGGACTAGCCTCATCTTGATGCACAGAAGTTTTCATCGATTAACAGTTGGAAGGGCCCATCGAACTATTAAATTGTCTGTTTTCGGGGGACACGTGTCTATTGTCTACAGCTCGTCATGTTCCATGGTTTCTGCATTGTAGATACAAAGGTCAGAAAATTCAAGGTGTTATCTCCAAAACTTATGTAACAAAAGCAAAGATGCTGACCAGATTTAACATCTCCGAAGAAAAATGAAATTTCTCTGGCTGCAGATTGCAATGAATCTGAACCATGCACACAGTTTTTTTCAGAGTCCAATCCACACATTGCTCTAACGCTGCAATGAGAAGCGTGGTGTTCGTGAGTAGCATGAAACGCACAAGCATAGAAACAAGAGCAAACACATTCAGAATCGTCAATAAGATAATCTCAGTGCTACCAGATATCACAAACACTTGGGTGATGAAAGAGCATAGGATGTTTCCCATGGAACACTGCTAGTATTTATTAATGTCAGCATTATTAAGTTATCATGGATCTCACAAAGGTGCTCTCAACTAAAAAAAGGAATACAGTAGTTTCTAACCTGTTAGGGTGTGAAGTTTTAGCCTTTCTTGCATCAGTTGGCCCTATCAAAGCTCGCCAGTGTGAGACGGCATCATGCCTTTCCAGAACCATAGCATGAACTGGACCACTGTCAGAACAAACATAAGCAATCATGTCACGGGCTTGGAGGTTAAGCCAGAGAGTACTCAACTGCAAACAAAAAACCAGAATGGAGCTCTTGAAAAGAAAAAAAGAAACTTCAATGGAGCAAAATGTGTTGTGAGCTAACAAATGTCTGATTTGACTCGGATGTAATGTGAGCATGCTTACCGGATTTTGCAACAAAATGCTGAGCCAGATAGGACAATCAGGATCAAGTAGGCATGTTTTCAGATAATGCTTGGTTTTCTCATACAAAGCAACTAAAGAAATAAATTCAACTCAGTGTCGGGTATTGCATGGAGCACGCCATGATAGAGAAATTGCACAAACAACATTCTGAGTGGCCTTTTCCTAAATACTACCCCCATTCCTAAAAACAAGGGGTATAATTTTTTCTTGAAGTCAAACGATGTAAAATTTGACCAAGTTTATAGAAAAAGTATTAACAATTACAAATATATATACTATGAAAATATATTTAATGACTTATCTAATAAGATTGATTTGACATTGTAGTGGTTTATAGTTTTTCTACAAAATTTGTCAAATTTCACGTGGTTAGTTCTTTATCGGCACGGAGGTAGTACCATGTTATGAGGTGGCATAGATCCATCAATTTTTCCTACGATAACCGCCATCATACCTTAAGGGTGTGTTTGGTAGCATGTATGGTCAATCTCACCTCATACAAGCTGAGTCTAGAAAGGCTGACCCATACAAATGTGTTTCACTATGTGGTGTTTGGTAGCTTGTATGAGCCCAGCAGTGCTGATTTGAGCTCTTGTTTGGTGCCCTGTATGAGGTGAGCAGGGCTGAGTTAAAAACATATAGCAAATAGGTCCCTGGAGAGAAAATAAAAAGCAATCACGTCCCTGGGTACAAAACTAAAAAGCAATCAGGTCCTCCGAGATTTGAGCTCGGGCTCCTCTCGCCGGCACTAGGTCGTCGGCGTCGGGGCGGCAGCACAAGGCGGGGCGGTGCTGGGAGGCGGGGCGGACGCAGGGCGGCGGGGCGAGGCGGGTCGGGGACGGATGGCGGTGCTTGGCGGCGGCGTGGGACGCAGGGCGCTGGCGGCGGCGAGGGACGCAGGGCGGCGGTGCTACACCTGGCATGGCGCTGGGCGAGGCGGGGCTCGAGTTTTGGCGGCGGGCGGGGCGGCGCCGCGGGAACGGCGACGAGAACGACTCGAGCGAAGGTGAGAGAGAGGGAATCGGGGGCAAATGCGGCCGGGTTTCGAGCGGGCCGGGCATCGCGATGATCCCATGGGTCCCACGCGTGGGAAGTTTTCTGCACGCGCTCGCCCAGGCTCGCTTGTGAAGCTCGATTTGAGCTTCACAACCCGGTCAGGCTGAGAGGGGTTTTCTGGGTGAGACGGGCATGGCCCAAGTTGCTAACCCACGCTACCAAACAACTGAAAATTGGGTGGAGAGAGATTTTCTGGGCTCACCCAGTCTACCAAACACGCCCTAAGCGAAGCATCTTGACACATTTCATTACAAATGAAAACATGTTATATGACTGACACTGTCCTTACATTTCACAAGAGAGGGACAAAATACACAGTCTTTTGAACAGCATACCTCGTCATATACTTCACTAGGCTGTCGAAGAAGCTTCTCTCGGCATGCTCAGCATAGAAGATGGAAGCCCTCTCTGCATCAAGCAGGACGACTGCCTCTTCAATGATGTCAAATCCAGACTCCAAGATGGCCTCCTTGATTTTGTCCGTGTAGTTACCAGATAAACCATCCGGCTTGATCATCGCCAGCGTCCTCTCCCTCTCCACAGCCCCACAAGTCCGGCACCTGAATTCATCACACACCAAGTCCACCACATCACTTGTCACTTGTCAGTTCACCACAAATGCATGGCAAGAACGTTTAGAAATAATTACGCCCACCCAAATTATCACAATTAAGCGAGCGACGCAGCGACCTAGGGATGACGGGGCTGATTACGAGCGAAATCTTGCTCGGATCTGTGGCAGCGAGCATGTTTGTCCAGCAAATCTAGGATGTTCATGACAGAAAGGCTAAGAAACCACTCTGTCTTCAGCATGTAATTCAGTATACGAATCCCTCAAAGGTTCAGTAGGGGAGAAGTTGTAGAACAAGTGCGGCTAACCAGTGCAGGAAAAGCACGAGCGAAAGCAAGCAGACGAAGAGAGCGGGAGCCGCCGACGAGGTTGTCCCGGCCATCTTTCCTGAGATGGAAGAGAACAAGGCGATACCGGCGGGCGGAGGTGATCTCCTTTTGCTTTTCAGAAGCGGGCCAGCCCACAGGCCCATTTCCGAACAAGAAACAGCCCAACAGGCATCCCGCTCGTCGCAGGCTAGCAACAGGTAAGCAGCTCCCATCGCCGCCGGACACGACGGCCACCGCACGCCACAAAACGCTAGCTAATGCACCCCGAATAATTCCGCATCCCACACTACCCCCATCCCGGAAATATCCCCAAACCCTCGCCCGCCGCTGCCGACGACGAAGTCCAGATCTCGGCCCATGGACGACGACGGCGGCGCTTCCCCGTCGCCCTCGCCCTCCCCGTCGCGCTCCGCTTCGCCGCTTCCGATCGCCGACCCCGTCACCGTCGCCGCCGTGCCCCCTGGCCACCTCGCCCTCGCCATCCCCATCCACAAGCATGGACACTCCAGCAGCGGCGGCGGCGGCGGAGGGGGCAGGGAGGACGCCTGGAGCGACGGCGCCACCTCTTCGCTTATCGACGCCTGGGGTGAGCGCTTCGTCGCGCTCGGCCGCGGCAGCCTACGCCACCCGCAGTGGCAGGAGGTCGCCGAGGTCGTCTCCTGCCGCGACGGCTACTCCAAGCCGCCCAAGTCCGATGTGCAGTGCAAGAACCGCATCGACACCCTCAAGAAGAAGTACAAGGTCGAGAAGGCTAAGTCGGACTCGTCATGGCCATTCTTCGACCGCCTCGACTACCTCCTCGCCCCACTGCAAAAGCTCGGTGGCAATTCTGGCGGGGCAGCGGCAAATTCTGGCTCCTCCAACCCGAGCAACCGGAGCACCGCGCCTATGGCCCCGCGTGTCAACTTCCCTCAGCGGACCCGCACGGCCTTTCCCTCGTCAGCTATGAAGCGGAGGCTGCCATCGCCGCCCCAGGCGTCGGCGTCGTCGGAGTCGTCTGACGGGTTCCCGCCAGAACCACTGGTGGAGGCCATGAACGGCAAGAGGCAGCGCGTCGAGGAGCCGGCGAATGGAGCGGGCAGCAGCGACCGCGTGCAGGGCCTGCGCGACCTGGCAGGGGCGATTCGGCGGCTTGGAGAGGTGTATGAGCGCGTGGAGTCCTCAAAGAGGGAGCATGAGCTCCGGATGGAGCGGGACCGCCTGGAAGCTGCACGAGAGCTAGAGGAACAGCGTGTGCAGTTCTTCATCAAGATGCAGATGGAGATCTCAAAGGCTAACAACGGTGCATCGCTCTCTGTCCCACTTGCCATGGCTGCCATGGTTGGCAATTCAGCCCCCAACGCAGCTGCCGATGGCAACGGTTCGAGGAGAAATTATGTGGCAACCGATGTTGCGACCAGCAGCAATCACCGTGTCCGGTACCGTTTCAAGGACCACCATGCCTCGCAACGCCCTTCTTACCAGTACAACCAGAACAATGTCGGTGCGGATGCCACAGGCACCGGGAGTGGCAGCGACTCCGACAACAAGGAAGATGAGGAAGAGGAGGTGGAAGACGAAGAGGAAGAGAGCCAGTAACCCTGGGCACCGTAAAGGTGATTCGAGAATTTCTATCTATTAACTGGCATTATCCTGGTTAGAATTGCTCCCAATTAGGTTGGTCTGGGACAAAGAAATGACTATTGAGTGCTGCTAGGTTGTAGTGGTATTAGCAACCCCATGAGTAGCAGAGTGATGGGTAAGCACCATAGTAACTTGTAGCTGCCTGTTTGTGCTTGTGACTGTGATTTTTGTGATATTGAGAGGATGTCCCTCCTGCCGAATGTAAACATGTTTAGTTATGTGGCCGTGTTAGGTTTTGCTCTTTGGAATCATGACCAGTATCCTGAACCGTTTGCTCAGTGCTGGTCTTCTTTTCTGGCGAGTAACATGTATCCTGTTTTGAAATCCAATTTGTGAATTGTGCTGGAGGTCGTCATCTGTTTTTTTAGGGGCAGATCATCATCTGGAATTGTGCTGGTGATGTCATCTGCTCTCTTCTGCGAGTAAAAATCACTCAGCAAGATGCACTCAGAGGCTTTTGTGGGCAGAATGCAGGTACTTCTTTCCGGCAAAAAGGAAGAAGAATGCAGGTACTTGTCGTTCAGGTGACGAGCACGACAAAATAACAGTGGTAAAGGCTTTGCAGGTGTCCCGGAATGGACGCACTAGGTCTGTAGCATCTTTCTGATGTGTGCAGCTTGCATCACTGTCTTTTTTTAGGGTAAGCTTGCATCACTGTGGAAGTACTCCAATCTAGTAACATGTATCCTCCGTCCATAAAAAGATGTCTCGACTTTGGCTAAATGTACATGCATCTATACACTAAGGTGTGTTCGGTTTGGGGATGGAATGAAACGGAATGGAACCGTTCCGCACCCAGATCCCGTTCCTGCGTTTGGTTGCAAACTGGAATGGAATGAAGTGGTTCTTCGAAATGTAATATTCCCCCTAGATCCGGAATACACCGATCCGGCCGATTCGGCCGGACGAGGTGGAACGGCCGGCTAATCATCCAGTTTAGGATCAAGTTTAGCAATAATTAATCAAGATTAGGAATAATTAATCGAGTTTAGCAATAATTCCATTCTCACTCCATTTCATTCCATCCTCACCCCCATTCGAAAACCGAACACGGGAATGGAACGGTTCCGTGACATTTTTTTGTCCAAACCGAACACAAGAATGGAACGGTTCCATGACAGTAGAATGAAATGGTTCCTTCAGATTCTCAAACCAAACACACCCTAAAGTATGTCTAGATACATGCAAATTTAGATAAAGTTGAGGCATCATTTTACGGACGGAGTGAGTATAAGAAGCAACATAAATTCCCAAAATGTATCCCGGGTACCGTAAGAAGAAAGTTCAAACTTTTATTGACAATAGTTGCTAGGTTTATAGTCACTTGCTTACAAAGCTTTAGATGACATGTAATAACCGTTTGGTTTCGTGTTATTGAACGACATTGTTTCATTCATGCAAGAGCTGCATGGTAATATTTCGACGGTTTGATATCATCTTTATATCATCTTTTACTTACTGATAATATTTCAACACTCTTTGGACTTGTATAACATCGTAATACCTAATATCATAAACAGTGAATTATAAATTAATGTCAGTTACTCCCTCCGTTCCAAATTACTTGACACGCATTTGTTTAAAAGTGGATGTATCTAGACACAATACATCCACATTTGGACAAATTCAAGTCAACTAATTTAGAACGGAGGGAGTAGTTAACAGTGCATTATTAAGGCAATAATCATTCGCTTAGAACATGGCAGCCATCACACGATATCTTGTTTGATCACGTAACTTTGTTGTTCGTGCACGAACACGTCACGTGTGCCGGCAGCACCGGGGTAATCACTGCAACGCACACCGTGGGGGTCCGGCTCAAAGCACAATACGCAAGACAGTTGAGCCGGCTCTCTTTGAACCCGAAGCCTCACTTTTTCGGGGGGACCATGTCGTAGTTTCCGGTGACTATGGCTGAACTCTCGCGGTTGACCACTCCGATTATTAATTAACGAACGAAATATACGTGAAGTCGCCGCCAAACAGAAGTATGAACACATGTTTGAAGGATAAAACGTAGATGGATTGATATGTATCAATTGTTTGCTTAATTTTAATCGGCTATCACCCCTCACATTTATACATGATGCTGGTGGTCTCGACGTACAAGTTTTGGAGAACTCTACACGCTTACATACGGAACTCCTTATCGAATTCCAACTATAAACTAGGTAAGTCAACCTTTGGCTTCATACTAGATACAGACACAAGTCAACTCTTGATGGATCCATCTCGTCCTTCCACGAAGATTGCAAGATTCCAAGAGTCAGCTCCCACGTCTGGCTTGGTTTGACGCAGCTCTTGGAATTTTGCAATCCCCGTGCCTCCTCTCCATGCGTGAGTTTGCTCACCGTACGGTTCCTTCCTGAATGCGGCTCAAAACCATACCCGTCGAGCTCCACTAACATTTACATAATATATTGTTGAAGTGTCTTAGTTGGTATAACCAGCATGTAAAAAGTTTGTAATCACATCAATATAATAAGATAGACACACGCAATTCTGAAGCTATTCGGGTGATTTCTGGAGAGAACCAATGTTGGGTGGCTCGTGAAGATGGTCGTCTTCAGCAAGTCAATCGTGATAACAAAACACACATGTCTCACACTGGAGATTATTAGTTTAGCGTGTTCCTATTGTATTGAGAGGTTCGTGGTGGCTTTCTTAGAATTGGAACTATGTGAATCTAGTCTTGTTTTGACGTTGTACTCCTGTGATGGTATGTGAGCGTTTGTGTGCATCCACATTATAGTTGGTGTTCATGAGCGAATTGGTTTTATTTTTAGAAACACTAGAAGTTGGTCAAACTGTAACTTGATTATCCAAGACCGATACTAACATCTCATAAATTTGACACGCACAAGAACTGCAAAAGAGACCCTCAATCCAGCCTTGCACAAACTTCGATCGTTTACCCTTCGTTTTATAAAAAATAGTTGTTTCTTTTGTTTGCAGTGTTTCAATGTTTTGTTAGAGCATCTCCATCTGCAGCCCAAAAATGTGTCTGGCACCCCCGAAAACGTAACCACTATGGGATGGCGGACACATGTCCATCACAATAGGGGTTGTCCTAACGGCGTCCCTCAGATAGAACAAACTAGTGCCGAATTATCAAATTCTCTATGAAATTTATTTTTTTAGCCGGTGAAAAAACATGTCACAAGGATACACCAAGCCACAAAAATGGGCTTGAGAGTGGGTAGGTCACTCTATCCACTCAATGGATCTTATGTGACCATATAACTCTAAAAATATGACACACGACCTTGCCTAGGCACAAAAAAAATTGGAGGTGGATGGGGAGGCCACTCAATCTACTCAGTGGTTCTTCCGTGGCCATATAAAATACCTATTTATTTTAGGCCAAAAATAAATAACACATGGACGTGGCATAGGCTCAAAACTCCAAGTGAATCGCTTGTCCGCCAGACCACGCCTTAAAGCAGGTGACATGTGAGCCAATCTGACGCATGGGGTTTGGTCTTTGTTCGACGCCCATCAGCCAATCCCAAAACTTGTAGGGTTTGCTCGAAGGTGTCGGACTGATGGTGGCTGCCGATGGGGTGTTTTTTATGTCTGGATCCTAATTGGGATTTTTTTTGGGGGGGGGGGGGGGGGGGGGCATATGTGGAGATGCTCTTACACCTTAAAAGATACTATGATGGAAGTAATAACGAAATCCACTTTGTCTCATAGGACTAGGTGCTCCTATTGTGGAAAAACAAATGTCAAAACAAATTGAAAAATCACGGATATACGTCTACATATTCTATGCTTGCACATAAAGTTCATGGAAAGACATTTTTTAGAACTGTGTAAAAAAGGGCAATTTCCAGTGCCTCGAAATGAGATTTTTTTTCTTTGTCTTTTTTGCCTGTAGCATCACATATGTTTTTCTTCCACCAATGTTTCAGGAAATGTGTAAGACACGTAAATGTACATTCTTCAGAAAAAAAAGTTATTTTTTGAAAGAAATTTAAAATGTGTTTCCCGTAACGGGAGCATCAAGCAAAACGCTGCTCCGAAGCAACAGTTACATGCAATGGAACAGATCAACGGGAGTTAGACGAGAGACGCGCACGAATTGACCGGGCCAAAGTATACCAATTACCAACGGATACAAGGGCCAGTTCGGTCATTTCTCTTTTGTATGTACTGCGACGACGACCCGTGTGGATTATTAAAAATAAAAGAAAACTGTTGCTGCTGATCCCGAGAGAGTCTGAGAGATCCAGCTAGAACAAAATCGTTTTCTGGATCAGGAGGCCTGCTCTTGGAAAAGACACCCTCCTTTTTTTTTAAACATTGACAGTCCAGATAATTAACTCGAATCTACAGACAACAGCTGTACGCCAAGCTAGCTTAACCTCAGCCAATTGATTAGTACAGTTGTTAGGTTTTAATCATTCTTGTTAACCCTTTTTTTTTTTTTTTCATTTTGTCACTATCCGTGAGTTCTTTCGTCCTTTCCAGCAAAAAAGTTCTTCCTTCCTTTCTCTCTTGTCCTCGTTGTCACGATGTCAAAGAATCATAGCGAGTGTATAATAGCTGTGCGATTTCGCGGCCTGAGAGACGCCCGCGCTACTGTAGCTTAGCTACAGTACTTACTGTTGATTTCTACAGTAACTACAGTGGCGTGTGGGTCCCGCGTGTCAGCCTCACGGCGGGCCGTGGCTTTTTGCGGATAAGCACGCGGGGGGCGGAAATTAGATGTTCTTCTCAGAAAATTCCGCCCAGGGACCTGTTTGTGATTTCGCGAAACCACGGGTCCTTTTTCGTAAAATGACACGACCCCCCCCCCCGTCCTCCTCCTCTCTCCCGCGAGCGGCCCGAGCTCGCCGCGGACGCCGCGCGGCCGCCGCCGCACCGCACCTCCGCGCACAGATCGAAGGGCACGGCGTAGTTCGCCGTCGCCGCCGCTCCGTCCTGGCCGAGCGCCGCATCCCGGGACGCCGAGCCCGCGCGGGAATCGCCGCCAATCGCCGCCGCCTAGCCCGCAGGCCGCCGCCGCCGAGCACGCTCCGACGACCTACGCGCGGCGGCGCCGCCACATACGGGCACGCCGCGACGAGCCGCATCTGTTGCGGCCAGTCACGCGTCCCAGAGCGCGCGGATGCGCCGCCGGCGAGGTCAACGTCGCCGCCGGCCTCTCGCCACGGGCGACGTCACGCAGTGACGACGCGGGCCTGTGCTGAGCAGTGGGCCGTCCACTGGGCCGGCCTGCTTGCGGGGCGACTGCCTCGGCCCATTTTTTTTTTTCAATCCTATTAATTTTTTTCCCCAGCACTACTTTTAAAACACCTGAGATATTGATCCAAATAAATTCTAACAAATTTTCAAATATTTGCAAAAACCAAAGTAGTCGTTCTAAATACTTCGTGACCTTTTCCAGAATGTTTCAAATCTTGCACATTTCAAATCATAGATAAATCTTCATTTCCCACCTTCGCGCTATTTCAAAAAATATCGATTTCAATGTTTCCTTTTAAAATTCTTAATTCAGACCAGTTTCTAAAAAATTAAATTTCTAAAAAAAATCCAAACAGTTTAGAAACACCTGAAATATTGATCCAAATAAATTCTAACAAATTTTCAAATATTTGCAAATACCAAAGTAGTCATTCTAACACCTGAAATATTGATCTAAATAAATTCTAACAAATTTTCAAATATTTGCAAATACCAAAGTAGTCATTCTAAGTACTTCGTGACCTTTTCCAGACTGTTTCAAATCTTGCACATTTCAAATCATAGATAAATCTTCATTTCCCACCTTCGCGCTATTTAAAAGAATATAGATTTCAATGTTTCCTTCTAAAATTCTTAATTCATACCGGTTTCTAAAAAATTAATTTTTTAAAAAATCCAAACATTTTAGAACCTTTTCCAGCTGATTTCAAACCTTCGAAATTCCAGATAATATAGACCATCTTATGTTCCTAGAAATGCAAATTTAATAGCTTTAAATATATTCAAAAGAAAAATATAAAAAACATATTAGGATGACCACAAAAAAATGCTACCTAATTATGTCATCCAATCATAATTTGAATTTGAAAGTTTTAAATTTCCAAAATACCCTTCAGATCGGCCATGTTTTGCAAACGTTAGAAAAATTCAAATCCAAATAGCTTCCCATTTTTAACAATTCCAAAAGTCCAAACAATCTTAAAATGTAAGCTGTCTTCGAATTTCAATAATTTCGAAATCTGCAACATTCTGAAATCTAAACAATTTCGATTCTAAATTTGACCACAAGGCCAGGAATAATATGACAAACATAGCAGCATAACAACAAAATAAAAAAATTGCCTATTTATGACGTACGATCGAATTCAAAACATTGAAGAATTCAAATTTAATTGCATTTCAAAACTGAACATTTAACAAACAGACAGAAAAAACAATTATGAATATCTTCCCAAGTTTGACAATTATTGAAATTAAATAAACTTATAGGTGTAGTCTTTTTTTTTTACAAATCACAACAAAAATAAAACTAAACAACTTTTGCATACGTATATTTACAAATTTGATTTTTTTAACAGTCAAATTAAATATTTAAGACAAAAAACAAAAACACATCGATTCGAATGAGTTAATATTTACAAATATATTTAACCGCATCAGATAAATTAACGTAACTTTAAGTCTTATTACAAGCATTTCTTCAAAATGTTAGGTTCCTGACACGTGCTACCATTTTACTTCCACAATTTCTGAAAAAACAAAACCTTTTGCAATTTTTTTCCTTCATTTTCCAAAAATGCCAAATATGTTCAGATACTCCAGATGTCCAAAAATGCCAAATATGTTCAGATACTCCAGATGAGAAATTACGATGAATTTGAACATTTTAAATCACAATGCCCACGGTGCGTTTCTACATGATCGAATACAAAAAAATATATACATCATATTTACTTAAACTCTTACGCGATAATTTCCAACCTATAATATTTAAACGCATCAGATTAAATGTATTACTTATTTGTACTACTTATTCGCACAAAAAATGGGATACTACTTACTTGCAAACGAATTGAACTACATCAAAATTCACGGATTTTTTTTCTCACCCTTTTTTTTTTTGCCTGCTTTCCTTTTCCCACAAAGAAAAAAAAACTATTACACCTGTTCAGCTACAAAAAAAATAGCAGATATTTCCTGTATTTTACGTCTTCAAACTCATTTCAATAAAACAAAAAAAATTACTTATTTGTAGTACTTAGTTCCAAGAAAAAAAATGGAATGCTGCTAAGTTCCAAAAAAATTGGAATACATCAAAATTCGCGAAAGAAATGAAATACATTTGAACATTTAAAATTGCCCACGAGATTAAATGTATTACTTATTTGTACTACTTATTTGCAAATAAATTAGAATACTACTTACTTACAAACGAATTGAACTACATCAAAATTTACGGACAGCAAATAAAAATAAAACATTTGAACATTTGAAATTGCTCGAAAAAAAAAAGAGTTCTAAAATATAGGAACATGCTCACAATTTCAAATTCTTAAATATTACGACAAAATATACCACAAATTCCAACAAAAATACATGAAACGCACGATAATATTCAACTTGCTAAAACAAATTTATAGATCTCTATAAACACATATACATTCTCTATGAACTCTCCATCATTTTTCTATTTCTATTTCCAAAATACTTTTGTAATTTCCAAACACAAATTCAAAACATCTAACACCAACTTCAAAGATCTCTAAAAACACATATACTTCTCAAACCACCTGACACCAAATTCAAAGATCTTTTTCTATTTCTATTTCCAAATACTTTTGTAATTTCCAAACGCTAATTCAAAACACCTAACACCAAATTCAAAGATCTCTAGAAACACATAAACTTCTCAAATTATCTCGCATATTGCACTCTCTCTCCTTTTTTCTTTTTTCTATTTCCAAATACTTCTGCAAAACAAAAAAAAAATATTACAAATTTCAAATAGTACATAAAATCTCACTAATAATTAAAAAAAAACCCACAATAATACATGCAAACTACTTATGCTAATTTTTTTAAAAACATTCAAAAAATTGTCACTATTTGAAAGTAATTCATATGCATTATTTTCCTAATTTCAATTAGATATTACCACCCACATACAAACATGTTCGAACATTTCAAGCTACTAAATAATTGAATATTTTACAAAATATAAAAAAAAACTCAAAAGGATTACTATCTACTCATAGCGAAATAAAAAACATGTTTGCAGATTGTAATTTCGCCAGCATTTGAGCAAATTTTCCTAATATTCCACAAAATATGACAAGAACACATTTAAGCTACTAAACAATTGAATATTTTACAAAATATAAAAAAAATACTTATAGCAGATTACAAATATATTTCAACATTTTAATTTCGCCAACATTTCGGACATCATACACAAAAATTCACAGAAAAAACTCACAAAATATAGCAATAATGCTCAGAAAAAATGCTACCTATTCATGACAAAACAAAAACATGTTCCAACATACAAATTTAGCTAACATTTTAGTTAAAAAAAATATAGATATACTACAAAAAAAAAAAAAAAACCAAGGGCGTGCTCAAACATTGAACATACTCTAAGATATATCAGTTTTTTTTTCATAAACAATTTAAGGAACTGTTAAACTTCCGACATGTAGGCCTACCTTATTTAAGCAGATTATAAACAAAACCTACAACATACTTATAGCAAATTACAAATATATTTCAACATTTCAATTTCACCAACATTTCGGACATCATACACAAAAAATCACAGAAAAAACTCACAAAATATAACAATAATGCTCACAAAAAATGCTACCTATTCATGACAAAACAAAAACATGTTCCAACATACCAATTTAGTCAACATTTTGGTTAGCAAAAAAGAAAATGCTACTTATTCATAGTTCATGTGCACTTCCCCTAATCTCGATTAAATGTTAACGTCGAAATACAGACATTTTTGGACTTTTCAAACTACTAAACATTTGAATATTGTACAAAACATATAAAAAAATAATCGTCAAAATTGCTACATACTCACACAAAAGTAAAAACATGTTTGAATATTCTAAATTGGCCAACATTTACGCGAATATTCCGATATTCCATGAAATATAAAAAAAATGCTATAGACAAACCATTATCTACATATATCAAAAATGTAAATATATTAATTCATCAAGAATTTTCTATTCAAACATACTCACCGAAAAAAAATATGAAGACATACCAACATAACAACACACAAAAAATACTAACATTACGTGCCACATTGCCGAAAATCAAATTCGAAAGTTCCAAAAAAATGCCTTACAAAAGACTCACACATTTTGTCTTCATTTCAAACAATTTAAATCTGAACATTTCTTTTTTTTTTTAAATCCAAGCCGTCATCAAAATTTAACATCAAGGGCGCGGCGTGCGCCGCGCCAAATACCACTAGTATAGCTTAACGAATCTACCATATGGAATCCACACATCTTCTTTTAGCGACAGTTATGCTCATATAAGGATAAAAATCTACTTTGAATTATTGGCAAGAAAAGCAACGTGTGGGCTAGAAATCTGCTCGAAAAGAACAATGCAATTCCACTTAAGTACATTGGGGGCTAAATAAAACCCTCACCTTCATAATCAGAGTTGCGGGTTTCTTTGGCAGATCTTAGTGTGTTTTCACATCACTTCTGCGGTGAGCGCTCTCTCGGTGGTCTTTTGTGGTCCTGTCGGAGTCACTTCCTCGAGAAGAAGTGATGACGATGACGTTTGTGTGCTATCTCGGTGGTGTTTACTTCTCGACAGTGTACATGTTGTATCCGTCGTGTGCCAATTCGGTCCGGTGTGCCCTCAAGGCTATTGTGTTCCATGATGATCGGTGAATGTGTTTTTATTGGATTTTTCGTACCAATTTTTGTTAATCAACCAATTTATCTTCTACATTTTTATTAAATAAAAAATGAAGCAAAATGTCCTATTTTGCTTCAAAAGACAAGTTATCGAGGACAAACAGTAGAGAGTGGACATTTCTTTCTGTCACATTGATCCAGATGCGTGGAATCACATTGCAGTCTCTTCCTACCTTTCAAACTTCATAGTTGGGCTCATGGACATTTTTCTCGGTAACAATAAGTCTGGCAATATGGGAAATTCACTTTGGCACATGAGAGCATATACCCCTGCCACTGGGAGAAACATTTTTAAATGTTAAAACTTTTGAAGAAAATTCCGTGTGTGCATCTCGACATTCTATGTGTTCACACCAAGTTCGCGAAAAATCGACATTTTGGACTATGTAAAATGAGTAAAAGACAGAAAATGTCTCGTAAAAAGACTTTTTAGCACCAAATTTTCTCTTTTTTCCCATGACACGAAAAATATCGATTTTCCGTGAAGCGACTTGGTGAGCACATAGTATGTCGAGATGTACACACTAACTTCTGCATCTGATTTTTTGACATCTGAAAATATGTTTAAAACATTTTTTTTACTTGGAGCATGGGCTCCTAGGTGCGAAAACGCCACTCCCCGACAATATATAATTTTTTTTATCTAGCGCGTCAGCTATATGTAAGTTACATGAACACGTATTGGAAATTACGAGTATTTGGGTATGAAAATTATTTAGTTTAAAAATCATATGTTGTATAAACTTAAATTTCAAGGCCGGACTAAGGTGTATATAAAGGAGTGCCATGGGGACTTTTTTTCAGGAATCCGGGGAAACTTTCTGTTGCACGTATCCATGCACATCCGTAGCCAGAAGAAATGGACATGCACAAAACTAGAAAAAAAAAGCCCGGACGACTATATAACAATCAGCCCCGCTTCTGGTGCCTACACTTGTCGCTCGTGGTGCGACGCACGCGCGGATACAAAGCACACGAAGCGAAGCGGTCACACCCACACGCACAGAGCAAACAAAACAAAACAGCGCCTCCCTCCCCGTTCTCCTCTTCTTCAGGCCGGGCCAGAGAAAGCGGAGGAGCGGAGCTGAAGCGGTTATCGCATCGTCTTCCTCCTCGTCAAACTGTGAGCTCCCACCTTCTCTTCCTCCCTCTTCTCCGGTCTCCTTTTCTTCCGGATAAACTACAAGCGGCCGACCCGATAACCGCGTCTTAAGGGCTTGTAGTTTGTTGACGAATTGTTTTATGCATTTGTTCTCGCGAGGTGCCGGGAGTTTCTTGTGTTGCTGTTCTTGCATGTTTTTCTTGGGGTGGGAGGCGAATTTGTGGGTGGAAACCGAGAGGTTCTGGTCCGTGCAAGACGCGGCTGTTCGGTGATTCATGTTCCAAGCCCTTTCTTTCCCCCTGCTAGGCGCTTGGATGCTAGGATTTTGTTTCGCCGTACTAAACTGCTCTTCTTATAGGCTCAATTGGTTCACTGTTCCTGTTCTTGATAAAACTCTCGCTAACACGCAGTTGCAGAATGTTGTTGAATCTGATTTACAAGTAGTATGAATCAGAGACGTGCTCGCCATGCGACGGATCACAAATTTCCCAGCTAATTGTTTTTTTTTGTTCTAAATAAGGTTTCTTATTTGGGCATTAAAACCTGCTGACTCTATGATTACCCCATGAATTTTTCTTTATGCAGCAGTATGCATGCCAGATGCAAACGGTCGAGTTAGAATCCTTTTTAATAAGGGGGGTTTTATGGCAGATCCTCCTCCTAGTGCCTTTTGTCAGATAACTAGAGAAAAAATGGGTATAATTTTGCAGGAGTGGCAACTTGCGTTTTTCAATTGGAAGTCGCTTGGTAGTTAGTTGACCGTGTTAGGCCTGTGTAGTAATTTAGTTATCAGCAGTCACATTTCTTGACATTATTTTGTTCTGGAATCTGGATCTCAGGCTTCCACTTGTAGACTTGTAGTGTGTAGTGATAACTGATACTCCCTCCGTTCGAAAAAGGATGTCACAAAAATGGTCTATCTATAGTTCATTTTTGTGACATCCTTTTCCGAACGGAGGGAGTAGTAATCTTGTTCCTCCAACTCTGTAGCAGGAGTCGGTTTCCTTTTCAGTGGATTGCACAAGAGCGAAAGATCGATGGGCGGCTTCGTCGATCCTTTCATCCCGTCGTCGGCATGGCCTCAGGACATGGTATTCGCCGGCTCGTCCTCGTGGGCAGGCACCGGAGCCTCCTCTCTCGCCGGTTCCTCAGCCAAAGGCATGGGGTTCTACCACCTCCAAAACGGCTCCTCCCCGGCCGCGTTTCCTGCCGGCGGCACCGCGCTGTCATCCGCGGAGCTACACGAGCAGCTGCAGCTGCTGCAGGGCGACTGCCTGAACTTCGACGACGCCGGCGCGCTGGACTCGATCCTGGGCGCGGCACCGTGTCCGGTGTCGCTGACGGACAGCGCCCCGGTGATCTGTAGCTCGAACGAGAGCAGCGGCAGCGAGCAGTCTGGTGTCGGCACTTGCCTGCCTCAGTTTCTCATGGGAGCAGAGCACCCGGCTGCGTGGCCCCCGGCCTGCCTCGGCTCCACGGCGGGGCCGGGCGATGAGACGTCGACGCAGAGCTTCGGGTTCGGCGGCATCTCCGGCGAGGATATCCTGCACGAGGCTGCAGCCTGCGCCCCGAACGGGGCGAACAGGTACCAGCATCTCGGCGCCGTGTCCCCTGCGCAGCTGCAGCTACACGTAAGTCTTGTAAACCTTGACACGGATGATTACGATCCTCCCGGCCTTAATCGTCTCGCTACCTAAATACGTTTTGTTCTGCTCCTGCAGGATGATGCTGAGTTCAGCAGCGGCAAGCTGCTGTCCTTTTCTCCTGGGCAGCAAGTTCGTCCCTACGGCATCGAAACTCTACAGCAGATGAACCAAAATGTGAGTGAGACCACTGCAACTAGTATTTTGTTTGGTTTTCTTTAGACACTAGCAGTCTGTCGTAACTAGTTAGCTGACGGTTGCCGCTGAATCCGATCGACCTCACGCGATGAATTCAGGATGGGAGTGTCTCAACTCTCAACTGTCACCAAATCTGATGTCCTGATCTCAACGATTGCAGGAATTCAGCGGCAACCTGCACCACCTGGACCTCTCCTCGCTAGTTCCGGGGCCACAGCTTACACCGTTCAATCCCAAACAGGTTGCTGAAGACGGCAAGATTAACGGTACCGTTGTCGCCGGGACCGGAGGTGGAGCTGCTCCCAAGCCTCGCGCCAGGGCTCGCCGGGGCCAGGCCACGGATCCGCACAGCATCGCCGAGAGGGTGAGCCGTGGCATCACAGCGATTCTCGCTGCTCCTCCTCCTCGGTTATGATTGACTCGATAACGATACTGGGGTTTCTGACTGGTTGTTCGTGTCTGCTTGCAGCTCCGGAGGGAGAAGATCTCTGACAGGATGAAGAATTTGCAGGAACTGGTTCCAAACTCAAACAAGGTATCATTTCAATTTACTCCTTTTCCCGCTCGACCAGAACGCCCACCTGACACAGTGGTAGAGATCACGGCTATGTTTAGCTGACACCCAACTAGGAATGTCACCCTACGTTAGTTAGGCAAAGTCCAGATTGCCATTGCTATACCTGGGACCTTTTAGAGTTGGACCCTAAAAATAGTGCCATGCATGCAGTATATAGATAGGTAGGGGCATTGTTAATTTTGTTGAGACCAAGGAAGAAACTGCCATTCTTCTTCCTTCTCTCCCTCCATTGCCCCAGCGCCCTATCACCCACGGCAGAGAAGCGGCGAGGTCCTGCACCTCGCCCTCCTCCGGTCAACCGTGGGTGGGTGTGGGATTGGTGACTCTGGTGGTATGTGTCGAGATAAAACTTGGCAGATTTTTTCCTCTCTCTGCTCACATGGCTTCGACGTGTGCTTCTTTCTGAACCTTCGTTTCTGCTGCGCAGACGGACAAGGCGTCTATGCTTGAAGAGATCGTCGAGTACATAAAGTTTCTTCAGTTACAAACCAAGGTCCGTGTGCAGTTTGTTACATTCAGACAAATTTCCTTTCCCCCTGCTTCTGTACTGACCCCATTGATATGTTTGAAGGTTCTGAGCATGAGCAGGCTGGGCGCGACCGAAGCCGTGGTTCCGCTTCTGATGGAGTCTCAGGACGAGGTAAAGAGATAGCAATCCGTTGTCCTTTTGGCAGTTTATTCTTCTGTTCTCACCGATGCCAATTTGTGATGCAGAGTTCTGGACTTCTCCTTGGATCCCCAAGATCAAGATCTCAATCGGATGAAGACAACGCGACCTTCGAGCAGGAGATCGCGCAGCTGATGGAGAACAACATGACGTTGGCGATGCAGTACCTGCAGAGCAAGGGCCTCTGCCTCATGCCCATCGGGCTGGCGTCGGCGCTGTCGACCCAGAAGGGGACGGCTTCTGCCGCCGTCCGGCCAGAGAACGGCGCTGCTGCGGGCATCCCGACGGAGATCAAGTTCAAGACGATGTGATGGAGCCCCGCCGCCAGTGCTTAGATTTCCCTAACTATTTTGCTTCTGCTGTCGCTTGTCATCGCCAGACCATGTTGATCAATCAATTTCCTCCCTAATCGTGTAGTTCTGCTACGTATTTGCCTATGCATTCTCAAGCAATCAGAGTCGAATGGCCCTTCCTTACGTCTTATCAAAATGAATGAATGATTGAAAATTCGATTATTCAACTGCAGCGACAAAAAATCTACAGATTTCGGGACACAATAAAATTTCTAACAAGCCAAAGAATGCGATTCGTTTCGATCAAATTTAAAACTGTGATCTCTGTGGATGGGTGGAGCTGCCGTCATTGGTGTCCACCTGTTCCTCTAGGCCTTCCTTGAGAGCAGCTGTGCGCGGAGCTCTGCGTCGACGTCGGCGAACCGGTTCTCGGGTATCCAGTTGCCCGTCTTGGGATCCCTCATCCAGAAGATATCCCTGACTGATGGCGCCTAGGTGGCGCCACCCTCCGCGTCCGAGACCCTCGCCGTCATTGCCGACACGCTCTGTTTCACATCTGCTCCCGCCGCAGCGGCGTAACCCCGCCGGCTGCAGCACCACGGACATAAACAAGACGAACAAGAAACGTTGTATTAATCCGAACAAGAAACATGGCGGTAAGGAGGGCATCGAGAACTCTCCTCTTCCTTATCCTCTCCTCTTCCTTATCCTCTTCCTTCCTTGATCGCGTCCCCGCCGCCCCCGGCTCCTCCCTCCCTCCTTCCCGGCGGCTCTGCCGTCTGGCGACGAGGGGAGGGAGGGGGCCACCCCCCTCCTGTGCATATTAGTGTTAGGATGTTCGGTTCCTTCGGGGAGACTGGTGTTTTGCCGTCTCGGGATGGAGTTGCAGCGAACTCAAGCGGCGCTGCTCCTGCTCGGCTTCTCCTTGCGAGCCGGCGTCAATGGTTGGCGGCGGTGAGGGCGGGATCTGAGCGATTCCCCTCGAATAAGCTTGTCCTGTGGTGTCTCGGTGTGGCGCTGGTGCTCTTCTGCCTTCTTGGGAGCTCGCTTCGTGCGGGAGCTCGGACGAAGGAGGTCGCAGCGCTTCTGCTCTCGATTCACCTTGGCTGTGGTCCTCCCCCGATCTGCGACGTTGTGCTACTGCTGCTTCTTTCCCTGCGCCATGGTGGCGTGGAGGAGAAGGTTGGCGGTGGGATGGCGTTGGAATCGGGAGGCCTGCAGGGGATTTCTTCCAGCTTCGTGCGGTGGCGCGACACGAGCTGCTCATCGGAGCCCTTGCTTCCATGGTGGAAGCGGACGACGGCGAATCCCCCCTTCAATAAGCGCCCCTATCCCCTCCCTGTTCTTGGTGGAGTGCGGGCGTTGCAAGCGATGGTTCCTCCCCTGGCCGGCCATGGTGGCGAGGGAAGGAGGACCCCTGTCGTTGGTGGTTGTCCTTTGGAGCTTATCCTGGCCGGCCGTGGAGGCGAGGAGGACTGGAGCTCCGATACGGCGACCTTTGCTTCGTCTTGCTTTTCTGCCTGCTCCCTCTCGGGAGCCTCTCTGGAGTGGTGGTCGGACCTACCTCGGTCTACTTCCATTTGTGCTAGCCACCACGGTGGTGGTGTGGTGATGGTGGTGTTGTGCCAGAGCCGGTCTTCTGTTGCTCTCTTTGAAGCCGCGTCCGATGATGTGCATCCGCAGGGGCGTGTTCTTGTCAGAGACCTCTGCCTTTTCTGGCCGAAGGGCGGCCATGGATTTCTTCCTCCGACTTGGAGGTCTCTTCGGATCATTGCGCCGGTGCTCGACGCTTCTTCGACCCCAAGTGGTTCGTCCCCGGGGCCGTCGAGGCGGTAGGTGGCAATGGTTCAACGCTGGTATGGAGATCCAAGCGAGCAACTTCATCTCCGACCTCGGCGCTTCTGCTGCCTGGAGGTCGCCGGCGTTTGGTAGAGGAGGACATGACGGGCCTAGTTGCTTTTTATCTTTTTGCCCTAGGGTCCTTTTTTCTTTTGGTGAGCCCTTTTCTGCTACCTCTAGAAAGAGCAGTGCGAGAGTTGACTATGAGGGTCTCGCTGTAATTGTATTCCTGCCGGTGTTTTAATGCAGCTTCTTCGCCCTTCGGGCACTTCTTGTTCAAAAAAAAAAAAACATGGCGGTAAGAAAATCGGAAACATCCATCCGAGGCCATGGAAACGAGTTGAGACGGAGGGGTGGTGGGCAGGGCACCTGAGCACGAGCAGTGTGGTTAATCTGATGATTGGAACACGCGGCATTGTTCCCACCTCTCGAGATTGGACCGGACTTGATGGGGTTTGGCAGGACTAGGACCGGATCGCTCTGTTTCGAACTCTGCTCCACCGTCGACTCCCATGGTATATATAGGGGGGTTGATGTCGGCGCTAGGGTTTTCCTTTTGGTTTAGGCCCCACCGATATGATGTGGCCGCGGGCAGCTGGGCCCGAGTCCAGCTGGCTGGTGGACAGGTGAGGCTTGCCCGTTTCCTACTTTGGTTACTTTTCGCCGCAAACCGTTTTGATGCGTGCGAACCGGGCGCGCGTGATTTTGATCAGCTAGCCCACCTACGAATACAAATACCAGAAAATCACAAGTCAGTCCTTAAGATTTGCATGGAGGACCCTAAAGGAAAAAAAAGTGAAATCAAGACTGGGTCCAAAAAACCATCTCCATCGCAGAGCCAATGCATCCGCTGCCGGTGACGAAATCACTTGGTGCAGTGATGCCGCCATGCCACATCAAGAAGATGGACCGTCTCCCATCATGCCAAACATGGGAAGGGATGAAATCTTAATGCAGTCACCATTCGGTTAGAGGATTCACTGATAACCCACAAGTATAGGGGATCGCGTGTAGCCTTTTCGATAAGTAAGAGTGTCGAACCCAACGAGGAGCTAAAGGTAGGATAAGTATTCTCTCAAGTTCTATCAACCACTGATACAACTCTACGCACACTAAACGTTTGCATTATCTAGAAAATAAAACTACGGTAGCAATACGGATATGAGAGGTAGTTTTGCAAGATAATAAATACAAGAAAGTAAATGTTAGTGCTGCAGCAATAAAATACACTAAGTAACTATATACTAACAGTACCATGAGTGTGGAAAAGTGGTGGTAATTGTGGTGGCTTTGTCCAAGATTAATTAGTGCAGGTACTTGGTTCATTGTCTTCGATGCAGTTTTCTATGTGGGAGAGGCTAAATATACATGCACTCCACTACTTGGGATTACAAGTACTATATGATTGGATTGTTTAGCAAGCATCCGCAAATACTAACAATGCATTAAGGTTTCCCCAACCATAGCCTTAAGTTCAAGGTCCTCTTACCCCGATACGTGCAACTAATCGGTTCGTGTTCTCAGGTTTCTGTAACTCCGGCAGAACTTCCCCCCGCTTCGTTCCAAATACTACCAACCCTAGGGTGTTTGATCCATGCGCGCACAAGTATAATGGACACCAAAAGACAGCACCATATAGACATACAACTCTAATGAACCTCATGCATTCAATTAAGCAATCAAAAGACAAATGAGATGGTGGTAAAGACGGCGGACAGGGGCAGCGTGGCGGCGCCGGCGGTGCGGGGAAGTCCTTTCCCCGCCGCCGGCAAGCTTGGGGAGCGCCGCCCCTTAGCCTCCCTCCTTCATGGCTTCTTGGGAGCCCTCCCCCATGGAGATGGGATCCATGGGGGAGGCAAAAACGTGGCTTTTGGTGGCTGAAATTCGTGGGTGGAGGAGTCCTCCATGAATTAGGTTTCCTCCCTTTATATATCTTCTCGGATTTCCGTCACCCCCTTTTAGGGTTCCACCAAAACGGGCCTACAGGCCGCGTCCGAACTCCGATTGGGCTGATCTCGGGCTTAAAATCTTCGTATGGAAAATTGTGACAACTTTTGTAACAGCCAGGTATCCATTTGACGTCATATTCGAGGGTCAAACTGGCAAACTTCGTAAAAAGTTCTCAGACAGATTTCAGGAAAGTCCCAATTCGACTCCAACAAGGTTTCCTCTTGTATTCTTGATCATTTCTACACATCAAAGAGTAAAACAAGAAAATTGTGCACTTTTGCAACTATTAGTAGGTTAGTCCAAATAAATAATAAACTTAATATAAAACAAGTGCTAAAAGCATAAAAATGGCATGAAACAATCAAAAATTATAGATACGTTTTGGACGTATCATTCACCTGCATGGAAATCGACAAAGCGACCAAGCACATCATAGTTCCAGATGATTGCCGCTGATGATGAGCACCAGACCAATCGAGAAGACTGGAGGCTTCCTCCAACTTCACCTTCACTCTCATCACCATGAAAAGAATAACATGGGAAAGAGAGAGCGATGTCAAACCCTCTAGACCCTCCCTGAAGGGACAAATCATACCCTAAGAGCTCGTTTGGCACTCATCATTCCATTTCATTTGACAGAAATGAAATGATGACATCATTTCATTTCATTTGAAAAGTGAAATGACAGGGTCAGGGATAGGAATTGGCATAACAAACAATAGGCATTTGCTGGAATTTCACAAATGGATTCCATGATTCCGGCTCGAAATGATGACTACCAAACGACCTCTAAATGATTTTTGGTGTTAATGACCATTGAATTAGGGAACTAATGACTTTACAAGTTTATACCTTGGAATAGTTTCGCTCCATGGAAAAGCGAGGTGAATGGTTACCACTACATAAAAGGACTATCAAATAAATGACGTCTTATTTTTGGACGTTTGTTTTGTATTTTTTAGTCATATGGAAACTGTACTATGAAGAAGGGAACAAGCTTGCAAAGTATGGTGTCTCAATGGCCTAAACACATCCCACATCATCCATAAAAAAGTTCTTGCATTTTGCATCTGAAATCATCAAGTTTCCATCAGTTTTGCACTTCCCACACCCGGACGGTTTGTGTCTCTGGAACCTCCTGGTCTTGCCCTTGAAAATTGCCCGGACATGACACAGTTGTCGGAATGTTCGATCATGTTATACATATCTGGATTCCATGATTGCGGAATAATGGCCATATTTCCCTTGACCTTTGTATACCTTTCTTCCACATTCAAAGGGGTACGATTTTGGGATCCCCTTTTCCTCTGAAGTGTTGAGCTCCTAAACTTTGATTCCTCCACATCCCTCGACTCAATCTTGTAAATCTTTGAGGAAAAGGGAGAGGAGCCCGAAAAGTGTATTCCCTACCTTGAGTAAACTTGGTCTTCCCACTCTTGAGTTTCTGGGAAACCATAAACGATTGGTGTTGCCTTGTGAGTTTCCGGTGTGTGGAAGTCATCAAGTAGTTTGTAAGGGTGCGAGGATCACCTCAACATCCTATTAGTAGAAATGTCTCTCACTTGGTATGGGGAGTTCAATGGATAAGAAAGCCTATACCCGCGAGGAATACTGTGGGCTTGGTTTGCCATGACCTCTCCAATGGAGAGTAGAGCTCTCTCAAGGGCTTGAATTTCATGATGTATCATTGTGTTTTTAACTCTTCATATCTTTCTATTTTGATTATCTTGGTTCTCACATGTTACCGATTATTTTCATGTACCGGGTCATATATGATTGTTCATCTAGTTGTATTTTAGGGTCACCTTCTTTATCCGCAATTATCTCTAAATCAATGAATTTGATCAAAAAATACCCGCCTATCCTCCCCCCATCTAGGTTCCATATTTGATCCTTCAATTGTTATCTGATGAAACTTTCGTTGTTAGTGATGCTGCTTAGAGAGAAAATATGAAGCCTGAGGAGAAGGAAAATCAAATTAATAAGCTCACCGCTATGGTGGAGTTGTTAAACGAGAACTCGCAAATGCGGAGAAGAATTCTCTTGCTCCAAAAGTTGTGACAAAGGAGGATTTTTCATATGTGCCCGGTTTGGAATTTTTCATGTGAAAGATGAGATTCTCTGCCTAGTTTTGGAATTTTTCATGTCAGCCTAATTTTGTATTTTTAAATATTATTTTGACATTCCCAAGTAATTAGGCATATTTTAATCATGAAATTATTTCATTGTGAACACATAAGGTTCCACATGCTATTTGGTACTTGTAGATAATAATGATGGGAACAAAAGAAGTTTGTAAAGTAAGTGATGAGTTTTCCTTCTCTTTGAAAGTTTTTTTTTTGCAAAGTAGACCAAGAACAATATATCTGAAGTAATGGTATAAAAAACAAAGAGAAATATAAAATGTTTGGGTGTATAAACTTACACTATACTATTTTTCAAGTTCGTATGAGTACATATTGGTTTATATGTGAGTAATTCAAACACAGGTCAAGGGTAGTTCAAAAGAGTTTTAAAAGAATTTCGTATGATTTCCATTCATAGAACTTTTCCTATGTAGTTTATTTGGTTCAAATGAATGAATACTATAAAATTTCCATGAATTTCTTTCCTACACTACAATCTCATAGGATTACTAGCAAACTGTTAGACCTCTTAGAAAAAATCCTATATGTTTATGATGACTAGGATTGTACTCAATCTGTATTGAAAATTAATGTGTTTTCCCCGTGGTGCAATCAAATAACTAGTGTGGCTGGTTCATAGGAATCACGCGTCATTACATTCTACTAGACCAATATCCCGTGCGTTGCAGCGGGAATTTCTTTAAAAACTTTATTGTGTGAATTATAGATAAGACAGATGAAATGTGAATTCAAAGTTGTTGACCGAAATATGAGTGATTCAATTGGAGTTGAGAGGCTAAATTTAATTGACGTGAAATTGTTGGGTATTTGACGACAATGCACCCCAAACATAGTACATTTTTTGGTTGATGATGTAACGTTAATTACGAATTAATAATCATGTATGGATGTGTTCGAAAAAAATTGGCGACCTGGAAAATTGTATGGCCTAAAACAATGAATGACGTGGATATGTTGCATGTAAAGATATACAATCATTAATAAATATTAGTGTGATAACATGGACAATGGATTGGCTAAAATAGTTGGTGATGTGGATTTCTTGCATGTTGAGATAAAAAATTATATATGCATATTAGTGGGGTTTTACTTTATAAGAGGTATAGATTAGTGCGTTTTTCTTATTCCTATGTTTTTAATTCCTGCAAACCAAAGGGGCTAAAAAAATATTTTTTTGGCCGAACAGAGTATTAGGCCCGATGAAGCACATGTACTCGATACGACATGACCGGGCAGGCCGGCCCATCCCCAATCTAGTACACTCCTACTTCATCTTCCTTCTGCGACTAGGTGAGCACCTGTACATCGCCTTACGGCGACGGCTCTCGGCCGCATCGCCTACTAGAAGATGTTAATGGGCCGGCCCATATCACTAATTCGGCGCGACTGTTTCATTCGCGTGACTTCTTCTCAGCGCGATTCTTTTCTCGACGCAACTGTTTCTATGTGAGATTTTTCTTGTTCGTTGTACTGATTCTTCCTGCACGTGAAACCTGTTATCCCTAATTCGTTCGCTAGTACCATGTCCAGCGCCAAACATTTATGGTACTTAGAATGTTTGTAGGTGTACTAAAAAAGATTAACTAATGAACTCAGTGTCTCTTACACAAAGAAAATGACCTGAAAGTTGAATATGAATTATCAAAAAAATGTAGATAAAAATTCACAAAAAAACACATTTGAACGATTTCCCGAGTAGGCTCCATTCCAATACTCAGTTTCGAGTTTCGTTGATTATAACTTCTCAATTTTGAATGATGTTCACAACTTTTTAGACTAATTTTATCAAATTCGTCGCACTCGGTTGACCGTTTGAAATATCATTTGACGAGTAGGTCAATATCCATGTTTCGCACAACTTTCATATTGTGATTTTTTCATTTCGATGGTCATATACGAGATGTTCGAAACTATTTTTGAACGATTTTAAAAGTGAAGAGAAAAGGCCGGTGAACAAAATCGATTTTTGAACGATTTTAAAAAGTGAACAGAAAAAGTTCTATGAACGGAAATTATTTTTGAACGATTTTTAAAAAGCGAACAGAAAAAACTCTATGAACGAAAATTATTTTGAACGATTTTTCAAATTTGAGGATTTTTTTCGAAAAATGAAAAATTAAACAAAAACTAAAATACTGTCTAAAAAGAAAACAGAAAAAACTAAACAGCCAAAAAAAAGAAAAAACGAAAATGGCGGCGAACTAAAACTATTTTTGAACAATTTTAAAAAATGAACAGAGAATGGCGGTGAACGGAAACTATTTTTGAACAATTTTAAAAGTGAAGAGAAAAGGCCGGTGAACGGAATTGATTTTTGAACGATTTTTAAAAGTGAAGAGAAAAAAGTCTATGAACAGAAATTATTTTTGAACGATTTTTAAAAAGCGAACAGAAAAACTCTATGAACGGAAATTATTTTGAAAGATTTTTCAAATCTTATCAATTTTCAAATATGATCAATTTTCAGATCTAAACATTTTTTCGACAACATGAAAAATTAATTTTTTTAAAATACTATCTAAAAAGAAACATAAAAGAAGAAAGAAAAAAGAAACAACCAAAAAAAGAAAATCGAAAATGGCGGTGAACGAAAACTATTTTTGAATGATTTTAAAAATGATCAGAGAATGGTGGTAAACGAAATCGATTTTTGAATGATTTAAGAAAATGAACAGAAAAATCTGTGAAAATAAATTATTTTTGAACGATTTTTAAAAAGCGAACAGAAAAAACTCTATGAACGAAAATTATTTTGAACGATTTTTCAAATCTGATCAATTTTCAAATATGAACATTTTTTCGACAACATGAAAATTTAAATATTTTTTAAATACTATCTAAAAAGAAACATAAAAGAAGAAAGAAAAAAGAAACACGATAATGGCGGTGAACGAAAACTATTTTTGAACAATTTTAAAAATGAACAGAGAATGGCGGTGAACGGAAACAATTTTTGAACGATTTTAAAATGAACAGAGAATGACGGTGAACGGAAACTATTTTTGAACGATTTTAAAAGTGAACAGAAAAGACCGGGTGAACGAAAACTATTTTTGAACGATTTTCAAAATGAACAGAAAATGACGGTGAACGGAAACTATTTTTGAACGATTTTAAAAGTGGACAGAAAAGTCCGGTGAACGAAAACTATTTTTGAACGATTTTAAAAATGAACAGAAAATGTCGGTGATGGGAAACTTTTTTTGAACGATTTTAAAAGTGGACAGAAAAGGCCGGCGAACGAAATCGAGTTTGAACAATTTTAAAATATGAACAGAAAAAAGTCCATGAACGGATTAACGATTTTTAAAAAATTGAACATAAATAATATATGAACGGATTTTTTTTGAACGATTTTTGAAATACGAACAATTTTCAAATTTGAACATTCTCACATCTGAACAACTTTCAAACACGAACAATTTTCAAATATGAACATTTTTTAAATTTGAACATTTTTCAAAAAATGAAAATTTAAAATAATATCTAAAAATAAAACAGAAAAGAAGAAAGAAACAGCCAAAAAAGAAAACGAAAAAGAAACAGGAATGTTTTCCCAAAAAAGGATTTTGAACAGCAATGATACTTGAACAAATTTCGAAATCTGCAAAAAAATCTATTTTGAACATTTTTAATTTGAAAATAGTTTTCAAAATCATAAAAATTGAAAAACGAGAAATGAAAAGAAAATAGAGAAAGGAAAATTAAAGGAACGAAAATAAAAGAAAACGAAAACAGAAAAGAAAACGAAAACAGAAAAAGAAAACGAAAAAGGAAACAAAAAAGAAAAACAAAAACTAAAAAAGAAAAAAGAAAAAAAATAAAAAGTAAAAGGAAGCAACGATGCACAATCAGCGAAAACAGCGAACAAGATCAGCGAGAAACTACAGCAGTCAGCGACTCCACGCGCGGGAGCTCCTATTCAACGACCCGTGCGGGACGGACAGCGCTCCGCCCACGCTCGCATGTTCTGGGCCGCGGCCCACGCCCCACCTCGCCTTCTTCTTCTTCCTCTGCCTTCCGCATCTTCTTCCCCATCTCCGATCCCCTTAGCCTCCGTCGCTCCCCCGCCGCTGCAACCGCCTGCCACCACCGGTCCACCGCCGCCCTGGCCTTCCCTCTAACCCCCCGACCCTGCACCCTAACCCTAATTTCGGCGAGCTTCGGCGACCACCCCACCCGTACCTGCACCCCCCTCGTTAAGGTTCGTCCTCGCCTCCGCCGGTGACGCCGCGGCCAGCCGCGTCGTCCCCATCTCCGGCAAGGTCCTGGCCTCACCTCCGCCGGAGCGCCGCGGCCAGCCGCGTTGTCCCCATCATCGGTGAGGACACTCTGGTCGGTCGCCATCGTCCTCTGCGTCGACTTCTTCTTCCTCACCACGAAGTTGGGCCAGGCCCATGTCGATCCCAGAGGGTGTGCGGCGTTCGTAGTTGTCGACCTGGTCGTCAAATAGGTATTGCCTCCACGCGTAGGCAGGACACGCCCCTTGCGACCTAAAATAGGACGCTAGCAGAACCCATCGCCAACGGGCGATGTATAGGATTCGCGGCCACTAGTACTGGCAGGTATCTGTACTCCAAGTCAAAAAAAAAAAAAAAGTATCTGTACTCCCAAACCAACTGCAATCTACTATCTTCCTCGCCGGACGGGATACTCCCGCACCCGCCTTCACCCACCGGCCACGCGCCCGCCGAGCTCTCTAGTCTACACCCGGCAGCTGCCATGGACAGGATGCGGGACGCCCTGGAGCGGGCTAAGATGCTGGTCGGCATGGAGGTCGACGAGGAGGCCGCGCTGCCGCCGCCTGAGGAGCAGTCCTTCTTCGACGATATCAACCGGCACTGCACCCTCAACACAACCCAGGTAATACGCCCGCCTCCTGCTCCTCCTCGTCCTGCTCTCCTCTCCCTCCCGCCTTCCTGTGCTCGCTAACACTTCGATCCGTGGCGTCCTCGCCCAGATCTGACCGCGAGCGGATTGTAGACCGAGATGATGCTAACTAGCGGATTCTCGGGGGACCGAACAGAGAGAAATTATGGTATAGGATAGGTCGCGGTAGAACTACGCAGCTACGCTGTTTACCAGGGCACGGCTAATTGCCCTTTCTGAGCGTATGGTGGTTGACTGAAATTCATGCTTGTTTGACCTTATTTATGCAGAGGTTGTATGGTTTCGCGATATGCCTGGCTGCTGGTTTGACGTGCACTTTCTTGGTGAGTTTATCTGCCTTAACAGCATTCTCATGCGCACTTTCCCCTTTTCTTATCTAACATGGAACCCCGTGTCATTCTTGTTTTCTCTTCGGTTGTTGCTTCATGAATGCTGTCAAGTGATGTAGGATAAAAAAATTATCCATACACCTTTATGTAAACTTTTGATTTGCAGTATGTTCTTTACCTCTGGTTTGATTCATATGCTTCACACATCACACTGCTGCCTTTCGGTATCAGTTTGAGATAACATTGTGTACGATTAGGAGTACTTATTAGTATTCACCTTGGTTTGCCAAATTTTGGCATGACCGATCTTATGATGTGGGTAGGTCCCGATTTTCACGGATTTGTACGGAGGGAAGGATGAACACGAAGAACACGCGAAGAACGAAGGACACAAAAGAGGGGAAATCAAACACACAAGGGTAAATAGCAAGTAGCAACCCGACAAGACTCGATTGGTAACAAATCACCGAGGGCAGCCCCCAATCCTCCTCTCCCAAGCACACCTTACTCTTAGAATTGTTTGTCCAATTGGTCAATCCAACCAATCCAACCTAGCCACCTAAAGATGGAAGATTAGCAAGTAATCGCAACTACAAGCGGAGCCTTGGTATCCACGCAGGGATCTTCTCCTCAAGAGGAGGCCTTGGTTCATCTCCACATGTGGAGGTCTTGATTCATCTCCATAGGAGGAAAGAGACACTTTGAGAAGAAGGAGCAAGGCTCTACTTTAGTTCCCAAATCATAGTCTAACCCTAACCCTAACCCTAGGAAGGGGACGAACTATTTATACTCTAGATCCAAAGGGATAAGATTACAAGGCAAGAGAGCCTTTCCAGCGTGCAGATCCGCCCGCAGCGGTAGTACCGGACTGAACCCGGTAGTACCGGGTGTGAGGTAGTACCGGGGCAGTACCGGGGCCACTACCGGGATGGGACCCGAGGACACCAGGAGCTTCCGGGAGATACGGTAGTTGGCGCGGTAGTAGGTGCGGTAGTACCGCGCCAGCACGTCGCGGTAGTACCGAGGCGGGCATGGGCGGTAGTACCGGACCCGGTGGTGGCTTCGACGGGCGCCACGTCAGGCGAGGGCGGTAGTACCGGCTTGGGCGACCCGGTAGTACCGCCTGAGGCTGTTTGATCTCATCTTCTCCTTGGCTGCTCTCTTGGCCATCTTCTTGGGTCTTTCTCGGTCATCTTCTTCACTCCATTGTGGGTCGTCGTCAAGGTGGTTCCTGAGTATGCACAAAGTATCCGAATGAAGTAGCAACCCATTCAAAGGAGTGTCGAGATCACACATAGATAGGAGTGAATTCACCTTATCATGGAGAGCTTGATTCTTGCTCTTGTCATTGGGCCACTTGTTGTAGGAGACGTAGGTTGGGCTACATCATCTCCCCCCCCTTGGAAAAGAGTCGTCCTCGACTCTTGGTCATCCTCATCGCTTGATGTTCCAAGGTATGGCGATAGGTCGGCGACGTTGAAGGTGTCATGGACCAAGTGTTTGGAGTTGGAGATGTCGATCTTGTAGGCATTGTCGTTGATGCGCTTGATAACCTTGAAAGGTCCATCTCCACGAGGGTGAAGCTTGGACTTCCTTGCATCCGGAAAGCGATCTTTGCGAAGGTGTAGCCAACAAGTCTCCTTCTTCAAATATCATGGCGCGCTTGTGTTTGTTCATCTTCGTAGCATGGTCTTTGTTGTGCTTCTCGAGAGTAGTTCTTGTTTCCTCATGGAGCTTCTTCATGTAAGCGGCTCGCTTGTCGAAGTCCATGTTAACTTGCTCACGGAGTGGAAGTGGTAGCATGTCGAGCGCGGTGTAGGGGTTGGACCATAGACGACCTCGAAGGGTGTTCTCTTTGTTGCGCGGTGAAGTGCTCGATTGTAGGCGAACTCGGCGTGTGGGATGCACTCTTCCCAATTCTTCAAGTTAGGCTTGATCAACACACGAAGGAGTGTAGATAGGCTTCGGTTCACCACTTCGGTTTGGCCATCGGTTTGAGGGTGGTATGCGGTGGAGAATAGTTGCTTGATTCCCATCTTGGCCATCAAAGTCTTCCAAAAATAGCTCACGAACTTGGTGTCACGATCCGACACAATGGTCTTGGGCACTCCATGAAGACGGACGATTTCCCTGAAAAACAAAGTAGCAATGTGTGAAGCATCGTCGCTCTTGTTGCAAGGTATAAAGTGTGCCATTTTAGAGAAGCGATCAATGACGACAAAGATGGAATCCTTGTTTGTTTTAGTGCGTGGGAGTCCTAAGACAAAATCCATAGCTATATCGGACCATGGGTGATGTGGAATAGGCAATGGTGTGTATAACCATGAGAGTTTAGAGTAGACTTAGCTTTGAGACATGTAGAACATCGTCGAACTAGGCGTTCCACATCACGCTTCATTCTAGGCCAATAGTAGTTGGTGGCGAGCATGGCGTAGGTCTTGTCGCGGCCAAAGTGACCCATGAGTGTTCCTCCATGAGATTCCTTCAAAAGGACCAAACGAAGCGAAGACTCGGGTATACATAGTTTGTTAGCCTTAAACAAGAAACCTTTGTGCAAATAGAAATCACCAATTCCTTTGTGCTCCGAACATTGAGCGAAAATGTCTCCAAAGAAAGCATCGGTAGCATACAACTCTTTAATCTCATCCAAACCCAAGACACTAATGTCAAGACGTGTAAGTAGGTTGGCCTTGCGGGATAGAGCATCCGCGACCACATTGTCTTTACCTTTCTTGTATTTGATTACAAAGTGAAAGACTCAATGAACTCAACCCACTTAGCATGTCTTTTGTTCAAATTTGTTTGACTTTTCAAATATTTCAAGGATTCATGGTCGGAATGAATGACAAATTCCTTAGGACGAAGGTAATGTTGCCACACATCCAAAACACGAACCAAAGCAAATAACTCTTTGTCATAAATGGGGTAATTCAAGCGAGCTCCATCTAGTTTCTCACTATGGTATGCGATGGGTCTACCATTTTGCATAAGCACTCCACCAATGCCCAATCCACTTGCATCGCATTCAATCTCAAATGTCTTAGAGAAATCCGGAAGGGCAAGGAGTGGTGCTTCGGTTAATAACCGTTTGAGCTCATTGAAAGCAAAATCATGTGCATTGCCCCAAATGAAAGGTACATTCTTCTTTGTAAGTTCATGGAGGGGGCAAGCAATTGTGGAAAAATCCTTGATGAAACGGCGGTAAAATCCGGCAAAACCAAGAAAACGTCTCAACTCCTCAAGTGACATCGGAAAAGGCCAAGTCCGAATTGCTTGTATCTTGCATCATCAACTTCAACTCCATCCGAAGAAACAACAAAACCCAAGAAAACAAGTTTGTTGGTGGCAAAAGTGCACTTAGAAAGATTTGCATAAAGCTTTTCATTGCGAAGAACCAACAAAACTTGAGCAACATGAGAAGTGTGCTCTTCCAAAGACTTGCTATAGATAAGGATGTCGTCAAAGTATACCACAACAAATTTCCAATGAAAGGACGCAAAACATGATTCATGAGACGCATAAAAGTAGAAGGTGCATTGGAAAGACCAAATGGCATGACAGCCACTCATAAAGACCAAGCTTTGTTTTAAATGCGGTCTTCCATTCATCACCTTCACACATCTTATTTGGTGATATCCACTTTTAAGATCAATTTTGGAGAATATAGCGGAACCACAAAGCTCATCGAGCATATCATCAAGTCGAGGGATAGGATGGCGATACCGAACGGTTATGGCGTTGATGGGGCGACAATCCATGCAAAGGCGAAGAGTGTTGTCGTGCTTGGGTACCAAGATGACGGGCACGGCACACGGACTCAAGCTCTCGCGGATGTGTCCCATGGCAAGAAGTTCTTGTATTTGCCGCTCGATCTCCTTTGTTTCTTCGGGGTTGGTGCGGTAAGGAGCGCGGTTTGGTAGCGGTGCGCCGGGAACAAGGTCGATGCGGTGCTCGATTCCACGTAGAGGAGGTAGTCCCGGTGGCACTTCTTGAGGGAAGACATCTTCAAAGTCCTTCAAAAGAGACAACAAAGAAGGAGGAAGGTTTGTGAAGTGTTAGTCATAGAAACTTCACCCTTGCATATGAGCACATAGTGTAGGGTGGATGGGTTCTCTCTCAACTCCCTCATCTCTCTCTTTGTGGCAAATAGTGTAAGTTTTGTGGGAACTCTCTTTGAAGTGTCACACTCATTTGGCTTGTGGCTCTCACTCACTTTATGGTGGGTCTCTCGCTCACCACTCATCTCACTAGACGAACGATCTTGTTGTGCCCTTGCAATGGTCTTGGCGTTGTCGGCGATGACTTGACTTGGTGTCATGGGACGAAGGACGAAGGTCTTGTCGTTGTTCTTGAAGCTATAGTAGTTTGTTCGTCCATCATGCATAGCACCCTTGTCAAATTGCCATGGACGCCCAAGGAGTAAGTGACAAACGTTCATAGGCACAACATCACAATCAACCGTATCTTCATAGGCTCCAATCTTGAAGGACACTTGCACCATGTGTTGAATCTTGACGGCTCCGGTATCACTCAACCATTGCACATGGTAAGGATGTGGGTGCTTCTTGAACTTCAAGTTGAGCTTATCACAAAGTTCTTTGCTCGCTAGGTTGTGGCAACTTCCACCATCTATGATGACCTTGATCTTGTCAACCTTGAGTACCCATGAGAAGTAAGCTTCCGGATCACTTGTGCCGTAGAACTTGGGTATGTCAAAGCGGACGTTGGTCAAGTCATCATAGTTGTCACCATGAGCACCACGTGGGAATGCACGTCCACGTCTCCTTCTATTGAGACCATCACCATTGTGTTGGCTTGACTCGTTATCACTTGACTCGGCGCGATGGTGATGTTGGCGATCATGTGGAAGCTCTTGACGAGGCGCATGTTGAGGAGGTAGCTCTTGTTGAGGAACGGGTGCGCGACATTGTTCGCATTGTCATGGTTTTGATGACGTGGCCTTGGAGGATGACGAGGGTGACGTCCTTGTTCACCAAAGTCATTCGCACCCGGAGCGCCATTGTCATTAGCCAATGGGTCATGACGATCACGTTGTTGCGGTGGTGGTGATGGCATGCGTTCATGACGTTCAACGTTTTGGTGAGGTTGCTCTTGATGCGCATTGGCATTGTTCGCGTGAAGATCATGTGGTTGTTCAACGTGAGGAGGAGGTCGTTCATGGGCGTCGCGCCTTGGATCATGTTGACGTTTTTGTCGAGGTTCATGACGTGCTTGTGTCGACCTTGAGGTGCTTCTTGTACGGCTTGAGTGAGAAGACGCTCGTTGTCGCACAAGGTTGTTGATAGCTTCGGTCAACCGCTCCATATTTGCTTCTTGAGCATGCATGCGGTCATTGAAGGTGTTCTCCATGGTTTTTAAGGCGTCAAGGCGTCCTAAGGCGAAGTGGGGGCGCCTTGGCGCCTAGGCGACGCCTAGGCCGCCTAGGCGGACGCCTTAGACGCCTAGGCGGACGCCTTTAAAACCATGGTGTTCTCTTGATTTTGAAGACGGCGCTCGTAGCGTCCTAGGTTGTCACGAAGAAAGTGTCGCATGCCAACAAGCTCTGATTGTGTGGCATAGCCATGATCACCGCGAACTCCACCATGTATTTCCTCATCCGAGCTTGAGCTTCCGTTTGTACTTCCCCTAAACATTTTCTCAAGATCAAGTGAGATGTGTGATAAAGAAAAACCAAGACAAACTATATCCCAAGAATAATGTAGCTTGAGAGGAGAGTATCCGGTTCTAACACCCAACACACACACTTATGAGGATAGGAAGATATGAAGTGGCAAACGAAACAAGCAAACCCGGCGACAAGTATATTGTCAAAGGTAGAGAAAATCCACAATGATCAAATTACCTAAGAAACTCCAACCACAAATGATGAAGAAACACACACAAAAGCGAATAATGGGGTTGGGCGACCAAAGGGCGAGCACTCGAAGATAGACAACCTAACGAAGACTACGTGCTCAAATGTCACCCAACACAAGAAGGACGCTAGCTCAATTGCTTTTTGTGGGCAACGGATTTGCACAAGAGTTAACACTCACACTCACTTTGGCGGTCTTAGCTTTGTCGCAACCTACAAGAGATGAAACTTGGCACCACTTGATTCTTTTCTTTTCTCTCTCTTTTTTTTTTGATTTTTGCTTTTTGATGATGATTCCTTCTCTTTTGCTAGTGCCAAGCTCTCTAACGATACACACTCGCCAATACTTGAAGACAAACACTCAACACGTGCAATGCCTCGCAATATCACCGAGCTAGTCCAATAGGTCAAGTTGCGCGAAAGGAAGAAGGGCTCACAACGGATTATGGTGGTGGGGAATGTCGAGTCCTTGGTGGCGTCGTCGCTTGGCGTTGAAGATGCGTGGCTGCGGAAGCTTGTCGATGTCGTAGACGTAGGGCACACCAAGAAAGGACTCAAACCAAAGAGGAAATGCCAAAACGAACCGAGGAAAAAGAAAAAATTTCGGCCAAATTTTGAAAACCCGGTAGTACCGGCCTGCCCGATTTCTGGGGGTTGACTTTCGTTTTTGGGCGGAAATTGGCCTCGAAAAATCCTCAAATCCGTGGGGAAAATGGCAAAATTAAGGCTAGGGAACGCAAACAAGGGTGGAGGGGGTCCTAAAGCAACAGATCCATGGACAAAAACTACCAAAAACGCAACGAATCGACAGATCGGCTCGAATCAAGGCAAGGCTATTTTTGGTGGAAATTTTCGAATTTCTCAAAAACGAAGAAAAATTTGGTGGATTTTGGTGGAAACACAACTCAAATCCGTGTCAACCTAGAGCTCTGATACCATATGATGTGGGTAGGTCCCGATTTTCACGGATTTGTACGGAGGGAAGGATGAACACGAAGAACACGCGAAGAACGAAGGACACAAAAGAGGGGAAATCAAACACAAGGGTAAATAGCAAGTAGCAACCCGGCAAGACTCGATTGGTAACAAATCCCCGAGGGCAGCCCCCAATCCTCCTCTCCCAAGCACACCTTACTCTTAGGATTGTTTGTCCAATTGGTCAATCCAACCAATCCAACCTAGCCACCTAAAGATGGAAGATTAGCAAGTAATCACAACTACAAGCGGAGCCTTGGTATCCACGCAGGGATCTTCTCCTCAAGAGGAGGCCTTGGGTCATCTCCATATGTGGAGGTCTTGATTCATCTCCATAGGAGGAAAGAGACACTTTGAGAAGAAGGAGCAAGGCTCTACTTAGTTCCCAAATCATAGTCTAACCCTAACCCTAACCCTAGGAAGGGGACGAACTATTTATACTCTAGATCCAAAGGGATAAGATTACAAGGCAAGAGAGCCTTTCCAGCGTGCAGATCCGCCCGCAGCGGTAGTATCGGACTGAACCCGGTAGTACCGGGTGTGCGGTAGTACCGGGGCAGTACCGGGGCCACTACCGGGATGGGACCCGAGGACACCAGGAGCTTCCCGGAGATACGGTAGTTGGCGCGGTAGTAGGTGCGGTAGTACCGCGCCAGCACGTCGCGGTAGTACCGAGGCGGGCATGGGCGGTAGTACCGGACCCGGTGGTGGCTTCGACGGGCGCCACGTCAGGCGAGGGCGGTAGTACCGGCTTGGGCGACCCGATAGTACCGCCTGAGGCTGTTTGGTCTCCATCTTCTCCTTCTTGGCTGCTCTCTTGGCCATCTTCTTGGGTCTTTTCTCGGTCATCTTCTTCACTCTATTGTGGGTCGTCGTCAAGGTGGTTCCTGAGTATGCACAAAGTATCCGAATGAAGTAGCAACCCATTCAAAGGAGTGTCGAGATCACACATAGATAGGAGTGAATTCACCTTATCATGGAGAGTTTGGATTCTTGCTCTTGTCATTGGGCCACTTGTTGTAGGAGACGTAGGTTGGGCTACATCATCTTATAAATGTTGGTCAGGGGAAGTGTTACATTGGAGTACTTAATATCGTTCCCTATGCTTCTTTTCAGGAGAGAACCTGCTTCTAAGCCTTCTCATATGATGATGTGTTCCTTTGTAGAGTTCCATAATTAATTCGTTGAAGCAGCATTGTATTGTACCTCATGATGTATTAATCACGACAGTCACATTCTTGCATCACATGATACATTAGATATAATGTAGAGTTGGGGACCATCATGTAGTGCAATGTGGTTCTTGTTCCATGCACCTGATTCTATGTACTATATCTGCCTAGTTTCTTTTTTGTAATTGCTAGTTTTTACCCTTCAGTTGTTATATTTTAGCAATTTTCTTCTTTCATTGCAGTCAATGCTCGTTTTCTTCCATCCTGTGAAATTTGGGGTTACATTCACACTTGGCAATATGATGGCACTCGGAAGGTGTGTTGCACCATTTCTTGAAGTTTTGTTTTAAAAGAATTTATGTCATTTTTCTTTCTGTTGAGAATTCATTTGTATCCATCTTTAGTTTTGATCCTGTAAAATGAGTCCATACTATGTTTTCTGGTCCCAAAAGACTGTACCCTTAAGATTCTATTTCTTATGTGAGGCTATGGACAACATTTTTTAATATCAAAGAATCCCCAACATTTCAAAAATCCTTCTACTAAGTTATATGTCTCCATAACCAGTAAATCAGCATGATGTTTAGGAGTACTTCGCTTATGCTTTTTCACTTCGTCATGTGGATGCAAAATCAGAACCTTCATTAACTCTTCATATCACTCGGAAGACTGAATTTTCTAGTTTTGCAACTTCACCTTGTTATAGAAGTTCATGTGCTTAATGCAATCTAACTTCGGCATAGATTAAAAAAATCTTTACAAGGTGTTACATGATCTAGTCATGACTTGGTGAGCACCTCAATATCTAAGTACCTACTTTGTCACTTAAGGTATATGCTCTGTAATGATAATGCACCTTGTGTAACTAGATTCCCTTTTATGTGTCTCAAAGTATTTCTTCATGTCAGCTAATGCTGGGACCATTTGTTTGACAGTACAGCATTTCTTATAGGTCCGAAGAGGCAATTTGATATGATGCTTGATTCTGTGCGCATATATGCCACTGCTATATACATTGCAAGCATCATTGTTGCTCTATTCTGCGCTCTTTTAGTAAGTAACTGATTTAAGAAATCTGGTATATTCCATAAATTGTATGCCTTGTGTATGTGTTAATTTATAATCAACTACCTGTGATCATTTCTCCCTAAACAGGTTCACAGTAAGGTGTTGACTCTACTTGCCATAATTTTGGAATTTGGTGCCCTTGTCTGGTAAGTTGAGTCTCTTTCAATTGTTTGAATTTTAACAATAGGTTCTGTCAACCTTGCAAATGCCGGCCCAGCTGCCACGCTCATAGCTTCTTCTAGGTGCAGTTGTGCTTAAGAAAAAATCATTTCAAATTATACATCTTAAAGCATGGACCAATATTCGCAGCTAAGAGACATTGTAGCGGGTCTGCATATCAGCATATGCCATCGTTAAAACCTGCCAGATGCAAAACTAATGTCTCATCATATCACGCAAAATGGACAGACATGTTTATATGTGCAAAGGATGAAACCACATAAATTAGCATTGCCAAAGTATTGAGGGATAGAGCACAATTCTGAAGATGCAGTTGTTGGTATTTGCAGGTACAGTCTAAGCTATATACCTTTGCACGGTCAGTTGTTTCGAAAGTGATGGCGTCTTGCTTCGACACCGAATTCTAGAGCAACCATCCTGGTCCGATCTACCTCTCGTTGCTGGATCAGTAGACGTTGGTGATGTACCTCTCTCATTGCTGGATCAGTAGAGACATTGGTGATATACCTCTCATTGCTGGATCAGTAGATACCGGTGATCTAGTGTGTACTTCTAACAAGCTCGTGAACTTAAGCTAGGAAATCATGTTAACATTTTTCTACTGTTCGCCCCTTCTTTCACACATCTGTATATGTCATCTCGTGTGTTCCCTTTCGCTTGGAGTTTCTTTTCGTATGAATGCCTGGCACACTCGTCATGGGTCATAGGAGCAGCACTGCGATAATCCTGTATGATGGTCAAAATTATGTTGTGATGATAAGTTGATAACAATATCGTGGTGCCTGTGAAGGTTGCTGAAAACCATACGTTGTCAGAATTCAATGTATATCATGGTGGTGAATGTGAATGAATGTCGGTGCTTAATTAAAAAGAATTGCTATTTGCACTTTATCTACAAAATGCTCTTTGTGGACCCCTAAACTATTTAATACATAATAAATTAATGTTCATTATGAGTATACCTCACTTTATCTATTCGAGCAACAACATTTATATGGCCTGCTGCTGGCTCTCTGGCTCTCTGGTGCATCAAGATTTGTGAACAACAACAAAAAGGTTGGTCCAACCGATGTAATCGAGGCAGTAGTCCTCATGTTTTTATGTTTTGGAGTTACAGAAATTCAACCCTGATAAAAGCCCGACTTGGATTGCTGCCGCAAACTTGGATTTACCTGACGCAGACTGAGAACTCTAAGTTGAGGCGTGTGTAGGCTTGTATTGGTGCCGCTAAGTGGTGTGACGATTTTCGACCGGTTTCCCGTTAATTAACTAAGCAGCTCTCTTCTGCTTAATTATGATTCTAGTTAGCAAGTAAAGAAACCTTGAAGGTTCATTTCACTGCATAATCACATTTTCCCCCAATCTAGTTAGTTGATGCATCACAAAACAAACACAAACGCATATTCGTGTTGCCTTGTACTCTCAAGACAGACGCCTTTAAGCATTAATTCTGTTTCTTCCTTTTATGGGAAGAAACAACGAGCTGATTACCAGTTATCATACAGCAGAACTTAAATAAAGAGCTGACAACCTAATTTCGAATCTACTTGCTAAATTTCTCCCCTTTCATTTCAGTGTTGGAAAAGTTTTAACATCCGGCAGCCATTACAGTTATCGACTTCACACGTCTCCCGTCCAGATAACCACAGATACGCCACCCGTAACATGCTCTACTATACACATCCCAATCTTGCTACAGATTATGCTAAGGCGTGAGGACAGCCGGACAGTGCTGGGGGCTTGGATTAGCAATGGACAATTGGACACTGCACTTTTTTTTTCTTTACAAGTAAATACTTACATTCATACAGCTAGGATCAGATTTTACAGGTTACAGTGGAGCTATGAACCATGAAATCACATGCTCATGGCTCTTGACGTGGAAAGATCGGCTTCCCCGTCCACTTCGCTTCCTGCTCCGTCTCCCACTGCCTGCAACATTTTTAGTCCACCAAATATTACTGGCAGCACATGGTATAGGTCTAAAAGTCTAGACATACATTCAGCAACATCACAAGGCAAAATAAAGGCCATACTGACTGAGGTCAGCAATTCACACCTTTATCTGGGAGAGATAACGGTCAAAAGCACCGTCACCATACAGGATCTTGGCTCCACAGCCAGCTCGGTCCAATGATCCTACTGCATCTTCATCTACAACCACTGCGTCGATACGCTGCTCTCCAGATTTTATATCTGGAATCTGCATGGCAGTGGTAATTCATAAATTTATGGTGGTTTACAGACCATGCCAGCCAGCTCCATCGAGTTTGTGTGCAAGGTAAACAAAAGGTATACATATTCGTCGTGGGACAAACCTCATACATGGAATCCATGAGAATATTCTCAAGGATGGTCCTTAAGCCACGTGCACCCGTATTTTTGCACATTGCCTTCTGGGCAATTATTCTTAGTGCAGCATCTGTAAAGTGAAGCTTAACCTGGAATCAAGCATTGAGGCAACATGAGACATGAGCTAGCTAGTAGGTTGCATGCTTCCAACACAAATATACTTGATAATAGGTTGCATGTGTTCCAATGTAAATATACTCACGTTGTTCATGCTGAACAATTTCTTGAATTGTTTACCTAGAGCATTCTTTGGCTCCGTAAGAACCTAGCAGGATATCATTGTATCAGTGACCCATTGGAAGTTCCATAACAACCATACAAAATATAGGTACATGCCTTTTCTCCCTAATAAGGTAAATAACTAGAGCACAAGATGATCAAGATCTGTTTCTCCTACAGCACATAATCATGCTACCTGAACAAGTTGGTCCTCGTTTAGTGCTGCCAAGCTAACAAGGATAGGAAAACGTCCAATGAACTCCGGAATAAGCCCATATGCTATAAGATCACCACTCTCAACCTGAAAATAAAGCCGCATAAGAGCACTTCATAGGTTTTACAAAACTAATACATTCACCTTCTCCATGAAACAAAGGCTTTCAAAAATATCTGGCTCCCAGACACGTGGTACTCACTGATTCTAACAAGGACGATGTCACTTGAGCGCTTGAAATACCACCAGCTCTCATGCTTGCACGGACAGGTGCCCCAAATCCAATAGAAGAATCTTGCCGCCTAATTTTTTTTAAGGGGGGTGGGATGCACCTTAGATGAAGACTGATAGGAAACACCAGAGAGATAGCGGCTTCCAAACAGGTAAAAATAATGATACCTCTCTGATATAGTTTTCTCCAAGTCAATAAAGGCACCCCCACATATAAACAGAATGTCCTTTGTATCTATCTGTATGACATGAAGACCACAGAATTTAGCGAGCCCATGATTACATACCTTAAACAAGGAATGGCTACAAAAGTGGAGTATGGTTTAGCTAGTAGAAAGCAATTAAAAATTGCTAGTGAAGGTGACATTTGTGGTGTAAACAGTAGTGGTGCTTTGTAAAAGCTGTTCGTCAGCAGATACACAGATTTTCCAAAAGAAACGTGGTCTTAAAAATATGCATTCTCCTAGAAATTACTAGCATTACATGTCCTAGCTCCTGGCACCTCCACTGGGTGTAAAGAAACAATATGATATTTGTATAAAGAAGCACTAAATGCAACCAATCCAGTATGCATTCACAACAGTTCTCTTTTCTATTAAATACTAATATGATGACAAGGTCATGAGCTATATTATTCCACATTATCTCTATTCCCGCTATCTACAGGATGCGGGAACTGGCAGGGTGTAATTCTTCAGACAAAACAATATAGCATGAACTCTTTCTTATGGAAGAATGTCATATACAAATTGTGCTAGGAGTAAGTACTAACAGTACCTGTATATTATCACCTCGAGGATGCTTCCTTGCTCCTTTCTCAGGGACATTGACTACCTAAAGATGTCAACATAGAAAAATAAGTCATCCGTATATAGAAACAATTATCAAGAATTTTTACATTTCAGTACAAATAATGTAGGTAAACAATATCTGCGTACAAAAATTTAGACTTTCTGTGTAATTGAGTAGGATAACACGTGAGCTGACTCGGTCACCCAGAGGTTAATGCATATCACTCACCGTGCCTTCCAGCATTTTCAACAAAGCCTGCTGAACACCTTCACCTGACACATCTCTACTAATGTTTTGGCTCTCAGCCTGCATGTGAATGCATCAACTGATTAATAATGATGTCCACCCCAAGGAAAAATGTTGAATGAAAAGCTAACCAGGACGGACCTTCTTAGTGATCTTATCAACTTCATCAATATACACCATCCCTTGTTGTGCTGCTTGCACATTAAAATCTGCCACCTAGTTAATGTCCAAATATAACACCCATAGTTCAGTTTCGAAGACAAGATATTAAGATTTAAGAGAACCAGAAGGTGCTATTTTTGTAAAGAAATGTGGAGTCAAAACAATAGTACCATACCGTAAGTAACTTGTATAATATAGATTCTACATCTTCTCCTACATACCCTGCCTGCAGGAAGTTGGAAATTCAAGCCTTGGTGTCAGAACCAAGTTGATATGAAAACAGAAAAAAAAATTGAGAAATTATGCCTAATGAAACCGGGTGACAACAGCTGATCATTTTCCATTACATGAATGACTCCCAAAGATGTATATAAGTATGGATTATCGTATTCGTATACCTAACCATTTTAGCTCACATCGTACACTCCTCTAATTAATGAACTCAAACTATAGGCACCACTTCAATAAAGAGGACATTAGCAGGTACTAAATGGCCACTGTTAGTAACAATATCTACAAATGATGTTGGTTGTGTGCAGACATCATTGTGCACTTCTGCTATTCTCCAGAAAGTAAGCATTAAGTGAATAGTGAACACTTGCCTGGGTCAATGTTGTTGCGTCAGCAATTACAAATGGCACATTAACAAACCGAGCTAATGTCTTTGCAAGTAAAGTTTTACCTGTGAAACAATGAAGCATCAGAACAAAATACTACTTAGTGTCTCTCTTTTTATTATAGTTCGTCCAGCATAGAGAAAACCAGAACTGAATGTGTTCCAATCACATCAACTGTGATTAGCAGCAAATGTCACCTGAACCAGTAGGCCCCATTAACAGTACATTGCTTTTCTCTAGTTCAACATTGTTTTCAGCATCAGCTTCTCCATCAGAACAACCCAAATCTGCTCCAGACCTAATGTTTTAGCTTATATACCACATAATTAGTCACTGAATGATATGCATCAATTCTAAATTCTGCAGGTGCAATAAAAAAATTCCACAAGTCATTTCGTAAACTAAGGAAAAAATTTCAGGTGGTAACTGACCCTTTCTGTACAGATTGATGGTATATACGTTTATAGTGGTTGTATACTGCGACAGATAGCACCTGCAAATTCAAATGATAGTATCAGATCAGAAAAGCAAAGCTATGGAAGTACTTGAGCTTATCGTTCATAGTGGTTGACTGTTGAGTAACACTGCACTGAGCAGGAGTACTTGAGTTTATCATGCAGATTACAATAGATAAATAAATATCTATGTGAAATTTTTGCAGCTCATGGCTAATACAACTTAAAAGTGAGAATGTGATATTTAGACAGGTTGATTGGCAAAATATCATCAAAACTATGTGTACCATATTATGTGTATGGATCAGTGGAACTTATACCATATTTTGGTTAGATGACAGAGACAAGGGAAGGTGCAAGGTTGATCGAAGGTGAAACCATCAAAGTTCTTCCGTATAACTTTTGTAGAAAACTGTTAGCACTGGCGGATAGGAAGGAGCCATGAGACGTGTATCCCCACAAAAACCAAGATCTCCGGTTTTTTATCCCTAAAAGACATGTTGCTATTTTATTGTATGGTCCTCTCCGACTTCCAAGCACTGTCTGTAATGTCAGAGACTATTGACTTCTTTTTCCGTTTGCACCGTACCAGCCACCCGTGCATACCCTTCGGCCTTTGCTTTTTCTCTTCTCTTCTCTTGTCACTCTTGTCCATTAATGGTTCAAGCCAAGTTCTACCCGCTGAGCATCTCCCTTCTTTGCTGTTGAGCATAGCAAGTCGCCAGAACAGGTTTTAGCAAGAAGCCGGTGCAACAATTTGACCGAAACTAATTGTTTCTTCTTCTTTTTTTCTTCTAAATTTTCCATTTCAGTTGCAGGTCTCTATGTTATCAATACTTACTGGATGTATTAGTCATTATTTTGCTACAGCCTCCCTAATTTATAATTTCCTCTCACGCACTTAATGGGTACTTAATGGGTGTGTGAGAGGTGAGAGTGTGATACTACGAGACCATGGTTTGTGCCAGGCATGCATATCCTGCTACGCCAAATAGACCATATTACCATTTGTATACTGTCCTTATTGGCTAGTCTGATCAAGCAGTAGGCTCAGCCTCTACGCCGAACTAGCTCAAAGGATGTAAGCTAATAAAGTAATAAGTACTACTAGGTATAATCCCACACCACTGATCTGCATCGATATGTGTAAAGTGTAGACTTCTCTAAAATAGACCATAGCTCCCATTCAAATTTGAGAGAGAAATGCCCAAAACTTTCTCACAAACAACACAACTAGCACAATTAAAATGATAATATTGTCGGTTTTCACTCCCAGTAATGCTTATGAGAACCCTCACCTTCTTGGCTCTGTCTTGCCCAATTACATACTTATCGAGCCCCTTGGAAATCTCCTTAGGCGTCGGGAAATCCTTGCCAAGGTTGGAGCCGCCCCATCCTTCCTTTCCCCCTACCTCCTCGCCCCCAGCGCCACCAGCTCCTCCCCCGCCACCGCGGCCGTCTATGCGGACGACTTTAAGGTCAGGGTGGAACGGCGGGCCAGGCGGCACGTGCACGGCGACGCCACTCCCATCCCCATCGTCGCGCGAAGACGAGCTCCCACGGACGGTTTGCCAGGAGGAGGGGTCCCTGACCCTGACACCGTCCGGGGGGAGGTCAGCCCGGACGCGGCCGATCTCGACGAAGGTGCCCTGGAGGGGCGCGAGGAGGTTGGGGCGAAAGAAGTAGGCGGTGCGGCAGTTGGGGCAGAGGTTGAGCGCCTGGTAACCGCCGGCGCCGGCAGGGGCGGTTGGGGGAGGGGCGCGGTGGGAGAAGAGGATGTCCATGTGCTTGGAGCAGCGCGGGCAGTGGGCCTCCGCGCGGATACGGCGCGGCTCCGGAGGATCCTCGGTGGAGGAGGACGAGGAGGAGCCGCCCCCGGAGGAGGAGGAGGGGCCCTCCCACTTGCGCCGATCCTGCAGGAGCCGGTGCGGCGGCGCGGCCGCCGCGGTGGCAGGGGAGCACTCGGCTGCGGTGAGGGTGGAGGCGGCGCGCGTGGCTGCGCCGGCAAGGCGCCTCCACCGGAGGAGGCCGGACATGGCGGAGGCGACGAGCGCGTGCGGAGCTGCGGATTGGGGTAGTCGATCGAGAGAGAGAAACAGAGAGAGAAAGAGGAGTGTGCTGTGTTGTGTATTGTTGGGGGGTGTGGTTAGCGAAATTCTGCGTTGTTTTTCTCGTGTAGTTTATGAGTATTTTTTTACGTGGTGGGGGCCTGGGGAGGTGGATACGTGGATTCCGGCACGGCGAGGCTGGAATCTTGGGATCGGATAAGGGACGTTGCTGCACGCTCAGATTTCTCTCCCTGCTATCTCGAGATTCGTGCATGTATTCCCTTCGTTAACAATGACAAAGCAATCTGGCTTTAGTAAAAGTTAAATTTTGCAAAATTTGATAAAATATATAGAAAATATCAAAATTTAATTATAAACTCTAATAATATTAGAATTATCATAATTTTTATATGTATTTAATTTTGTAGATGGAAATTGCCTCTTTAGGCTACATAAGATGGAAATTGCTTCGAGAATCTTTTTTAGATAAAAGGTGAACGCACGACGTTAAATAAGATGCTCGTGCTCCATCTTTGTTTCGGTGTTTCCGCCGTGGTCGGCACGACTGACATGGGGGAGTCGGTGGAGTTTTGTTCATGCATATCTTGGGCTCTAGATCTATCAGTTTATCGTATTGTGTTAACGTTGGTGTCAAGTTTTCTCATGTTTCGTTCTTTAGTGCTCATGAAATTCTTTTCAAGCAATATGACGGTGAATCAACGGGTTCAAACAACTTGCCTTCTAAGGGGTGAGTCCTCGGCCAGGCGGCCACGACACGTTCAACTATATTATGTTCTCATCTGATGGGGTGAGCGAGTCACAACATTTTTAAAACAGGTTAGTGCAATCTATATAGGTTTGGTCTTCTGTGTTTTGGTAGCATGATTTTCGGAGGAATGTTAAGATGCTAAAATATGAGTTTGAGAATACGACGACGTTGAAGATTTTTGAGGATTCACACTATTTTACCTGTTTCGGTCCGACGTACTCTGTTTAATTGATCAATAGAATGAGATCTTAAAAAAAATCATGATGTTCTAAGGAATACTGCTGTAGATGCTCTGAATGCAACTTTGAACCGCCGCCGCTCGCTATCCTTGCGCAAAATATCAGGGAGAGCTACTAGGTAGTTGCTCATAGTCACAGCCTCACAGGCAAAGCAGCAAGTCTGAAGCAAAATCGTCTCGGTGTCCCCCACTCCTCGTCCTGAAGAACTCTCGCCTCTCGCGCACCTCTTATCCCAGGCTCGCGTCACCACCGCCATGCCGCTCCTGTCCCCGCCGCCGTTGCCGCTCTCCTCCAACCGCCTCGGCCTCCCCTTCCTCTCGTTCCCCTCCTCAGCCGGCCGCCCCCTCCGCCGTGGCGACCTCGTCATCCGCATGGGCGGCGGGCCCCGCACGTTCCCCGGCGGCGTCTCCAAGTGGCAGTGGAAGCGCATGCAGGCCAGGAAGGCGAAGCAGCTCCTCAAGGCCCGCCTCGCTCGCGAGCGCCAGCTCTACGAGATGCGCAAGCGCGCCGAGCTCCGCGACGCCGTCCTCCACCTCGAGCGTCCCTGGGACTCCGACTCCGCTCCCGTGTCCGCCACCATGCTGGCGCCCAACCTCCTCTCCGTCGCCGCCGACGAACAGCTCAAGGGGCTCGCCGACCGCTTCCACCGTCCCGGCGGCGTCGACCTCTGGAACGACCGCGACGGGCCCCAGGTATTCGCGTCCCCGGACACAGGCAGGTCCTCCGCGCGGTTCTTCCCCAAGAACGCCGTCCACAGCGTCCAACCGTACGCGCGCCTTGGTGCCGGAGTCGATGGCCCGCAGGGTGTTCGCGAGAATGACGCTGACGAAGAAGATGTGTATGGCGACGCCGAGCCTACAGTCGAATTAATGGAAAGGGATGGAATGTGGGAGCCGGTGATTGCTTTGGATGGTGGTGACGAGACCAATTCGGGCGACCGGAGTTGGATCAATGGTGATTTTAGCTCTGACTCGGACAACGAAGAGGATGTCGACTTTGGTCAGGAAGAACAAGCAGTTGCTAGAGTAGATGGAAGGAGGAGGAGCGGTGTAGCAAGACGTGAAATTGCAGACACTATGGATGCTGGTAGGGAGAGGGGCAGTGGTTGGCGAGATCGTGGTTCCATTTCAGATTCAGAAGGCACAAGAAAAGGTCATCTTGATCAAAGATGGCCAGACAGAAGCAGCGGAAGTGGAAGGAATCCTCCCACCGGAAGATGGAAGCCTTCGAACACCGACGGCGGCAATGCCATTGGGACGGGCAGAATGGGCGGCGGTTCTTTCTCCGATTCAGAGGTGAGCCGCCGTGGTTTTGAGCCAAAATGGAGTCGGAGAGCAAGGAATAGAGAGGACACATTGGATACCACGGTGAAGTGGAAGCACTCTTATGATAGCCATGGCAATGTGATCAGAAAGGTTCGCATCAGCGGTGAGTTTGATTCAAATCCAGGCAGTGGAAGGGATGACAAGTTGGAACCAAAATGGAGAGGACCAAACAGGTTTAGTCGAAGTGAGAACCAAAGAGGTCGACCAGGGTTGAAATATACTAGGCCTGATGTCAACAGTGGAGAAAGACCAAGGGGATACATGAGCCGCAATACTGGCGGTAACGGCTTCGCCTCGGACCTGGATGAGCCAACATGGAATCCAAGAAAAAAGAAGGAAACTAGGAACAACTATGGCAGCAGAGAGTACAGTGGTGACATGAACGGGAAAGTCAGGAGAGGTGGCAGTTTGGCAGCAAAACGGCTAGATGCTCAACCTGGGATGAACACCAACGGAGAAGATGGCGGCGACCTGGATAGTAGGGAGAGAATCTGGGCGCGGCTCAGGGGAGATGGATACTCACTACGACCAACATCAGAACTGCAGGGATCGATAGACAGGAATGGGCGGCGGCAGTTCAGAGGAGACGGATACTCACTACGACCAACATCAGAACTGCAGGGATCGATAGACAGGAATGGGCGGCGGCAGTTCAGAGGAGACGGATACTCGCTCCGGCCAACATCAGAACTCAGATAAAAATGTACTCTAGTACGTTGTCAGTGAAACTACTGTAGTCCGTGTGTATGTGTGCTAACATATGTATGACAACCAAACGTTCAAATGTAATATGTACTTGTATTGAGAGCATATGATTCGTTCAGCTTGCGTGATATACAGCAACCATTGTCAAAGAGCCACTCTGCTCACCTAGATAAATACCTGGACGCAAGTTGTAACATTGTTCTTCTTCGGCAACAGCTCAAAAGGCAACTCAACAGCGTAGGGCACACATGCACAAAACTGATAGGAGTATATGTGGATATACACGATCCAGCGCAGGCAACATAGATCACACATTTCTTGTACAGTGCTAAATTCGTGCAGAGGCAGCTGATCTAGAGAGGTTTGAGTCAATCTAAATTTCACGCAGCTGATCTATAGGACTGAAACCAAACATGCACGTCATAAATATATGAATTCAGTTATGTAAGAACAATGCAATTTCCAAATGCCAAGTATAAGCAACAAATATTAAACATAAAGTTACGGTTCCAGGAACACTAGTTGAACCGGTAGCATGTCTTCCTGGTTGCAAGTTACAAGGTGGTCATGCCAGACCTTATGAGCTCAAACTGGAAATAGATCAACAGTGGTGATTGGCACAGTTTGCTCCAGCTCCTTTACCTGCAACATGCAATATCACCAATTAATCACAGGAATATTAAGCGATGAAATGAATATCGAATAACAAACTATGCAAAGCTAAGCACCCTTCGTTTAGGCTCTTGCGCTCATGACTGCGATTTGAGGGGAAACTAACTACGCACACAACATTGAGACAAAGAAGAATCACAGCCAGAATTCTTTCATTTCTTCGCAACTTTCTTAATTGCAATTACTTGTACGATCTACGATTCCATTTTTTTCATTCAACCACAGTACCAAGTTCCACCATAAATATACTCAACTAGGATCTACATAATAAAACTGTTCAATGCTATCATATGCACCTGCCAGAATATACACATAATTAAATTATAAAAGGCCGAGAAAGTCGGTGGAATGTCGTAGCAATCCATTACTTTCAATATCCATGTTATCTGCTAACTAGAGTTGCTAATGTTCGTTTCACCACAACACATGCAACCGATACCTCGAACAAATACAATTTAATTGAAGTAAGCTAACAAGTTGTACTATACATGTACTATTTACAGCTTCTGTTCAGCAACATAACTCAAATGGGAATGAAGCAATTATGTTTACTCCAAGTATAATATACGAAACTACACAAACATATGGACCTATCGCAGTATATGATCTTTGCTTGACCACAGTAGTATGTGGTGATTATGCTGAATATCAAATACAATCTGAACCAAAACAGGCAATCTGTTTAGCATCATAATCAGCTAAGCTTAATTTGCATGATACCAATTGAAACGGGGTTACAACATATTGACATAAGATACAGCTCACTGACTTGATATGAGCATATCACAAATTCAGTGAAACCACATACTTCTAACAGGATTCCAACAGGTCAACTGCAAAAACCTAATTGTGGCCATAAGTTTCCTGAGGCCGCAGCCCGCAAGTAGAATTGCTTTGACCTGACCTACCAACATATCTCAAGAATTTTTCTACACCTTCCATAAGAACTCAAACGATCATTAATTTCTGTGGATGACTGATTTCAAGAGAACAGAAAACAAATATTAAAGCGAAGAAAATCCAAATCCAAACTTTAAACAATGGGCATCAACAAAGTTCCATTAATGTACTACTCAACCACTAAGGATTTCAGTGGGACAACTAGAAGCTGAAGTAAGATCAGTTCACCTACAAGATGATTAAAATCACTTGAATTGATCTTTGTGAAACTCAGGAAAATTGCCTCGCAAAGAGCAACTTGAGTTTTGCAGCATGTTAATTCTGAAATGTCTAGATGAGTTTCACATGATAAATAGCGAAGTATCATTCCTCCTCCCACCTGACCAATCAGCCCATGAAACAGCTATTCATGTGGTGTGGGATGGTGGCCATCTATGCAACTGAACTGGTGACCAGAATGACCATATGCTGGGCAAAAACTACCAGTTTATGAATCATTATGCGTGCAGGTGATACATTTCGGTCCAATCTTTTGCAAACATCAATTATGCCACAGGCACATAAGAAATAGTCCAATCACCGCTGCAGTTTACTTAAAACATGTAAAATCCATAATCCGTTCCACAGAAGACAGTACTACACCGTGTAGATCTAGGTGAAAATATCCTAACAGCCCTTGCTGCCTTGAAATCAATCCAAATTCACCCATTTTGTCTGACTCGGAAAAAGAAGAGTGGAGACATTGGGCGTTTACCTCGGGGACGATCTAGTGGTGGTTGTCGCCGGCGGGGCGGTAGAGGCGGTTGTAGGCTGCCTCGCCGACGAGGTAGATCCCGAAGGCGACGATGGCGATGCCGAGCCCCGGGGTGGCGTGGCGCAGCTGGTTCCCCACCATCGGGTGCCTCCTCCAATCGTCACGGCGCCGGAAGAACTCCCCCGTCGAGTTCAGGCCCTTCCCTCCCGTCGCCATCGCCTCCCCCGCCGTGCTCTCTCTCTACAGTTGAGAGTTCTTCGTGAGGACAGGATAGCCACACTCACAACAGCGGAAGCCCAAGTAGTAATATACAGGGCCCAAGTTGGGCCGCCCAACCCTTGTGAGCCCAACAAAATCAGTGCTCGAGTTCGAGTGAGCGAGCTGAGCTTGTCTTGTCCTCGCACTCTTATCTTTACTATTAAAGCTGAGTCTACCGTGATGGTACGTTTTGTGTGTTCCATGGTACGTCGCTCCCTCCCGCGATGGTCGTACGTCGTCCCACCCTTATTGCGATCCCGTACAGGAAAAAAAACACGAGTGCCTCTCCGCACTTCGTGCGATCCCGCAACCCGGAGGGGAAAACCGCCGCCGAGGACCACGAGCCCTCGACGCCCCACTCCCCACTTCCCCTCCCAAGCCCAAACCGACCCCATCCTCGTTCTCCTGCCCGCCTCCAACCTCGGAGCACCACCGCGGCTCCGATCCATGGCTGCCGCCCTTCGCCCATGCGTACCGCGCGGCACGTAGACCCTCCGGCCTCTGCTGCCTACCACGCCGCCCTTCCAGCCTACCGCGCAGTCAGGGACCTGCTCCGCCACCGCCACGGATTCGTGCCGTCAGGCGCCTCATTGTACTCCTACGCCGCCGCCACGACTCCAGTTCCGGAGCTGTCGCAGCTCGCCCGCCACCACGGCTCTGCTTGGGCGGAACCTACCCCAACCGCCCCAAGCTCCCCCTGTGTTCCCGCCGGAGGGTAGTCCTCCTCGCGGAGAGCGAGCTGTACAATGAAATCAACAAGCCCGCCTCGAGCTGCTGCAGCACGAGGGTTAGCAGGAGGAGGACGCACGAGTTTTCTGGTAGGCCTGCTCGATCCCCTGCTTGATTGTGAGGCTTCCGACAATCAGGATGCGCGAAGCTATGGCACCTGTTGCAACCACACAAAGCTATAAAATGGTTGTGCTACTCGGACTCGATGTGTTCTGTTTTGCTTATTTTATTCAAATTAGAATGTGTGGACACATGAAAGAGAGAAGATTTGGAGAGAGAATGCGGTGGTGAGGCGATTAGAAGAAGATCCCCACTATATCGCTTCCGATTTACTGCATGTACTCGAGATTTTCTTATTTTGCAGTATGTCTTTCAGTCTTTCTGCTCTGGACATCAGGACAATGCGCAGATTGCTGGTTCAGTAATTAGTAGTCTGTATGGATCAAGATACTATTGTCTATCATTGATAGCATCCGACTTTCTGTTAATGTCAATTTCTTACGAGTTTGTGTGCATGGCAACAATGCTTGTTCGTTACAGTTAGACTTACTGATGCTGTGCATTTGGGTTGCACTCCATAATTTTTCAATTTTTCGTGTGTACTGCCTAAATTATGCTTTATTTTACTACATTATGGCTATGTAGCTTCTATGCTTCTTTTTTATTTTTTGCCTTAGCATCGGGCCTCCATGTTTGCTGACATTGATGTTAATTTTGCAGTCGATGGGTTCCCAAAATTTGAGAAATGGAAGCAGAGAATCACGGCTGATTCAAAAGAAATGAAGTGAGGCTCATGGTTCAACAGGTTCATTGGCCTAGCAAAGAATCTAGAAATAAGCCGGTTGTACCCATTTTCCGGGGAAGATATTTCTTACCACCATCCAACCTGGCATTGAAGGATACCATATCTATGTGGGGGTCGTCATGTTGCCTCATTTCCTCATTGGATGGTAAAATTTCCTGTTCGTATGAAAACGATTTTATTCCTCTGAATTGAACTACATATGTCGTATAGTTTTGTGAGTGGAAATACTGACTAATTTTGGTTGTCAATGTTTATCAGAGACTCGCCCTCAAAGATTCAACTGGTTTAGCTGTAACATGTGGCATAGATGTTGACTCAGTGTATGCGACCTCTCTTCCAAAGTCCCATCCCAGTTTCTCTCTCCAAATCTGTTTCCTTTTTCTATGTATAATAAAGTGGTTAGCACTTAGCACTACTTCTGGTTCTTGTCTTATGAACTTGATTTGACATACTGTTGGCTTTCCAGTGTCCATTGAGAGCAAGGAACAGTTACATCTTTGCTTGATTACTTAAGCCTTGGAGGTGTCTTCTCGAATGGGCTATTGCTCTACTCTCTGGTCTTATCCTCGGCCATTGAGTTTGGCTGCACAGTAATTTGTTGTTGCTATCTGCGGTGTTGGATGACTAAAAGAATGTGATTGGGGCAAGTTTAGTTTCGGTAAGTTCCTCGATCTTATTTTTCCAAACATTTTCATACCTGTGTTTATCATAGTTTGGTGATACAATTTGTTTTGGCAATCTGTTTTGTTTTGTTTTGTTTTCGTCATGCAATTTGTTTTGTCTTCGTCAGACTATTGTGGATCTGCTGCATCCTTGTACCGTTTAACCTTATTTTCTTGCATATTCTTTTTCTTTATCTACTTCCTTTTTAAATTAATATATTATATCTGTGTTTATAATAGTTATAATGATACACACATGTGGCAGCCAAGTTACGAAAAAGAAATCCGTACACACATTAGACGTAGTACTGACATGAAGATAGTGACACAAAAGAAACAGGATTGTCTGTTCTGTCGGTGCTATTTTGTATTTTATCCAGATTTTTTATTATGGGTAGCAGGATTCATGATTTCTATTTGGGTCCATACTTGTTTGGGTGTCCTGGTATCTACATTATTTTCTCTGAATTACATGTTTGAACAGAGAACTGAAGATTACATACCCACTGGAACAAACTTCTTACTAGGTTGTCAATAGATTAGCCTGCAAATTGTGTGCCTCCACTTACATGTAGTGTTTGGCTGTTTGCTGATAAACATCTTTTGCATGTGGTATCGTCTTACCTATCATCGGTGCTAAAGGCGTGATGCAAGATTTCTTCCATGCGTACTACCGTGCTCCTCCAGTCCGCCTGAAGCCGAGTTCTAAATGGCAATGCCGCTGCTCATTTCACGCATGATTGCATATTTCTGTTGTTGGTAATCCTAAGTCAGTGTTAGGGGGTCTTGTTTGTACTGTCAGAACGAAATGAGGAACCTGTACAGTGTGGACTGGATGTTAAAATATTATTGATGTATGGTCTGATCCCAAGAAGGTATGGAGTACTCTTTTCTTTTGGATGATACCACTCCTGGAGGCTTCAGTTGAAAATAAGTATGGGAATCATTGGTGGCAACAATATAGAGGGCCATGAGTAGGAACCATAAACCTACTTTTGTTTAAACCATTTTTTAGTTTTACATAGGCCCCAAGACATGTAAATTTTATATGTATGACAAAAATAAAATTTTAAGGACTCGTGGCAACGCACGGGCATTCAACTAGTCATCTCATCATGGCCATGGCCACCCTCCTCGTCACCGCGGCTACCAAAGCTGCCACGGCTTCCAGTTCCGCCCTCCCCTTCGGTACCCGTCTCGAATCCCAAACCCAGTTGCGGCGGCGGGGCCAACAGGCGCCTGTGCGGCCTCGTGCAGCGCGGCCAGCTCGAAGACGCCCTTCTCCTTGTGGACTCCATCTCAGGCGGGAGAAAGCACCCGGCCGCCATCCCCTGCAACATCCTCATCAAGAAGCTTTGCGCCAACGGCCGCGTCGCCGACGCGGAGCGCGTGGCGGAGGCGCTCGGGCCGTCCGCCACCATCATAACCTACAACACCATGGTGAACGGCTACTGCCGCGACGGCAAGATCGATGCGGCCCGTCGGATGATCGAAGCGATGCCATTCGCCCCGGACACGTTCACGTACAATGTAAGCATCTGCTCACAAGGATCCAGAAAATCACTCGAATTGCAGAAGATCAGACAGGGCATTGGATTATTTAGGCTCGTTCCTCCCAACCTCCCAATTGAAAAGACAAGGATGTCGCCTAAAGGGGGCTGAATAGGCGATTTAAAACTTTTCTGGTTTAGACTTGATAAATGCGGAATAAAACTAGGTGTTTTAATTTAACAAGCACACAACCTAAAAACACTAGCCTCACCTATGTGCAGCAACAACTTATGCTAAGCAAAACAAGTAACAAGGTGATAGCAAGATAAAAGACTTCAAGCACGAAGGCTATCACAATGTAAAGTGCATAAGTAAATAGCTCGGGTATAGAAATAACCGAGCCACGCGGAGACGATGATGTATTCTCGAGTTCCTCCTTTTTAGGTGAGTACGTCTCGTTGGAGGGGTGTGAGTTTCAAACTCAAATGCCACAAATTGCATCACCCTATTCTCCGATAAATCTTGCCCAAAATCTCAGTTCACCTTCCACTATTGATTTCCTTTTGGGCGGAAATCGAGTCCCTTACAACAATCTTGAGGCACAACCCACAAAAGGATTGGGAGCTCCCAAGTGACCACAAAAGGTCCCAACAAGCCACAAAAGGCCTTGGCCACAAAAGGTAACAAGAACACCGTTTAGGGTCTAACGATCCAAGAGTAACAAGCTCACGAATTTTCATTTCCACGAATCCTCGTGGAGAGAGCAAACCGATGCAACAAAATAAAATGGCAAGAACACAAGAAGTGCTCAAGTCCTTCACTCTCAAATTCCAACAAAGTAATAAATGTTTATGGGGGAATAAGAGAGGAAGAACAATGGAGGAGAAACACCAAGAACTTCAAGATCAAGATCTACTAGGTTCCCCTCACTTAGAGGAGAGATGGATTGGTGGAATTGTAGATCTAGATCTACTCTCACTTTTCCCTCAAAGATATGCAAGAATCATGGGAGGGATTGAGAGGTAGGCAAACATTTCCAAATGTCAACAATAGAGGAGAGAGAGAGGGGAAAAACGTGCTCAGCTTGTTGGGGACTGATAACCCACAAGTATAGGGGATCGCGTGTAGCCTTTTCGATAAGTAAGAGTGTCGAACCCAACGAGGAGCTAAAGGTAGTATAAGTATTCTCTCAAGTTTAATCAACCACTGATACAACTCTACGCACACTAAACGTTTACTTTATCTAGGAAATAATACTAGAGTAACAATACGGGTATGAGAGATAGCTTTGCGAGATAATAAATACAAGAAAGTAAATGTTAGTGTTGCAACAATAAAGTACACTAAGTAACCATAAACTAACAGTACCATGAGTGTGGAAAAGTGGTGATAATTGTGATGGCTTTGTCCAAGATTAATCAGTGAAGATATCGGATTCATTGTTTTCGATGCAATTTTCTATGTGGGAGAGGCTAATTATACGTGCACTCCACTACTTGGGATTACACATACTATATGATTGGATTGTTAGCAAGCATCCGCGAATACTAACAATGCATTAAGGTTTCCCCAACCATAGACTTAAGTTCATGGTCCTCTTACTCCCATACGTGCAACTAACCGGTTCGAGTCCTCAGGTTTCTGTCACTCCGGCAGGCTTACCCCCTTCGTTTACAAATACTACTAACCCTAGGGTGTTGATCCATGCGCGCACAAATATAATGGACACCAAAGGACAGTACCATATCAACATACAAATCTAATGAACCAAAGACATTCAACCATTCAATCTAAGAACAAATAAACTACGGAAACATGACATAGATCATAGGATAAATATTATAGCATCAAACACCATGTTTACATAGGACGGTACAGAGGTGTGTGGAAGGATGAACCACTGTATACAAGGAGGAATTGGCGATGGAGATGGCGGTGAAGACGGTGAAGGGGACAGCGAGGAGCGCAGGGCGGCGCCGGCGCCGGCGGTGGCGCGGGGAACTCCTCCCGCGTCGCCGGCATCAAGGGGATGCGCCGCCCCTTAGCCCCCTTCCTTCATGGCTTCTTGGGAGCCCTCCCCCATGGAGATGGGATCCATGGGGGAGGCAAAAACGTGACTTTGGTGGCTGGAAATTCATGGGTATGGGGTGTTGGCCACGAGCTAGGTTTCCTCCCTTTATATAGTTTTTCGGATTTCCGTCATCCCATTTAGGGTTTCGGTAAATCGGGCTTATCTCGGCCGTCCGGACTCGGATTGGGCCGAATTTTATGTCCAGATCCATTAGGAGAAAATTCACTGCAACTTTCGCGACTAGACTTTTTCAGTTTGACGTCATCTTCTGTCCGGTACGTGAGAATCTTCAAAAAGAGTTTTCAGACAGATTTCAGGAAAGTCCCAATTCGACTCCAACAAGGTTTCCTCTTGTATTTTTGATAATTCCTACACATCAAAGAGTAAAACAAGAACATTGTGCACTTTTGCAACTATTAATAGGTTAGTCCAAATAAATCATAAACTTAATATAAAAACAAGTGTCAAAGGCATAGTATTAACATAAAACAATCAAAAATTATAGATACGTTTTGGACGTATCAGGGACCGTTTGGGGAAGAAGGCCCCTTAAATAGGTCCCAGAAAATCTGCCCGTTGGATAGTTTTCTCCCAAGGGCGGCAGTACTGGGCTTGGCCTGGTTCTACTGGGCTAGCTGCCCCGGTACTACTGGGCAAGCCCGGTAGTGCTGGGTAAAAAACCGGCGGAGTCCAGGAGCACCCTGGGCTAACGTAGCACTTCTGGCCAGCTTGTCGCAGTAGTATTGGGCCTGGTAGCTCGGTACTACTGGGCCAAACCCGGTACTACCGCCCCCACTGAAAAACTGCAGAAACACCAACACGAAAACGGACAGAACTTTCGCATACGGATTCCGTTTTCGATGTTCTTAGGCTCGTTGGAATCACCACAACGAGCTCAATAAGATCATGGAGAGAAACATCATAGTTCAATAAGGGAGGGTAAAAACAAATGTAGAAAGGTAAAACCTCTCTAAAAAAGGAATAACCGGTAAAACCTCCAAAACCGAAAACGCAACAAGTTTTCCATACAAAATCCGTTTTCGTGAACTTGGTCTTGTCATGAAGATCACAACAACCACCAAAACCAAACAAGGAGAAAACCCAAATAAGAACCAAGAAACATGATATGCCAAGTATGCAAAGGTTTGAGCTCCCCACAATGATGCGATCAAGTTACTCACTTGAGAGCCCCTCTTGATAGTACGGTATCTATCCTATAACCCGGTCTCCGAACTAACAACATGAGACCGGTAAAATAGAAACCCTATCAAGATCATACCTTTGCCTTGCGCATTCCACTTGAGTTAGATGATGACGATCTTGACTCTCTCAAGTTGGAACACCTTTCTTGATCATGCTCGCTAGCACATGCTTGATGAAGCTCCATTATGCATCTTTGGTGCTTGATCCGGGAAACAGTTACATTGTCCACCGATGAAGACAATTTTAGCTGGCGGCTGACAGCAAATGGGCAATATTCGGCAAAGTATGCATATCTTGCTTTCTTCTTCGGAAAAAACTGAAGCAAGTTATGCCGAAACCTTATGGAAAAGTAGGGCCCCTTTAAAAGAGAAATTCTTCAGTTGGTTGGTCATGAGAAACAGATGCTGGACTGCGGATAGACTTACCAAGAGAGGCCTGCAGGGGCCGGCGGTGTGCACTCTTTGTGATCAAGAACAGGAGACCATCGACCACTTAATGGTGAACTGCTCCTTTGCTAAAACCCTCTGGTTCAGAGCTTGTCGCGCAAGGCAGCTCCAGGATATCACCCCTACAGGACATACCACAGTGCAAGAATGGTGGTGCTCCACTCTCTCTCGATGCAGAAGCAAGCAGAGAAAAGCCTTAGCAACCTTCATGATCGCAGGCATGAGGAAAATATGGTTAGAAAGAAATGCTAGAGTGTTTGAAAGAGTTGAGTCTAGTTTGAATTCAGTTGTAACTAGAATGAGTGAAGATCTTGACTTGTGGAGAGAGCGAGGTCGAGAGCAGAGCAGCGCGAGGAGTAGTCCAGAGTGTTTCTGCGGGCGGCTAGGCCGCATGTAATCTGTAAAACTCTTCTTCCATTCTTAATAAGATGACCGCAACCCTGAGTTGCGTGTCCTTGAAAAAAAATCAAATGACATCTTCCGAGATGGATCATATTGAACTTGCACTTCATCTTCTTCTTTTGACATATATGATGGCTTGAAGAAAGACATGAATGTTCCCTCAATCTTCTTTTCCAAGCCACACTTTACCATGTAAGCTTCTAGAGTCCAACACATGAACTCTAATCTTTTTCTATGGACAAGATCTACAAGAATATCTCAATACAAACATTAGTCCATAAGGATTCTCATTAATTACCAAAACCACACATGGGGGCACCATGCACTTTCACCTTCTCCGGCGACTCCTTCTCTCGCGCCTCCTTCTCCGGAGCGTGCTCCTCCTTCTCCGGCGCGTCCTTCTTCGGCGTGTCTTTCTCCGGCGCGTGCTCCTCCTCCTTCGGCGCTCTTCCTCCTCCGGCGCATGCTCCTCCTCCTCCGGCGCCTCCTCCGATGCCTCCTCCGATGCCTCCTCCGACCTGGCTAGAATAAGGCTCCGGCGGGTCCTTCGGCTCCTCTTCCTCCGGCGCCTCCTCCTCTTCGGAGTCGTCTTCTCCTTCGCGTGAAGATGGCGGGTCCGAGTCGTCGGAGTCGTCTTCTAAAGAGCGTGAAGACAGCGGGTCCGAGTCCGGCGGCCCGTCTTGATCCCACCATGGGACTTCACCGCGGTCTTCACCGCTCGCGTCGTCGATCGAGACTTCCTCGTTCAGCCACCAGGGTTCCTCCATGGCGGTTGTTCTAGTGTGGTAGAGAATGTGGTAGAGAACGAAGGGGAGAATGCGAGAACTACCTGGCTTCGCGCGGTTCCAGTCACATTTTATTAGCGGTGAGCAGGCGGTTCCAATCCATCGTGAATTAAGCCGCATTGAACAGGCGCGCTTCTAGTTTGCTACTGCAATTTCCCAAGCACATCGCAAATGGATATTCTTCCACGATCGTTGCCATAGAGATACGTATTGAAATCAGAGGTGAAATTATGACCGTTGCCAATACTGTTGGTAACGAAGAACGTAAATTCTCCGTAACCAATGTTGACGGACCAGCCGCGGCCCAGTTCTGCCAGGCCTCGTCTGCAACGCTAAAATCGCGATCTTCCATCGCGTATCTCATGTCGTTACCATAGAAGGGTATCCGATGTGTCGTTCTGCACTAGTGTATATAGATCTCAATATTGTTCCGGGAGAGTTTCTAACCACTTATATTGTCAGTATCTAATTTTTGAGCCGTCTTTGATAGTAAATAATCTAAAACGGAAAAATGTATATTCATCGCCATTAGATACACACCTGGAAGTGTGATTCCCCTGATTTTGAGTACACCTGGGACAACGGTTTTGATTCTATATACTTTCTTTTCAGAAGATTTTGCCATATCCCATCCTCAGTAAGAGGTCCTCAAAGGTCTTGAATGCCAAAACCACCACCATCTTTTAGACAGCAAACAACATTCCATCTAGGCAGCAGATATATGTACTATTAATATATTATCTATCTAGGCAAGATAATTGGCTCTGCGTTGGTTAGCCCGTGATTTGCCTGGTTATATTAGTGTGATTGGAGATTTTATTTGATAAATCTTATTTGGTAAGTTTTTATTTGTCTAGTGGAAAAGGAAAGAAATAATAGGTGTCCCATAATTATTCTGGTATTTAATTCTGACGATTGATTGTTAATTGTCTTGTGGATAGTTAGTGTATGAAGAAGAAAAGGCACGGTGGGAAAATGACAAAGGAAAGGTGCCATCAGGTTTGGCAAAGGAAGGGAGCTTGTCAGATTAATTCTCAGATTAGTGCATATTTAATTAGCGCTAAGCTAGCGCGATAAACGGCAAGTCCACATGTGTGTGTGGAATGTGGACCTTTGTTGTTGACCCAAAAATAGGACTCGAGGAGTGATACTGTCCTAACAAAAATAATACTCGGTGATCGTCAATCTTGATTGCTGCTCCATAAAAATGCTGGATGAAAATGAAATGCATCATGCATCTAGAAGGTCGGCCAGTGAAACTAATCAAGCTAGCTCGTCCACCTCAAGAAGCAAAGCAAAGGTCAAAGCAAAGAAGAAATAGCCAGCGAGCGCATTTATTGCTCTCGCAGCAGAGCTCGCTTTCTTGCTTGCCTGATCATGCATTGCCAATCTCTTCACCGATCAGAGATATCTGCGCTCTGAACCATAGATATTCAGTTCAGTCGAGAGTTCTTCTTCCTCTTTGCCGGCCGGCCCCTCCTCCCTCCTCTCCCTCTCTCTTCCGAGTAGAGAGTACTATATAACAATTCAATCCGGATTCCGTCACCAACCACACCACACTCCCTCCCTCCCTCCCTCCCTCGGGATCCATCGCAAGCTACCATGGAGACGGCCGCCCAGCTGGCGCTGCGCCTGCGCGCCGCCGCCAACGACCGCCTCGCGGGCCACGAGCCGCTCCTCCTCGTCGCGGCCCCGCTCCTCGCCCTCCTCGCCGCGCGCGCAATCCACTCCGCCGCCGCCCACGTAGCCGACCGCGGCCTCCGCACCGTCCTCATCACGCTAGCCATGGCCGCCCTCAAGTATATATCTTTCTTGCTAATTTCCTTCTTCCTCCTAGCGAGTTCGTCTGTCTAATCTAGTATGATCTGCCGCGCACAGGATGTTGCCGGGGGTTAGCGGCTACATCGCCGCGCAGAAGAGCAAGGTAATCAATCCTTACCACCACCAGATTCCTCTACCCTACCTAAATTCCTCAAGATTTCTGGAGAAAATCTTGACATTTGCGTCAGAAAAGAACTGTTGGAAACAGACAGACAGGTCACAGGCAGAAAGATAGCACACGCACGCGTCTTACGCTTGCTGCCGTGCACGCCACATCCATCCATCCATGCTAATCCATCCCTGATTGCTTATCCTGTACCGTTCGATCGTGCGTGCTGCAGGTCGTTGAGCAGCTGCAGTCAGGCAGTGGATCGGCCAAGAAGAACCTGCGGACCGAGCTGCCGGACGTCGGGTTCCCCGACAGGGTCATCGACGATCTCCAGGTGCTCAAGGATAAGGACGTGAAATGGCAGGGGAAGTGCTCCGGCACAGTGTACGTATATACTGCACCTCAGAGCAAAGCAAATTTACTGGAATTGCTTTCACTTTAAGTTCTACTGTACTATTGTCACACTTTTTCCTGTCAAATTCTCTCCTCTCGCAGTTATATCGCTGGGAGCGAGTCCGATGGCCATTTCGCGCTCATAAACAGGGCCTACTCTATGTAAGGCCTCACATCCCAATCTTGGTTGGTCTTGGTCCAAGTATCAACTGTATGTAACTTGTCTATGAAATCTACTTTGGATCACATTCCACCATAAATTATAGAATAGAAAACATAGTCAACGGATAGGCGATCATGCGAGCTTACATAAAGAATGTACTTCTTTTGATCCACGAGTCTGAATACAATACATCCTACAAATGCCTAGTCATATGTTTCCCAGGGGGGTGCTTTCTTAAATCTTGCATGCCAGCTGTCTCAGGCAAGATTAGTAAATAAAGTTTCAAAAAAAAAATACTAGGCCGTCTCAAATAATAGAGGCTGCAGTATTTCAGGGGACGCTTTCTTGAATCTTACATGCTACCTTTTCCAGGTTTTCACACACAAATCCTCTGCACCAGGACGTATTCAAGAGCGTGGCACAATTAGAGGCTGAGGTAGTTGCAATGACAGCTGCTTTGCTTGGCAGCAAAGAAAAGGCGTCCGGTGGACAAATCTGTGGCAATATGACATCTGGCGGAACGGAGAGCATATTATTAGCCGTCAAAACATCGCGCGACTATATGCAATCAAAGAAGGGAATCACAAAACCTGAAATGTGAGATAGTGATGTATTCTATTTGATTTTCTCAACAAGTACCCTTTTTCTGCTTTCAAACACACTGCAGCCTCTTTGCTCCGCGCTAACGAAAGGGCATTATGCAGGATAATTGCTGAATCAGCTCATTCTGCCTATGACAAAGCTGCTCAATATTTCAATATTAAAGTGCGGCGTGTACCTGTGAATAAAGAATTTCTTGCAGATGTAAAAGGATTCAGACGGTGCATAAATGGAAACACCATAATGGTAAGCATCCATTCACCTGAGATTGAGACACTATATAGTATGTGTTTCTTACTGTCTAATGTTTTATCTGTCTATATATATTAATTCATTTTAACAAACTTCCATTGCCCAGATGGTTGGATCCGCACCAGGATTCCCCATGGTTTAATTGATCCTATCGAGGTAAAAAAATTAGCATTAGCCATATTTCTTGCGCTGTTACATCAGCCAGTTTGTCGGCTGCTTCATAACTCAAAACATCTCAGGAACTTGGGGAGTTGGCTTCACAATATGGTATTTGCTTGCATGTCGATCTATGCCTTGGTGGGTTCGTGTTGCCTTTCGCCCGCAAGCTTGGGTACCTACTCCTCAGAATGATTAACTTGTTCCAGTTATCTATTTTTACTCAGATCTTTTATACTTGTCCCAGACTCCTTATCAGTAGAATTCATTGAAACATTTCATGATACATATTTTCAGTTTTTTTTGTGAACTATTGTGTTAGAACTTTTTCCAATCGGTGTGCTATCCACTACTTTGAGGCTTTCTGACAGCACTGATGTTATTACTACTTGCTATGTCTCAATTTATAGGTATCCTATTCCTCCTTTTGATTTTTCTGTCAAAGGTGTTACGTCGATCTCCACAGATGTTCATAAGTATGGGCTAGCCCCAAAAGGCACCAGTACTGTCCTGTACAGAAATCATGAGATTAGAAAGGTAGAAATAAGCACAGAATATTTATTTTCACTGTGCTCGGTTAAGTTTTAACATTATCTCTTTCTCTCTTGTGATTGCCACCGACATCTTCGATATTTGTGTCAAATTCAGCACCAATTTGTTGCCGGTAAGTCTCCATCTTCTTCGAATTAGATAACTCAATCAGATCCTTATTTCAGCATTTACTCTGTGGACACTGTTATTTCTGTTGTGAAATAAAAGCAAACGAAAAGATTTTGCAACATTCCAGTCCAATGTCGAAACATAGTTGAGAAGATTATTTTATTCTACTCAGGATTTGTAGTAGTTGCCTCTGGTAATGGTGGGGCACGACTGCATATTTACTCATGCATCTAGCTGTTCACGTGTCTGATAATGTTTTCTTATGTTTTACATAGTCCAGCCGACAAACATTAATATTCCAAAAGTAAATATAGTGTGTTATTTTTCCATGTTTGCTCAGTGACTGAATGGACTGGTGGGCTCTATGTTTCCCCTACTATGGCTGGAAGCAGACCAGGTGGACTAATCGCAGGAGCTTGGGCTGCTATGATGTCTCTTGGACTACAAGGTAACGAGTTTATTCTTGACATCTCTCAGCTGGGTGGTAGTTTTGTATTAGAACAGCATCCCTGATGTGTCCTGGTTCTTATTTTCCAGGTTATTTGGAAAGCACGGGCCAAATCATGGAAGTCTCGAAGAAGATACAAAAAGGGTATACTTGTTTGATTATCATTCTTGAAAAAGACTAGACAGATCTGTATGAAGAGTGATAGTACTTGTGCTTCGACAACATTTCAGTTTTGAACATTTTCTAACAAAAATACTGATATGTTATGAACTAATGGTCAGTTGCAGATTAATTTTTTATGATTGACCATACACCAATACTTGTTCAGTTGTATAATTCCCACTTTTCTTAACTAATAGTCAAATGACAAGTTAATATGTACAAGTAATAGATGGCATTCTCGTAAATGCGCATAATGCACTAATTTTTAACTATATTAAGAGTGTGATGGTTTCCGCAGAATTGACGACATCCCAGGGTTATTTGTTATCGGGAAGCCTGATATGACAGTTGTGGCTTTTGGGTCGGATGCAGTTGACATATTTGAGGTGAATGACATAATGTCATCAAAAGGTTGGCACCTCAACGCTCTGCAGAGGCCTAACAGGTATAAACAAATTAACCTGGTTTCATCCAACAAACAAGCTGTATTTTCCGTGTACCAGTGTCAGTCCTGACAGTGCTGTTGGTTCTTCAGCTTGCACATTTGCGTGACACTTCAACACACAGCTATTCACGCGGAATTCCTCCAGGATCTCAAGGATTCCGTGAACACCGTGAGTGATCCATAATGTTATGTTATGCTGGTCCCTAGAGAAAGAAAAATCATTGATTGTGTTTGTGTTGATTGCAGGTGAAAGCGAATCCAGGCCCTATCAGTGGGGGAATGGCTCCGATCTACGGTGCGGCTGGGAAGATGCCAGACAGAGGCACGGTCAAGGAGTTGCTTGTGGAGTTCATGGATAGTTCTTGCTAATCATTGATTATACCCTGTTGGCTCTGTCTATAACATGTATGTACAAGCAGCAGTGAGTGTTGTAAGCTATTCGTTGCAAATTGAAGGCACACAATGCCTACAACATATGTACTCCCTCCGTTCCCAAATATAAGATGTTTTAGACTTTGTCCACATACACATGTTCACAAATATATCTAGACACATTTCATGTGTATGTTCACTCATTTGTCTATGTATCTAAACATCTTACATTTAAGAATGGAGGGAGTATGTATCAGTTACATTTGTTGCAATAAAGTTACATTTCGTCTATTGTTCCGACATGCTTCCTTGTCATGTTTGATTGACACCCACAAGTACGACCAAGTTTCGATGTGAGCCCTTCCAGTTTCCTGAGCCATCTTGAGTTATCAGTGCTGCCATTTTCGTGGATGACTTCTTCTAGTGCAGCCCCCTAACATCGGCAGCCATTCTGATAGGAGAACCCCAAAAGGTCTGGAAAGTTAAAACTAAATGTATGTTTTGCAGTTGTACATAGACACCAGGTCATCTTTTCTTCCAATGCTGTGTTGCAAAATATGTTTGGAGTGTAGTGAGATCGCTTTTGACATAGAGTGACTTGTATCGCTGGATCCTCAGTTTTCCTTCAAAAAATTAGAGGTTTGATAGCTGTTGGTACCAGGTGCAGATGCAAGTTCAGTCTTGGTGTTACACGGGACACCGGGTAAAAAATAATTTCTTTGTAAAATAGCTATGTTTCACCATGTGTGCCTCTAAAACAAGATATTTTGCAGCTGGCCACTGTACACCCCTCTCATTAGTTCTGCTCCTACGTTTGATCCGATCTTCGATCTGGGTCATTTGAAAAGCCAGAATTCTGCCTTTTTTTCGTAACATACTCCCATTTGACCCCACTACTATGGTGTTTCAGTTAACACGCTGACGCTGGTTTATCTTATTGGGCTGGGTTTTTTTTTGCGAAACACGGTACAACGCAGACTTTTACATACACACGCACACACTCATCACTATAAACGCACGCACGCACACCTACTCCTATGAGCACCTCCGAGAGACTGGGCCAGCGGGTCGAGTCTTGAGATTGACAAAGTCATCACAGACGTCTCGCTGTCGACGGGAACGTCGCCTCTATTGGGCTGGTTTTCATAGGCTAGAAGGGCAAACAACGCAGGAGCGTACAGCTGCCGTTCCCCGCGATGGAGTCGGAATGGCTACTGAGTGCAAGTTACATGTTAGTTTTGTCTTGTCTAGAGTGCATTCCTAGCGTTTCAGGTTTGGCCGTACAAACTCACGGGTTCTAAAAAGGACAGGACTATGCGTCCCCGGGGAAGATCCCCCGGGTAGCCAGCCGTTGATCAAGTCACGCGGAACCGTGCGATTAAAACAGGAACAAACCTGTCTAAGCGCACACACGTGCACCTTCTGCTGACCGCACAAAAATCAGGAACACAGCGACTCGTGCGCCTCGACGCTCCCAGCCACTGTACGACGACCACCGCCGGCGAGGAAACTCCTCGTGCTCCGACCGCCGCCGGTGAGGAAACTCCTTCGTCTGCGACCGCCGCCGGCAAACAGCAGCGGGGCCTTCTCAGCATGACCCCTTGAATCATCCCTGCACAAAGCTTGTGCGCCGGCACCTCTCCGCCCAGAGCCACGCCCGCCGCCGGAGAAGACGCCCGTCGCAGCGTCGCTTGTAGCAACGCTGGTTGCCGTATGTAGCACCGCCGCCGGCCATAGGTAGCAACGCCGGCGGTCTCGTGTCGCCGGCGGGCGCGTGTAGCAACGCCGCTCTCCGTGCGTAGCAACGCCGGCCGCCGTATGTAGCACCGCCGCCGGCCGTAGGTAGCAACGCCGGCGGTCTCGTGTCGCCAGCGGGCGCGTGTAGCAACGCCGCTCTCCGTGCGTAGCAACGCCGGCCGCCGTATGTAGCAAATCCACGGGCCTTTGGTAGCACCGTCGCCGGTCAGACGAAGCACCGCCGCGACACCGCCGGCCTTTGGTAGCACAGCCGCCTGTTGTTTGTAGCACCGCCGGAAGCCGCTGGTAGCATCGGCGCATGCAGCTCGTAGCGCCGCTGGCAGCCGCCAGTAGCATCGACGCCTGCAGCTCGTAGCGCCACTGGCAGCCACCGGTAGCAACTCCGTTTGCCATCGGTAGCATCGGCGGCCGCTCACATCACCACTACAAGGCCCTAGCAGCCCCTCCAGCGATGGCTCGCTGCACCCACCTGTGGCTTCCAGCACGGCCCCATTTGCAGCACCAAGCGTGCTGGATTGCAGACAGAGGAAGCAGCGGGCGAGGAAGGTGTCCCCGTGAGGCGGCGCATGGTGGCTTGGGTGGGGCGTGCAGGCAGGGACGGAGGCGGGCGGAGAGAGGTCTCCACTAGGGCGGCGCATGGTGAGTCGGCCGGCAGCAGGGGAAGCTCGTGCTATCGAGGCGGAGGCGCTGCGGAGGTGAATTAGGAGTGAATCGTGGGATGAACAAGTGGAGGGGAAGGAGACAACAAGAGGATAAGGAAAGGATGTGTGGCTGTGCACGTGGCGACCCGGACGATGGATCGTCCGGGGGATAACAAGCGTTTCCCTTCTAAAAACGTAAAAGAAGACAAAGAGTATTTTGTATGATTCTAAATGCTGTCCTGACAGTAATCTCCTTGACAAAACATTATTTGCAACACTGTCCCCTATGTGGAGAACATGTACATCAGTCTTGGTCTCTTGGATGATGTTGGGTTGCGGTGCTTCTGTAGGAAAGGATGCAAAGTGACCTCTAGAACCAACATCCCAAGGGCTTCATCAGATAACAATCTCAGGTCGTGATAGGAGGCATTAACATATCATACACGGTTACACACTAACCCAGCACCTCATTACTGAACACGAGTGCTCTCAATAGTACACCATCACACTACGACGACAGCATGCAGTTAGACTGCTAAATACTACCACTAGTTACCACATCAACACAACACAAAGATGAAACTAGTACAACAAACCGGCGAATCACCCGGTCACAGGCTCACAGCAGCATCTCTGCCGCTTCATCCTTCCTAAAGATTCTAACGGGAGAGCCCTCCCGTGGTCATTCACGGCTCCTCTTGCTGCTGCAGGCGGGGCACTTGTAGTGCTTGATGTGCTCGGCCTTTGCAGGGGTGATCCGGACGCACTTGCCGTGGAACCACTTCTCGCAAATGTCGCAACAGATCCAAACTCGCCGTTCGCGTAGGTCTCCCCGCAGGAGCCACACGAGTATCCTTGCTCCTCCTCCTGCGCATCTTCTTGCCCATTATCTTCCTCGTCTTTCGGGTGAGCCGGCTTTGCAGGCTTGCTGTTAGAATTGGAGTGTCTTGATGGCTGGAAGAGAAGGAGAAATGACAAATGAGTAAAGGATTGTATCGACATGACCAGGATGTTGGAAAATGCTGTCACATAGTGCATGTGCTTCTTACTTTAGAGTTGGATTTGCCACTTTTGCTGCTGCCATTGGAGGGTTTTGGTTGCTTCTTGGCGATCCCAGTTACGATTTCATATACAGTGGGAAGACCATTAACCATGGTAAAGAGCCGTCTCCTGAAATTCAAATGTCACTTGTGGACAACCACCCTTATTCTTCAACTAAGGCTAAATACAATGCACTGCTGACCAATTGATGAGACTGGAAGCAGCATGGGTGCTCAGATAACAGAATCGCTATTGTTTGATTCCAATAAATGAAAAAAAGACATTCATTGCAATAAAAATTACGCAAACCTGGCTTCTTTATCGAATCCAAACCGAGCACCAAAGTAAAAGGCAACAGATAGTAGCCAAGCATCACTATGAACTGCAACCAGCGACAGCCAATCTTTTTCAATCATCCCATCACGAGCAAAGTTTATGCCCAGAGCTGGTTCTGGAAGTTCAGGAGGTACTTCCTCAGCTGGCAGAGTAACATCCCAGGTCTCATTGGGTAACCCATAAAGGCACAGGTTCTCTTTCTCTAAGAAAGGAGGAGATCACTATATCATCAATATGACAAAAACATGAGAAAGAAAACCTGATGCATCCTATTCACCACTTGCTAATGTACAATGCAACATTATACCAATAGATAGTAGCACAAAATGCTAGCTAGATTTAGCTCACTAGACAAACCAACTCACACAAGAAGCAGATGTTTGAATGATGATTAGGAGCAAATTTACTTAATAGAGTGTTCCTACTGAACTCATAAACCATAAAGCTGCAGCTCCAACATCAAGAGGAAAATTTTGCAGCTTCAGACCAAGTTTTGAAGCTTCCAAAGTTCCATTGCTTATCACCTAAATATGTTGTGTAGAAGCAGCTAACCAGCTAGTTAATTGAGAAGGAAACAGACTGGAACAAAATTGTACTCCCTCCCTCCGTCCGGAATTAGTTGTCTTGGAAGTGAGTGTATCTAGAAAGTTTAGTTGCGTAGATTCACTCATTTCAAAGACATCTAATTCCGGACGGACGGAGTAGATGAAATTTCAAAATTTACAATCACTGTAGCAAAAGAGCATGCACTTTGTAAGCAGCTAGATATGCACTTTCTGACGCACCGCCTTGATTGCTTCTTAGCAGTGCAATGCAATTATGCATCTAAAATAGGCCACGTTAGTGGTTTAGTGGGCCTTGATAAGTCAGTCATCCTGTATGGACCAAGCCCATGGATCTATGCTAACACATAGCACCAGGCTTGTCTAGCGTCCACATCTAAACTTGTCTTGTGCTCTCTTTCATCCTCCTACTGATGTTAATTTTTTCTACTAATATATACTCGTCTGATCCGAAATAAGTGTCGGTCATATGTATACTATTTTGTACTAGCCTAGACTTTTCTCAGTAACACTTAATGCGGACCGGAGGTAGTAGTTATTTTGCATCCGCCTTTTTCAAGTAAAACAACAAGCAGACATTCTTTCGATTTTGTATCAAATGGAGTGGGGTGTTCCCTGAGTTGGGAAAAGAACCAAGCAACTACGGGAAGATTCTTTCGTAGTTTCATATCACTCGCACATCAGCTGTGCCAAGAAATACACTTTGATTAAGAAAGGTGGACTTGTGGATGACTTTAGATACTACAACATCAGACATATTGACATCTTCGGGGAAGACTGCCGATGGACTATGGTGGATAATAATTTCTATTTAGTGTTCTGCATGTCAGCAGATATGTAAATTACAGCTGCCCAATAACTTTTACCCATGTTTCAGTCTTCAAGTTTCGAATGGTTGAAATATTTACTACACAAGTAGTCTCAGCACAAACACATTTTAAACTACTTAAACTTGGCAATTACTCAATACGTTTAACTAATTTACCAAACTACGCTGCCAGGCAACAGCAAACTGAAGAATAGAAAACTTTGGCCGTCCAAATACGGCAATAATTAGAGCAAATCTATTTTAGCAACACTACGAAATCCTAGAAGGGCAACCCTATCGAGCCACGTCCATGGAGCGGGGGAACACGGAATCGGAATATCACGAAAGACGCACTGCACATGCAGCCCAATTAAATCTTAAGAAATGAACAAGGCGAAGGTAAAGACGCAGGAGTGGGGAGCCTCACCGGGGTCGCACTGCTGGTAGAACTTCTCCACATCTGCGCACCACAGGAGCAGCACATGAGAGACGAATCCATCAGAAGGAAACAAAAACAGCAACAGACGACACCCCGAAGGAGAGCGGCGGAAGCTTAAGCTAGAAGAAGAAGAAGAGTGCAAGACCAAAGACAACCCGTAGTGAGCGCCTTGACGATTCCAGCGCGGCGCGCGCGGAAGTCGCGGAATACGTCCTCTGGGGAGCGCGCGTGGTGATTCAAGGCCGCCGCGGCGACTCCGCCTCCGGCGTCGTCCATCGCCGGTGAGCGTCTCGTCCGGCTAGGGTTTGGGTGAGGGGAAGCGAGGGTGGACTGTGCTGGTCCCGGTAGTGGAGAGTGGGGAGAGAGGATTAGGGAAGAGCAGATTCCTGGGAGAAACTGGATTTTGGTGAATGGAATGTAACTGCAGAAAGTCCTAGGGGTTATTTGTAAAATTTCATGGAAGGACGCTTTGAGGGGGCCCACTAGTATTAAATCGTGTAGGCTGATGGACGGGCGACATGATTGGGCCGGACGGGCCGGGCTGCGACTGGACATGGGCTTTGCTGGTTCGGTGAACGAACCCGATTGAACTGTCCTTGCGTGCTCCATTTTGCTTCTAGTTTCTCTACCGGTGTCGCTCTCGCTCACGCATAATCGAAGCGAAGCTGCCGGTGACTGCGAATGGCGATGGCGGACGCGCCGGCGGCGAGGCCGATCCTGTACTCCTACTGGCGCAGCTCCTGCTCCCACCGTGTCCGCATCGCGCTCAACCTCAAAGGTCCGTGCTCAGTACCCCTCCCCCCCTCCGTCCGTTCTCTGATTGCGTCGACTAAACTGGATGCGTATTACCTTTCCAGGTGTGGATTACGAGTACAAGGCGGTGAACCTCCTCAAGGGCGAGCAGTCTGATCCCGGTAGGTGCTACCACGGTCTCCTTGATAGTTGCTACTGCTACTTGAATGCTTCCTGTCCTGTGCACTTGTGCACTTGTGTCAGTTATTATGTGGTACAGATACACAGTGGAGACTTTTTGCTCCCGGGCACCAGTGCTCCTCCTCTTGAAAAAAATTCGAAAATCATATTTATAAGTTTCAAAAAATTCTGAAAAAAAATCCGCGTAAAGCCAATGATATATCCCACTAACGTGCAAATTTTCAACTTAAAAAACTTTGTATTCGAGCTACAAAAAAAGACAAATATGTAGATCTGAGAATGTATATTTTCAATTCTCTAAGTTTTACTAGATTTGTTATTTTTGTGTAGCCCATAATATAAGGTATCTCAGATTAAAATTTTACACGTTTGTGGGATACAACATGGCTACATCTGGATTTTTTTCAATTTTTTTGAAAACTCACAAATATGATTTTCGATTTTTTACATAAGAGAGATCACTGGTGCCCGGGATCACAAAACACTTTCCAGTACAGATACTCACTGGGTTCAGCTTTGTGGGTGACAGAGTTCATGAAGCTTAATCCTATGAAGTTCGTCCCTGCGTTGGTCGATGGCGATGCAGTAATCGGTGACTCTTACGCTATAGCTTTGGCAAGTGCAGCACATTTACCCATTACCCAGGGTCTCGAATTTGGGTATTTGTCTTACACAATAACATTGGCTTGTTGACTAACCACTTGTTTCCTTGTGGCTTTGCAGTATTTGGAGGACAGGTGCCCTGAGCGTCCTCTTCTGCCTCAAGACCTTAAAATGAAGGCCTTGAATATCCAGGTAATTATACATTCTGCAACCCTTTTAGTCGTTATGGTAAGTATATCTGAGTATGTGGAGCTACTTGTGTAAGGATGACTCCAACGGGCCGACCCAAACGGACGCGCGTTTGGTCCGCGTTTTGTCCGTTTGGGTCGGGGAACGGACGCGCGTCCGGCCTATGTCCGCCCCTTTCTGGCCAGTGCCCCCAACGGGGCCGACGCATTGAGTCCGCTTGCCACTTTTATTTCCTAAACTTTTTTTTTAATACTAGGATTACATTTAGAAACTGAAATTACATAGTTAAATCTAGGACCTTCTCCTAACATTAAACCCTAAAACCTAAACCTAAACTTGAAGGAAATTAATAACCGACCACCGGCCGGCAAGGGGGAAGATCAAAGAGGGGCTGCGGCCTTGAGGAACGTCACGCAGCATGCCCGTTCTGCAACGGACTTGCTGGCTCTTCCTTCATCGCGCCCATGGCCAGCCAGGGCTGGCTGACTCAATCTTCTTTGATCATTTTGTAGCTACGAAACACGTAGCGGGCGCCGGTATTAGTGGAAAATGAACCGCACATAGGCGGCCACGGCCTCGGCTCCTTTCGCGGTGGAGCTGACATCAGGTGGAGCTGCCTGCTCCTTTCGCGGCCTCGGCCGCCGCCAAGGCCTCCCGGTGCCGTTTGCGCCTCGCCGCGCGCTTCTTGGACTCTTCGGCGCGGCGCATTTGCTTCATCTCCTCCTCCACTGCAGCGTCGGCACAGGCGCGCGCGGCGGACATGAACGCGGCCGCCCTCTGCGCGTTCAGCTGCATGTGGGCTGCATCCACCGCCTCCTCCTCGGTGATGTGAGCAGGGCCGCCCACGCCAATGGGAGGCTCCGGCGGCGCGCCATCCCCCGCGACACCGGCCGCCGCGACGGCAGCCGCCGCGACACCGGCGGCGTACTCTTCTTCGTCGCTGTCGGCGCAGTCCGCGAACGCCGCCTCCACCGCACTCCTCTGGGCGTCCGTCAGGCGCGGACGCGGCGGCTGGGGAATCATGCCGGCCCATGCCGGGCTGGTCGCCATCCGGCGCGAGAAGCTGCCGCGATAGCGCCCGCGCGCGCTCATACGCGCTCGCTCGACCTCGTCCACCAGATGCTGCGGCGGCGGCGGCGGCGGATCCATTCCGGCGCGTGGATCTGAGCTTGGAGATGGTGGCCGCCGTGGCTAGGGTTTGGCCGGCCGGCGCGATTGGGGAGGAGTGCCCTAGGGTTTGGCCGGCCGGCGCGATTTATACAGCTCCACCGCCCACAGTTATTACGGGTAGGTGGCCGTTGGGGTCGATGACACGCGGGGCCAGGGCGGACACGGGTTGGATGCAGGAACGGTCCGCTCGCGTCCGGGCCCGACGCATCGGTGACCCAAATTTGGGCCAGGAATGCGTCGCGGCGGACCAAAAAACGGACCGTGGTCCGTTTGCGTCGCCCCGTTGGGCCGTGTTTTTGGCTCCCGCGGACAGGGATGGACGCGCGCGGACTCGATGGGTCGCCCCGTTGGAGTCATCCTAAACGACTGCGTAATTGTTACTGCACAACATTGTTCAATATTTAAGTCAATGCAATAAACAACCAATCTCTCTTTGATCTGGGTTTCGGATAATTGTACAGTTCAGTTTGGGATTGTTACAAGAAAGAAGCAAGAAATTTTGTGAATCTGTTATATTTGAACCCCACACAAGGCCCACCTGCCACCCACAAATTCTAAGATCACCTATGAAGCACAGCAGAAACAGCACAATGAAGAAGAGAAACAACCCTTTTAGTCCTTATTGTCAGCAAAAGTGTTTCATTATTCACTTAACCTGTATCTGCATGTGGAGCCAATTGTGTATTTGTTACTGCACAACGTTGTTCAATATTTAAGAGAATGCAATAATTGATCTGGTTTCCAGTCATTGTACAGTTCAGTTTGGGATTGTTACAAGAAAAAAGCAAGAAATTTTGTGAATCTATTTCATCTAACCCAAAATAATCCATCTGCCATCCCCAAATAATAAGATCACGTGTGAAGCACATCAGAAACAGCACAATGAATAAGAGAAATGGAAATTTGTATTTAAGGACTGGACTGTTGAGCAAATGGAACAAAATTAGGTCCAACCATTATCTAGAAAACACTTTACTGTATCTTGTATCTGTTCTATTTTTCCTTGGTCACCAATTCATGATGCTATTTGAATGCTCCTGTACTAACTTGTATGGCAGATAGCAAGCATTGTGTGTTCTGGTATTCAACCTCTTCACAATCTCACCTTGTTGGTAAGTACTGACTGCGCACTGCCAAGAATATAACAAGCATTGTGTTTTCTTCGTCTAGAATTTGACTGCCCAGTTCACCTGTGTTCCATAGAGGGAGGGCTACGTGTGCTCTGTGCAATGATACAATACTACTTGATTCTGTATGTAGACAGGTTATGCTTGTAAAGTATGTGTATATGTAAGTGTTTTATTGCTTGTTTGCTTGTTTGCTTGCAGAGGTTCATTGAGCAAAAGGTTGGTACAGGGGAGAGCCTCCCGTGGGTCCAACAACAGATTGATAGAGGTTTCACAGGTTTTGTTCACAGACATGACCCTTCTTTCTTAGTTATAGCTACTATATTTGCAGCATTACTTCCATCCAACAGATTAGCTTTGGGAGCACTGCTCATTGCTCACCAAGCAACTCAGTGATCTTGTGCGTTATGAGAAACTCATATTTCTTTTAGGATCATTTTCGGTATCTACACTGAATATCTTTTGCCACTTTGATCCCTACCTCTTTGTGCTTGCACCGTTATGCAACCATGTGCTAACTTTCCCCGAATGGTTCAGCTGTTGAGAACATGATAAAAAGCTGTGCTAGGAAGTATGCTACGGGAGATGAAGTCCAACTGGTTCGTATGCTATGCCCTACGATTCCGAATCTCTTTTTTCATCTCGAAGAACATCGTTTTATTTGGAATGAATTCAGTAGATTGGTATAAGTGTTGTTGCATCAAAAATTTCCTTGAAGCATGCTGTGGTCTAGGTCTAGTATCCCCCTGAAATGAAACGAAATTCATAAACAATCCTAGTGCAGTATGATATAACAAAGCCATCGATGTTCGATCTTCTTGGAGTGCGAGTTTATTGCAATAGCAATCACTGCAAATGGTAAACCAGCCCTGGGTCTAGTGGCTAACTGTCGCGTGCTCTTTACATGCAGGCCGACGTATTCCTTGCACCCCAGACTTTTGCCGCGGTAAATCGCTTTAAAATCGACATGGTACTGCCCTTTCGCTTAGTATAACTATATGTGTTCTTGTAACTGTCTTCGCCGAACTAACGCAACATGCTGCTGTCTTGGATAGTCGAACTATCCGACTCTCGCTAGGCTCCACGATGAGTATATGAAACACCCTGCGTTTGAAGCTGCGCTCCCTGACAGGCAGCCAGATGCCCCTTCTTCTGGCTAGAAATCAAAACACAATATGTACCTTCCTCGGGGTGAATCAGTTCTCCGTTTCTCATTACTTTGTACCTTCTCCTGCCCCATTGCTTCAAGCTATGTAACAATAAGCACGGAACTTCCTGCGCAATGTACGAAATAGCTGTACTGTAGTCTATATCGAAGTAATGAAATAATCGTCTTTGATATGTAGTCTTTGTGTGTAAGATTTAGTCATTCAGGACACGAAAGAAGAACCTCTCCCTACGTCGTCAACTTTTTCAACGTCGAAAGGACCGTAGGTGCTGCCAGATCTGTTAAATTCCTTCGGATCTTGATAGTTGGTGCGTCGTTCGAAGGGAGCTATTCGCTGTACTATGGTGGGACAATTTTTTTTTATCTCTTCGTTCGTTTGGGTGTTTGGTAAGCTCCGGTTTCTCCAACAGTTTGGACTGGTGGTGAAGAATTGCAAACATGTGTTGCTTGGGGTGTGCCCCCGGTCGATATCCGATCTCATTGTTTGCGGCGAGTGGCTATTGCGGATTTGCGGTATTCAAAATCTTGGTTAGCGAGGAGTTTGCAGGTGTCTCAGGAGCATATTTCAAACTCCCGGCAGCCGTCGAACAATGGAAGGTAGCAGACGACCGGTACAATTTTCAGTATATTTTTTATTTTGTACTGGCCGTATCTTCTTTGTACCTACCAGTTGTTTTACTTCATAAATATCATTTATACATGGCTTTTGGTGTCTTTTCTAAGAAACATCCACAACTCAGATTACAAAAAGAAATGTCTCAGACGCTATGTGCTTTACAATGCGCATTGCACATTTGCACCGAAGCGTGACTGTGGGAGGAGCGTCAGTCCTGAGCGCACGCCTGAACTAGACTCGCACCGCCACGGCCGAGAAAACGAACCCGCCGAACCCCTGCGGCACGAGCACACGGCCCCACCGAGCGGCACCGGCGTCCATCACCCATGCGCGTACTTGCCGCTCTCCTCTGCGTAATCGGCCACCTTGCCGAACACAAACACCGCATCGCCGTCGCCGATGCCGACCGCCTCCACGCACGCCTTCATGCCGGGTGGCCCGTCCGCGACGTCCCTCCACGCGCCATCCCACTCCCGCACGCCGCCCTTCCCGGGCCCGATGGCCCACACCTTCCCGCCCACCAAGGCCAGGGCCGGCCGTCCGGCCGTGTCGGGCTCGGGCACCATGTCTCCCGCCTCGGACCAGGCGTCGGCGTCGCTGCCGATGGTGTAGAACTAGGCGCTCTTCTTGAACGCGCCTTGGGCGTGGGTCGGGTAACCGCTGGCCGCGACGACGCGGCCGTGCGACGCGACGACGAGCCGCGGCTCGTCGCGCTCCTCGCGCATGTCTGGCAGTGCGCGCCAGGCGTCCGCCGAGACGTCGTACGCGAAGGCGGAGCGGAGCGCGTTCTTATGCTGGTCGTGGCCGCCGGCGACGACGACTACGTCGCCGTCGCTTCTGGTGCAACCGAAGAAGCTCCGGGAGTCCGGCATCGGCTGGCCCCGCGACCACGTCCCGGCGGCGACGTCGACCACGCGGACGTCGCGGGTGGGGTGGAACGTCGCCGGGTCCCAGCCCCGAGTCCCGACCACGGCGACGTACCTGCCGTCGCTGGCGGACGCGCACCGCGCGAAAAGCGGCATGCTGCACCATGACTTCACGCGCCGCCACTCGGTGGTGGTGAGGTTCGCCGTAGTCAGCCAGCACTCCGGGGGCGAGATTGTATTTCCGTTCTGGACGAGGAACACGACGTCCTCGGCTGCCCCGGCGATTCTCCGGCGCCGACGAATTCCGGCGACCCGACGGCGCGGCGCCAGCCCCGGCACACGTGGCGCATCGGACGGTGCGACCGGCTCGACACCCGCGCCAGGCATTCCATGGCCACGTCGTCTGGCAGCCCCGGGAGGAGCTCACCCACCCGCACACCTACTTGTTCTCCTCCCGTCTCCATGACACTGCAGTACCGTGCTTGCTCAATGGCGCAAATGGAATGGAGTCTAGTATAGCGCGCAGGTCTCAGTCTGGGTGGCAGTACTGCAGTATATGGTGTGTTCCTTGGCGTGTGAAGGCTTTGGAGGTTCAAGCTAAGTAGATGGAGGGTGTGTGAGCGAGGACAAATTTGGTTAGGATTTTTGCGCTAAGGTCATTCACAATGTTTTATCGAAAAAAGGGCATTCACAATGTAGGTGACATATACAACACCTTTGCCGCGTCATCATGATAAGCAATAGTTTATCTTTTTTTAAAGACTTCCGGCGAATGCCAGCGCGACGAGTTGTCAGTCGTTTGATCTTTTAATCGTCGGGGGATGAAATTCTCATACTATGATGCCACGTGGCAAGTTTTTCACTGACTTGCGCGGTATCCTGTTGTGTTATGTAGAGTCCATGATAATTGGGATGTGTGCATCTTCCAATTCAAGGAGGGTGGAAAATGTTCTCTTCACCGACAACCCGGGAGACCGAGAAGGATAGCCTCCTCCTCCTTCTTTTTTTGGTTTTTGTTTTCGGTTCTTATCTGATCTCGTTTTCGAGATTGCCATGTATATACCTCTGTATTCCTTCTAAGCGAATGACAGAGCGCCTGCCTTATTCTTAAAAAAGATGTTCTCTTCCATTACCAAAATAACACGGAAAGTTTGTTCGTCATTTTGGCGTGATAAGCAAAATCTATTTGTCATTAACGTGTCTTCCAAAAGTTTGACAACTATTGACCCGCAACCGCTGCGCCCTCTCCGACGAAGTACCACCACGCTCCTAGCACCGAATCGACGAGTACCAAGCAACACCTTCAACAAGGAGAGCCATGCTGCTGCCCGAACCAGCGCACTGGTCCTAGGGTTTCCCCGGCACAGAGGGAAGCGGATAAAGGGTAGCCACGACGCCCTTCAGGAAGGAAAGGTGCCACCCGGGGCGGCACCGCGTCGGTGTCGGACGAACCGACAAGGATTTCTCCCGAAAGCCCTATTCCCTACCCCTGGCGATCCGTAGCGTAGGAGCCCCGCGAGGACGAGCCTCGACACCACCCGACAAGCCGTCCACCAACATGCGCCAAAGCGATTCCGAGGCCACCAAAGTAGCCGTCACGAGGTCTACAAGACGAGGGCGAAGAGAAGTATGAACTGGGGTCAGCAGTATCACGGCCGCGCGGGAGGGAACCACCTCCACCGCCAAGGACGGTAGTCGACCGGACGCGGCAGCAGAGCAAACCAGTCCCCGTCAGGTCCGGTCAGGCCCAACGGGCCCGTAAAGCCCCCTCGGGGCACACCAGTCCTAATAGGGTCCGGTCGGGCCCGTTCAGGGCCCGTGAAGCTCGCCGCCACGCTGCAACCGGAGCCGCCGTCACCGCTGCCTCCTGCAACCTCTACCTCACCGTCGAACTGTAGAACGCAACGAGGAGTAGTGCGGCCCGCCTGGACCCAGATGGGGCCCGCCGGGCTCAGATCTGGGCCGCAGGGTCCAGCCGCCACCGCCCCCGTGCGCATCGCTCCACTTCGCCGCCCCGCATCAGCGAGCTCCGCCGTCGAGACGCCACCACCCGGCCGGGCCGGACCACCGCCGCCTGAGCCGCACCGCCGCCGGAAGGTCGCCGCCCCGCGCAGTCTCCTTCAGGCGCGGGAAAAGAAGAACCGCCGCCGCCGGCACCGCCCGAGCCTCGCTCGGCGGCTCGCGCCGACGGCGGCGGAGGAGGAGAGACGAGGCGGGGGAACGGGGAGGAAGAGGGGCCGGTGCCGCGCCGGCCGCCGCGGGGGCGGCGCGGTCGCGGGAGGAGAGGGGAGGGGACGGGGGACTCAATATAAACATTTTTAGCAAGCTAAACTAGTTTGTTAAAAAGTTTACATTTTGGAAGAGAGGTAGTACTAGTACACATGGAGACTGGTACTATAACATATTCTTAGAATATTTACAGACAACTATTTTGTTGTGTATGATGTTTTGTCTATAATGATATCTAAATATGACATGGATCGGTAATATATTCACAGCTTGCTATCACATAACGTTTTTCAACAAAACATGACTGTAAATTGAATGTTATCACACCTCTGACAGTAACCACTATGAAGATAATAACATAAACTAATAGCATATGCATGCCACTAGTTTAAATTACTCGTCCCTATGATCGATGGACATGGACGTGCGAAATGAATTGACCAGTCACCGGTATTCACTTGGTACCTCTGTTCGCTGGGGATAGATACCTACCTTGATTCCATTTGAAACGGCGGATGTTTGTGTAGTCTCTCAAAGGCCAGATTTATCAAAAAGGGTGGAACGGCTAAGGTATTTTTCAACCGATGTAAAAATCCTCATGACTCATGCTGCTGATATTCTTCGTCGACACAACCAGAAAACTTGTGCTGCAGCTGGTTCTACATGAAAAATGGAATTCGCGTCCAAAGAAATTGATGTAATATCTAGTTAGTTCAAATATACTTCAGTAAAATTCCCAGACAATTCTTGTAACAAAATAAAATAGATGCATTACATTTTCAGTGCCACGACAAACGGAGACACCATGGCTATAGCTGCGCCTATCGTCGATGAGCCGGCAGATCCGTGGATAGAGATAGATTAGGGTTAAGATAGCTAGGGCCCTCGTCAGCACCTGTGACGACACATCGTTATAACTTATAACCAGCCTTCTAGCTTCCTCTATGCTATTGGCACGTCTCCTAGAATGTAAGCCCTATGATCCACCAATGCACCTGTGCCGACACATCATTATAACCTGTTTTGGCCAGCTGTTTTAGCTAGCCAAAACAAGTTATATTGTGTAACCCAGGGAGTAGAGCATGATCCCAATTCCCATGCTTATAACTTCGCTGATGACCTAGCGTCCCAGTTTACACTACAACTCCTACTACTTGTGGACCTATCTTTCTTGAAGCCCAGTTCATCTCATAGCTGCAACCAAATCCCAATTTTCGTTCATGCACAAGCTGATACTTCGAAACTTGAAAAACTATAACAGACAATCCGGCACCAGCTGTTGAATGTACACATCAATACCATGATAAGCCACATGGGTTGGGCGAATTATGAGTTGCTTTGAAATATCTGCATGGCAATGGGATATGGTTTTAAACATTCAGAGACTTCCAGACATAACCATCCCCTGTCACGCTTGGCCCGAACCACCTGCGCCTTTCAACACCTCATGCACCGCCGAAAAATCCAGGTCCCCTAGACCCAAACTTCTTGCTTTCTTGAATGCCTGCGATCCAAAGCATCGTTATGTGTTTAGCTTTGTTGCCATATTTCAAATGTAGGGGTTGAAAGGGGAGAAAGAAGGCACACCTCATTCGCAGCAGCTGCGACTGGCATGGCCACGGCATTTTCATCTCCTAGGCACAGAGCCAACCTCATATCCTTCTGCTGATGCTTGAGGGGAAATGCAGGATTGTAGCTGCTCTGCAGCATTGAAGGCCCTTTCATCTTGAACATGGGGTTTGCGACCACACCGAGGTCCTGTAAGTCAATGCATAACCGTGGTTATTTGATGGTAAAGGAAGTAGCAGCAGCAGTGTTGTAATAATCAAGCGCCGTACCAGGACATCAAGAAGAGTCTGGGGGCTCAACCCACTTTTGTCAGCCAAACAGAGTCCCTCAGAAAAAACATTCATCATACTGCATCAAGAAATAATGTAAGTGATGCATTATTGCAGTTGACAAACTTGCAACCATGAAAGGTAGAGGAGATGGTGCAACTGAAAGAGAGCATGCATCTCCAGATGTTGAACAAACATAGCTCAAACAAAAATCTAGTTTAGAAGAGAAAGCTGCAAATCACTAGCAATTTTTTTAATCCGTAATAAGTTTGTTGACTATGTATTGAAAATATCATTGGAGCTGTTTTGCAGACTGAGATGCAAAGTTTGCATTAGAAAACAGTCTACTATGCTAAACTACTAACAGAGCAGAACCATATTTTCTAACAAATTGCAAAGTATCAGCAGTGGTATGCTGCATGCTGATATTCAAGATACCCTGGATATAGTAATATTCGTTTACAGAGACTGCAGTTCCTACACTTGCTTTGTACTAGATGTGTATAAATAGATAGTCACCTTCCCATGATCATGTTGACCACCAGTTTCATCTTTGCTCCATTTCCAATCTCCCCCAAAAAGAACGACCTTTTCCCAAGTACATCAAATGCAGGGACCATGTCATCATATAGGGCCTGAAACATTAAAGGTGGATCGAGTTAAGAAAACAAGAAATCTTAAGTGCAGTGCAGTTGCATCATGCATGGTAGACATGGCAGTACCACCTAGCACTAGTGGTTATAATCATGGTAAAACTGGTGGTGTTACCCAGCTTAAGTATTATGTTTGGATCCACACATAATGTTCCATGTATTGGATGATATATATACATGATAAAATATCCCATGGAAAACGAGTGGATTTTTGGAGGCCGATCTACATGGTGGCCGTTTTTTTGAAAATTTAAAATCGACATTTTGAAGTTTTCAAAAATCGCGAAAAAATTCCCGGGTGTAGATATTGTCGAGATCTACAATCATGCAAAATTTCAACTCCAAATTCGTTATAGTTTAGTCTGTACAAAAAAGACAAATCAGTGAAAATTTCAAATTTTTGAAACTGTGTATTGTTCACCACCCAGATCCACCCGTTTGTCTTTTTTGTGCAGCCCAAAATACAACGATCTGGATTTGAAAATTTGCACGATTGTAGATCTCGACAATATCCACATCCGGGAATTTTTTCGCGATTTTTGAAAACTTTAAAATGTTGATTTCGAATTTTTGAAAAAACGGCCACCATGTAGCCCGGGCTCTAAAATAGGTTTTCGATGGAAAACACATTTCAGTGGAAACATGGGAACCAGGTTATGGACCGTTGGATCCAAACATGTCTCATCCAGATCATCACACCATCCTTTTTATGAGTTATGTCATTTAGAAACCTGCGCTTTGTAAAAACTAACAAGCAGTCTACCTACCTCTTACCATCAATCAACCCATGCATTTTATTTTTTATCCAAACTAAGAAAGGACCACATAGATCCATTTTAACCATTGCCTTTATCTTGACAAGATTTTTCAGACAACACCAATTTTGAATATACTTTCGAAATTCACAAAATTCCATGTTTTGAAACGGACTGAAACATTGATGTAATTTCCAAAAACCAATTATTTTATGGATGTAGGTTCCATATGTCTTTAAATGACTTTTGCGTGAAAATGGACCAATTTAACCCAAATCTGAAACTTCAGCACAAAATTTTATGGATGTATTGCTGTGGTTTCATTCAGGTTGTGTACATGTTGCAGTGGAGTTTCAGAGTGGTTTGCGTTTCACTCGGGTTATTAATGTAAGTTCCTATGGCTTTGAGTTTTTATGCAGTTTCATAATTTCATATAGCTTTCATACATAGTTTCAATGTAGTTTCATACTCGTTCAAGTTTCACTTTGGTGCTATCAAACCTCATCTTAATCTTTTAGAAAACTAATGGAAACCTCATCTTAACCACACCAGGGAAGGAGCGAAGGTGTGATCTGAGCCGAATTTCGATTACACGTTCCATATCTTGGTTTCCATGTTTCCGCTGGAACCTGGTTTCTGTAGGATACTTTTCTACTATATCCATACCATATCTCTAGCACTAGTATATTTTATGATGATTGAAATATCCATCGGACATAACTGGAGTAGTTCTATCGTTTTCTGATAAGTGCCTCAAAACTACCTACACCGAGTTACTGACACTGTTATACTGTTTCGTTAACACTTGGCAGAAAAGAAGAAGAAAACTGTAGCTGTATAACCAAACAGGTACGTATAGACCCAACATATTATGGCTGTTAGAAGGGTTGATGTAATGTGGTTTCACTCTTTCAAACAATCAGGAAAATATTATGATCAAAATATTATGGGGTGCCACAATCAGCACAAGCACTCCATTGGACACAGAGAGCTGCAGACATTTAACCTTTCAAAACCAGTAAGAAAGTTGCCTAGAAAAAGCTGGCTCTAAGCAATCTGATTAGTATAATTGGCTTGCAATAACGCATGCAAGTGATCATCAGAACATAGTGAGTTACCTTGTCCCCTGCAGCAAGAATGACCAATTGACCATCTTCAGCTGGCTTCTTGCTCCCTGAAACTGGAGCTTCAATAAAAGCTCCACCTTTTTGTTTAACTGCCTGCAAACATTTAATAAAGGGGCATTAATTCCAGAGAAAGATTGATCGATATTACGAATGAAGGTAACCAAATCGGGCGAAACCCATTTTGACAACAATTGGTGAATCAAGAAGGGACAAAATTGCATGTTAATGGGTGAGGCAGAGAACTTGCTCACAAATATGCCAGAAATATGTTATGTACATACTGTCAATAAACAAAGACTAAGATTTAGTATTTGCTAGAAACTTAAGTTGAGGCAAATGCAATATGCGTCACATGTATTGATCCATGCATATTCCACTATACTTTGTGATAGGTATGATTCGTTATATCAAGCACTCTAGTGATCTAGGCATGCACACCATTCCTTCTTATCCTATCTCTCTTCTCACTTATTCCTATGAAGATTTGGTGGGGTGTCCCCACTGTGGACACTTGCTGTTCCACCTGTTAAATTTGCGTATAATTGGTGATAATCTCATTTCTTGGTCTCCCAAATGTGAACTCTCCACGCCCTGGTCTATTGTTTAAGCCGAGTATCATGCCGTCACCGAAACATTTTCTTTATGCAAGCTGCTGCAGGAGCTACATCATCCACTTGCGCATGATACTGTCATTTACTGAGACAACATCTCCGTAGCATACTTGTCCATCAACTTCGTGAAACACCTACAGATAAAGCATATCGAGGTTGACGTTTATTTTTTTCTGCTAGAAAAGGTGAGTCCATCGAATTCTTCTAAGTTTACAGACATGTTCACCAATGGACCCAAGGCGTCCAGGTTCACCAAGTTCTGCTCCAGTCTCAACGCCCAGGAACGAGCAGCTGCAACTGCAGGGCTGGTGTAGTCGTCGAAACAGGTTAAGAGTCTAAATTGATGCTGCACTTCTCGATGCAGTCTTCAAGCTGTGCTCTGACTAAATAGAATGGGCCTGCCCCCTCGTTCAATATTATTGACATCCTTGTTATGTGGCTCATCGGTTTTCTCTTGAAATATGTGAGACAAACATTGGAGTTGTTATTTTCAGTCCAGTATTTCTACGTGTCTGAATTACATTAATTTCATCTTTGGTGTCCTTTATCCACAAGTAGATAACATAGAATATAGTTCACCTATCTGAAATAGTAGAACTTAACCCTCTGCCCTCTGAATATGCCATCAATGACGCAAAAGGTGGGTGATGAGTTCACACTAACTAGTACTTGAGACTAGCTGATACATATAAGTTGGCATCAAAAGCCATAAGGGAAATACCTCGCTTATCTTGCAAGAAGTTGCGGCATCAACAGTGGACATGTCCACATAGCCCTTCCCCTCTCCGATTTTCTCGAGCACACCATCCTTGTCGAAAACAACCTAGATGGATTTGATTTGACACGCCAACAAATGGATATCAGCAGTCCTGCGATGCTAGATTAAGACTGTGAAGGGTTTGGGGCGTGTCTTAACAGATAGCGCGGCGCTGGGATCGGAAAGCATGGCGATGGTGTACTTGCACTTCGCGACGACGGCCGCCGGCGTCTCCCCGACGGTGGCACCGATCGCGACGAGCTCCTCGCACTGCCAAAGACAGATTAATTACCAGGGATTTAAAAGACAGATTAGTTACTGAATCAATCTGCTTAGGCTGCTGGCATTTGAACCGATCGATCTCGCTCTAACCAAACCACAAGAAGTCTACAGAGGGGATCTCAAAAGGCCGGCCGGACGGATCGCAGAATCAGGTGAGCGACGGACATACCTTGGAGAGGGTCCGGTTCCAGACGGTGACGCGGAAGCCGTGGCGGAGGAGGTTGGCCGCCATTGCCTTCCCCATGATGCCCAGCCCCAAGAAGCCCACCTCCATCTCGCCCTCCCTGATCTCTCTCCTCTCGTCTTCTTCGCACGCCCGAAGCCGCACTCTCGTCCCCTCTCCCTCAACTGACGCGCACGCCGCAACGCAAGCGACACACTTGGCTCGTTTCAGTGGGCAGGGGCAGCCTCCTCCTCCTCCCGGATCCCCTCGATTTTAGCTTTATCTTTGTCGTTGGTGCGCTTTATCCGAGAATTTTAGCTTATCTTTGTCGTTGGTGCTCCTGCCGTGAAAGCACCTCCTGTCGGCAACTAGCGAGGATCGAGGAAGGTGGCACCGAGGGCACGTGTAAAGTATAGGAGACCAACGATCCCACTCCAGGCCGAAGTTGAAGAAGCTTCACGTCTATATGATAGACTCCAACGTGTCGCATCCAGATGAAACCTGGGTTTCCAACGATGCCCTCTTGGATAATGACGCACTGCGCCGCCGCCGAGCCCTCAACAACGGGCAAGGGTTTTCACCCGGAAACCAATCACGGAGAGGGTACCCACAACGACGTCCTCAAGAGGGTAGTGACACCCGCAGATATCACCGTCACCGGCGCCAAAGCGCGGAGCTTCCGCTCGGATCTTCACCCGTGTCATCTGAGATATCAAGGACCGACCCAACCAGGGTCGGGTCGCCATGCCAACACGAGGGCTCTAGATCAGATCTTGACCAGTAAGCCAGCGACGAAACACCGACACCAGACCATCCGGTGTCAAACCCCTCGCCACCCACCGGTTAGAAATCCGTCAGCGCGGTTAACTGGAACATCAGTGATTTTTGTCATATAATGTTTTTTTAGATGAAAAGGGCACCCCTGCCCCAGCTTCATTGATCAACAACGAAACTCAGCGTTTGATACATAGTCTGAAAGCAAGAAAAACAACGACCTGCAGCAAGCCAGGTTCACAAGGTTTACTAGTTCAACCTTACTTATTACTCCCTCCGTTCCAAAATAGATGACTTTCATTTGTCTACATACGCATCGTTTAGTGTGTACATACATCCATATGTGGATATATGGAAGTCAAGTAATTTGGAACGGAGGGAGTACAAGGAAACAACTTAAAACAAAGGGTGTTCTCCTTCAGAAAACTAGAACAGCTTTATCTGTTTCTTACGCCGTTGCCAAGTCTAGAGCAGTCTCGGTCGCGATCGACGATTTCTTGAGTTTCTTCAAAGGCGTGGTTCCTGGCATTGGCGACCAGCAGCCTGCTTCTAGAGGTGATGGAGGGCTGAGCACAGAGATCTTCTTGCTGCCATCCGACCTCGCGCTAGGGGCAGTGCCGGCCTGGCGCAGCAGCCTCCCTGGAAACGTGTAGGCCACGGATGAGGTCCATGGGGTCTGATGTTGTGCTCAGCCATTCTCCAGGCAGAAAAGGGCTCCTTCAGCCGGTCGGCAGAAGGCTTCGATCCGTGGAGTGGACTGGTTCTTGAAGATTACTTTCCAGCTCTGGATCGAGTGGAAAATCTTCCTATGCACCTGTTTTGTATCCGTCCAACAAACACCATTAAATGTTAGGTTATTTTTTAATTTCGAAATGTTCCACAATACAGCAGCGTAAATGGAGTTTAAAGCAGCATTTTTGTTGTTAGACACCCAAAATCTAGCGACAAATTCGAAAGAGTCTCCAACCTTGACCGCAAAGAAATCATAAATAGCTAACCATGTGTTTTTAGCTAGAATAAAACGCCCCTGGAGTCTATCAAATTGCAGAGTTGGAGCGGATTGGTCACCTACTGGGAAATGCTAACTATTGGTCACTAAGTTGTGTCAATGTTGAACGTTAGTCATTCCGTCACTTCCACCGTTAAAATGCTGACGTGGACAATGTTTTTTACAAAAAAGACCTTAACCTTCTATTTATTCTTATTACTCAGTCATTTTCTATTTCTTCGCAACAACACGTTCGATCTTTGCTCTGTCCGTCCACGGAATCAAAGAATCCTCTGCTTCTCCTCCTCCTCCACTTTGCTCTGTCCGTCCACGGAATCTCTCTCCGGCCATGGCGCGGATTGTTCAGAACGCCGGACGGGACGCGGCGCCGCCGGACCCGCCGCCCGTGCGCCGCGCTGGCCATCGCCGTGTCCCTGCTCGCCCTGGCCAGCGTCCTGCTGCCGCTCCTGGGCTCTGCCCCCGATCGGTGCCGGAGCAGGGTGGACGGCGCGCCGGTGGGCACGGCCGTGGCGGCGGCGCTCTGCCTCGGCGTGGTGCACCCCATGTCGAGCGGGATCGGCGGCGGCGCCTTCATCGTCGTCCGGGACGCGGGCTCCGGCGAGGTCGTCGCCTTCGACGCGCGGGAGACCGCGGCGGTACGCGGCCACGCGCGGGAGCTCGACGCGTGCGCGCGCAGGTCTACGCTGCCGGGGATGCCGTTCCGGCACACCTGCACGGCGCCCTTCTCCTCCCGTCGTCTTCTCCTCGTTATTATATGGCTCTCCGTTGACAACCACCATCGCCTTCTTCTCGCTGGCGACGAGCATGTGGCCCCCGAGAAGGCGGACGCCGACCGGCCCTGCGCTGACCCCCATCCTAAAGTCCGAGTTGCTGTTATTACTTTCGGTTGTCCACGGCGAGGCAGCTCTGTACCCTGCCGTTTTTGTAGGCGTCGCCGGTATGGCCATGTACCCAGAAGTTTGTATCGGCGCCGGGGCCAGCATGTAATCGTATTCGTACGACTGAGGACCGTACGGGCGTGTCACCGGGTACGCAACGACGGGCTCGTGCCTCTGTGAGCTGTGCGAGAAGATCGAACGTGTTGTTGCGAAGAAATAGAAAAGGACCGAGTAATAAGAATAAATAGAAGGTTAAGGTCTTTTTGTAAAAAAACATTGTCCACGTCAGCATTTTAACGGTGGAAGTGACGGAATGACTAACGTTCAACATTGACACAACTTAGTGACCAATAGTTAGCATTTTCCCAGTAGGTGACCAATCCGCTCCAACTCCGCAACTTGATAAACTCTAGGAGCGTTTTACTCTTTTAGCTACTACACACTCAAAAAAGAGATGGTGGACAGTTTCTTTTTCTGAGCAAAAAGCACAGGCCTCAGGTTTAATAATCTGTCTTTTCTTTAAGTTATCCCTGATTGGTATCTTGTTATGTGATAACAACTAGGGATGAAAACGGAGCGGAATCTTTTCGACTTTTCCGCGGAAAAACGGAAACGGAATGAAAATACGGAAACGGAAACGGAAACGGAATTTTCCAAAACGAAAACGGAAACTTTTATGCGGAAACGGAAACGGAAACGGAACAGCAGATTCCGACGGAATGACCACGGAAACGGAACTTTCCGTTTCCGGTAATACGGAACTTTCCGTTTTTGCTATGCAGTGCTTTCCACATCCAGTAGGGCCAGTAATTCCAGTAGAAACATTTAGGCACATTACATGATATGAATAAAAAAATAAAAGGATCTGAAGCTACCGTGTTTAGGCCATATATACTCGCATATCATGTCCCTCTCGAGTCGTTACCAGTTCGACATTTCAGTGTAGCACTAGTGTTAAGGAAGATAGTAGATGTTTCTTAATGTTGCCAAAGTTGATAGCATATGCACACTATATTATATAATCATGATAACTCGTTATATTTTATTTCATCTTAGAAAATTGACAATTTTGTTGGTTTGATTGAGTTTTCGTGCATTATTTAAGGGGTTGCTTTGTTCCGGCAAACATCCGCTTTCTGTTCCATGTCCGCACCGTATTCGGTACATATCTGTTTCCGATAATTTTTGTTTCTGTATTTGTTTCCGGGGTTTCTGTATTCGTTTCCGCTTCCGCAAACAAATATGAAAACAAATGTGACACCACTCAGTTCCGTCCATATCCGCTCCGTTTTCATCCCTAATAACAACCATAGAAAAACATGCACTCTTGGTGGGACAGCAATATTCCAGAGAGCAGGAATAAACATTGGTGTAACTCCTCTATTATTGATCACATGGTAGAGTGAACTTGTGGAATAGACACCTTTGTTTTCTAATTGCCAAACTAACGAGTCTACATTATCAGAGAAAGCAATGCTCCTAGTTATTTCTAACAGATCATTCCATTGCTCCATCAAGCGCGGGCTGAAATTTCTTCTGAAAGTAAGTTTCAGATTCACTCCATCGCATGCTTCGGCAAAAGTAAAAGTTTGTTCATTGCAAAGCGTATAGAATTCCCAGAATTGGGTGGCTAGGGGAGAGTTTCCGAACCAGGTATCTTCCCAGTATTATTTTCTCTACATTTCCAACTACCCATCTAATATCCAAATTTTATTGCTTTGACAACCTCCATAACCCCTTTCCAAAATCTGGAAGCGTTAGGGGAGTTGCAGGCAAAGACATTTGGTGAGGCAGTGTTGTATTTATGATCTACAATAGTTTTCCAAATTTTACCATCGTCTGAAAGATATCTTTTGAGCCAAGAACCTAGTAGGCAAAAGTTAACTTCCTTGAGATTTGGTATGCCTAAACCGCCAAAGTCTTTTTTTTTAAACTGACCAGCCCCCAATTAGCTAGGTGTATTTTCCTATTTCGTTCAAAGTCACTCCAAAGGCAGTGGGCCATTTGGGTGTTAATCAAATCTAGGTCCCATTTAGGGAACTAAAAAAAGAGAGTAAATAAACCGGAATACTAGCTAAGCAAGTTTTGATCGGGAGAATCCGACCAGCATAGGAGAGGAGTTTTCCTCTCCACCCTGCTATCCTCTTTAGAATCTTATCAATTAGAGGTTGGATATCCTCTTTTCTAAGTTTATCATAATGCAAGGGAATGCCTAAGTATTTAATGGGGAAACTCCCCACACTACAGCCTAAAATGTTGGCAAAGGGGGAAAACTCCTCCTCTTCCGTCCCAATTGGGATAAGCTCACTTTTAGAGTAATCAATTTTCATCCCCGAAACTTGTTCAAAACAAGAGAGGACATTCTTTAAATTAGCTGCTTTTTGTCATATAATATTAAGGTGGAGCAGTAGTTGTTTTGTACGTGTTCGAGTGATTTATTGTTCTTACCCCATAACTGTGGTGGTTCATGGTAATTTCTCTTTAGCTAAGCGTCTCTCCAGTCAGTGTTCTTATCACCGTTCTACCTCACTTTTGCACTACGAAAATATCACGTCATCACTGACGGTGACGCGCAGCTGTGTGTGATGGAAGCGAAGGTTCCTTCGTTGAAGCTATTTCCTGGTCTAAGACAGGGCAGAGCATGTGCATATTAATGGCCACTGCTACTGTTGCGAGAGGATCGACCAGAGACTCGCTGCTCTAGTCTTCTTTCGACGGCTAATGCATTGCACGCTAATGGCAAGCACGACTACACAACTAATTCTAACTTGGAGCAACGAACTAACGTTTTTTTTTATTTGACAATATGTCTTCTGTACTCTTTTTATCTCTAAATATTTTGTTTCTGAAAGTACGGCAATAGTGTATTCATTCCCATATCTGACGTTACGGATGAGCAGAGGCTCCAACAGATTACAGGGGATTACTTATTGTCTGAATGTATTTTTTTTTCAAGGACCGGCAACCGAAGGTTACAGTCATCGCATTAAGATCGGAAATAGAATTTAATTATAGAAGTTTTACATACCGCCTTTCCATCCGCAGAAAAAAGAGAAAAAAGGACTACTCCTCGTCCTCTCCCGCTATTAGAAAGGTTGCAGTTCTTTTCTGGTTCTTTGGACATCTAGACAGGGTCTGTCTCCACCACTCTCGGACAGAAATTTGATTTGAAGGCGTGATGTCAGAGTGCCCTCTGGCCTGGCAAAGTCTGAACCAGAAAGTGCGGGCAACAACGCAATTTACCAACAAATGATTTAGGGTTTCTGGTTCTTGGTCGCATAGCACACCTTGTTGGCCCTTGTAACCCCCGCAGCATCTGTAGGGGAATCGCCAATTTTTGTCAATCTGGGAAGCAAAACCTACATCTGAATGACCTCTATTGTGATAGTCCGTCAACTACCCCGTGTGCACTAAGGCAGTTAACAATCATTGTAGCTGTGTTCCTATTCCTAACGAAACTGATCTTATTTTGTAGCCGTCAGTCAACCACGCCGTGGGCAACTTTTTTTAGAAAAAATGCATGAAATGCCCAGCTTTGAATTAACAAAGCTCCGAGAGCCAACGGCACAATACAGCATGCTGATGAACAGCTTACAAGCATCAGGCACCCCGGCAAACAGAAGATAAAAAAACAAAGAACAGCCAGGGGTACCTAAGCCAAAGTCCAACTACGCTAACAAGATCATCACGGCAACAGGCCAAGTAGAAGATCACAGCAGCAAGACGCCAGCTTCCAGACAGGAAAACACCGAAGATCACCGCCACCATCCACACAAGTAGACAGGCTCAACAGGGAGTGTCACGCCCCGAGACCCGGCCCGGTAGAATGACAGCCGCCGCGCGCCTATAGACCCGAAAGTCTATACACACGCAAGGCTAGAAAAGCAGGCATAAACCAGCATAGTGGATCACAAGCAGCTCTTTTACTCATTTTTACAAGATTATTACATATATGAGAATAAAAAGATTCTCTACACGTTCCCACCCAGCTGGTCCAGCCTACTCCTCGGACGACCACGTCTTCCGCTGTGAACTCTGATACTGCAACTAAAAACAAAGGATAGCAAGGGTGAGTACAACATGAGTTATACTCAGCAAACAATTCATACACTTTCATATACTTTGTAAAATACACTAGGTTTTCTAAAATACCAGTAAATCATTTGTGTGGTTAAGTTGTTAATCACATTAAAAATCATGGTGCCACACATGAAAGTGAGTTTCCCTACCCGGGAATCACAGGGGTGAAATTCCACACTTATACGCTCTTAAGAGGGGTACTCCGACGTCGACAGCCTCGCCCAGAACCACACAGGATTCCAGAACGAGCAGAGCCCTTTGACCGCTCAGACACCGGACACCTTGACCTACTTGTGTACGGTCGCTTCTACGGATCCATCACCGACACTTTCCATTCAAGGGCCGCCCCTCACGGAGAACTCAGACAGTCCCATACCTGTACTGCGACCGGTACAATACGATCACCTTCGTAACACCAAGTTTTGTTTATAAAAACATTATACTCATTTGCATGTCAAAAATATGTGCTAAGCCCGGCTCGTACCGGTGGCTCCTACGGATCCATCACCGTAACGACACCAGCGCATTAGCCCCATATATCAACACAAAGCTCGTACCGCTCAGGGTATCATGCATATTCACATCAAAGCATAATCTACAAAATATACGAGAGTGGTAGGAAATGCTTGCCTCAATAAAATATGTCATAGCCATCAAATAATATCCACTTTGGTCAGTTCTGATATCACAGACCGCTCCGCGTACTCGCTAGGATCGGCATACCAAAGTATGCCAGAATCATGGGCAGAAGAATACCACCACCAAGAAAGATGGAGCGCCGGACCCTCTGCTCGCCGGCGCCTAACTCATGCCGTCACCGGCGCTGTCCTCTAATCACTCTCAACTCCGTATGTATATTTCAGCGGCGTCTCCTTCGAGTATACACCCAGCTCGTCGTAACCTCCAATAATAGCAGCACCCTCGATCGATCGATCCAGATCTCACACTATCTAATCAGCTAGCTACTTCTCTCTGCTCTCACATGTCGCTCATTTTCTCTCTACTCTAGCTTACTCACAGTGCAAAAGGAGCAGCAGCCTCGCTAGCTATTTATATAAGACGATGGTCAGTGCGGGCCAAAATATCTGAGCCGCAACCGCCCGCTGACCAGAAGAAAAATATCTGGGCATCCTTCACTGCCAAGGATCAGTCGCCTGCTACGCGTCCTACTGCTGTTGGCTTTTCTCTTCTAAACGACACGAACGAGCTGACTCAGGTCTAGCTAGCCATGCGCTCGTCCACGTAGAAAAACAAGATTGTCTTGACCACTACCACGCAGCCACACAACACATGGCTCATATCCTCTCCTACCAAGCCACGTTGCTTCCCTTTCTATTTAATTTCTTCACGCATGCATGCCTCAGTGCAAGAGCACATGCACAAACTAACCAGCTCGATCGATAACAAATGAGGTTAGCTAAAGTTGCATGCACAAATTAACATCTAGTTTAAACACAAAATATTAGCACAAATTAGAACAACCAAAAGCTAATTTCATTTTAAGAAAATTAATTAATCTACCAAAAATTCGGGTCTTCACATCCTCCCCACCTTATAATAATTTCGTCCCGAAATTCCTCTAAACAAACACTTTTATTTTTTTCCAAAACATAGCAAGATTTTGAAAAATCAAAGCCAAAAGAATTTTGTCATGCAATCCAAAACACAAATATAACAAATATATCTAAAAGTTAGCACAAGAAAAACACAAACATGAATGTTAGTACCAAACAAAACATACATCAAAGTAAGTCGCAAGCAACAAACAAAACAATGTTAGTCACAAAACTAAACTACCGCTCTACCCAGTTAGTCCCGCGTGACCTAAAACCTTGAGCTCTGATACCACTTTAACTGTCACGCCCCGAGACCCGGCCCGGTAGAATGACAGCCGCCGCGCGCCTATAGACCCGAAAGTCTATACACACGCAAGGCTAGAAAAGCAGGCATAAACCAGCATAGTGGATCACAAGCAGCTCTTTTACTCATTTTTACAAGATTATTACATATATGAGAATAAAAAGATTCTCTACACGTTCCCACCCAGCTGGTCCAGCCTACTCCTCGGACGACCACGTCTTCCGCTGTGAACTCTGATACTGCAACTAAAAACAAAGGATAGCAAGGGTGAGTACAACATGAGTTATACTCAGCAAACAATTCATACACTTTCATATACTTTGTAAAATACACTAGGTTTTCTAAAATACCAGTAAATCATTTGTGTGGTTAAGTTGTTAATCACATTAAAAATCATGGTGCCACACATGAAAGTGAGTTTCCCTACCCGGGAATCACAGGGGTGAAATTCCACACTTATACGCTCTTAAGAGGGGTACTCCGACGTCGACAGCCTCGCCCAGAACCACACAGGATTCCAGAACGAGCAGAGCCCTTTGACCCGCTCAGACATCGGACACCTTGACCTACTTGTGTACGGTCGCTTCTACGGATCCATCACCGACACTTTCCATTCAAGGGCCGCCCCTCACGGAGAACTCAGACAGTCCCATACCTGTACTGCGACCGGTACAATACGATCACCTTCGTAACACCAAGTTTTATTTATAAAAACATTATACTCATTTGCATGTCAAAAATATGTGCTAAGCCCGGCTCGTACCGGTGGCTCCTACGGATCCATCACCGTAACGACACCAGCGCATTAGCCCCGTATATCAACACAAAGCTCGTACCGCTCAGGGTATCATGCATATTCACATCAAAGCATAATCTACAAAATATACGAGAGTGGTAGGAAATGCTTGCCTCAATAAAATATGTCATAGCCATCAAATAATATCCACTTTGGTCAGTTCTGATATCACAGACCGCTCCGCGTACTCGCTAGGATCGGCATACCAAAGTATGCCAGAATCATGGGCAGAAGAATACCACCACCAAGAAAGATGGAGCGCCGGACCCTCTGCTCGCCGGCGCCTAACTCATGCCGTCACCGGCGCTGTCCTCTAATCACTCTCAACTCCGTATGTATATTTCAGCGGCGTCTCCTTCGAGTATACACCCAGCTCGTCGTAACCTCCAATAATAGCAGCACCCTCGATCGATCGATCCAGATCTCACACTATCTAATCAGCTAGCTACTTCTCTCTGCTCTCACATGTCGCTCATTTTCTCTCTACTCTAGCTTACTCACAGTGCAAAAGGAGCAGCAGCCTCGCTAGCTATTTATATAAGACGATGGTCAGTGCGGGCCAAAATATCTGAGCCGCAACCGCCCGCTGACCAGAAGAAAAATATCTGCGCATCCTTCACTGCCAAGGATCAGTCGCCTGCTACGCGTCCTACTGCTGTTGGCTTTTCTCTTCTAAACGACACGAACGAGCTGACTCAGGTCTAGCTAGCCATGCGCTCGTCCACGTAGAAAAACAAGATTGTCTTGACCACTACCACGCAGCCACACAACACATGGCTCATATCCTCTCCTACCAAGCCACGTTGCTTCCCTTTCTATTTAATTTCTTCACGCATGCATGCCTCAGTGCAAGAGCACATGCACAAACTAACCAGCTCGATCGATAACAAATGAGGTTAGCTAAAGTTGCATGCACAAATTAACATCTAGTTTAAACACAAAATATTAGCACAAATTAGAACAACCAAAAGCTAATTTCATTTTAAGAAAATTAATTAATCTACCAAAAATTCGGGTCTTCACAGGGAGGCCTCAAAGGGACGCCGAGGAGGCAAGCTCAACAAGGGGGCCACAAAGAGACACGCCGAGGAGATAAGGTGAGCGCCGACGAGCACCGCCACTGGCCACCGGAGACGCTGCGGGAGCACCGCCACTGACGAGACCTCTGGTGGCGGCGAGGCTGGGGGAGAGGAGGTGGAGGGGCTAGGGTTAGGGTTTGGGTTTCGCCCCCGAGTCGCCTCCGGAGAGACGACGCGAGGGAGCTATCAGTTTTTTCTTCGGTCCCCTCCCATCCGCCATGCGCAACTAGGTCACTTAACTGCATGCAGCCTGCAGGTGTTACCGTATCAGATGCACCCTCACCGGGTATCTCATCACATTCGACGACGAACTACTCTTGGTCGCACCATCCTACCATATACTAGCAAAATGCCCGTGCGTTGCAACGGGTGATAAAAGTAAAAAAGAACATTCATGATCAATGGTATATCATGCTTTCACAATTTTTCAGTGTTAACGGTACCTGTGTTTAATGTTAGCTACACGATAAGCCTCTGACTGATGCAACATTCGGTTATTTGGTCCCCCTTCTACATCGAAATTTGTCGAATTCGGACACTTACACTTCCTGAGTTTGAATTTCGGAAATATTTGCTTCCTAACAATGTCACCTTCTTTTCCTGAGCTAGCTAGGCCCACCTGTAAGGCACGGAGGCCAGCTGGCAAGGGCGTAGACGACGAGCAACGACGCAGCTAGCCGTTCCATTCAGAAATTCAGATACCGCACCCCCACACGACGCCCATAGGCAGTCGGCACCATCCCTCCCCTCCCTCCCGTCGCGGCGTGGGTTTCTCCTCTCCTCCCCGAGATCAAACCCTAGCAAATATTTCTCTAAATATATTTCGGTCAAGACTGCTAAGCAAGAGTACACATGAAATTCAGAAGAATATGCTCTGTTGCATTTACCTTTGTAACCTTTTCTCCTGCAGATTTTTCTTGGTCAAGCTGTGCTTGCTTAGCAGCCCTCTTCTTCTGCTCCAAGGGCAAAAACATGATCAATGCATGGTACGTATAGTTCACTTAGCCAGAAGAAGATGAGGAGTAGACTGATGCTGAAGTGTTCGGAAGCCAGAAGTCATCCATGAAATTCCCTAGTACTGTTTTGTGATGCATGTACATACTACATAGTACAAAATTCTCCAGTGAAAGGAAGTACTCAAATACCTCTAATGCTGTGTTTGGTTGCAATGAATTGGGCTCTGAATTGAATTGGCAATGGAAAACCAAATCAACCAATTCAATTCAATACCACAAATGCTGTTTGGATGCGCGTGGTATTCAGCTATAGAATTCAGGTTTCAATGGAATACCAAATGCTGTTTGGATGTCACATGTGTGGAAATGAGAGCATCGCGAGAGCATCTCCCAGGCCATCGCCGCCGTGTCGCCGGGTGGCATGGTCGCGCCGGTGACCAAATCCGGGCGGCGCCGCCCCGGGATGGTCGCCTGGCCGCTCCCCCTTTTCTCCTCCTCGCTCAGCACCCGCGGCAGAGCGCCGCCAGGACGCCTCCATAAGCGCGCCGGTCGGATCCGGATCGGGAGCTTCCAGAAGCTTCGATTTGGGCCTTTCCCCCCGAGATCGCGAGGAGGAAGAGATGGTTGTGTGGGGTGGGGCTCAGAGGAGCTTGGCGGGGAGCACGCCGCCGCCCGAGCTGCTCACGCCGCCGCTCCACTAGCTAGGGTTCCACGGGCAGCGAGGGGGAACGTGACGACGGGGAAGAGGGAGGGCAGGGGCGGAAGGAGGGCAGGGGCGGAGTGGGAAGGGAGGGGGGAGGGTCGGCGGCGGTCGTACCTAGCGGCGCCGCCGTGCTTGCCTTCTCCAGCGCGGGGACGGCTCGTACTTTGCTTCGGGAGAGAGAATGAGCGAGCGACGGGCCAATTCGGAGCCAATTCAGAGGTCCAGACCTCTGAATTGTCCAACCGGTAAGTTGGCCGCGTGGGGGGAGGGGCTCTGAATTGGTTCCGAATTCTACAGCCCAATATTGAGTACATCCAAACAGCAGAATTGGGCCCTCAATTCCAGATTCCCCAATTCAGAGCCCAATTCTAAGCATCCAAACACACTGTAAGTCTGACAACCACCGGATCCGATAGGCAACATCAATTACAGTCTTGTTGGCAAGCCCAGATGCAATGTTGAAGCACTTGGTGACATTGTCTTGGCCGGCAAACCTTCAGAGGCTGAATTCATGCAGGAGTCAGTGAAATAAGTGGTAACATGTTTGCATCATAACAGAGGCACCGCAAACAGAGCATGTAAACGAACGATCCATGGCATACGTACCGAGAAAGGCCTTCGCGCAGCATCAGGTTCTCCTCCTCGGACCACGCCGTGGACACCTTGTCGCCGCACCGCACCGCCACGCCAACCATCTTGGCCACTTCCGCCTTCTCGTCGTCAGGCACGGCCTGCGGCGTGTCGACGGACACGGGGGGCGGCTGCTGGTAATCCATCACCGGCGGTTAAGCAGGCATTTGCGGCGTCAGTCCCGGCGACTCACCGGCCTGCGGCGTATCAACGTATGTGCGGTGCGGCTGCTGGTAATCCACCACCGCAGGGTAAGCGGGCATTTGGTAAGTCAGCCCCGGCGACTCACCGGCGCCAACCTGGGTATTCGGACTTGACGAATCAGATGCCGGTTGGTTTGCTTGAACTGTGGGGATTATCGGCGGCGGCACGTAGATCGACGGGTGGGCGGCCGAGTTCATGAAGACCGGCGCCCAGAGCAAGTTAAAGACCGTCTGGTCGAACTGGCTCTGGTCGACGCCACTCATCAGCAGGTCCTGCACGCCCACGGGGACGCCGCCACCGTGCACAAACTTCGGGGGATCCTGCGGGTAGGCCAGCACCGGAGGCTAAGCGGGCATTTGGGACGCCAGCCCCGGCGACTCAGCGGCGGCGCCGAACTGGGTACTGGGACTCGACGAATCGGAGCCCGGTTGGTTCAGCTCGGCTAGGGGTTCCGTCGCCGGCGCGTATGTCGACGGGTGTGCGGCAGTCGCCTGGTTCGCCACCAGCGAGTCCATGAAGGGGGGCGACATCGAGAGCGAGTCGTCGAACTTGCTCAGGTCGACGCCGGCCATCACCAGGTCCTCAAGGCTGGGGAAGCCTCCGCCGTACGCGAACTCGTCTTTCCAAAGGAACACGTCGTCGCCGCCAAGCATCATCGAGTCCTCCGCGGCCCAGGTCTGAGCCTGCGCCACCACGCTGCTCCCGCCCAGTCCCCGCCGGCGTCCGGCACGAACCCGCCGTCGTTCCCCGCCCAGACCCCACCCCAGGAATCTGCAGTGGCTGAGGCAGCGCCGAGCAGGCTTGGGCGGCCACGTAGCCGTCCTCCGGGTAGACCACCCATGGGTCCAACATCGGCACGTGCGGGGGATGAGCATGAGGAGGCTGGAGGAAGGCCTGCGGGGGCGGAGGAGGAGGCTGGAAGAAGGGCGCGGTGCCCGCGTGCTCTTCGCTGGGCAGGAGCTGCGGGTAGAGCTGGTAGGTGTCTAGGTCGACGAACCGGTAAGATGAGATAATGGCATATGTGCGTAATATGAGATTTTGTCACGTACGCATGCTTCTTCCATCCATCGCCAGGAGACCTGACCGAAGCCTTCCTTTTTCTGAAAAAATAAACAATAACGAAAGCTCTCCTTTCCCGTGCAGCTCGGAAACATCATCGCCGCTGGCGTCCGGAGTGAAGCCATCAAATCAACGTTCCCCTGCTGCAGCCGTTCTTACCTCCATAAGGACATGTGCGCGCCCTCACATCTCAGCCGAGAGGCCCTCGATGTGAAATCTAGAGCTCTGTGCGCATGGTCAATTATTCAATACGTATATACATCGTACAATCAGAGCTAGCTTGATCAGGTGATACACCGATACACATCTTTGCTTAGTAGTCATGCACCATATCCGAAGCCACTAATCTGTATTTTGATTTACCATGCAGTTAATTTCCCGCTACACGCCTTAATCCATGCAACAACCGATCTGGAAAAACAAAGATCCGATCTAGACTCACACTGAAGTCCAATATGCGCTGCAATTTAGAAGAAAAACAAGATCCGATCTGGCGACCTAGAGACACTACAAAGAGTATTTTCTTCTTCAACCCTTTAATCTCCTCAGGTTTTAAATTTCCACGACTTTAAAATCTAGCATATATTTGGGCTAATCAATTTCAAGCTAAATAATGGATTGGTCGGTATTTTGAAGCAATTCAGACATTGGGATTAGAGAATTACAGGAACTCCGTCCAACAATTCTCTCCACCTATCACATCAGCACAAAAGTCTAACATCCTCCAACCACTGCGTTACGATTATCTCGATATTTTCGTGCATGTCGAGTTGGTCTCGAAGGAGATGTGAACACCGAGTAAATTGATCGTTTTCTCGGTTTATATTTTTGGGTAGAATTTACAACTACCAACCATGAAGAAAGGAAAAGTAGCAGGAGTGAAGATGGATGAGGGTGAGAATAAAATAGAGGACTAGATTTGCCATGCATGAAGTATTATTGATGTTTGATCTTATTTTTCAGGCATGGTCTCACCTTGGCACGATTATTTAGTCATGACTTCATGATACGAGGTAATCAGTTTATTGAAAATTCATGAACGGTATAATTTTTTAGCATATGTACTCAAATATCTGCTTAAGGTTTATCTTAGTTTGAAATACGAGATGTGTTTTCAGTTTTACTAACTTTCAACACGTAGTAGGTGTTTAAATATCTGTAGGAGCTCATAAGCAAATAGTATGCTTTTGACCTTCGTTGCATGAAATTGGTTGACAATCGTACTACAGTGCCCTGTTTGTCAGAATATTTGGGAAGTACACGCTTTTCCTTTTTATCTTTTTTGCATGGATATTTTATTGTTGATTTGTTATGCAAGAAAATTTGTAAATAGATGCAAGTACCTATTGTTTATTTCTAATGTTTTCTACATTCTTTGCATGGTGGTTGATGACCAATTCATATTATATTTCATAGTAGGTACACGGTTTGTAGATAAACCCTTTCTTAGTTGAAGCTACATGATAATATAGCAAAGAGCTTGTTAGTTTGGATACTTTAAGAGGGCTGTTTTCTAGAGTGAGTTCCACTTTTTACCCCATATTTATAATTGTGTGGCCGCGTTTATCCCATTTTATCTTTTGCCACGTTCTACCTCAGGAGGTATGCCAAATTTACTCGGTTTAGTGATCACCCTTCCAAATCTTGTAGCATGGATGGAGAATCGAGTTAGTTTTGGTAGGTAGTATAGGATTTTTGGTGGCAGTACGATGACCAAGCCCTGCCCTAGTTAGAGTCGGCCACGATAGAGGATAAAAGGAATAGTGAACTCAGGAACTTGGTACAAAAACGGTGCGGCTAGATGCAAGTCAGATGTGCGGATTCAGAGAGGACGCATAAAACTATGGTATGCTTCCGAGTTGGCATCCGACTCACCGTTACATCGGCCTGACGGGTGCGCACGGGCTATTATGACGAGGACAAATTGTTAAATAGGGTAAAATTTGAGACAACTTGACAATTTAGGGGTACAATGATGGGGTAAGTAGGGTTTTGCAAACATGGGGTGTGCTCAAAACTGAAATTCACTCTCTTTTTTATGGTGGGTACTTTGCAACATCTTAATTTGATAGTTTATCACATGTCATTACACATTTTATTGTCAATAGTATATATGTTCAAAATTAGATGGCGTGATAGAATGCACACATATTCTATAACTATGTAATATGTACAAACAATTGCTAGCATATCCTTACGAACTTGTTTCAATATTACCTAGATTACTTAGAGTGGTTTTTACCTTGAACACTGTTCATATTTAATAAAGACTATGTGCTTTGAAACGGTAAAGCATGGGACTAGGTTGTGGTGTCCAGTCAGTCAGTCACACGGCACTCCAGTGACACGGGATACTATTATAGTACTAAGCATGCATCCATCGCGTCAGGAAGCCCACTTGTTACTTGTTAATAACTAGCAAGGTGGCCCTCGCATTTGCGAGGGCATGTTTTTGGCATATTGATTATGTCCATGAACTGAATTTGTGATTTCATAGATACTGGAAAGACGGAAATCTAAATCATAAACGGTCATAAATATTATGGTATATAAAATACCACATGTGTCTTTAATTTTATGGGAGAATAGGTATGTTGACATTGTCAAAAAATACCATGTCACATGTCCTATAGGGTCGTTTACTTTTAAAGCTGGTATTGCTATTTTAATTTTTATATATGCGTTTACGCTCTTCCCACCATTCCCCAATCATCACTGTACTCTCTCATTGTCACATATTTATTTTTCTTGTAAAACTAACTACACAGAATTAAAAGTTTCAAAAAAGTTTATAAGAGAGATGGCACATTCACTAGTAGAAAAACCACCTTTCGTCCAGAGCCGATGAAGCCATTAATCCCGGTTCAGAGAAAAACCGGGACCAATGCCTGGCATTGGTCCCGGTTCGAGCTGCCAGGGGTCCGTGGAGCATTGGTCCCGGTTCGGTTGGGGACATTGGTCCCGGTTCGTGGCACGAACCGGGACCAATGCTCCGGTGCAGGACACGTGGCGTGCCGCGGAGCTTTGGTCCCGGTTCGTGGCACGAACCGGGACCAATACCCCTCCCCTGCCTATAAATAACCCACCCCCTCTCTTCTCTCCTCTTTTTTTTCTGGTTGGATTGGTGGGAAGTGGGTGCTAGTTTTTTTTTCCTTTGCCACGCACAAGATGTGTTCGATGAAATGCCCGAGCCACACTTAAGTTCACACAAGATGATATCCTCGGCCGAGGTTAGCAACTTTATCCTTTTCATCTGTAATTGATACAAAATATTGCACGTGTCGATGTACGGTGGTCATTTCACTATTCAAGATGTTATTGTAATGGTATTTGATAAACTTAATTATATGATGCAGATGGATGCACGGATGCGATGGATGTACGGCGAACGACGCAGTTCCGAGTTTATTGCAGGCCTGCATAAATTTCTCGAAGTGGCTGAGGCAAACAAAGTGGATAATTTTATGCCTTGTCCATGTGACAAGTGTCGGAACGTCAGGGAGTACTCTGACCCGAGAACCATTCAAGACCACGTGATTCGGAGAGGTTTCATGCCCAGCTATAATTGTTGGACCAAGCACGGAGAAAGAGGGGTTAGGATGGAAGACAATGAAGAAGAGGAGGATGATGACAACTATCCTATGTTCCCTGAGGAATGCGGTGATACTGTAATGGAAGACGTTGAAGAAGAAGGAGGTGAACATCGGGCATCAGATGAGCCCGCTGATGGTCTTGGTGGGGTCATTTCTGATGCAAAGCGAGAATGCGATACAGAAAAGGAGAAGCTAAAGTTGGAGGCCATGCTAGAGGATCACAAAAAGTTGCTGTACCCAAATTGCGAAGATGGCAGCACAAAGCTCGGTACCACACTGGAACTGCTGAAATGGAAGGCAGAGACTGGTTGTTCTGACAAGGGATTTGAGAAGTTACTGAAAATAATGAAGCCGAAGCTTCCAAAGGATAACGAATTGCCCGAGACTACATACGAAGCAAAGAAGGCTATCTGCCCTCTAGGATTAGATGTGCAGAAGATACATGCATGCATTAATGACTGCATCCTGTACCGCGGTGAGGAGTACGAGAATATGGATAAATGCCCGGTATGCAATGCACTGCGGTACAAGATCAGACAAGATGACCCTGGTGATGTTGAGTGCGATGACGAGCCCCCCGGAAGAGGGTTCCTGCTAAGGTGATGTGGTATGCTCCTATAATACCACGGTTGAAACGTCTGTTCAGAAACAAAGAGCATGCCAGGTTGTTGCGATGGCACAAAGAAGAGCGTAAGAAAGACGGGAAGTTGAGACACCCCGCCGATGGGTCCCAGTGGAGAAAAATCGACAGAGAGTTCCCGACATTTTCAGATGACGCAAGGAACTTAAGATTTGGTCTAAGTACAGATGGCTTTAAT